>OU343222.1:163516007-163581268 GCA_910596185.1 Chrysanthemum makinoi | reverse complement strand
AGACGCGGAACATGGAGTTATTAAAGATTTATCATAGTATGCTCACTTTGAAGAAGTACGGCGAGTAACTCATCCTCACATTACAGGTAACTAAAGCGTTGCTCAGAAAACTAACTTATCAGATGATTGCGGTGTAACTCTCCCAAAGATTACGACATAACCATATTAGGTCAAATGAGGTTCTGCGCCGCTGATAATTACGCCGTAACTCATGCATCAATTTCAGCGTAACCAAGATTTATAGAATATATTGCGTAACCCCTTCCTGAGGTTACGCCGTAACCAACATTTCTAGTGCAATTTATGAAGAAGTTATATGTTACGGCGTAACTATTTTATTAGTTACGCCGTAACCAAGATCTGGCCTATAAGTACCCCACAATTTTTAGCATTTCAAAGCATCCCATTTCACACCCAATAATCAGAGAACGTGAGAAGAAGCCAAAGGCAGATCTAGAGGAGCATGCGGAGCTATCTGCAAGGGAGAAATCACTCCCCTACGATAAACATTAGCTTTTTATCTTTTATTACTTTCGATGTATTTCGTAACATTGAACATTGAATTGATTTGTATGAGTTAATATGAGCGCTAAGCACCTCTTGGTGTTGGCCTAGTTATGATTCCTCCTAATTATTTTGTTTGCGTTTACGTTGCCGTATAATTATTTCTAAGTGTGTGTGCATAGTTTATTGGTACCTACCCTGCTTCGTAGTTTTGAATGGCGTAGAGGCTAGTTGCTTAGGAGATATGACCAACTGACCCTAAGTGAGTAGACTGAGACTCGGGAGCGGGTAAGATATGACCAACTCCACGCCTTTCTACTTGTGCGATTTGACCAACTGATCACCTACCGTTTGGATGAACTTTAAGAATTAGTGAGTGTCTCAAGATGCCCCGTGCACTCACTACTATATGTCTAGCATGTAGCAGAACTTAATGACTTGGCTTAGGGGACCAGGAAAAACTGGACTTATGAGGGGAAACCCGACTTCTCCAATGGTGGCTCTTGTTGATAGGTTAGGGCGAATCACCAAATGTTGTCCTCTCTCGACTTTGACCCCACCCGAGTATTGGAAGTAATTAGACGTAAACATTACTAGCTAGGATGAGTAACTAGGTTATCACCACTCTCCTCTATTGATCACATCCTTTTCCTTTATTTGCTTTAGTAGTTAATTAGTTAATTTCTTATCAAAATCATATTAAAATCTGTGACACCTAGACTTAGTATTAATCCACACACATAGCTCTTGGGACGACATCGGTTTTACCAAATACTACACTACACACGACCGGGTACACTGCCCGTTAGTGCATTAGGGTAGACCATAGGTATAACGAGACATTAAAAATATTAAAACCTGGTCAGTAAAACCTGCATCAGCGCCGCTGCAAGCTACGCTGTAACTCTTTCCACAAATAAAGCATAACCATGATTTATTGAAGATACGGCGTAACTCATTCTTGATGTTACGCCGTAACCAGCTTTTCCAGAGCAAAATACGAAAAAATAGATGTTACGGCGTAACTCTCAACTTGGGTTACGCCCGTAACAAGATCCGCCTATAAATACGCCCAAAATTCTCATTTCGGATCATTCACTCCACACACAAAAAGCACGTAACGGGTAGGAGGCTCAAGGCAGAGCTCGAGAAGCATACGGAGCCATCTCCAAGGGAGAAATCACTCCCTAACGAGAAGCATTAGCAATTTCTCATTCCTTTTACTTTCAATTCATGTATTTCACTATGTTAAACATTGAATCGATTGTTTCAGTTAATATGAGCGGCTAAGCACCTCTGGTGCTAGCCTAGTTATGATTCCTTAATTGTTTTGTTTATGTTTACATTGCTTCTGTATAGATGTTTCTAGTGTCCAGTTGCTTAGGAGATATGACCAACTGACCCTAAGTAGGTAGACTGAGTGGGAAGGGTAAGAATTGACCAACAGACGACCCTTCTTCGCATGTGCAATTTGACCAACTGATCACCTACCGTTTGGATGAACTTAAGGTAGTTAGTATTTAAGATGCTAGCGCCGGCACTGTTGTGAATCTTTCATGTAGCGAACTTAATGACTTGGCTTAGGGGACTAAAACAACCGACTTTCAAGGGTAGTAGATTGATCTCCGGTGGAAACCTTTGCTGATAGGTTAGGACGAATTGACCAAATGCTGTCCTAGCGACTTAAACCCCCACTTAAAGCAACTGGAAGTAATTAAATGTGAACTTAACTTGATAGGATGACTAACTAGGTTAGCACACTTCTCCTATATTGATCACAACCTTTGCCTTTATTCACTTTCCTTTATTTTGTTGTCTTTAGTTATTAACTATTCATTTCAACCTTAAAATCTGTAACACCTAGACTTAATTAGAATCCTCTCATATAGCTCTTGGGACTACCTCTTTTTAACAACACTACGACGATCGGGTATAATCACCGCTTAGTGCATTAGGTTAGACCATAGGTATAACGAGACACTTATAAATATTAAAACCTAGTCAGTAAAGCCTACATCAGATACAAACGTATTTGATTACGAGACTCCCTTGTTCAAGGAGTTTAGAGAATTCAAATATCTATTGAAAGTTGATGAAGATGTGCTTACTGGAGATTTTCCAGGATTTAAAACTTTTGATGACTGTAAAAATACCTGGTATTATGAGACGGATTGCAATACGCCATGGGTTTCTGAAAAACCTTGGAAGGAAGACGTGGTTAAACATACATGTGAGCCCCTTCTCTTCATGAATGGACACGAGACATGGCCAACATGTAATTGGGAAAAGGAAAAATTGTGTAATGGTGGTGATCTTCTCGGAATAATACGAATTGGGAATGACATCTATTTTCAAAATCAAGAATGGTATGAATTGCTTGAGGATAGTGTAAGGAAATGCAAAGCTTTGTCTGAAATGGCTAAAGAGTAGTCTTGTAATGATGATGAGGACGCTTTGCAAGAATTACATGACTATTTGGAAGAAAATAATGAAGCCTATTTTGTGGATCTGGATGAAGAAGCATTTAAAGAAAGAAGATGAAAATTACGTGGCATACCATACGACGAGCCGCCAACATTCACCTCTAAATTTTATTTAAGTTGTTAAGTATTCATTTGGACCATTAGAAGAATATGCTGCAATTAGGTTGAACATTTATGATAATTTGTTGTGAACTGAAGATAATGTGTCGACTGCTTACCACGACAATTTTCACATGAAATACGAAGGATGGCTTGTGACTAGAACAAAGTAGAGCTGAAGATGAGTCTAACTTGAAGAATCTTAAACAAAAGAGAAGTGCTTACTGGAAGACAACATGGAATTTTTTAGTGTTTTTGTTTTCGAGTCTGTCAGACCTAGAGACTCGACTGTACAGGTCATATACAATTTTTATTTTTATGCATTTTAATTTTATAAATGCACTTGAAACTTTCTGTCAGATGGTTTTGATACGGCGCATCCTGGTTTTGTGATGCGATGTATCACATCTGACTCATATTTTAATTTCTAGTTTTTATTCTAGGCTCGACACGCCGCATCCCTTCCTATGGATGCGGCGTATCGACTGACCTGATGATTTACAGTTTAATTATTATTTTAATTTTACTAACCATCGATTAACATAGATGCACTAGATGTGGTTTTCATGATTAATTACACTTGTTGAGTGGTATGAATGAAAAGGAAATGGTAGTTTACATATACCCTGTATTTTGTGTGTGTTGTAGCCATGCTGACATCCAGACGACCTTCACACAAAAAAAATAAAAAAGTTGCTCACAAATACATCATGGAGGATCATACCGAGCAAATCTCAGGGGAGTTTTTCCGTTCTAATTCTTTCTATTTCCTGTTTTTTATTTTATTTTACAGAACGAGTACGTTGTTTATCGTAAGTAGGGGATAGAAAATTAGAACTTAACTTGTCCTTATTTTTTTTTAAATATGCTAATATGTGCTTAATATATGACAAATTAAAATTTTTCTAGCATATTTTGTGAGATCAAAGTTGCATGACCCGCACACATAACCCTTATTTCCATATTATGAGAATTTAGCCTTATCCATTTCCCATATTTTACCCAAATTCCACAAGAATATGAGTGTGCCGGCAACTTGCAGTAAACTTTAGAAGTTGGCTTGTATATTGTTCGATACCACCATAATGAGTATTATTGATATAATTGCAGTAACTTGTCTAACTTGGTAAATTTCTAGGATTACACCCAAAAGCCTTTATATGTCATGTTTTATTTACTAACTACACTGGTTAATTAACCCCCGTATAAACCCTTTTGTTACTATACCCCTAGAAAAACCCTCAGAGCCATTCTTTTCGTTTCTTACACCCAATTATATATTTCGTTAAACCTATACACCCTAGCCTCTCCTGTAGATTAAGTCTGTGGTTGGTTACTTTTTGTAAAGTGTGTATTTCCTGTGTTTTTGTGTATGTTTCTAATCATGGTAGGTCGAAAATTGCACATCGCAATGAGATTGTGATAGTAGTAGTTTTTGATTTTCGTGTGTTTGCTACTATCATTATTATTTTCATATCTAAAGTATTGAAACGTATAAAATCATTATCCAGATGAATTATGATGGTGATATGGAGATATCACCACTATTTATTGTACTATATTTATGGATTGCAAGGGAGTTGGTCGTTATGGAAACGGCAACTAAGGTTTATTCCTTGGTTGAGTCATCATTGAGTCTAATTCATGTCTACCTATTAAAGTGTGAGTTAGTCTATGATTTGTGTCTTTTTCAAGGGAAGGTCGGGAAGTAATTAATCACATTGTTTCATTTTTGTTTGGACTTAATATATTTGTTTTATGATTTTATTTCAACAACATATATATGTTTCCCTTATTCTTACCTTCTTGCTTAGTGAGAATGTCAATTGCATGCATAAGGTAGTGACCTACTGAGTTTTTTGAGGAATTGAATGACACGCCAGTGATCTGGTGTCTGTTTTGGTGACCATCCGTTATGTAAATAACGCACCAGCAATCCAAGATACACACTAGTGACCATCCGTTATTCAAGGAATCAAGGATTTGTGCCAACGATCTATTGAGTTTGTTTAGGAGATGTTTGAATAAAAGCTATGCATAACCTTATCACAACTAACCGTATTTACCGCTTTAGACTTCTTACTCATTAGCTTTAGTGGTAGAGATGTGTGTCCTTGCCAAGCTTATGATAGAATATTTGTCACGACCGATCAATTGAGCGAATTACTTAAATGTCACATAGATTAGTTGAGTGATTTGAGTGATTTCATTTTCCTACTTCGTGAGGTGTTTAGTTGTGCAATTGAGATTAAATGAATGAATGCTTAATTATAAAAACATTTTTGACAATTTTTTAGGATAAGTTTTCATAAGTTTAAATCTAGAGTTTACTTGAGGACAAGTAAAGTTTAAGTGGGGGGATATTTGATGATATCAAATAACAACATATTATTAAAATCATTTATCATATAAATATTGCTTGTTTTAAATTACTTTGTATGATAATTGGTAGTTAATCGTTTAATTTTGTATTTCTCAGTTGAAAACAAGAATTTGGTGAAAGTTAGCTATTTTGGACGTAAAATGGTGCAAAATAGATCAAGTTGGAAAAGTCTACTAAACTGAAGGTAGATACGCCGTATCATTCTAGACAGATATGCCGTACATCAAGACTTAGACGAATATGAAGACCATTGCCTGAATTTGAATAATACGCCGTATGGGTTTTCCCCATATGCCGTATATGAAACCTTGGTCAACATAGGAGATATGACTTATTCTATTCTAGATACGCCACATGACATCCAACAGATGCGACGTATTAGCTTGAAGATTTCACCAAGATATTCCTAGATTACGAAGAGGTGATGCGCCGTATAAGCATTAAAGATCCGCCCTATCCTATGACGGTGTGTGAATATTCCAGAATATAATAATTTTAGACCCCACGCAAATTTACCTAGATACGTGATCGAGTAAACTGATACGCCATATCGATGCCGTTTCCAGAAACTATAAATAGATCGACTGCTCTCATTCCAAAGACACAATATACCCTATGAAATCAGAAGACAAAGCACCACAAGACACACCAGAAGAACGAATTCAGAAGCATAATAAGGCCTCGCAAGTTCGTAATTACATAGGGAGATTCGCTTAATTTTAGTAGTAATGTTTAATTGTTTGGTTAGCGTGCTTTTTTTTTCATTAGATTCAAATTAAACATACTACCTGCATTATTGATTATATGATATTTTATTTGGATTTAATGTTTGGTGTGTAAGAATTAATACCTCTTGTTTATCGTGGCTTTTTTGCGCCATCATACGCCTCCCACAATTACTTCATTAACATCGTTTTCATTGTTGATGTAAGCCTTAACGGGATAAGTAATTTAAAATAAGTATTATTATGGAAAGATTAATACGGATTTCTAGTTAGTCGTGACAGGGCTTTTACAAGAGATCTAGGTAATTTAGTACGCTACACAACAAGCAGCCATAAAGTAAGTACCTATTTAGTACTCATCATATATAACTAAACGGTTAACGAACATATCTTCCTTACTAATTGCTATCTATTTTCTATCTGTGTACGTGCGTGTCTTGTTGTCTTCAACCTTTTATTATTTTTACTTAATCAACACATCGTGCCAGTCTCTCAGGCTGAAAACCCCCTTGCATTAGATTAGGTTTAATTAGACTAACTCTAGGATTAAAATACTGATAGATATTTAAGTGTTAATGTTCCACTCTTAGTGATCGACACTCTACTTACCAAGTAGGCTATATATATTAAAACTTGAATTCACAAATAGACCTATACTAAACGACACATCACTCTACTAACTCTATTTTGTTGCATTCTATCATCACTTAATTCCTTGGTAGCTCAAACAAGGGGGAGCATACACCAAGGAGGAGTATTTGCAAATGTTAAGCTTTTGCAACTAATTTGATCCATGGATGTGCTAGAGTCAATATACAAAGGACTTAAGAATTGTGGGATGCAATAAAGCTAGGGGTAGCTCAGAGGTATTAGAGTAAATGTCATGGCATTTGTTAAACCGTGATGATAGAAGGCTTCACTAGGATGATTCAAGCTTACTTCTTTGAATGATGGGATTTGGGATCGTCAAATACATTAAGGGATCATTCACAATCCACTAGGAATTTTTTAATCACCTTTAACTATCCTTTCAACTCTTCTTTTAATGCAAGCAACATAATCTTCTTCTCAAGTCTTCTCCTATTTACGCCGATCTACATTGGCGATACCTTTTTCTTTGACAAAATGGGAAGAAGGGAGTTTAAATGAGCAAGTTTTACATCTTACCAAGTGTTACGGTTTACATATTTGTCATTATCAAAAAGGTGGAGATTGTTAGTGCAAATATTACGATATTTAAACTAGACGTCTCTTCGGTTTTAATGATAACAAATATGTAACTTGTTAATACATAACGTAAAATGCACAAGTTACTCGTAAACACAAATTATCAATGCATGTATGCATCAACATCTCTCGACGTCTCAAGCCTGAATCAGTTTAGGTATGTACAAACAATACTTCAAACTTGTTAAGGGATCAAAGAGTTATTTTGGTCCTTAAACCTCACATTTTCATAAGTGTGACAAAACCTTTTTACAAAAATAAATTATACAAATTATTTTTGTAATTATAAAGAAATGTTTTAATAGGAAAAATAAATTTGAATTTTGAAATCCCGCACAACTATTTTTCCCTCCCAAATCAGATAAATTTTCACCACATAACATTTCACCACTAAAGGAAAAAAACTACGCGGAGGTCCATTAAATAGGCAACGGTCCCATATATATATGGGACCGTCCCACAATTAAAGGACCGTCCCCCACTCCTCGAGCAGGCTATAAATACTGACCTATTTTCACACAAAAAAATTGATCCTATTTAGCACAAAACTTTCCGTTCTTTCCCAATCTCTCTTTTCACCTTCTTTGATCACATTAACTTGTTTGAATATTACTTAAATGTGATTCTTTCTTCCTCCCCTCAAGTGAAAAGAGAAGAACCTTCGTTATCATCTAGAGACAACACTATGTAGTCGAGTTAGTCCACGTGTAACATTGGTTACATATAGTTCGAGTCTATATCTTTCAATCATGTGTAATTTGGTAGATCTGACTTGTGTGTAAGTTCGGAATTGTGTAATGTGTAGATCCAGACGATGTGTAAGTCCATGTAGTGTTGTATGTATATCGGGTAGATCTTGTAGATTTGGTAGATCGTGTTGATCATGTAGATCATGTAGATCGGGTTAATCGTGTTGATCGTTTAGATCAGATAGATCATGTTGATCTTGTAGATTGGGTAGATCGTAGGTTGAATGGTTCTAGCCAAGATTAGAACTCGACATTTCGCTTAGTGTTGTAAATTGGTGTAAGCATTGTTGTGTGGTTTTCTCCGCCTAAAGGGAGCTTGTTGATTAGTGAAGTAACTCTCTAGTTGGGTACTCGAGGAGTGGAGTAGGACGAAGAGGTGCTTCGTGACTGAACCACTATAAATCATTGTGTCTGATTTGCGTTTTCTCTACTTATCTATTTACATTTCATTCTTTCATTTATCTCTTTACACTTATACTTGCATTACACTTAGGTTTGTGTGGTTTTTTTGCTTGTATTGTGATCATGCTTGTGATATTAACTAGCTAACTTGAAAATGCAAAGTATAAGAAAACACCATTACCATTCTCGAGCAAGCCACTGGTGGTGGTCCTGTAAATAGACTGGCGGTCCCAAATATATATTGGACCGTCCATACATATAAGGGACCGTCCACAGTATGATCAACATGAACTCTAAATTTCTTCTATGTGTTTTGTGTGATTGGTTCTTTTTATTATGTTGATGACATGTGTGCCTTGGCTTGGTTAATATATTGTAATTATGTTCGTGATATAATCTACAATATATAGTTGTTATAAACACCATAACCACTATTCGTATTTAGCCACGCTAGATCCGAAATTTAATACGAAAGATTTTTAGAGTTTAAATAGAAACGTATTCACCCCTCCCCTCTACGTTTCTACATAATTCTTATTCCTGATTCATAATGGTTATGTCTATAATCCTATTATCATGGCGTTTCTAATAATATGTTTCTACTCTTACGGCATTCTTAACATGCTAAACATAATTATAATTCATTTCTGCACCGAAAGCATAAAACTCTAAAGTGAATATAAAGTTATAGTTCAAGTCTAAGTACCCTCTATATACTGATTAAGATTATCTACATGTTTAATTAAGGGTACATGCACTCGTATTGAAATCCTTTCTCTTGATTATCTGAACTCTGAAATTTATTTTCACTCTATTTCAATAATCCTTTTCTCATAAGATGATTGACTCTGAAACTCATGATCTGTATTTTTTCTATCATATTATGTTTCATTTCAATACCATAAAATTTCTGAATATAATTCAATTATGAACATTCTGAAATATATAATTATCATGCAACATATAAACATTAAACACATAACCATTCTAGTAAGCTTCTTGAGACATCTCATGATCTCAATAACTTCATGTCATATCATGCAAATATTATTACATTGGTTAGACGTCATAATAATTACATCATATAACCATGAACACATTGCTATCATAATCTACCACAAGTTACAAAACTAAAACGTATCACATAACTGCACATGATCTGATCTGAAGGCTAATTACATGCTGCAATGCTGTCAATGCATATTGATTCTATATGTTTTATATATCGTGAATATGTGATTCATGATCTAAATCCTTATCTGAGATCTGAAAATATGTTATGCATTACATAACCATACATGATTAACATAATCTGGTATGCATCACTAAACATAAACTATGTGACTAATAAACATGAACTATCTATAGTTAAACATATAAACAAGCGATGTAGCTAATTTTACATGCAATATCGAGCAATCGGTTCAAGTTTAAGAATCCGCTAATAATTGTGAATACTTAAATCTCTCAAACCATCGCTCGTTTACCAACTTAAATGACCAAACTCGTACTAGATCTTTTTTAACACTAGGTTGGTATTAATATAAAATAGACCATTTTGGTACCTTGAAAAAGACTCATTTTCTGCAGACCCTTTTAAGGTTGGTTTTACTCTAAAATAGACCCATTTTGCATCTAAAATAGACCCATTTTTTGCACTTGACAAAAACTTATAAAGTCCAGAAATACATTTCAAACATATTCATAATCATTCCTATAAGCACATTATTCTTTTAAAAGTTGCGAAAGCGTAAGTTTCTATACAAAACGAACTTATACCAAACACCCCTTTATTGAATCATAACTATGAAAAATACACAACTTGACTCATTAAACTTGGTACAAAAGTTGATCCTTGCTTTAGGGGCATTCCAAGCTGATAAAAAATGATGGGAATGAGAAGCTCGTTACTTAACCTGCGAGCTACACCAATTTGACCCATTATGACCCACTTCACATATAACTCGGTCTAATCTTACAAACCTACAAAGCATGAAACTAAGAATGGTAAGTCCTTGTGACTCAATGAGTGAACGAAACTAATTTGAAATAATACTTGCAATTATGAACATGGACATATTAATTTATAGTATGCTATAAGTGGTACGACTTTTAGTCGTCTTGCTACTTGTAACCCACGAGTACTCTTCTTAGGGTTCTAACTATGATTGTGTTTTTCTATATTCGACTCATCCATAATGGATTCTTGATTAAATATGCTTGACATGATAGTTCTAAACATAAGTCATCCACATCAAATGTAAACATTATAATAAGAAGGGGTCATCCACAAAGGATGCTTCTATAGGAGTTCTATATCGTGCACTTCTTAGGCATGCTACAAGACTTTTGGTGCATTTCTTGGGCACCCTTGACTTGACGAACTATGCTACTTATGAGCATCCTAAAGATAATTTGTTTCGGCTATATCTGAACCTATGCATGCGTTCTAACATCATCTTAAATCTTATAACATAAAGCTAATAATCCGTTACTCACTTGGGCCATATAATGCAAGATGAATGATTCTGAAAACACCTTAAGCACCTATATCATGATAGATGCACACATAGTCTATCAAAACATATCTAACACATAAACATGAATACAAACACTAGAAACATACTTTATAACCCACATGAACTTGCATAAACACATAGCAACTCATAAACATTAAAGCACATAACTAAACCAGGTGGTCATCTCTATAATAGTCTGCACTATAACCTTGTTAACTGACTTAAACTCTGAACCAGCTAATGAGGTTAATTTTCAATGAAATTAGACTCTTTTGGTTTTTAGAAAATGTATCGCACGATCCAAATGGAGCTACGGTTGATCCGGTATGAGTTTTTAAAGTTCTGCTTGCTGCATCTTTCTAGAATCTGACCTTGCTGCACTAAATCGTAGTTTAGACTAATTTAACGATCGAATTAGCCAAAACTTTCTACATAAGAACTGAAGTAGACTTAGAGGACTACAAGTTTGGTTATGACATCTACTTAATTCTACAAACGATTTATTGTTTATGATCCTCAAAAGTTGACTAAAGGTCTGCAACACTTGCTGTCCAAAATTCATACATCACTAAAATGACCTAAAATCAATATAAGCCAATTATAATCAATTGTACAACTATACCTCAGCTTATTAAACATATTAAGATCATTTCCAAACAGGTCTACAAGCAATTTCACTAGTTTAAGTATTATTTTGGCCTTGTGCCAAACACTCCCTTTAAAGTATAATCTATATCTTAACATCATCTTTAACATTCTTTAGCTCCATACACCTAAACATGAACTGTATTCTATAATCCTAAAATCATGTCAACTTGGTCTATGAACATTAAACATGAGCAAACTTAATAATCTTTAATTAAATCATTCTTAACTTAAACACTAAAATCTCCAATTTCTATCATGAACATGAAATCAAGACATGTAAATAATTCATACCTTTGATGGGTATCATGTTTAGGAAGCTAAAAGATCACGAGGTTAGCATAAACACTCTAAAATCCATCCAAAATAATCTTATGGTGATTTCTTCATGTAAAGGAAACTAGTTTAGTTCCCTCACTTTTTTATTCTCTCTAGATATGACACGTACCAAACGCCTCATCTATGAGAAAATTCTAAGTATTTAGAGACTAATAAGTCATAAGGGAAATTTGGTAATTTCTGACCCGAAACATGTTTTGCATTATTAGTCCCCGTCGTTAAGTATTTTGCACTGTTAGTCCTTTTACGTTAACTCTTTCCGTGACAAGTCCTTGTTTCTACTAA
Source organism: Chrysanthemum makinoi (assembly GCA_910596185.1). Classification (NCBI taxonomy): domain Eukaryota; kingdom Viridiplantae; phylum Streptophyta; class Magnoliopsida; order Asterales; family Asteraceae; genus Chrysanthemum; species Chrysanthemum makinoi. The sequence continues at coordinate 163,568,908 of OU343222.1, read as the reverse complement.
AAACTAACGGAATAACTTTTCTAATATGCCAAAAGCATAATAATATATTTTTAACTAAAACCATAAAAATTTGAGTATTACAATTTTCAAATTTCTTAGAAGCAATATCTGAAATAGATAAAGGCGAAATTGATAAAAGGGTGTCAATTTGCCACCATGCCCAAACTTTTCTCCAAAGAAGAAGCATCCGAGGACAGTCAATAAGACAATACACAAGAGTTTCTTCCACGATATCACAGAAAGGACTAAGAGAAGAGTTAAGAATAACCGCACGAGCAACCAAATTAACCCAAGAAGGAAGTTCGTTGATCGACACCCTCTAAACAAATACATTTACCTTTCTCGGGACCCATACATTCCAGAAATAATGGGGAAAGGTTATCATCAATAAGCATGTTATCTTGAATCCAATTTGAAAGAATTTTACCTTGAAAGAACCTGAAGCGTCCCACGACTAACTTTACTTATTAGAAATTCCCGGACAAATAATAGAGTTACCAATGGTTGAAATTAGAGAAGAAAGGTCACTTAACGACCTTCCTTTTGGAGAGGATCTCCAACTCCAATCCCCCCACTACACCATCAGAAAGAATCAATCTATTACAAATTAAACAATCCTTGTTGGTTTCTAGAGCATACAAACAAGGAAAAATGTCGAGTAGCCATTTGAGTATAACAATAACTTGTGCTTTCATTTTGATATTTATAATATCATCCAAATACGTTATTTTGGTATTATGAGTCGAATAATGATGCTAACAACAACAACAAAAGTTGTTTTCTAAAAGAATACACGATATAAAGTCTATGGCATTTGTTTTATTTCTAAACTTCGTAAAAATTATAATAACCGATAATTTAATATTTAAGTCCATAAAATTAAATTTAAAATCGCTTATTTTTCTATTTTTTAAAAGTTAATTGTAAATTCAAGTGACTAACCATAATATAACGTTACTTTACAATTAACCATTAAAATTTATAAAATTACCTCCTATTTTGATTTTTTTTTATTTCAATTTAAACACGTGTTTTTATACATTTTTCATCTTCTAATCTACAAATAAAAATGAGCCAAAGTTTCAATAACTCAAAGGCCTATTTTTAACTTTTAATGGCCTATCAATTGCTCACATGGCGGAATCGACCACTTATATATTAGTGTAATTTGGTTTTCCTCATAAATTATTTTATTCAAAATGCTTTAACTTTGTGTTTTCCTTAGTATTATATAAAAGACTGTGAGGATCTAAACACTTAAGACTTGTGTTGAAGATACTTTGAGGGTATACCAAGTAGTATGCGGAATCTACTACTTGATACTTTAGAAGATTAATATGCTTGATGTATGAGTGAAGGAATGAAACATTAAACAAGTTATGAACAATGTTATAACCAAAGATCCAATATTATTAATTATAATACAAGTGATCTCAACTATCACTAGGGTTTACAACCTTGAACCTTAACAAAAGATACGTATTAAACATCTAACCTAGGACCTCCTTTTATAGCACAAGGAGTCCTGTACAAGATAACTATCAATCTATTCGTATAAGACATACACAATATCGATTCTATAAATACAAAATGCATACACATCTTATAAGTAGTACAAAGTATATGTACTAGCAGTACTAAGTTAGTTACTGCTAGTGTAATCTTCAGCAATCCTTGTCTGTAAGCTTGGTAGTACTAAGTCAGTTAGTACTGGTGCGTTTAATTCCCAACAATCCTCCCCAAAACTTATGATTCCACTGCAAATCAATAAGTTTCATATTAAACTCTTTGATGTTGGGGGGGGGGGGTTATTCCAAACACACTACTTATTCTGAGCAATCTCCTGTATCTTCTTCAGAAGCTTGTAAGCCATAAGAGTACCCTTTTTAGCATAAGTAGTAAGTTTGCAATCTAACATCTGAGTTGCCACAATAAATGAAAGTGGGTAATTCCTGTCCACTAACTTATATACCCACCGTTCACTTAATTCCACTACATGCACTCCACAATACTGATATAATCTCCAACTCTTAACCATGTAGTCTTCCCACCAATGATCATTTGCATCTGGCTCAAACATACATCTTAAGGCATGCCAGATAGCAAAATCCAAAGTACATGTAGGCCTTCTTTAACCAAATCATAACTTGACTAACTTCCATAAAGTCTCTAGATCTTCTCTATCAATGAAGTGCAACATAAAACCAAAATTTGGATATCTTCCTTTGAAGCCATTAGACCTTGCTAGCTCAATGTAGTTTCTATTTCCATCTGACATTATCTGCCAATCGGTGATAGGGAATTTGGCAGCCAAAGAAGCTATATCAACTGCTTCTTCTTGAATAACTAGCTGATCCAATCTCTTTGTATCATCCAACTTTTGTTTCTTGGAGGCTTCAGATTTTGTGGCTATACCTGCTCTTTTTTTTCCCATGCTTCCCTCTTCTTCTCCAATAGGAACAAAGTTTTGTACTTTTCTGTATGCATTATAGTACAACTTTTCAATCTCTAAATTTTACTTTCCCTTTAGTTGATTTGCTTCAAATTATCTTGGTGGCTTGATATATTCCTTCATTTGGTATATAATCTGATCCTTTGTAGGAGGTTTAATTCTTGCAACTCTCTTCTCTCTTTTACTCTTCTTGATTATGTCAGACAAATGACTCAAGGCTTCTTCTCTTTCTGCAGCATGAATTTCTTAATGTTTTACATCATACAAATGTTTAACTGCAAGTTCATCACTAGCTTCTCTTTCTTTGACAACTCTCTGCTCTTCCATGAACCTAGAAACCTCTTCTTCATGAACTCTCTTGGCAACCTCAACATCAAAATCAATCAGTGTAAGTACCCTACTCTTCACCTTCTTTGGTTGGTCAATATCAGTCATAATACCTTTTCCCTTCTCTTAAACTGCTCTACTTATCTAAACAACCTCAGCAATACTAACTGAGATGCTTTCCTTTTTTTCTACTGATTGTACTGCTACCTCCATTTGTCTTGAAACATCAATAATTTGCTCAACTAACCCAATAGTACTTTAGCTACACCACTATCAATACCTTCCACAAAGGTAGCAGTACCTTCTAGATGTTGAGAACTGGTAGCAGTATCATCAATACCTTCATCAATATCAACTAATTGTGTTAGTGCATCTAGATCAACTGGTTCAGTTCCTTGTTGTTGATCATCACCACCACCTAAATCTTCAAAGTTTCCACCTAGACCTTGATCATGAAAATCCAATCTCTTCCCCTGAGTTTTTGCATCAGTTTTCCTCCCATGTTTGGAGAATTACCCAACTCATCATTATCAGCAGAGGAATTACTATCAGGTAAATCAAATGATACTTTGCTCTTGGCCTTCAATTTCTTAACCTTGCCCTCCAATTTTTCACCTTCAAGACAAACTTCTTGTAAACATGTCCATAAAGCTGCTTTGTGTCTTTGAGGTCTTTCTCCAGATTAGCAACCTTGTTTGTCAATGTTGTACAGATAGTCATCAATTCAGTAAGTTTAACACTGCCTTCAACACTTCCAGATGTGTGACCTTCTGGGAGAGGTGTATCATGAGGCATAGACTCAGTCTCATTCCAAGGTGGACTAGGAATATCAAATAAGCCACCCACATTTTCCATGTGGCTTAGGATTCCATCACCTGTATCAAGCCCAGAAGGACTTGGAACATTAGATGTTTCCATGGTTGAGTTCTTAATGATGTTGACACTGTCTTGCCAAACTTCTAAGCTTGTGACAGTAGTGCCAGCCTCTTTCACTGTGCCAGAGGCAGTCTCATCTGCTACACGGGTCTGATTAGGAACACTGGGCTGAGATATCACAGTGGCCTGTCAGTTTTTCCTCCTATAGGTGTGTGAAACTGTTGGTATATGTGATGAAGATGGAACAAAAATAGGGGTGTGTGCTGGGACTCAGTTGGGATTGCTGATCCTTCACCCTGAGCAACTTGAATTTGATCCAACATTTCATTAAAAAGAGGTACTTCAACCCCATTAAATAATGTTGAAGCCATAGCCATATTACTAAAAAGCTTTAAGGTAAGGCTAGGTGTTGGATAAATTCTTTTATGAGTTTTGAGTTCCGTATGTCTTTTATTCAAAATCAGTTGGATAAATCTCAGATACATGAGAAATTTAGTTTTGCTTTTGACATTCTTCACCATACTATCAAAAATCAGTTTGGAAAAATTGAAAGTCCTGTTTGTGGATAAGCATATGATAGCAATAGCAATATTGCTACTAAATTGCTGACATGAAGTTTTCTTTGGACTTACACAATGAAGTAGAGTATGAATGAAGAACTTCCATTGATGAGAGAAACATCTTTTTTGAAAAGTCAGTTTAAGATTAGATGTATCATACCCCATTCTGGTAAGACCTTGCGAAATTTCAGTAGTGGCATATCACTAATACCCTCATAGTCTGCTAGTTGAAGATCTCTTCTAACAAACCCTTTAGTAATAGTAAATTGAATGCCATCTACTGTTGCAATTAACTTTGTGTCTTCATTATCAAATGTATTGACAATAGCAGGTTTGCCAAAATTGTGTGATGTGAGAGACATAGATAGTAGGACTTATGGTTAAAGCATACCTTATATGGGTTGTGTTTAGAAAGTCCAGTATCTGGTGAAAGGTTCAACTTTCACCTTCCCCTGTTTTCTCCAAGAATGCTACCCTGTTGTGTTTATCAACGAACTCAAGATTTGCCATTAGAATTTTGGTTAGAAACAAATTAGCGTGCTGGGATTTAATCGAAAGTATGTGATGGTACGTTTGGTGAAGCCAATTGGGTTTTGTAAAAAGTAAGACTAGGGTTTCGATTTGACCAACTTTAAAAAGTAGTTTCTTTATTGAGAAGAAAGCAGTTAAACTAGATAAGGAATGTGAATATTATTAAGTTTAGAAACCCCTATAAGAATGGTAACTACTAATTTTACCCAACAGCTAAAATTTAACTAACCTATTGGGATCACTTGTAACTACTATTTCAAGTGTCGGTCATTTATATGTAATAGGTTGCTAATTAAGGCTTATATGTATGTAATTAGTGCTAAGCTTATGTAGTAAGCCCATAGGCCTAAGCATAGGCCCAAACTAATCAAGGAAAGGACTAGAATAGTTGCCCTAGCTCCCTTGCCTATAAATACCTTGTAAACTCTCATTTGAGAGTGTTGGTTCCTTTCATATTAAGCTTAATCATTTCATATTGTCTTGTGTGTGAAAGAATCCATCCGTCTCTCTCTATCTCACGTTCTAATCTACATCAAACATACTTGCGTTCATATTAAGGTGACCTAACAGTGGTAATCAATCGCCATTTAGTTTAGTGAAATGCTTTTTTGTTGAAGTTTTGTCACATACACGTAAGTTTCTATCGTTACAAACCTTTTAATACGCGTAAACTTTGATTTTTGCACTTAAATCTGGAAGCTTGGAAAGTTTTAAGGTTAATATAGTGTTTAGAATCCTAGTTTTAGCAAAACATTTGGAACTTTACGTGTTATTTTACGTTTTTCACTCATTTTCCTTTCGTTCATCACTTTTACGCTTAAGATCAAATTTCACTTTGGTTGATAAAGTTCAAAACTTTCTTGTTATTTAATTGTTATCGAAGCTGTTTCATCAAAAGAATCAAGTGTACAAAGCGTTTTGGTGCTTAAGAATTCGTTTTAACTTGAAACCCTTTTCTTACGTATAAGTTAAACCCTAATCTTACGAGTAAAGTTCACGAGCAAGTCCAGAGTTTACGCCTAACCAGTTTTACCCGTAACGAATCTTCTTTAGAATCTTCAAAGCTGTTTGTGACTCAGTGTTTTCCTTGCTTGGATAAGCATGTGAAACACTTCGACTTGTGGATATCTTTCTAACTTCGACAAGTTTGAAAGATTTTGGTATAAAACCTATTCTTACGAATAAGTTAAAAACTTACGCATAAAGCTTTACTAATAATATTTATCTTACGAGTAAGGTAGCTTACAATATCAACTAATTTTGTTGGTGCATCTAGATCAACTGGTTCAGTTCCTTGTTGTTGATCATCACCACCACCAAAATCTTCAAAGTTTCCACCCAGAACTTGATCATCAAAATCCAATCTCCTCCCCTGCGTTTTTGCAGCAGTTTTCCTCCCATGCTTGGAGAATCACCCAAATCATCATTATAAGCAGAGGAATTACTATAAGGTAAATCAGATGATACTTTGCTCTTGGCCTTCAATTTCTTAACCTTTCCCTCCATTTTTTTCACCTTCAAGACCAACTTCTTGTAAACATTTGCATAAAGCTGCTTTGTGTCTTTGAGGTCTTGCTCCAGATTAGCAACCTTTTTTGTCAATGTTGTACATATAACCATCAATTCAATAAGTTTAACATTGCCTTCAACACTTCCAGATGTGTGACCTTTTGGGAGAGGTGCATCATGAGGTATAGACTCAGTCTCATTCTTAGGTAGACTACGATTATCAAATGAGCCACCCATATTTTCCATGTGGCTTGGGATTCCATCACATGTATCAAGCCCAGAAGGACTTGGCACATTTGATGTTGCCATGGTTGAGTTCTTAATGATGTTGACACTATCTTGCCAAACTTCTAAGCTTGTGACAGTAGTGCCAACCACTTCCACTCTGCCTGAGGCAGTCTCATCTGCTACATGGGTCTGATTAGGAACACTGGGCTGAGATATCATAGTGGCATGTCTGTTTTTCCTCCTATAGGTGTGTGAAACTGTTGGTATATGTGATGAAGATGGAACAAAAAAGGGTTGTGTGCTGGGACTCAGCTGGGATTGCTGATCCTTTACCCTGAGCAGCTTGAATTTGATCCAACATTTCATTAAAAAGAGTTACTTCAACCCCATTAAATAATTTTGAAGCCATAGCCATATTACTGAAAATCTTTTAGGTAAGGCTAGGTGTTGGATAAATTCTTTTATGAGTTTTTTGTTCCTATGTCTTTTATTCAAAATCAGTTGGATAAATCTTAGATACATGAGAAATTTAGTTTTGCTTTTGACATTCTTCACCATACTCTCAAAAATCAGTTTGGAAAAATTGAAAGTCGTGTTTGTGGATAAGCATATGAGAGCAATAGCAATATTGCTACTGAATTGCTCCCATGAAGTTTTCTTTGGACAATCACAATGAAGTAGAGTATGAATGAAGAACTTCCATTGAGGGGAGAAACATCCTTTTTGAAAAGTCAGTTTAAGATCGGATGTATCATACCTCATTCTGGTAAGCCCTTTTCAAATTTTAGTATTGGCCATATCACTAATACCCTCAGAGTCTGCTAGTTGAAGATGTCTTCTAACAGACCCTTCAGTAATAGTAAATTGAATCCCATCTACTATTGCAATTAACTCTGTGTCTTCATTATCACATCTATTGACAATAGCAGTTTGCCAAAATTGTGTGATGTGAGAGACATAGATAGTAGGACGTATGGTTAAAGCATACCTTATATGGGTTTTGTTTAGAAAGTCCACTATCTGGTGAAAGGTTTGACTTTCACCTTCCCCTGTTTTCTCCAAGAATGCTACCCTGTTGTGTTTATCAACAAATTCAAGATTTTCCATAAGAATTTTGGTTAAAAACAAATTAGCACGCTGAGATTTAATCGAAAGTATGTAATGGTATGTTTGGTGAAGCCAATTGGTTTTTGTAAAAAGTAAGACTAGGGTTTCGATTTGACCGACTTTAAAAAGTAGTTTATTTATAGAGAAGAAAGTAGTTAAACTAGATAAGGAATGCGAATATTATTTAGTTTGGAAACCCCTATAAGAATGGTAACTACCAATTTTACCCAACAGCTAAAAGTTAACTAACCTGTTGGGATCACTTGTAACTACTATTTCAAGTGTCGGTCATTTATATGTAATAGGTTGCTAATTAAGTCTTATATGTATGTAATTAGTGCTAGGCTTATGTAGTAAGCCCATAGGTCTAAGCATAGGCCCAAACTAATCAAGGAATGGACTAGAATAGTTTCCCTAGCTCCCTTGCCTATAAATACCTCGTAAACTCTCATTTTAGAGTGTTGGTTCCTTTCATATTAAGCTTAATCATTTCATATTGTCTTGTGTGTGAAAGAATCCATCCGTCTCTCTCTATCTCATGTTCTAATCTACATCAAACATACTTGTGTTCATATTATGGTGACCTAACAGTGGTATCAATCGCCATTTAGTTTAGTGAAACATTTTTTTTGTTGAAGTTTTGTCACATATACGTAAGTTTCTATCGTTACAAACCTTTTCGTACACGTAACTTTGATTTTTGCACTTAAATCTTGAAGCTTGGAAAGTTTTAAGGTTAATATAGTGTTTAGAATCCTTGTTTTAGCAAAACGTTTGGAACTTTACGTGTTATTTTACGTTTTTCACTCGTTTTCCTTTCGTTCATCACTTTTACTCTTAAGCTCAAATTTCACTTTGGTTGATAAAGTTCAAAACTTTCTTGTTACTTAAGTGTTATTGAAGCTGTTTCATCAAAATAATTGAGTGTACAAAGCGTTTTGGTGCTTAAAAATTCGTTTTGGTCATTTTTGGTGAGTCTACGAGTAACAAAAACCCTGATTTTACGTGTAACTTGAAACCCTTTTCTTACGCATAAGTTAAACCCTAATCTTACGAGTAAAGTTCACGATCAAGTCTAGAGTTTACGCCTAACCAGTTTTACGCGTAACGAATCTTCTTCAGAATCTTCAAAGCTATTTTCCTTGCTTGGATAAGCCTGTGAAACACTTCGACTTGTGGATATCTTTCTAACATGGACAAGTTTGAAAGATTTTGGTATAAAACCTATTCTTACGAATAAGTTAAAAACATATGCGTAAAGCCTTACTAATAAGATTTATCTTACGAGTAAGGTATCTTACGATTAAGTCTTCAGTTCATGACTAAGAATACGTTTAAACCACAAAGTTTACAAGTAAGAAATTCTTACGAGTAAGAAGGAAGTTTATGCCTAAGGAAGTTTATGAGTAAGCCACATCAAGTTTATGCCTAAGGAATTTTTTACGCCTAAGCACAACTTCAACAACAAACTCAAGTTTCATTCAACTACAAAGATCCATCATCAACACATGTTTCAAAATATCTCAACCACCATACTCCAACTACTTTCCTCATGAATATCCTCAGCAGCAGTAACAACAATATCCTCAACCACAATTTCAGAAACAACCACAACAAATTGGAAATTATCTTCCTCATCAATATACACAACTACCACAACAAAAAATCCCTCAACAAATCACTCCACAACAACATCAATATTCTAACTACTTTCAATATCATTTCCCAGCAAAGTACGCTATGCATGCATCAATGCAAAAAGAACCTACTTGGTTTGCAAAAATGTGTGAAGCTTTAAGTAGCCAAAAATCCATTCATGAAGCTGGTTCTCTTGATAGACCTCCAATGCTCACTCCCGGAAACTATGATCAATGGGTTATGCAGTTCTTTAGGTTTTGTGATCTTAAGAAACCTCATGGTAAATTCTTGAAGAAGGTCATTCTCGAAGGTCCTTTTCAGATGCCAGTTGTGACAATACCTGGAGATCCAACTGCTAATCTACCAAGAGATGACACTACTTCCACTCCTACTATGGATCAACTCACTACTGAACAGCTACTTCACTTTGAAGCTGATGAACTTGCAGTGGAATACATCCTTCTGGGATTACCCAATCCGATTCTTCGTAGTGTTGATGGTCAGAAAATTGCAAAAGATATGTGGGAACACATCCATCTCCTAATGGAAGGCACATAACTCAATCAAGAAGACATGGAATCTAAACTTTATTGCGTCCTATGAAAACTTCATGATTGATCAAGGGGAATCATTAGAGTCATACTATCATCGGTTTACAGACATCATCAATGACTTGGACAGACACAACATCATTTTGCCAAAAATAGCAAGCAACACAATGTTCCTAAGCTGTCTCGGTCCTGATTGGGAAAAGTATGTTACATTCATCCGTCAAGCTAAGAACCTTCATAATACAAAGTACGGGATGTTGTATGACTACTTGAAGCACCATCAAAAGGAAGTGGACAAAGATAGAGCTCTCCATGGAATTTATGCACCAGTGCCTAATGCTAATTCATTTGCTTTGTTTGCTCAGTCTTGTCCACCACAATTTCCTCAATTCCCACAACAGCAACAAGTCTTTACTCAATAGCCACCATCCACCCATATAACACCATATGATCCATCACAACAATCACATGATACTCAACTGGTTCCTTACAACAACAACTCAGATTTAACACTCTACAGTGAAACACAGAATGATGATGAAGAGGCAGTCAATACGTTGAATCAAGGATTTGCACGAATTGCTCGTGCCTTCAGGAGATTTTCAAACAAATGAAACAACCGTATTTGTACTTCATTCAACACAAGGATTCATGCAGTTGTTCAGAATGGAAGGGTTGAAGTTCAAAACAGAAACAATTGTCGTCAGATGGGAAGTTGTAACTACATGGGTAGTGGACAAGGTTTCAATGCTTCTGGAAGGAATAACATGGTTGCTCCTCAGCAAAAGGTTCAGATTGTTGATCAGGGAAATGTTCAAAATGGGAATACTCATCTTAGATGCTATAACTGCAACGAGAAGGGTCATCTGGCCAATGCTTGTCCAAAACTGAGAACCAGAGGAAGTGCTTATCACAAAGAGGCTTTACTCTTGGCTCTCAAAGATGAAGCTGGTGGAACTCTTACCGAAAAAGAACAGAGCTTCATGGCCAATGCAGACTTCGATGATGACATGGAGGATTTGCAAGCTAACACAACTGTAATCTTGATGGCCAACATGCAAGAACTTCACATAAGTGAAACAGGCCCAGTTTATGACACCGATGGCTTGTCTCAGGTACCGGATCCAAATATATGTCTTATACATTATCTGATATCTCCGTCTGATCTCTGCATCCGACAAGGAACAGAGTGTTCAAAATGAGCCATCTACATCTCATCAAGAAGATAATCAAATGGATCCCGTAGTTACATTTGATGATCAAGTTGACCCCAAGGTTACATTTGAGGATCTAAATGATGAATATGTAGATACTCAAGTTGAACAAAATGAACCTTCGTCTAATCCAGACCTAGAGCTCATGACCTTACTTTTGACCACCCAATCTCAAGTGGAGAAATGAAATGAGATAAATGGAAATCTTCGTGAAAAAGTTGCACTATTGACTAAGGATCTTGAATGCTATAAGTTACAACTTAAACATTTTGAAACAAAAGAGAAATGTGAACACAGTTTTGAAATCGCTTTTCAAAAGTTATTTAAAAAAGAACAAGATTTAGAAAGATAGATACGTGATCTAGTCGTTTCCAACAAAAATTGAACACAAACAACACGTTAACACTCTTACTTTGGAAACTCAAAAAGTCATGCTTGAGTTGTATTCGTGTCAAAAAGAGTTTTCAGAATTCAAACAAATTTCAAGGAAGCGGGTTGATCAGTATCTTGATGAAATTGTCGATTTGCAAAACAAACTCAAAGAGTTTAAATGTGGTATATAAACATGGTGAGTCAATCACAACGACTCAAAAGTTCACATTTAAGCCAAATCCATATTGATATGGGCCAAATCTTGCTGATAACAAACCACGTTTTTTCCGTAGAGCATTCAAGGAAAATCCAAAGTTGTATAGTGTAGCACATATGCTTGATGAATCTATTGTGCGTGTTGTTGAATATAATGGTGAAGAGGAATGCGATGCAGAAGATGAGAGTCGATTGAAAATGAAAAATGTTGAATATAAAAAACCTTTTGATTACTTAAAAAGACCTCTCATAACTTTTGTTCCACAACAGGAAAAAATAAATACACCTTGGGTTATCACACATATTAATGAGTCCTCTTCGGACGTTGGTCTCGTCAAACCAGTTGCACAAATTAATGGTCCTTTACCTTCGTTGAGGGAAATCACACCATTACCAGAAAGATGTCAAATTCTTAAATATTTTGATACATTCATGTCTGACATTAAAATTTTGGAACATGCAATTGAACGTAATTATGAAATAAAAGTTGCGACTTTTCAATCGGTATACACCAGAGATCAAAGAGAAATTTTTCAAAAACAGCTTTTACCACATGTTCGAAATTTGCGTATGTGTGCAACATACTGGGAACGGGATCTTCAGAAATAAATTGGATAAATGAAAACAATTTTCAATGAAACAGAGGCATGGATTTTCAAAACCAAAAAGAAAAATAAATTTTTTTGAAATCATGTTGATCGACTCTTGGAAGATGTTATATGTGTTGATACTATATCAATTGTGTTGTATTATACTGCTGCCTCTGCTTGTGATAATATTGCTATTGATAATGTTGATAATGTGTCTTAAATCGAAACATTGAAAGCTAAAAATGAGCGTTTGTTAAATGAAATTTCGAGAGTAACACGCCATCTTCAATGGTGTCAAAATGATTTTATTAATCGAGAACTTGCTTTGCAAAACAAACACAACCAGTCGAGTGAAAAACCTTTTGAACCAAAACTCTTACGACTGGATGATGAAAACGCATCTTTGAAGTGTCAGATTTTCAAATATGAACAAGAAATTGAAAAAGTCAAGATAGAATATGGTAACATATTTGATTTACTCAAAAAGACTCGTGCTAAAGCGTCAAAAGATATTGATGATCATCTTGTGTACACTCGTGAAGTATTAAGTTTTAATGGAAACTTACGTTCTAAAAATCAAGATTTAATACACACTATCATAGAGTTGAAAGAGAAGATGGTGAATTATGAGCATGATAAGTCTAGTAACACAAATTTCCTTGCACATGGAATATTTAAATTGACACTAGGAAGCCCACTGACAAACCACAAGATACTAATGTGATTCCTTCCTGTTGGGTTCAGTAAATACCCAAACCCCTTAAACTAGGATTTGAATAGAAAATATCCTAAGTGTTTAATCCGTTAAACACAATCAGGTCACTGAGCGGATAGTCTCTCAGTGAGCTATCTTCAGGACACTTAGTATGAGGCGAAGAAGGAGCCTCTCCACTCTGCAAGGCGGAACTTAAAGGGTGAAGACTAAGTCAAGAAGAAGATTGTGGATTCAGTGAGTGATGACAATAACTCACCGAATCCCTTCGACTCCTCTCCAACTGTTAAACACTCAAGACAAACGAAGAAAGAGATCGAAGACTTTAAAGACTGAAGAATGAGCTGGATTAGGCTGGAAAGTTTTACCCAGATAAAACTAAGTCCCTCAAGTGTTTATCCAGTCTATACAGTCTCAATCTATCAAGATCATATCTTTCCCAGTTATAGTAGCGGTATTCTCTATCAAGGAAAGAACTTCTACTATAGAAAGGTGAACGAGTAACAATATATCAATATTTGTGTTTGCTGTGATCCATGGTTTTGTCTTCTAGGATAAAGTTAATAATCATACTTGTATAAATAGCATAAGAGAATGAGTGAAAAGTTTAAGCTTGTGAATTGTAAAAACACACATACACACAAGCCAACTTTTCACTCCTCCAAATACAACTTTATCCTTGAGCTAGCTCAGTGGGTTCTAAGAGTTGTGCTCAAACTTAGCCTGAGCTTAGAGAGGAGTCACTCAAACTTTGTCATTTCAATCCCTAGTACTATTCCGCAAGTACTTGGGCAACGTATTCTTTTGATTTATTTCTAATAAGAATATGATGTTGAAAATTACTTTGTGTGTTTTACTTATGTTAATTTCAGTCATTATTCACTGTTAAATTGCTTTAAGTACTTAATTGTCCCTTTTAACGATAGTGAATAGGGAACAACAAGTGGTATCAGAGCAGGCTGATTATAAAACCTTTTAAGCCACTCTAAAATATTTTTAAATCGGATTCCTATGGCCGAAATTGATGTACCCCAACTAGTCGATAAAAAGGGTGGAGCTTATTCAGCTGTTCCTAGACTTGAAGTTGGCAAATTCAACAAATGGAAAAAGCGTATGCTTTGCTATTTGATTAGGATGGAACCTTATTATATCAAGTGTATTAATGAGGGTCCATTTGTCCCAAAGATCTAGAAGGTTTGCCCAAACCTCAAAGCTCAATGGACTCAGGATGAAAGGAGAGTGGTCAACTAGGACCAAAGACTCAAAAGTATCATCATATCATGTCTTCCTGATGATATAATGGAGTCAGGCTTAGGTAAGTCAGTAACACGGCTAAAGAAACCGGATGACTCGGTCCATAGCCATGAAGGTCCATCTGATACAAAGGAAAACAGGATAATGGACTCGAAACTTGAGTATAATACCTTCAGGCTAAGGACTCAAACTCTCTCTCAAACTTACACCCGCTACAAAACTCTTTTAAATGAACTGGCTAATGATGGTGTTAAGTTATCAAAACATAAGATAAATGTTGGTTTTGTTAATTGTTGTGACAACCCGTACTTTCAACTCATTTCTCGACACGATTCATGTCTCACAATTTCAACATTTATAGTAAACTTGGTTTACTTGTTTCAAATTCGCGTAACCTTGGAGGTTTAGCGGCGAATTCATGATCATGACATCACGTATATTTCATATGGACTATGATTAGTCTACATTTCATGGACATCATGTGCATCTCATTAGTACATTCACGACATTTCATTTCATATTTTACGCCGTAATTTTATGTTTAATAATCTTTATCGCGTGAGTTTTTATTTTGTATATTTAACCCGTTACTTTCAAAAATAATCCCGAGGTATTTTTAAACTTACATTTAGTTCATAAAAACTATATTTTTAGTTTTCCTAGTGTTTCAAATTTATTTGGTATTTTGATCGTTAAAGTTTAATTATTACGCCGTTTTTCTTAAAAATGGTACGATAATTATTTTATCACTCAATTTTCACAAGGAAAGTATTTTTACAATTTTTATCATCTCAATACAATCTATTTTGAACTATTAAAAACTTACTTGCACCAAAAATTTCCATTTATCCTACAAGTTACAAATTCTTACACTTTTTACCAAGTTTATACAAAAATACATGCAAGTTATACATTTTAAAAAAAAAAAAAAATGAAAATATCTTAGTACCCCCCCCCTTGGCCGACCAAGGGGGAAGGGTCTCATAAATGTTGGCATGGCTTATGTTTCTAAATAATTCATTCAATCTTCAAAAGTCTTACTTGACATTTTACTTATTCATTTTTCTCATAGTTACTAGTGTTAGCAAGCAAACTTTCCTCTCTTCCTTTTTGTTCTCAAAAACCGGTCATAACATCAAGACACAAGAGGATCAAGATTTTTGCAAAATCAAGTGTTTACAACATAGTTATATCCTTTATATGGTTTTGAAATAAAAACCAAGGATATTTAAGTTAATCCTTGTTACTTACTCCTCTTCATTTTCACTAGTAAGCATGTTTTTTTTATCATTTTCATGTTTCCTTTTCATTTTCATATGTTTCTTTTTATTTTTGGAGATATTATGCAAGATATGTGATTTATACCATTTATTTCATGATTTTAGAGTTATTTATATACTTATAGTCATCCTATAATTATTCCCAAGGTATTCTTTGGTTTTGATGGTGATTAGGAACCCATGACACCCTAAGAAGGTGTATGGTAGGATTAGATTAGCTTTGGAGTTGATTTGAAGGGATTAGAATAGGTTTTGTCCGTGAAAAACTATTTTCGTAAACTATATTTTGTGTTCTGTCCTTAAATCGAATTTCTGGAAAAACCTACTGTTGGTACGAAGTTTTGGCCTTGATATTTAGAAAATATACTTTAAAACGAATCCCGGGCCGCTTGAACGGAGAAAAACGGACTTATAACGAAGAAGTTATGGATTTTAAAGTTTGACGATTTAAACGTATAATTTTCTGGATTTTCAGAAACTGTTTTAGTTTGTTCGGGTCAAAAACGAGCCTTAAGCTTCACAAATTATTTCGACTTCTCAAAAATAGATTAGTTTACTTTGATACTTAAGCTAGGGACGATAAAACGTAGAAAACGGATTTGAAACGACAAAGATATACACTTTTCATAAACTTGCCGTAATTCAATTTCTCGCACACAATTAGCCAAAACCACCAACTTTAACCCTTGATATCTTTATGATCGGGACCTTTTGGACGAAAACTCCTGAACTGAAACTTTTAGATATCGATACAAACTTTCCAAAAACCGTCGAGTTCGTTCTCTAACGATCGACGCATAACCGCTTTTACCTCGGCTAGTTTTCCAAAGCCATTTTGTTAATTTCATAAAATTCCGATTTCGACATTGTTTTGCTTAACGAAAAGTGATAATTTCACCGAAAATCATTATAAAACCATTATAGGATGACATTTTGACGTAAAAACATGTAAAGTCATTTTCGAAGGGCCAAGACGTCAAAAGAGTATTTTTCGACGATGTGTAATATTTTCAAAACTCGTAAATGGTATAAATAACATACTAAATGCATGCATAACATTACATTGCAACTCATTACATGTCATATCATTCATCATAGGTCAAGATTTGCGTATCACATTACATCTCGGTGTACTCACTTTTGTCTCCGCATCATTCCACCAAGTGAGTTTCATGGCCCCTACTTTTACTTGCTTTCATAACTGTTTTGGGGGAGATACATGCTCAAACTGTTTTCATTTACTTTCACAAGTACTTTAACTTTTATAAGGATTACCGTGAGTTTTCATAGCCCCATTTTCAATTGTTTGAAACTATTTTGGGGGAGATACATGTTCGAATATTTTTCACAAGTACTTTATATTATTAAGGATAATTTCTATCATGATCGCCATTGTCTTAAAACCGAATGTTGTACTATATTAAATGTTCTACGTCGAGTTAAGTGCTATTGATTATGTGCTATTGTTCTACGTCGAGTTAAGTGCTATTGATTATGTGCTATTGTTCTACGTCGAGTTAGGTACTATGGTATATTCATTGAGCTAACGGTCTTGGTATATTCATTGAGCTAACGGTCTTGGTATATTCATTGGTCTAACGGACTTGGTATATGATTATGGACTAACGGTCTTGGAACGATTTGAGCATACACTATACATTTCGGCAATGGTTGTGAACACACAGGTTGCAAGTTTTGTATGGGCGGGACTTGGAACTGAGTGGATTTACAATGCCTTTGCTGCATAAACGATTCCGATACATTGAGTCATGCACTATTTTGTGAATTCATTTGACATCATGCACTTGAACATTAACTCTACATATTCGATTCGGCAGTGGGGTTGTGAACACACAGGTTGCAAGTTTTGTATATGGACTTGAACTCGAGTGGATTTACAATGCCTTTGCTACATAAACGATTTTGAAAGGCTTTACATTTCAACTCAAACTCTATGAACTCACTCAACCTTTGTGTTGACACTTTTTAGCATGTTTTATCTCGTGTATCTAAGGTATCACACTTCATGGCATGCATTTGGACACATCATGGAGTCGTGGTGACGACGCATCTCACTTGGGTTTTCGTACTTTAAAACATCGTTTGAATTGCAACAAACTTATTTCCGCACAAGTTGATTTTCATTTGGGACCTACTTTGTAAACTCTGATTATTTTATTAAATCAAACGATGTATTTTCCAAAAGACACTTTAGGTCGTTCAATATAATGCGGATGTGATGCTATGACAGTCCCCCAGAATTCCATTCACTGCAAAACAGTAATTTGGGGGTGTGACAGATTGGCATCAGAGCTTCGCTTATAGAGAACTAGGTTGCATCATTGACCCTAGACTATAACTACATCATCATAGCATCTCGTCATTTCATCACAAGTGCACGTTCACTTTACATGCGGTTTATAACGCACATTTTTCGAGTTATTCACTTTCATTTCACATCGATTGTGCATGGATGCCTTTAAATTCCCATCCCATTATCTTTTCCTCATACTCTAACGTGGAGAATTCCTTGTCATTCCCAATCACAATTTTTATATCACCGATTCACCAATCGATAACGCCAAATGCCGAGATGAATCTTTATATAGGCGAAGTCACTCTCACTCCTTTGTTTCACCACTAACATGTCGAGTTACACGTTATTCACACATTAAGTCTCTAAACCATCATACATTGAAGCACTCACAACACCTCATAACCCATCTTTTCGGAAACCGACGATCATTTTGAAACATAACCTCAAACTTATCGTTTCTTATCACATTTCTTTGAAGCGCTTATTATTAACATCGGATTTTGCTACGTCTCACATTTCCTCTTGTTTTGAAGGAGATATGGCACCGAAGCAGTTAAGCTACAGTTGAAATGACCCAAGCAAGAATTCAAAAGTTGGTAAGGGATAGTGTAGCCGAGGCATTAAGGATCGAAAAGGGAAACAATCGGCCGGCCACTGAGGCCGCGGTCGCTGAACTGGCCGCTAACTTAGGCTTGTTAAGCTACGGAAATGCAGGGAAGATCCGGAGTTGAGCTGGTCGTTTTACAAGGATTTCAAGAGTGGAGATCCCACTAAGTTTCGAGGTACCGAGGAGCTACTGACCATGGTTCGATGGTTTGAAAATTGGAATCGGTGTTTTTGCTTTGTAACCGTCCGGATGACAGAAGGTTAAGTTTGCTATGAGCACATTACTCGATGGAGCATTGTCTTGGTGGAATTCTTATGCTCAACCGATTGGAATGGAGAATGCTTTCAAGCTTACTTGGGAGGAATTTAAGGGTTTAGTGACTAAGAAGTTTGTCAACCTCGTGACGGAAGTGAAAAAGTTGGAGACAGAATTCTATGAACTAACGACTATTGGGTACGATATTTACACTTACATTCGAAGGTTTCAAGAATTGGCTGTTTTATGCCCATCTATGGTTTCGGATAATGAGAAGCTACTGGAGGCTTTCATTGAAGGACTTCCCGAAATTATTCAAGGAGATGTGACTTCTCCGACCAGAAACGATTGAGGAAGCTATTCGATTGACTCAAAAGCTCATGGCCCGGTAGTGAAGAGGAAGTACACCAACACCAACCAAAACAACAACAACCCCAACAACTACACCAATTACAACAATAACCAAACCAACAACAACAAAAGAAAGTGGGAAAATGACAGGGAAGGTTATGATAACGACAACCAAAACCATAACACTAACCATCACCAACAACATAATAGAAGACAAGAAGTCGCCAGGGTCTATGTTGCTGCACCAACCATGGGAAGAGCTTATGCAGAAACTTACCCGATGCCACCAATGCATGCTACATCATAATGGTCCATGTGGTATATGCTTTAGCTGTCACCAAGTAGGACACCTTGCTGGTTGTAAGGGCAAAGCCGAAATAGTACATGCTTGGGATGTGGGGAGCAAGGACACTATCGGAATCAATGTCCTCAAAAACAAGGTCAACAAGTCGAAGGTGCTCATGGGAATGTATATATGTTGGAAGGAACTCGTCAAAGGTATCAACGGCCGGAAGACTGAAGAAGTTCGGAAACTAGCGTCTTATTTCTCCTATTGTGTTATTTGTACTAAGTTTATGTCTTTCATGTATTGAAACTTTATAACCTAAGATGTACTACTTTTGCTAAACCACTCGTTGTATTATATTCTCATCTATCGTACTTTACTTTCTTTTCGATTCGATATCATTTACGAGGATTTTAATTCTTTTTGCTTTAGCTATCATTTTAACGGCACCTCTCCACGTCTTCTCTCCTCGATGATCATCACAATTTTAACATCGGTTGACTCCACCAGACATCATATGAGTCGATTAGTCCAAGCAGTGCATAGTTACTCCTAAATTATACATAGCCTGATCACCTATGTCTAATCGGAAGAATCATGCAATGAAGGAAAGTGAAAGTAGGAAACTTATATGTGTAAGCAATCCGTAATCGAGCCAAATTTTCAAAAGATTTTCTTCAAACCACTTGTTTCCAGTTTGATCCGCGTGGCAGTTCTTGTTTGATGAGTTGCAAAGATCGAGCTAGAAACAAGTTGTTACCTAAACGATTTAGCCTAATCATTATGACAGCGATTCTTGTTTGATGAGTTGTGGGATTAAGTAAAAGTCGGTTACCAAAAAGTCTTTTGAGGGTTTTGCTCGGGAATGGGAAAGTTTGCCGCATCAACCCTAAACCGTTAGACCTAACAACGATTGAATTCAGGGGTGAATTCCTTTTGATGGGCGAATGTGACAACGTACTTTCAACTCATTTCTACACCGATTCATGTCTCACAATTTCAACATTTATAGTAAACTTGGTTTACTTGTTTCAAATTCGCGTAACCTTGGAGGTTTAGCTGCGAATTCATGATCATGACATCACGCGTGCATTTCATATGGACTATGATTAGTCTACATTTCATGGACATCATGTGCATCTCATTAGTACATTCACGACATTTCATTTCATATTTTACGCGTAATTTTTATGTTTAATAATCTTTATCGCGTGAGTTATTATTTTTTTATATTTAACCCGTTACTTTCAAAAATAATCAGGGTATTTTTAAACTTACATTTAGTTCATAAAAACTATATTTTTATTTTTCCTAGTGTTTCAAATTTATTTGGTATTTTGATCGTTAAAGTTTAATTATTACGCCGATTTTTCTTAAAATGAATGCGATAATTATTTTATCACTCAATTTTCACAAGGTATTTTTACAATTTTATCATCTCAATACAATCTATTTTGAACTATTAAAAACTTACTTGCACCAAAAATTTCCATTTATCCTACAAGTTACAAATTCTTACACTTTTTACCAAGTTTATACAAAAAATACATGTGTTATATTTTAAAAAAAAAAAAATGAAAATATCTTAGTACCTTGCTGGCGACCAAGGGGAAGGGTCTCATAAATGTTGGCATGGCTTATGTTTCTAAATAATTCATTCAATCTTCAAAAGTCTTACTTGACATTTTACTTATTCATTTTTCTCATAGTTACTAGTGTTAGCAAGCAAACTTTCCTCTCTTCCTTTTTGTTCTCAAAAACCGGTCATAACATCAAGACACAAGAGGATCAAGATTTTTGCAAAATCAAGTGTTTACAACATAGTTATATCCTTTATATGGTTTTGAAATAAAAACCAAGGATATTTAAGTTAATCCTTGTTACTTACTCCTCTTCATTTTCACTAGTAAGCATGTTTTTTATCATTTTCATGTTTCCTTTTCATTTTCATATGTTTCTTTTTATTTTTGGAGATATTATGCAAGATATGTGATTTATACCATTTATTTCATGATTTTAGAGTTATTTATATACTTATAGTCATCCTATAATTATTCCCAAGGTATTCTTTGGTTTTGATGGTGATTAGGAACCCATGACACCCTAAGAAGGTGTATGGTAGGATTAGATTAGCTTTGGAGTTGATTTGAAGGGATTAGAATAGGTTTTGTCCGAGAAAAACTATTTTCGTAAACTATATTTTGTGTTCTGTCCTTAAATCGAATTTCTGGAAAAACCTACTGTTGGTACGAAGTTTTGGCCTTGATATTTAGAAAATATACTTTAAAACGAATCCGTGGCAGCTTGAGCGGAGAGAAAAGCGGACTTATAACGAAGAAGTTATGGATTTTTAAAGTTTGACGACGAAACGTATAATTTTCTGGATTTTCAGCAAACTGTTTTTAGTTTGTTCGGGTCAAAACGAGCCTTAAGCTTCACAAATTATTTCGACTTCTCAAAAATATATTAGTTTACTTTGATCTGAAGCTAGGGACGTATAAAGCGTGAAAAGCGGTTTGAAAGCGACAAAGATATACACTTTTTCATAAACTTGCCGTAACTAATTTTACGCACAATTAGCCAAAAACCACCAACTTTAACCCTTGATATCTTTATGATCGGGACCTTTTGAATGAAAACTCTGAGGCTGAAACTTTTAGATATCGATACAAACTTTCCAAAACCGTCGAGTTCGTTTCCTAACGATCGGCGTACACCGTTACGCTAGTTTTCCAAAGCCATTTTTGTTAATTTCATAAAAATTCCGACGACATTGTTTTGCGACGAAAAGTGATAATTTCACCAAAATCATTATAAAACCATTATAGGATGACATTTTGGCGTAAAACATGTAAAGTCATTTTCGAAGGGCCAAGGCGTCAAAAGAGTATTTTTCGACGATGTGTAATATTTTCAAAACTCGTAAATGGTATAAATAACATATGAAATGCATGCATAACATTACATTGCAACTCATTACATGTCATATCATTCATCATAGGTCAAGATTTGCGTATCACATTACATCTCGGTGTACTCACTTTTGTCTCCGCATCATTCCACCAAGTGAGTTTCATGGCCTCTACTTTTACTTGCTTTCATAAGCGTTTGGGGAGATACATGCTCAAATTTGTTTTCATTTACTTTCACAAGTACTTTAACTTTTATAAGGATTACTGTGAGTTTTCATAGCCCCATTTTCAATTGTTTGAAACTATTTTGGGAGAGATACATGTTCGAATATTTTTCACAAGTACTTTTATATTATTATTGGATAATTTCTATCATGATCGCCATTGTCTTAAAACCGAATGTTGTACTATATTAAATGTTCTACGTCGAGTTAAGTGCTATTGATTATGTGCTATTGTTCTACGTCGAGTTAAGTGCTATTGATTATGTGCTATTGTTCTACGTCGAGTTAGGTACTATGGTATATTCATTGAGCTAACGGTCTTGGTATATTCATTGAGCTAACGGTCTTGGTATATTCATTGGTCTAACGGACTTGGTATATGATTATGGACTAACGGTCTTGGAACGATTTGAGCATACACTATACATTTCGCAATGGTTGTGAACACACAGGTTGCAAGTTTTGTATGGGCGGGACTTGGGAACCGGAGTGGATTTACAATGCCTTTCTGCATAAAGCGATTCGATACATTGAGTCATGCACTATTTTGTGAATTCATTTGACATCATGCACTTGAACATTAACTCTACATATTCGGCGAGTGGGTTGTGAACACACAGGTTGCAAGTTTTGTATGGTAGGGACTTGGGGCGGAGTGGATTTACAATGCCTTTGCTGCATAAGCGATTTTGAAAGGCTTTACATTTCAACTCAAACTCTATGAACTCACTCAACCTTTGTGTTGACACTTTTAGCATGTTTTATCTCGGGTATCTAAGGCATTCACTTCATGGCATGCATTTGGACACATCATGGAGTCGTGGTGACGACGCGTCTCACTGGGTTTTCGTACTTTAAAACATCGTTTGAATTGTAACAAACTTATTTCCGCACAAGTTGATTTTCATTTGGGACCTACTTTGTAAACTCTGATTATTTTATTAAATCAACGATGTATTTTCCAAACGACACTTTAGGTCGTTCAATATAACTGTGATTGCGATGCTATGACGGTCAGTCGGGAATTCCATTCGTACCAAGCAGGTAATTTAGGGGTGTGACAATTGTCTCCCTGAGAAATGGTTAAACTTCTCTCAGGGACTTAGAAATGCAAATCACATCCAAACTCTTGAGCTTCCTGAAATTTATGGGAAATTTGTCTATGAGGAAAATCTCATCAACAAACGATACCCTGACTTAAAGAAGTCTCAGGAAGTCAAGAAGTCCCGACCATCACCTCACTTATATCAACGCCTTCTTTCTAACAATGTGGTTCAAGATTTTCAAGAAAATTCGATGATGAGCACGATGAGAGATCAAGTGAGGAGTACCTAAATGACCGACGTTGAATTTGGAAAGGGCACTCCTTGCAAACTCGAAGGTTTATTAAAAGAAACAAAGGTTTTTCAATCGCTAAAACTAACGAGGAATGAATGCTTTAAGTGTCACAAAAATGTCATTTTGCAAAGGATTTGTTTTCAAAAACAATTTTGAACCTTCTTCTGAGACCATCGGGTTAAATCAGTCCTCGGGCTTTAGCAAATTTCAACCAAAAATCTATCAGTCTCATCAAAACCTTCAAAATAATGACGAGAACAAAACAATAGATTTTGAAGCCAAGTATAGGAAGATCAAAGCTAAGCTTGCTTTACTTGAGGCCAGTCCTCGAACCAAAAGTGTTCAATCATGCGGGGTAAAACAAAGGTCTTGTTGCTAAACCTTCTTGGGATGAAGAGCCATCTCATCGGATGATGAAATGGTGCATGTCGCGTACCGATGGCCCTCGAAGAAGACAAGCTAGTCTTTGGAAAGAATCATGCCAGAAATGGAGAATGGGTCAACATCATAATGAAGAAGGTAAATATTCTACTTTCTATGGAGGATGATTCTGATTGGCAGTCCTATATGAACTATATCAATATAGATCTTAAGTTTGTAGAGGAGCAAAGACTAAATCTTTTTTCTAAGTACAACAAGTTAAGTTTTGAATTGAATAAGTGTAGGGATGAGTTACTTGTGTTAAAAAAACAAAACAAGCTTGGGCTATCACTTACAGATTCAAAACAGAATTAGTCAAAAGAAATCGGGCTCTTCAAGATGAACTTAAGAAAGAAAAGATATCATTGATAGTGGACCACCAAGAATCCAAGAGTCTTTGATCTTTGGTGGCAAAAAGAGTCATAGGTGAACATCATCTTCTTACCGGAACTCTCTCAACAAAGACAGAGTCCTAAACCATTTGTGTGCGGTGGCATGATTACCAATATGTTGTGCTGTTCCAAAGACCGGTGATTGATTGAAAGACTTAATCTCGATAGTAAGCTTCCTAACTTTGACTGGAAGAATTCTAGAACCGAGAAATCAAGCTCTAAAGAGCATGCTTGGACTCGGATGTGCCGTGTACTGAACACATCTTTGAGTCACTGAAGATGAATCTCAAGCACCACTTTCACCTTTGAAACCTCTTCGAGTCTGATCCTAGCTCGAGCTTACTCCATTACATTACAATCCACACTCTCCTAAAGAAAGGTCTGACTTGGTAGAACCATTTTGAAAAGACCATCAAAACCAACTCAACAAGAATCCACCCCATTGAAAATTCCACATCCTCGGTCTCTCATCGGTCGATTCAGAATCCCGAGCGAACTTGTGAGAAAGCTAAGCGACAAAATGGAATCTATTGAAAAGGTCATCGAACCAATCAAGGAGACAAAGTCGACTTCCTCTAGTTCCTCAAAGTCAAAAGCCACCACCAAAACAAGCGAAGTGTGATCGTGCCACTATACCGGTCTTACCAACCGACAATTGTTATAGAATCCTCTTTTGCATGATTTGTAAAAGGATGATCACAGGACTCTGACCACTTGCAATATGTAGCTCTCTCGGTCAAGAAAACTACACCAAAGTTGGTCATCAAGTATGCTTCTTCATCCAAAGGTCAAAGTTGAGAGCAAAGCCTTTTCCTCCACTTGTTGTGGCTTTAATGATCATCGTCTGATGATTGTCTTATGAACATCATGTGATATTTGCGGTAACACGACTAATAAGACATATCGGCATGACAATGTCATCCATGCAAGGAGAAGTTCAAAGCAACCCAAATCCAGTGAGTCATCCTCGGTCTCTAAATGCAAAACACTTGGTAGCTCATTGCACTCCACCATTGACCATGAATCGATTGCTCAATTCAAAGAGACCATGAGACCCAAGCCCACTAGTAAGTGGGTCACGAAGAGAAACTAATTTAGTTTACTACTTGTGCTGAGGCATGCCAAGGAACCTATCGGCATCTAGGACAGATTGGATGTTCAAGAAGCATGACTGATGTGAAGGAATATCTGCACAAGTATGTAAAGGAACCAGGACCAAAGGTAGTATTTGGTGATAACTCATCATGTCCCGCTGAAGGTTATGGTTCAAGGCTGTAATGGAATAGTTTTCTCTATGATTGCTTATGTCAATGGTCTCAAATACAATCTCACCAATGTTAGTCAGGCTATGTAATGCTAAGTACATTGTACAATTCAATGACAAACAAGGTACCATTTTCAATGCCAACAAGGAAGTTGTGTTGATTGCTCCTAGGAGAGATGATGTTTATGTCTTAGACATGTCAACTCTCTCTAAAGATGGAACTGTCTTTTGCCAAAGCCACCTGAAACTATCAACCGCTTGTGGCACAAGAGACTCTCACACTTAAACTTCAAAAACATCAACAACTTGGCAAAACAAAACAAGGTCCTTAGCTTACCATCACTGGTTTTTGCAAAAGATAAACCATGCTCAGCCTGTGAAAAGGCAAACATAAAAGAGCATCTTTCAAAACCAAGCAAAACTTCTCTATCAAAAGCGCCTTTCTTGCATATGGATCTATTTGGACGGTCAGGTCCTAGATCAATCCAACATGAGAGGTATACACTTGTCATTGTTGATGAGTTCTCAAGATACACTTAGGTATACTTTCTTTCTAAAAGATAGAGGCGGTGATACTATAATGTCATTTATCGGAACATTGAAAACCGAGAATGACATTACAAGGAAACAAATCGAAGCCGACAATGGTACTGAATTTAGAAATCTGAGAGCTTGAGAATTTCGTGATGAGAAGGAATATCCCAAAAATTTTCATCTCCTTATACCCATGAACAAAATGGGGTAGCTGAAAGGAAGAACAGAACTCTCATTGAGGCTGCAAGAACCATGTTAAATGGCTCACTCTTTCAAGCATTTCTGGTGAAGCGGTTAAAACGACTGTTACACTCAAACAAGGTCAATCATTGTCAAAAGACATAATAAAACCCCATATGAGATATTCAAAGGTAGACTTCATGACATCAGCTACTTTCTTGTGTTTGGATGTCCGTGTTTTATTCATAACCACAAGGATCATCTAGGAATGTTTGATGCTAAAGTCGATGATGGATACTTTTTAGGTTACTCACTGATCTCCAAAGCCTTCAAGGTATTTAACACAAGGAGACAACAAGTTGAGGAAACCTATCATGTCACCTTTGATGAAAGTATAGAAAGCATAAGATTCACCAACACTTGATGGAAGAAATAGGAATTGATAACTCATCAAGATATCCTCCGATGAGTACAACACGAAACCAATTCCTTATACCAAGCCGATCGTCGACATCTCATATTATGTCTTGCCCCACAACCTGTCACAACCAACCATTAGTGAATTCATTGATAATCATTCGGTCCACTTGGGATAGGTAACACGATCCATATGATCGGGATCCTATAACTAAGAACCTCTACCGGAACAAATCACCTCGACGGATCTAAATGATCATGTGGCTCTCACACTGAACTCCCGGTGACATCTTCAAGCTCGGATCCCGACCACAAAGTAAGTGGACAAGATCTCAGGACATTGAGCTTGTAAACATCATTGGTGAACCCACCGAGGGCATGCTCACTAGAAGCATGGTCGCTAACTTAAGCTACTGACCTCGGCCAATGAATGTCTATATCTTTGATTACCTATCGAAATATAACCCAAAAGTGTCACAGAGGCTCTAAAATACCCAAGTTGGGTTTAGCTATATCAGCAAGAAGAACTGCAACAGTTTGACAAAAACAAGGTCATGACCTTGATCAAATGTCCTCCGGATGTAGTAGTCATAGGAATGAAGTGGGTTTTCAGAAACAAAACTGATGGCAGCATCGTCATTAAAACAAATCGAGACTTGTAGCCAAAGGTTACAATCAACAAGAAGGCATTGACTATGATGAAACATTTGCTCATGTTGCAAGAATGGAAGCCATCGGGATCTTTCTTGCATATGCAACAAACATGAACCGGGGTCTACCAAATGGATGTTAAAAGTGCATTCTTAAATGGTGATCTCAAGGAAGATGTGTATGTTCAACAACCTCCTAGGATTTGAGTAGTGAATTCCCGACTATGTGCAGCAAGCTTGACAAAGCTCTTTATGGACTTAAACAAGCTCCCAGGGCATGGTATGAAACTCTCTCGGCCTTCCTGATACAAAACAAGTTTGTCAGAGGAAAGATAGACAACACATTGTTTGTCTATAGAACTCAACAGGATGTGATTCTAGTCCAAGTGTATGTTGATGACATCATCTTTGGCTCAACAAACTACAAACTTTGCAAACGGTTTGAAAAACTGATGACTAAGAAGTTTGAAATGAGCATGATGGGGGAACTCACATACTTTCTGGACTACAAATCGAGCAAGCCGAATGAAAAGGAATATCCATCAGTCAAGAGAAATACACCAGAAATCTCTTGAAAAATATGAGATATCGGCGTGCCTGAAAACTCAATGGTCCCACCTAACAACCTTGGATCGATCTCAGTGGTAAATCAGTCAATCAAACTCATTTGGAGAGGGATTATAGGCTCAGCGATGTATCTAGCGCTTCTAGACCGGATATCCAATTCTCGGTCACGTCTAATAGCAAGATATCAGGTCCAATCCTAAAGAATCCTATCTCACTGCGCTAAAAATACTCAGTACACGAAGGGAACCCCAAGCCTTGGACTCTATTATCCAAGATGCTCGAGGTTTGTTCTTAAGGGTTACTCGATTCGATTATCTTTGGCAACATGGACGAAAAAGTACCTCGAGTCTGTCAATTTCTTGGAGGAAAACTAGTTTGTTGGAGTGCTAAAAGCAACAATCGGTGGCTATGTCCTGAAGGTGAATTTGAATATGTAGGCTCTGGCGGATGCGTGTGCCAATGTATTATGGATGAAAATTTAACTCAGTGACTATAACATCTATTACAAAATGGTGCCCATCTTCGTGATAATACCGGTGCTATTGCAATCTCCAACAAACCTGTCCTCCACCAAAGAACCAAACACATTGATATCAGATATCACTTCATCGGGGATCACATAATGAAGGGAGACATTGAACTTCATTTCATCCCTACTGAATATCAATTGCGATATCTTCACAAAACCCTGGATGAACCCACCTTCGTGAAGGCTGAGTTGGGAATGCTTGACATTGAAAGTCGAGAATCGAAAACCAATCTCAGTAAGTTACGTAGAATTGGTTCGTCTCCTGAACATCAAAACAAACCTCTCACTTTGAATGATTAAGACTCACTCGGGGTCCACTGACAAGCATTGAATGAGTAACTAAATGCTCCAAGTATTAGTTACTTAAATGTCATAGGTTGGTAATCCCACCAATTTAATATAGAAATACATGTCTTACGTCGGAGTATCATCATTTACCTCACCCCACTTGGCATTAAAAGCTTTCTCTCACATAAAATATCCTATGGATATTTTATTATCCTTGCTAAAGTACACTTTTTATGCATTGCAACATTGTTTTCCTTGAAGACGGGATTTTCTCGTGAAGTGGTGGGTGGCATTAAATGTGGAATATCAAACGATTTCAAAAGAGTCTTTACATATCAAATTTATACAAAACCACCCTCTACTACTCTATAAATACCCTCTTCAAAAACCACAAAACACACACAAATCATTTTCTGCAACTAAACTATGTCAAAATCCTTTCTCAAATCCAGAAAAATTTGTGTGTTCCTAAAATCTTTAAAACCTCTTTTGGAAAACCCTCCTTGTAAACATTTACAAAAGGTTTTCATCACAAACTTGAGAGATCCAAATACTTTGATTGTTCTAGTCAAAACATTTTTTTAAACCCTAAAATCTTCTTTAATGGCTGCTAGAACACAATCTCTCCGGTTTGCTTTCTCGATCAAGTGGGGATCTTACTACGTTGAATTTAAAACAAATAATGTCATAGGAAATTTTGAATACCCTGAAAATGTCCCAACCTATAAAGACATTATAAATTTTTATTCAACTGCCCACTCAAAACGGCCTTTGTAAAATGTCCTCATTACTATACCCAAACTACCTCGGGAGTTTTGGGCTAAACTAATGCCTTTGACCGACACCTTGATGAGAATAACCTTAGACCACTCATGGAGTATCTCATCAAGTTAGGTCTTAATGGGGGCAACAATACACCCTGGATTACAAAACATTTTGCACTTCAACGGGGTTAGAATATAACAAAGGTACTTATGTCGCCCATCACGAACCCTCCACGATAAGGATGGGTTAAAACAAATTGTTTTAGATCCAACTTTTTTGGACAAGACCCCAGTCACTAAAAGCTCATTCCCGTGGCTTGGAGGATCCTTTTCACTTTTGTGATTCAGGTCCTCGGCGGGAACCACTCATCCACTGAACCAGTTAACTCTATTCCGGCTGATGATGGCAACCTGCTTGATGAATGGGGTCACTTTCGTCATTATAGGGGAGATCATTCTGGTGATCTCGTAGCGAAGCTTCTGAGCAAAACTAGGGCGAATACGTTTAGTATCCTAGGTTTGTCTCTTGTTCTTTGCGATCGTTATTGGGTTCAAATTATACTCGGGATGAAAAATTTGGAAATTTACGGCATCACGAGACTATCAAATTTTCAAAAGGACCCATCCTTGTCACTCCCATTGAATTGACGCCCAGCATGAATGCGGTAAACAATCAAAGTGGATCGGTGTCTCCAAACCACGATCACAAAAAAGAGAAGTCTCGAGAAGGGACTAAGACTAAACCAAAGTCTCGGGGCGAGGCTTGAGGAGCACCTAAGAGGCACAAAAAGCCGAGACTAAGCAGCGGCCGACGGGCAACAACCACCGCCCGTAACACGAGGACAGCGATACATCACGGTCCGATGCCGCGGGTGCATCTACTACTCCCCAAGATCCAAAGGGAAACAAACAACCCGGCGGTAGGGGAGCCTTCGCTGATGATGACATTAAAAATCCAAGTCTTTGCGAGGGAATTTTACACCGGATCGATCCAAAACTTCGGGGAAACAAACAACCCAGCGATAGGGATACAACAATCATGACTCCGCCAAAGGCACGGGAAACACCACCGGTGTCTCAAGGGTCATTGGGGACAAAGACTTCGGAGGGAAAGAAATAACCCGCCGTCGGAACCCAAAACCAATCCCGACTCGAGAAGGCCTGGGAAACTCCCCACCGTGTCTAAGGGGTCAAGCGGGGACAAAGACTCGAGAGGATATATACCACCCGATATGGAACCCATCACCAACCCCTTGCTCACAATTGTCGATGCCACTTGGTATTCTATTCTCAGAGGATGACCTTCTTTGGCCGAAGATGAGATTTTATCATTTGGAGAAGAAATAGACGCGAGGTTCAATCTAAACAAGAGCCTCACCGATCCAAAGGAGCATCTGCATCCCCATTCAACATGATGATCATGCTTCGAATCCTCAAGCTCGATGAATTCAAAGAGTTTGACAATGTTCTTCCCTTCACGAAAGCGCGGTTGGCTTAGTGGATCACGGAGCTTCGGAGGAAGCTATACTCGAGGGTTACTAAAACATTGTGGAACAACATCGAGGCTGCTGCAAGTTATGTGATCTAAAGCAGAGGTGCAGGCTTCGATGAAAATGTTCATGAGCACAGGGACTTGATGTATGACCAAATTCACCGATTGGATGAAAATATGGCTAACTTCTTAAGGCATCTTCAGGATGCTGGCACAAAGATCGATGAAATCAAGGAGTTTGTCAGAGAAGATCCAGCTATTAACTCTTAAGTGCTAAAGGCTATGAGGCATACTTGCAACAATCCTCACCTTTATTGAATGTTAGATCTGCTCCAAGGCAAATGTTTAGGGTATTCCATCATCGGTCCAGTCTCTTCAAGCTACATTGGACTCTTTGAATACACAGGTGGCGACCATGGCTCGAGCATCCTCTTCCTGGCCTGGAATCTTGGTCCCGGATGACGCCTTGGAGCTTTCGGTGCTAACTTGGATGCAAAGGTCACTGGCATTCAAACAGACGCCTTCGAGATTAAGGCTATGATGGATCTGAAATCTATCAGCTTCAGGGTCAGGCTTTCAGTCCCCCTCCGCACCAGCGCCAACTCTTGCCCTCACTGAAGCTCAGGCAGCGGTTGAGGGGAGAATCTGTGAAGAAACTCCTCTTCACATGCGAGGGAGCAAACACCACCTGTCTCAGTAGCTCCAACATCATCTACACCATTCTCAGCAATCCAATCTCCTCACTACCACCTCAAACATCAACAACAACAACAGCGACGGTCACAACAACAACACCACCCTTAGTTGCATCATCTTCCTCGGGCGGGACAAGGGCGAAGGCATAATGACAACTGCGAGCCCGAGAAGATTCCTATAAAATCGGTGACGAATACTGCTCACACCTCAACAGCCGAGTAAACATCTTGCTAAAGAAGAAAGAAGATTGAAACTAGTCGAGGAAGAGAAAAAAGAACAAAGCAACCGCAAAGGTTGTGCATTTGCCAAGAAGCCGGAGAATATGGGATTAGATGCAAGCAAGCTTCCAAAGGGTCGAACAGGACAAAATTTCAAGGATGCTCAGTTGCCAAATGGTTGCAATGAGCAAGCGGTATGAAGAAAAGAGAAAGAAAACTAAAGCTCTCGTGAAAAGCGATGAGGAATACAATTGGCGGACAATGAATTAGCCAAAGGCTTCACAAAAAAAATCATCGATGTCAAGATTATTCCAACACCAAACCATTGGCTATGAATGTTTCTGGAGGATGACAAGAGACACTTTGAGGTTCATGATCCTTAAAAATTCGGTGACTTTGGGATCACTGAACTTGATGAACTTGGTCCAATCATTGGAAAGAAGCAAAATAAGGTGGTCAAGGAGTTGATGAAGATGCTCAGCAAAAGATATGAAAAGGCTGAGGATGCACCCAGAAAACGCGGAATGCCTTGACTACACCTCAAGGATCTCAACCACAAACTTCCACCGGAAAAGGAAAAGAGTTGAGTTCCTGAACAAATCAAAGTGCACCGCTTAGAATGCAATAGAGAGCTGCCTGAGGTGTCAAATTTGTGAACCTGCTTGGTGATTGAAGAGCTCTGAAGAGGGCTATTCCACATTGATGTCTATGGAAACCCAGCATTTCAAAGATGGAGTGATATTGAATTTGGTGTAGCGAATGATCGCTATATTCCAAAGTGGCCTCTCAGATCAATCCTCAAAGAAACTCGTTCTACAAGACCGAATGCAAAGATAAGAGACCATCGACGTGGAAACACTCATCACCAAGAAAGTGATGCTCGCTAATGGGTATCCATCGACGACATCATTTTATCCTTTTGTACTAGTGATAGGAAATATGTAATCTGATCAATAAAATATGTATGTTTTTGTCAAATTACTCAAATATTCCTTATTGTATTCACCAGTACATTCTCGTGTAAGAAGCCTTTTGCTCACTTACACTAATCAAACACTTAAGCTATTTGTATATCCGGGGAGACTGTTGGGTTCAATAAATACCCAAACCCCTTAAACTAGGATTTGAATAGAAAATATCCTAAGTATTTAATCCATTAAACACAAGGTCAGTCATTGGCGCATAGTCTCTCAGCTAGCTATCTTCGAGACACTTAGTATGAGGCGAAGAAGGAACCTCTCACTCTCAACTGCAGCGGAACTTAAAGGGTGAAGACTGAGTCAAGAAGAAGATGGTGGATTCAGTGAGTGATGACAATAACTCCTTGAATCCCTTCGACTCTCCAACTTTTAAACATCAAGACAAACGAAGAAAGAGATCGAAGAATTTAAAGATGAAGAATGAGCGGATTAGCGGAAAGTTTACCCGGATAAAACTAAGTCCCTCAAGTGTTTATCCGATCTATACACAGTCTCAATCTATCAACATCATATCTTCCCATTTATAGTAAGCGGCGATTCTCTATCAAGGAAAGCTTCGCTACCTACTATAGAAGGTGAACAAGAACCGAATATATCAATATCCTCGTTGTGATCCATGTTTTTGTCTTCTAGGATAAAGTTAATAATCATACTTGTATAAATAGCATAAGAGAAAGAGTGAAAAGTTTAAGCTTGTGAATTGTAAAAACACACATACACACAAGCCAACTTTTTACTCCTCCAAATACAACTTTATCCTTGAGCTAGCTCAAATGGGTTCTAAAGTTGTGCTCGAAACTTAGCTCGAGCTAGAGAGGAGTCACTCAAACTTTGTCAATTCAATCCCTAGTACTATTAGCAAGTACTTGGGCAACGTATTCTTTTGATTTATTTCTAATAAGAATATGATGTTGAAAATTACTTTGTGTGTTTTACTTATGTTAATTTCAGTCATTATTCACTGTTAAATTGCTTTAAGTACTTAATTATCCGTTTTAACGATAGTGAATAGGGAACAACACTTCCACTTCTACAGGAGTAGTTGTTACCTAATCCTAGCATTAGCACTTCACAGCTTAAGAGCATTCACAAGAAGAATAGGAAGTTGCAACATAAGAGAAGACCACTAAAAGCCTCTGAAGTAGAAGATCATGTAAGGAATTTGAATAAAAAACATGTTGCACCTACTTTCGATATTGCGTTAGATGAATGTAATAGAAAAAGTGATGTAACGAATGTTGAATCTTCAAGTACTTTGAATGTTATGTTTGAAGCATCTTGTATTGTTTGTCGTAAAAGTATGTTTTCTGGTTGTCATGATAATTGTGTTGCTAAATCTATCTTATCTCGTAAACGGAAACATAGGAATGGTATTACCTCTAGGCCCACTACTGCTTCTAAGTCTGTGCTAGGTAAACCACCGTCTATAGTTCCTGAGAACAGCATTGATGTACCCATAGCTCCATTATCACCTCCTAGGAAGAAACTATTCCCTAGTGCATTCACTAAGACCAAAGCACAAACTAGTTGGACTTGGCAGAGATGGTTACAAAGTACACCTGGCTTTAAATGGTTACCCAAAATTATTAACATGTGTGCTTCATCTGCAGAATCGTAGCGAACCCTCTAAATCATCTAAGGGTTACACCTCTACCCTCTATTCCGGATGTGTCGTGCAGTGTATTGCAGGTGATACAAATCATCCTCGGATTGTTGATAGCGTGTTCCCACATGACGACAGCAACCTCAAAATTATATCAAACTTTGTTTGAAAGTTCATTGGCACTGTCAGGTTCAGAGATGATCACCGCGACTATCATGGGCTACGGAGATTACATCAATGGGAACATCAAAATTAGCAGAGTTTATTATGTTGAAGGTCTTGGATACAATCTTTTCTCAGTCGATCAATTTTGTGATGGTGATTTGGAAGTTTCATTTTGGGAGAAAACTCGTTTCATCCGTGATCTACAAGGAAACGATCTCATGTCAGGCTCCCGCACATCAAGCCTTTACACAATGGTCGCTTCATCTCCCATATGTATCCTCTCTAAAGCAACATCTACAAACTCATGGCTGTGGCATAAAAGACTTTCACATTTGAACTTCAAAACCATAACTGGTCTTACATGACACAAACTAGTTGAAGGTCTTCCAAGGTTTTGGTATTCAAAAGACCACTTATGCTCAGCTTGTGAACAAGGAAAAAGCACTCGTGCTCATTTTCCTTCAACGGTTTCAAACAACACTCACTTGTTCTTCACCTTCATCACATGGATTTGTGTGGCCTGATGCGTGTGTAGAAGATTAATGGAAAATGCTACATTCTTGTAATCGTTGATGACTACTCTAGATGGACTTGGGTTTATTTTCTTCGAAGTAAAGATCAAGCTCCACCAATGATAATCACCTTTCTCACAAAAATTCAAGTTAAGCTCCGTAATACGGTCAAAAAAGTCAGAATAGACAAAGGAACTGAATTTGTGAATCAAACTCTTCGGGAATATTATAAGAAAGTAGGAATTGAGCATCAGACATCTATTGCAAGAACACCCGAACAAAATGGAGTTGTCGAAAGATGAAACCGTACGTTAGTGGAAGTTGCAAGAACGATGTTGATAAAGGCAAAAATACCAGATTACTTATGGGCAGAAGCCGTGTCAACTGCATGCTACACCCAGAACCGTTCAATGATAACTAAATGCCACAAAAAAACACCTTATGAGCTTATCCATAACAGAAAACCGAACCTAAAACACTTTCATATGCACAATGTATACCAACACCAACCTTCCACACACCAATGGACCAAAGATCATCCTTTTGTTAATATTATTGGCAAAACAACCGCCAAACAGCCGTAACTAGACAGCCTTAAGACTCCAGAGAATACTGCATTATGCACCATTTGTCCCCAAACCTTGAGATGCAATGACTCATGACAACTGGATTGAATCCATGCAAGAAGAACTGAACCAGTTCAAAAGTTTAGAAGTATGGGAATTGGTTGAAATACTGACAGGGGTCTACGTCATTGGTCCAAAATGGATTTGGAAGAATAAGTTATATGCTGAAGGAACGGTTATTCGAAACAAGTCACGTCTGGTGGCTAAGGGTTACAAACAAGAAGAGGGTATCGACTTTGAAGAATCATTCGCACCATTTGCTAGACTTGAGGCTGTATGGATTTTTCTGGAATTCGCGGCTCACATGAACATCATCGTCTACCAAATGGGCGTCAAAATGTATTTCCGAATGGTCAACTTAAGGAGCGGTGAATGTTAGCCAGCCTACCGAAGGATTTGTTGATCCAGAGTTCCCTAATCATGTCTACAAACTGAACAAGGCTCTCTATGGTCTTAAACAAGCTCCTCGGGCGTGGTATAATAAGTTTTCATCCTTCTTGCTTGCCCATAATTTTATCAAAGGATCGGTCGACCCAACACTGTTTATTTAATATCATGGGAAACACATTTTAATTATTTAGATTTATGTGGATGATATCATCTTTGGATCAACCCACGAAAAGTACTCAAACGCTTTTTCTAAACTAATGAAAACAAATTTTGAAATGTCAATGATGGGTGAACTTACGTTCTTCTAAGGACTACAAGTTCATCAATCACCCCGTGGTATTTTCCTCAGTCAGTCCAAATATGCTCTAGAAATTTTAAATAAACATGGAATGCAAAACGGTGACACATATAATATACCAATGCCACATACAAACAAACTGGATGTTGATTTACATGGGAAACTGGTTGACCCTACCAAATACCGTAGTATTACTGGGTCTCTCATGTATCTAACAACCAGTAGACCCGATATAGTATTTGTTGTATATCTTTGCTCCCATTATCAGTCAAGACCAACTGAAAAAACCTCTCAGGGGCTAAAAGAATCTTCCGATACGTCAAGGGAACCATTAACTTGAGGATCTGGTATCCGAAGGATTCTGGTTTTGAACTAATTTCATTTTTAGAAGCTGACCACGCAGGATGCTTAGATACACGTAAAAGTACTTCTGGAGGTTTACAATTCCTTTATGATAAATTGGTTTCATGGCAATCGAAGAAACAAGACTGTACATCATTGTCATCAATAGAAGTAGAATATGTAGCCATTTCTGTGTGTTGTGCTCAAGTCATTTGGATGGGAACACAACTCAAGGATTATGGTTATGTATTCGATAAGATTCCGGTGTACTGTTACAGCAGAAGTGTTATTGCGATCTCATGCAACACAGTTCAACACTCAAATTAAAAGCACATCTATCTTCGATACCATTTCATTAAAGAACATGTGGAGAAGGAAACGGTGTAATTATATTTTGTAGGCACAGAACATCAATTGGCGGACCTTTTCACCAAAGCCTTTCCTCTTACAAGATTTGCTGATTTGGTTCATCGAGTTGGTATGAGGTGTTTGACTCTAGAAGAACTGGATGAATTTTTAAAACTCACTTGAAAAGTCAAACACCAAAACCTCTTTTGTAAATATATTTCAAAAACAAAATACAAAAATATAAAATCTTATAAAAACCAAAAATATTTTTCATTTCAATTTTATCTGAAAAACAAACATTGCAAGTACAAAACTTCCATCAACACAGTGTTCTATCAAACATTTCACTATTTTTCACGAACAAGTGTTGAGGGGGAGAAAGTAAATATTTTTCCGTTTCATAAAACCTTGTACTTGCATGTTAATAAAAATATGTTTTTTATCAAATGTGTGGTTATTTATCATGGAAAAATACCCTCCTCGGACTTAAAAGTTTATAAAATTCAATATTTTAAAGTCGATGGGGAGTATCGTCAAGTTTCTTGTCAAAATGACTTTTGAGTAACCAAAATGTGAGTTAAAGGATGTTGGTTGAAACCTTTTGAGGTTAAGAGACTAAGGGCTTGTTTCTTTTTTTTCTGGATTAAGTGGGTGGGTCCCTTTCTGTTAGTGGGTCTTAATGGGGAGGAGGACTCTTTGCTTTCTCTCTCCATATAGACCATTTATGAAAAAGAAACATTATATGTGTACCACTATCTCCCCATTAAGACTCATTAACATAAAAAAGAAACACCCCCTAAATGTGCAACTTTTGCAAAAACAATTTTAACAAAATCAAAAAGTTTTTCACATTCAATGCACCAAATCTTTACATTTGCTATCCTCAACAACCAAGATCCACGGCTAAGAATCAATATTTCAACCCGTTTATCTTTTCAAAAATCTGTAAGTAACAATATGTTTTAATGATGAATTTAAAAAATTGGTTTTAAAAATCTCAAAGATCCAACAGTTGAATCTTTCCAAAATGGTTTTTGAAATTTTCGGACTTATGAACAATTGGGTATTTTTGTATAAGTGTGTTTTTGATGAAATGTGTAATGTTAAAACATTAATTATTAATCTTTAAACATGTTTTTATCATCAAACCAACCCAAAATAACCAATTGAAAGTTTTTTTATTTTAGGGTTCTTACGACCCAAAAAGCGGTTTTTTGATTTCTAGGGTATATGATGTATGTTTGTGAATGTATAAGTGTCATAGAATGATACGAATCATGTTTCTAACAACCAATTAGACCAGAAACAACAAATGAATTGATGAGTGTCTAAATACTCATCATTTTTGTACCATCTAGACTGCAAAAACATCTGAAAACACTCAGAAATGTATCAAAATGATGAAAATATCACAAATAAGTGTTTTATGTGTTTTAAATTCAAAAACATCAAAATCGGTGAAAGCGTATCAAGTTTGCATAATAGGCAGTTTTAGTCCCCCAAGTTTCAAAAGTTGTCAAATCTAGTCCACAGGAATCAAAATAAAGAAAAATATCATTCAAGGTCCCGAAATATTCTAAATTATCAAAATGGTCCTTGAATGAATCTTTGAACAAATGGCGAGAAAAAGGTCCACTTTACAAAAGTGTCAAAATTGGTCCTTGGATATTTAAAAAGAAGAAAAATAATCAGTTGGTTGGAAGATAGGTTCACCGAATTGGCGAATTGCATAATGGTCCTTGTAAATACCACCAACGGATCCCTGTTATTAATCCACCCAAACACAACCGGTGGCCCAAACCATATACAAGCCCAAATATCTTGAACCTTGAACCTTGGACTTAGACCCTGAGCGATCCGTCAATTTTGAACCTTTCATTACCCATTGTGAACCCTCATGTGTATTATTAAAAGCGGTCAGCGGTCAACACCAAAACCAGAGATCTGTTTATCTCCTTCACCCATGCAGTAAAACCAAAACCAGTGGTTTTTCCTCCCTCACCCATACCTACTCTCCAGTTCATCCCATCTCCTTATACCGACGCTGAGCATTTAATGCCAGCCATCAAACACTTCACCTCGCTTCACATCCCTGTTTTTTTTGCGAAATCACTCCTAGCTCCCATATCTACTTCTCATTTTGTCTCCTACACCTCCACAAACATCCCGATTCGTAATTGCCTGATACCTTTCTATTCCACTAATTTACCACTTTTGGCGCCAAAATCCATTTTGATGGCTAGGATCTGTTTCAGAGCACCAATGGCCAAGATTGTTGATGGGATATGATCAGAAGCATGTGGGGAGTCTCAAAATGCTATAAAGAAGAGAGGAGATGCAATGTATATATCTATCTAGTGTAATTTTATTTTATGTATGTCGTTTTAAATAATTTAAACTTTCCAGTGTTTGTTTAAGCTTTTAAGCTTTGAATTAAGTAATCTGAGTGTATTATAAATCCTTTTCAACAAGCAATTTCAAGTTTCCGTTTGATTTTGGTTTATGCAATTTTTTACCTTAAAAAATCTCAATAAGGTCGAATGTTGTTTTAGTTGTTATTTTGGACTCTAAGCTAAATAAAACTATATAAGCTTATGTAAGCCATCAGATATCTTTAAGTTAGGTTTAGAGCTTTAATAGAAAAATTCACAAAATCAAGAAAAATAGTGAAAAAATAAAATCTATGGAGAAATGATCAAGACATTGGAGAGATTTTGGATTGCTTTTGGTTTAGAGCTTCTTGGGAAGCTATAGGGTGTGTTTGACCTTGATTCTCATCTTGTGCTTGGATTCAATTTGTAAGCATGATTCTTTAAAGATTGCATTTCTTAGTTTAAGTAGTTAAAACTTGTTAATTTTGTCTTAATATTGTCTCATTATAGTTAATATAAGTTAATTTCTAGGTCTCTTGGTTTAAAAGGCGGTCCCGATTAGCTTGTAGCAGTTTTAATAAGGGGTGTTTGGTTCCTTAGTTAGCGTGTTATAAAGTAATTGAGTTGTTACTTGTTATTGTGTGTTACATTAGTTCACAATAACTTCGGTAAGACCATATAATCCATGCTCAATTGATTAAAAGTCAAAATAAGCTTTGATCACCTCTTTACTTAGTGATTGATTTTTATGTTCCTTAATCATGCTTTTATACTTATAAGTTGTTAATATTGTGCAAACCAGTCTTAATTCACCTTATAACATCATAATCAATAAGTAGAATAGATTCAAAGTTCATCATAGTCAACTTAGCTCATTTTAATAAAAAGTCAAATTTTTCTAATTGCAGTTTTTGAATAAACTTTAAAATTTTAGTGTGTATTTAATATTAAGATTTAGCTAATCATCTTTTGGAATATTAAAATTTTGTTGCTTATCTAAATTATAAAAATATTAGTTTGTCTCTACTTAGCTTATAAACTGCTTATTTTAATCTTGTTTAAGTCCTTTTTCAAAATCATGCCCTGTATATTTACTAGCTTGTTTCACAGCTCATTCATTTCATTAGTATAGCTTGTGTACCTTAGCTTTTTGAGAAGCTCACCTAGCTATCTCAAAGTTCCAAGTTTAGTTTTTCACTTTGTAGCTTATTTAATAAGCCTGCTAGTGGCTTATTGTTTTGTCCATTTTAACTAGTACAAATATTACTCAGTGTTTTAAAATTTTTCATAAGCTCATTAAAAGCTCATCAATGAACTCCACTGAGAGCTTTAGCTTTTAAACTTAGTTGGTGTATTTGTTAGTTCCAGTGTTCCATTTTATTTCCTAGCTTATTTAAGTGCTTAAAAATTAGCTTGAAACTGCCTAGTAACCTATAAAGTACCTTGTGCAAACAGATAAGCTTGTGCTTATTTGGAGTAAATTAAGTGCTTATTTCTAAGTAAATTTGCTTTTTCAATTGTCACTTTAGCTTATCATCATTTACTTAGCTTATTTTCAGTTCATTTGCTTATTTATTAGCTTAAATAGCCACTTGGCTAAATCCTAGTGCTAATTCCAATTTCTTACCACTTGTTAGAAATAATAAGCTCAATGAGCGAGCTATTAGTGGATTTCATAAAAAGTTTTAGTTTTAAAATTTGCTTATTTTAGTATGCTTAATTATTTGTAAAAGTCCAAAAATAATATTTTGCAAAAGGAGTTCTTTGGGATTAGAACCACTGCCACCCGGCTCACACTACATCTACCCTGGGTCTTTGGTAGTTCTTTGCACTATTTAATATATACCCCTTGTTTTCTCATTTAGCTTATACGCATTCTTTAGCTTATTTTCAGCTTATTTAAATAAGCTTTTACATCTTTTGTAATTTTCCTAGCTTTGTATTGTTAATAAGTATTTTATAAAAAAATTTCAGATTTTTCTCAATAGTTTTAGTATTTTTAATCATTTAATTAGTTTAAAATAGAATTTAATTCATAATAAAAAATATAAAAGTCAAAAAATTATAAATCTTTTTCTAAAATTTTCTTTGTCATATAGTAAGTGAAAATTGTTTTACACTCGTGGACTTTATTTCACAAATTTTACGTTTTTACTTGCAGCATTAGCGTAATTTTACATATAGCGTCGTTTTCATTTTAAGTCACGTTTTTAGATAATTTAGGTTTACGTTTTAATTAAAATAGTTTATTTAAGTTATTTTGTTTTATAAATCTAGAAAAACATCATTTTAAAAATAGTGATAGCGTTTATTTAATATAATTTAGCTTTTTAATTTTCTTTAATTTGCATTTAAGCCTCTGTAATTTACAAAACTTTTTCTTTATGTATAAATATTCAAAAATCCTTACTGATCACTATCCTTAGTGATTATTCGACATCTGAAAGTGTTAAACACCATTAATCCTCCGTGGGACTTAACGACCTGTGGAAACACTATACTCTCCAGATCTTAATTGTATTG
This sequence comes from Chrysanthemum makinoi, assembly GCA_910596185.1. Taxonomy (NCBI): domain Eukaryota; kingdom Viridiplantae; phylum Streptophyta; class Magnoliopsida; order Asterales; family Asteraceae; genus Chrysanthemum; species Chrysanthemum makinoi. Next base: position 163,526,631 of record OU343222.1, on the reverse strand, counting down.
TTTACATTTGTTGAAGTTTATTACGGTTGACCATTCACAAGTGGTTAGCTTGTGTGATAAAACAACGGTTCCGACAATCAAATTTTGGCGCCGCTGGCGAGAGCTTTAGCGTGTCTTAAACCTTTTCAACCATTGCCGCATATACCACCGTTTTGTAGCAGTTTTGTGTAAGTTATCAAAAGTTATCAAAATCAAAAGTTCATTAACACTTTTCTAAAGTGTTAAAAACACCAAACAAAATATAAAACAACAAAACAATCGTAGATTTTCTAGCTTGTGTTTCCGTTAAGGTGATTCTTAAAGAGATACGATTTGGTTAAACGAGACGATGCCAAAAATATTGTCCAAAAGTTTTTAAACCACAGCATGAAATCTATACCTACGTCTTTTTAGTGGTACTTAATAAATACATAAAAATCAACTACCGCAAATCAAGGCGATTACACCACCTACCTGGGGGTGTGAACATTAATAAGTTCTGAACAAAGATTTAAACTTTGCCTTTGTGTCCTTGTGATTTGGTGTACCTTTTCAAAAGCCATTTCATTTATGATTATTGGTTAAGTTCACTTGTCGTTTTGCCTCGCATTTGTTTTGAAAATTGATTTTTAAACTTAGTGCATGCGCGCTCGTTCTTCCAGCTCTACAAGTCCACTTTCTGAGCTTGCAAATATTCCTCGTAGGCGTGGGGACGTTACCTCCTTCACCGTGTGGAACGTCTAGTACCACCACCTATTAATGGCGGAAGACAGCCGATGAATGAGCTTCTCAAGCACCCATCGAGGGTTGCGGAGATGCCATTATTGTCCCACCATGCGTGGCATACCTTTGAGCTCAAAACGGGTTGCTTAATCTGTAACCCAAAGCCAATTTTATGGTTTTGGCGGGATGATCCTAAACCCATATTGATGGTTCAACAAGATTGCATCTACCATCAAATACAAGAATGTCCCACATGAATCAATTAAGCTTCTTCGTTTCCCATTTTCTCTAGAGGGACAAGCCGGTTGGCTTGAGAAACAACCTACGTTCCATTGAGACATGGGAGGATTTAGTCACCAAGTTTGTTAACGATTCTATCCTCCATCGAACTACAAGTCTTAGAATGAGATAATGAAATTTTCTCAAAGAATTTGATGAATCATTGGTGAGGCATGGGATCGTTACAAAGAGTTGCTTCGAAAGTGTCCACATCATGGTTTTACCGAGTTAATGCAAATGGATACTTTCTACAATGGTTTGAACCAAACTAACCAAGACTCTTTAAATGCCTCCGCAGGAGGTAATTTCTTGAGCAAGACCACAAAAAGCCTTGCAAATCATTGAAAACAAGTCCCAGGTCGCCGAACAAAGACATATCGGTCTCGGTCTAATCTTGGACCTTCTACTTCATCTCGGTGAGTACATCTAGTACCGATGCTAAGATTGACAAACTCACGGATATTGTTAGAGCTTTGGTTCTTGCTAACCAAAGAGAAGTCACTTTCACCGCGACACCATCACATGGTGAAGTGAAGAAGTACGTGTTACTTGGTGGCCCTGCATGCATACTACATATGCTGCCACCGATGGTAGTCCATTTGAAGCCAATGCCATAGCGGTACTTCATCAGGAGGTAATCAATGCAGTCCTCAAAATGAGCCAAACTACCGTGCTTATCGGGACCACCGGTTTTAACTGAATCTTAGCGTGCAAAGCAGGATCAGAACCAACCTAGAATGAACCAAGGTTATCAAAACCAAGGTAATTTCTATTCCGGACCAAATCAAGGTTTCCAACATCAAGGAAATCTTAATCAAAACAATTTCAATCGTGGGAATCAATTTCATGGAATATGAATCTAATCAAGGAAATTTTCAAAATCAAGGCCCTAATCCAAACATTAGAGGCCAGAATTTTCCTAATCAAATTCAAGCCATTGTTCCAAGCGGACCATCATCGATGAGTTATTGAAACAATTCATGAAATCAAGATGAAATGAGCAGTTGTTGGTCGGTCCGATCGACGATCTAAAGAAGTCTTTAAATGATCAACCCTCGGGTTCAGGAAAACTTCAGAGCAACCGTCGCTAACTAACGAAGCGATGAAAGCGTCCAGACCGAAGTGGTGTTTCATACAATGGACCCGCTATTCCTACCCTCTTCTTTCTTCTCTCTGAGTGGAAAGTGAACTGAGGCGACAAAGGACAAGGAACTTCCTACTAACGAGGAGGTACCAGCGATGTCCAACTTGAGTTTGTCCGAAACCCAAATCCAATCGGGGAGTTGTTTTGAACCTCCGTAGCTCAGGTGAAAACCCCAAATCCAAATCTTCTATTCCTTACCCATCCGCGTTTGAATGAGCAAAAGCTCCATGAAAAAGCGATCATCAAATGGACAAATTTTTCAAATTTTCCAGAACTACATTTTGACATATGCTTTGCGGATGCTATCATATTGATGCCCAAGTTTGCATCAACTCTCAAACACATGTTAAGCCAAGGAAAAGGCTGTTTGAAATGGCAAAAACTCCTCTGACGAGCGCTTTCGGCAGTTATCTTGGCTTCGAAAAAGCTTGGAGATCACGGAAAATTTCTCTTACCTTGTGTATTTTTCGGGAATGGTTGAATGCTTTGCGAGATCTTGGTGCAAGCATCAATCGATGCCTTATTGATGTATGGAAGAAACTTTCTCTTCGGACCTTACTCCTACATGCATGACTCGAGCTTGCGGATCGCACAATATCCGTCCATTTGGCATTGCCGAGATGTATTGGTGAAAGTAGGAAAGTTCCATTTTCGGTGACTTTGTAGTTGTTGATTTCGATCTGATCCACGGGTTCCTCTCATTGTTGGGCGAGGATTCACGAGCGAGGTGGGTGCTCTCATTGATGTATTTGAGCAAGAAATCACATTAAGTGTGGGTAATGAAGCTGCCCTTTAACCGATCAAAAGAGTACTCCAAACTATGATTACGAGTCGGTTAACGAATAGATATCATTGATGTTGCTTCGAAGAGTACGAAAGTTCTTGGTTATGATCATAATTCTTCGAGTGATAATCTCACTCATTCATCTCAACCATCATTGCTAATTCTACTCCTTCTCATCCATTTGAGGAAAGTGACTTCATCTTGGAAGAGATTGAAGCATACTTGTCTAGTGATTACGTTCCATGGAAATTGATCCGCTCCATCGACATCGAGGGGACATACTTCTCATTGAAAGTTTCTTAATGATGATCCATCATCACTCCCTCGTCGAGCTTCATAACAAAGTCAGTCGGTTGAAAGGCGAAGAATTTCTGAAGTCGAACTTAAGGACTTACCACCTCATCTCGAGTATGCATTTCTTGAGGGTGATGATAAATTACCTGTCATTATTGCTCGAGATTTGAGTAAAAGATGAAAACTCTCATAAAGGTCTTGAAAGTCACACAAGCGAAATTGCTTGGAAACTCTCAGACATTAAGGGTATCAACCCTGAGTTTTGTACTCACAAAATCTTGATGGAGTATGACTTCAAACCAGATTCAACATCGAAGAAGTGAATCAAAATCCATGATGTTATTAAACAAGAGGTTCTCAAACTTCTTGATGAGGATTAATTACCCGATCTGAATAGTCCTTGGGTTAGCCCAATTCATTGTGTTTCTAAAGGGTGGCATAGCGTTGTCACAAATGAAGAAAGCGAGTTAATTCCAACTTCGGGTAGCGAGGATGGCGTGTTTACATTGACTATCGTAAGTTGAATGGCCACCGAAAAAGACCATTTTCCTCTACCCTTCATGGACCAAATGCTTGAGAGATTAGCAAGGAATGAATACTATTGTTTCCTAGATGGTTTCTCGGGTTATTTTCAGATTCCCATTGATCCACGGGATCAAGAGAAGACCACATTCACCTGCATCGGAACTTTTGCCTACTGACGTATGCCTTTTGGCCTATGTAATGCTCCCAGCATTCCACGATGTATGATGGCCATATTCCACGACATGATCGGGGAAACAATGGAGGTGTTTATGCATGATTTCTCGGTTATTGGGGATTCTTTTCAAACATGTCTCTCCCATTTAGATAAAATGCTAAAAGCGGTGTGAAGAACCAATCTTTGTCTAAATTGGGAGAAGAGTCACTTATGGTCGAAAGGAAAGCATAGTCCTTGGCCATAAGATTCAGCGGGATTGAGGTTGATAGAGCAAAAGTCGATGTTATTGCTAAATTACCTCAATCACTAAGTCAGGTATTAGGAGTTTTAGGTCATGCCAGTTTTATCGCAATTCATACAAGATTTTTCTAAAATGTAGGCCTATGACCCATCTTCTTGAAAAAGATGCTCCTTTTATCTTCTCACTTGAGTGCATCAACGCTTTTGAAACATTATAGAAAAATCTTCTGGAGCACCCATTCTAGTTGCTAGGCGGTTTACCCTTTGAACTCGTAATGCGATGCAAGTGATTTTGCTATCGGTGCGGTCTTGGGACGCGAAAAACCAAGCATTTTCGCTATCCACTTCGCGAGTAAAACTATTGAAGCTCAAACCCATTAGACCACGAGAAAAGAGCTATTAGGCGTGGTGTATGCATTTGAAGTTCGACCATACTAATCTTGACCAAATCGTGGTGTATCACGGATCTTTCGGCTCTCAAATATCTCTTTGCAAAACAAGATGCTGGCGAGAGATTGCTCCGTTGGGTTCTCCTCTGCAAGAATTTGATATCATTATACATTGATAAAAAAGAGCTGAACACAGTGCGATCATCTGTCGAGTCTAGAAACCCTTTCAAGATGTTTTGAGAAAAAGGAAATAAATGAAACATTTCCTCTCGAGACACTCAATGCGGTTTCTTTTAGTGGAAACTTCTACTACCCGTGGTTTCTTGACTTGCAAATTACCATGCGGGTAACTTCATAGTGAAAGGAATGTCGACCCAACTGAAGAACAAATTCTTCAAGGATGTTAAACATTATACGGGCGATACTTATTCAAAATGCATGCGGATCAAGTCATCCGACGATGTGTTTTATGGACAAGCTATGGACATTCTCAAAGCTTGCCATCTGGACCCGGGGCCATCATAGTCCAATTACACCGCCAAAAGGTGTTTGATTCAGGTTTATTGGCCCTATTTACAAGGATGCCGAATTTGTTAAAACTGTGGCTGACTTGTCAGCGTCACGGAAATATCTCGAAAGAAATGAGAATGCCGCAAAAGCCATTCAAGTGTGTGAGATATTTGACATCACGGGGCGATGACTTTATGGGGCCATTTCCATCATCTCGAGGAAACAAATACATATTAGTTGACTATTTGTCAAAATGGGTTGAAGCGAAAGCTTTACCTAATGATAGAGTAGTTGTGAAATTTAAAATCTCTTTTGCTAGGTTTGGAACTCAGCGAGCTATAATCGTTGATTGTGGTACACATTTACGCAATGACCATTTGATCGTGTCATGCAAAAGTATGGTGTAACCACCGTCTCTCTCTGCATACCCCGAACAAATTGGCAAGCTGGGAAGTTTCCAACCGTGGTATTAAAGAATTCTTGAAAGGACTGAAGGCAGGTGCATCACGGTGGATAAACTAGATGGCGCACTCGGGCCTTCCGTCGCGGCTTATAAAACACCAATCGGTGTACTCCATTCAAAAGTGTATGCGGAAAGGCATGTCATCTTCGATTGAGCTTGAGCATAAAGCATCGCGGGCCTTGAAACATGCCAACTTTAATATTCCAGGGCGGTAGTGATCATAGGAAAAGTTCAAATGAATGAACTAAATATGAACTTCCGTGATCAAGCATCTGAGAACTCTTTGATCTACAAACAAAAGACAAAGAAGATTCATGACTCTAAAATAAAGAACCGCGTTTTCCAGCGTTGGTGATTCAGTCCCTTTTCAATTCAAGATTGAAGATATTCTCGGGAAGCTCAGTCCCGTTGATGCGGTCCATTTACTATTGCTAAGGTTTATCCTTATGGTACCATTGAGTTATCTCAACTGATGGTCCAATTTTAAAGTGAATGGTCATCGATTGAATCATTATTTTGGAGAGGACATTCCACTGTGATTGTCCGGATCTACAAACTTTCCCCATGAACCAATGAATGCGGGATCGAGTCCAACTAGTGACTTCGATAATCAAAAATAGCACACCATATGGGTTTTCACCCATATTTCTGACTTCTTTCTACTTTATACCACCCTAGTGTGGGGAGTTGCCCATTGTGTATATAAATATATAAAAAAAAAAAATTATGTGTCAAAATAAAATAAAATAAATAGTATTTCCCTTTATTCTATGTTTGACATAACGTAGGTACTTTGAATATTGAGGGCAATATTCATTTCTAGTGTGGGGGGGAAATTCTCACGAATTTTATCATGTAATATATACCGATTCCCCACGTTTTTGGCCAAAAATTTTTTTTTAGTAAGTGTTTTTCACTTACTCTCCAAATGTAATGAGTCCACCATGTCTAACCATAAGGATTGGCTAATCAGGAGCAAGCGGCTCTTGGTAAAGATATCTCAAATCGTTAGCCGACTTCTGCCCAAAATTGTATGGTGTTGACTCCTTATATATTTAATTAGTGAAAAGTTGGCTAGCAGCAAGTTTATGGCTTGTGGTAAAGGCGATTGGAAAAACCATGGTATTGTCATTTCACCAAAGATAATATTGATAATTTATCTAGAGAGTTGGCTAGTCGAGAACAAGCGGCTTGGTAAAGACAATCAACCGATTGAAACGGTGATTTGCTCAAAATCATTTGGTTATCATTGTACCCGAGTTCTTACTTAAACTAAAACAGTGGCTACTCGAGTAATGGCTTTTGGTAAAGATGAAATCCATTAATTTTTCTAAAAGATTGCGGGACTAGCAATATCTTAGTGTGGGAGATTGATGAGTGTCTAAATACTTATCATTTTTGTACCATCTAGGCAAAAACATAAAACACTAGAAATGTATCAAAATGATGAAAATATCACAAATAAGTGTTTATGTGTTTTAAATGCAAAACATCAAAATCTGAGTGAAAACGTATCAAGTTTGCATAATTGGCGGAGTTTTAGTCCCCCAGTTTCAAAAGTTGTCAAATCTAGTCACAGGAATCAAAATAAAGAAAAATATCATTCAAGGTCCACTGAAATATTCTAAATTGTCAAAATGGTCCTTGAATGAATCAAACTTACAAAAGTGTCAAAATTGGTCCTTGGATATTTAAAAAGGAGAAAATAATCAAATATTATCCTTGTACTATTAAAGATTGGCAAATTTGGTCCTTTTATAACTTTTGATAAGTGACGGTTTGGTCCCTCATTGGCGAATTATAAATGGTCCTTGTATTAATACCAAACCAAACGGATCCCTTTGTTATTAATCCAACCCAAACACAACCAGTTGGCCCAAACCCATATACAAGCCAAAATATCTTGAACCTTGACCCTTGGACTTAGACCCTTGAGCCAGTCCACAATCAATTTTGAACCCTTTCATTACCCCATTGTGAACCCTCTGTGTATTATTAAAACGGTCAAACGGTCAACACCCGCCAAAACCGAGATATCTGTTTATCTCCTTCACCCATGCCTGTAAAACAAAAAACGTGGTTTTTCTCCACCCTCACCCATACTACTCTCCAGCTCTTCCTCCTCCTATACCACCACCAAGCATTTAATGCTTCCCCACCATCAAACACTTCACCTCACCTCACATCCCCTGTTTTTGCTGCAAAATCACTCCTAGCTCCATATCTACTTCTCATTTTGTCTCCTACACCTCCACAAACATCCACAATTCTGTAATTGCCTCAATACCTGCTCTATTCCACTACTACCACTTTTGGCGCCAAAATCCATTTTGATGGCTAGGATCTGTTTCAGAGCACCAATGGCCAAGATTGTTGATGGGATATGATCAGAAGCATGTGGGGAGTCTCAAAATGCTATAAAGAAGAGAGGAGATGCAATGTATATATCTATCTAGTGTAATTTTATTTTATGTATGTCGTTTTAAATAATTTAAACTTTCCAGTGTTTGTTTAAGCTTTTAAGCTTTGAATTAAGTAATCTGAGTGTATTATAAATCTTTTTCAATAAGCAATTTCAAGTTTCCTGTTTGATTTCAGTTTATGCAATTTTTACATTAAAAAAATCTCAATAAGGTCGAATGTTGTTTTTAGTTGTTATTTTGGACTCTTAAGCTAAAATAAGCTTCTATATAGCTTATGTAAGCCATCGATATCTTTTTCAGTTTAGAGCTTTAATAGAAAAATTCACAAAAATCAAGAAAAATAGTGAGAAAATAAAAAATCTATGGAGAAATGATCAAGACATTGGAGTAGAGCTGATTTTGGATTGCTTTTTGGTTTAGAGCTTCTTGGGAAGCTATAGGGTGATTTGGACCTTGATTCTCTTGTGCTTGGATTCAATTTGTAAGCATGATTCTTTAAAGATTGCATTTCTTAGTTTAAGTAGTTAAAACTTGTTAATTTTGTCTTAATATTGTCTCATTATAGTTAATATAAGTTAATTACTAGGTCTCTTGGTTTAAAAAGTTGTTTCAGTGCTTAATGCTTCAAAACAGTTTTAATAAGGGGTGTTTGGTTCCACTTAGTTAACTGTGTTATAAGGTAATTGAATTGTTACTTGTTATTGTTCTATGTTACATTAGTTCACAATAACTCAGTAAGACCATATAATCCAATGCTCAATTGATTAAAAGTCAAAATAAGCTTTGATCACCTCTTGCTACTTAACTGATTGATTTTTATGTTCCTTAATCATGCTTTTATACTTATAAGTTGTTAATATTGTGCAAACCAGTCTTAATTCACCTTATAACATCATAATCAATAAGTAGAATAGATTCAAAGTTCATCATAGTCAACTTAGCTCATTTTTATAAAAAGTCAAATTTTTCCTAATTGCAGTTTTTGAATAAACTTTAGAATTTTAGTGTGTATTTAATATTAAGATTTAGCTAATCATCTTTTGGAATATTAAAATTTTGTTGCTTATCTAAATTAGAAAAATATTAGTTTGTCTCTACTTAGCTTATAAACTGCTTATTTTTAATCTTGTTTTAAGTCCTTTTTCAAAATCATGCCCTGTGCACAGATTTACTAGCTTGTTTCACAAGCTCATTCAGAGCTCATTACTGAGTATTAGCTTGTGTACCTTAGCTTTTTGAGAAGCTCACCTAGCTATCTCAAAGTTCCAAGTTTAGTTTTTCACTTTGTAGCTTATTTAATGCTCCTACTAGTGGCTTATTGTTTTGTCCATTTTAACTAGTACAAATATTACTCAGTGTTTTAAAAATTTTCATAAGCTCATTAAAAGCTCATCAATGAACTCCACAGTGAGAGCTTTAGCTTTTTGGAAAGCTTAGTTGGTGTATTTGTTAGTTCCAATGTTCCATTTTATTTCCTATTATTTAAGTGCTTAAAATTAGCTTGAAACTGCCTAGTAACCTATCAAGTACCTTGTGCAAACAGATAAGCTTGTGCTTATTTGGAGTAAATTAAGTGCTTATTTCTAAGTAAATTTGCTTTTTCAATTGTCACTTTAGCTTATCATCATTTACTTAGCTTATTTTCAGTTCATTTGCTTATTTATTAGCTTAAATAGCCACTTCTAAATCTAGTGCTCATTCCAATTTCTTACCACTGTAAGAATAATAAGCTCAACTGAGCTTATTAGTGGATTTCATAAAAAGTTTTAGTTTTAAAATTTGCTTATTTTAGTATGCTTAATTAGTTTGTAAAAGAAAAGTCCAAAAATAATATTTTGCAAAAGGAGTTGTGGGATTCAAACCGCCACCAGCTCTTCACGCATCACACACTACCATCTCATTCTTGGTCTTTGATGGTAGTTCTTTCACTATTTAATATATACCCCTTGTTTTCTCATTTAGCTTATACGCATTCTTTAGCTTATTTTCAGCTTATTTAAATAAGCTTTTACATCTTTTGTAATTTTCCTATCTTTGTATTGTTAATAAGTATTTTATAAAAAAGTTTCAGATTTTTCTCAATAGTTTTAGTATTTTTAATCATTTAATTAGTTTAAAATAGAATTTAATTCATAATAAAAAATATAAAAGTCAAAAAATATAAATCTTTTTTCTAAAATTTTCTTTTGTCATATAGTAAGTAAGAAAATTGTTTTTACACTCGTAGGACTTTTATTTTTCAAATTTTACGTTTTTCTTGCACTGCTAATTTTACATATAACGTACGTTTTCATTTTAAGTCACGTTTTTAGATAATTTAGGTTTACGTTTTAATTAAAATAGTTTATTTAAGTTATTTTGTTTTATAAATCTAGAAAAACATCATTTTAAAAATAGTGATAGCGTTTATTTAATATAATTTAGCTTTTTAATTTTATTTTATTTGCATTTAAGCCCTCAATTTACAAAACTTTTCTTTAGGTTAAAACACCATTTAACTCCGAGTGACTTAACGTGACTGTGGGACCAATTTACACTACTTCCGTGATCTTAATTGTATTGTTTCTGAGCTGTTGAAGTTTATTACGGTTGACCATTCACAAGTGGTTAGCTTGTGTGATAAAACTTGACGGTTCAGCTTCAATCATGAATCAAAATCAATGTTTTAGGGTTTAAGGGTTCGTTCAGTGTGAATC
>OU343222.1:163411997-163515907 GCA_910596185.1 Chrysanthemum makinoi | reverse complement strand
TTATGTAGTTTACAAAGTTCGAAACATACATTGTTTAAACACGCAAATAATGTTTGGGGAATACATATTCGATGGATAACATTGGCTTTCATATGCTTAACCAAAGATTTTTGTGGTGAAGAAAGCTTTGCTATAATATTGTCTTAGTCAAAATTGTTTTGGAGACCCACCAGAAGGAGCATCAACTTGACTTCCAGATTGAGACTGGACCACACTTGGTTGATCCATTACCTCATAGTTGTCACCGTAACCTTTGCCTTCTCTTGCCGTAACTTTGGCGGATGAACCTCGTTTTTGAGATGTTGTGTAGATGCCTTGACTTCCTGTTACACCTCCTTGCCCAAGACATGTTTTCTTGTTGTGTCAAGTATTGCCACAAATACTACAAACCACACTCTTACTAGACTGTGACAAGTTACTAGTTTTGTCACTATTATCATTTTCAGTAAAAGCCATGGGCGTTTTTTCTTTCGCCTACCTAATGGTTTATGATGTTTAGGTAAAAGAATGGTTGTAGGCACTTCTGACTTATACCAATGCTCATAACCATTTATTGGCTTGATGTGGTGTTTGTAAGTTTCTTCCCAAGTCTTAAGAAAGTAACATGGATGAACCCATGATTCAACAGATCCTACTTGCATTCCATTGAACCTCATACACCGGTGGGTAGCAACAACATGTTTACATGGCATACCCGTAAGCTCCCTTTCTACATGTACAAGCCCTAGCTTCAACATTCACAATACACTTGTCTCCCATCACTGACCTCATACTTTTCTCCTTCAACCCGTAAAGTAGTGTACTTATAAGCCTCTTTCTTGATTGCATCTAACATGAGTGTTGCCTTTGGTGTTAATGGTCCAGCACACTTGTCAATCACATTCACAACATTCACTATTCTTTTCATACATTACTCTCTAATGTATTCCAAAGCAGTAATGATGGGTTGGTGCCTACCTCCCACTAGTTTCCCATTGAACACCTCACACATGTTATTAAGTAACACATCAGAATGAGCCCTCCCTACAACATGTTTGGTTTGGTACCTAAAAAATGTCGTATAAAAAAAGATGTACAAGTAGACATAGATTTGGTTAGGTACCTGAAAAATGCGACATTGACCAATGGGTTGGTGGTATCTTACTTAACCAAGCATGGGCAGGTTTGCTAAACCTCTTGAATGCCAGCATGGCTGCCTCAAATTGTTGGACGGTTGTTGTTGCTGCACATCTCCACAAATGTTCCTTGTATGCTTTAGCATTCCATTGCAATTTCATATTATCTTGGATGTGCTTTAAAAAATATCTGTGTTCAGCACTAGGGAATACTTCTGCTAACGCTGGAATGATACCCTGCACAAATAAACATCAATTCATTACTAATAAAACTTGCATTTAACGAAAATACAAGTGAATCTAATCAACTAAATGGTAACATAACCTTTTGCATGTCGCTGATAAAAGTGTAGTTTGAGTTTGGTTGCAAGTCAAGATCATCTCTTAGACATTCAAGAAACCAAATCCATGAGTCTTTGCTTTCAGCTTCTGCAACCGCGCAGGCTAAATGGTATATTCCATTGTTGCTGTCTATACCGACTGCTGTAAGAAGCTGGATTTTTATTTCTTAATATCATATTAAATTTTATTTTCCACTTAAAATTTAAACATTAATTATATTATTTAAAAAAATGTTATATTAATTTTGGAACATTTATTTTAATAAATATGTTTAAGTTAGAAGTTTATTTTCAAATATTTTACTATATAAATAATTTTTATGTACTATGATATTGAATTTAATATCTCAGTAACTTAATATCACACTAACTTAATATCACAAGAAATTAAAATAGTGTAATTCTTTTCAAAATTCACAGCAACATTTATGAGCACGTTTAATTAAAATTAAATATTGTCTTAATATCAAAGTAACTATTTTCTTAATATCGAAATTCCCAGCAACATTTTTTCAAACTGATATATGAGCTATCCATGTCAGATACTATTTAAAATGATTTGACAAAACATAATATCACACTAATTTTTTATGTACTATGATATTAAATTTAATATCTCAGTAAATTAATATCACACTAATTTTTTTTAAGTACTGTATTATGATATTATTGTTTTAATATCACAATAAATTAAAAATATTCAAAAAGATCTAAAATAAAATTAAATTTAGTATCTTACATACATATTTGATTATATGTTGAAAAGATAGATGCATAACACACTGACATACATATCAGATATTAATTATAGTGATGAAAAATTCCTCCTCGAGACTCAAAATATCAATTTTTGTAAAAGTTTTACATTTAATTTTAATATAGTTTTTCATTAATGTTGTTTTTTTTAATTCATGTTCTTTTAATTATATTTTGTTTTTATTTAAATTACTAAATAATTTTAATTGATTTATGTTATTTAAATTAAAATGATTTAATTTCTCACTCAGTTGATGTAACATCCCGCCTACTCAGACCACAATATTGTCCGCTTTGCCCGCAGGCTCACGGCTTTGTTTTTGTGGCCTCATTTGAAGACTTCCCGGCAGGTCACCCAAGCCAGTACTACTTTCACATGAGCACGCTTAACTGCCAGTTCCTCAGAACTCCACTCGCAGTAGACCACAAAACGCGTTGTGTCATCTCAAATAGTAATCCAATTATACGCATTCATATCCTAAATGAGACAAAATATTCAAAAAGCAGTCCCAAACGGGGGACTTTCCGAAATTAATTTCTAATAAATTAATTTCGGACGGGTTTTCTATAGGATGATTAATTTTAGACGGGGATTTTCCAAAATTAATCACTAAAATCCTAAAACAACTAATTATTATAAACTATAAACGGCTCATATCAACAAATAATAAATATAAATAACAAATAATATAAACGAGCACATGTCAACAAATAATAACTATAAACTATAAACTACATATCATTTCACTTTTTTAACATACATACCATTATTTTAACATACATACCATTTCACTTTTTTCACCAAATAATAACTATAAACTAACAAAATTTAAACAACTAATTATTATAATTATAAACGAGCACATTTCAAGGCAATTGAACTAATAATAACTATAAACTAACAAAATTTAAACAATAAACATTCCCCAACGACATGAATAAACATTCCCCAGCGACATGTCACCCGGGATACCAAAAGGAGAAAAAAAAAATTATTACATACCTTGTCTAGCCTCCTCGTCGCCTACTGCAAAAAAAAAAAAAAAAAAAAAATTAACTTTCAAAGTTAACAACTTACAACAATAATAATCTGCAAAAATTATAACATACCTCGCTCTTGCTCCTCGTCGGTCCTCGTCGGCTACTGCAAAAAAAAAAAAAAAAAAAAACCACTTTTTTAATTAACAACAACTTACAACAATAATAATCTGCAAAAATCATAATATAATTAACTAATTTAGTTGAATAACATTTAAAATTTGTAAAACAAACCGTGTAACGTGTGGTGGTGGTGATGGTGGATGCGTTGGTGGTGATGGTGGATGCGGTGGTGGTGATGGTTGATGATTGTTGGTGAATGGTGATGGTTTTTGCTGCAGAAATCGCCACAGAAATCGCCACAGGAAGGTTTTTTTTTTTTTTTCGTTTTCTGCAGTGAAGAAGATATCCAGATCTACTTTATGATAAAGTTTTTCCCCGGCGACAATCCCCGGCGACATGTCGCTGGGGAAAGGTATAGTTTTTGTCGTTTAGCGTAAATGGCGCGATAACGAAAATTTTGGTGGGTATTTATCCCCGGCGACATGTCGCCGGGGAAAACTATTTAATTTTTTTTTATTATAATCCCCAGCGACATGTCGCCGGGGAAAACTGTTTTTTTTTTTTTGGGTAAAATTAATACTTTATGTTGTTAACGACTTCAAAAGAATACAATTTTATCTTTTATTTTTATTATAATCCTAAATATTTTCCTTTCTTTTAATATAAACTCGGGAACAAAAAGTTACCATTCGGCATCTTTATATTCTTATATGAGAGTTAGATTTACAATCTAGTAAAGGGCTAGAGGAACAAGAACATATTACATCAAAATGTTGCATGCAATATTTAATTGGATCAAGAAGCCAAATGATGCATAGTTGAATGTGTTTTATAAATCTTGATTCACCGAAGAATAATTATGGTTACACATTAGGACGTTCCAACATCCGAGTCGGTATGTTATAGTTACACATTAGACGTTCAACGGATGAGTCGGTATGTTATGCTTACACATTAGGACGTTCAACGATGAGTCGGTATGTTTTGGTTACACATTGAACGTTCAACGGATGAGTCGATATGTTATGGTTACACATTGGACGTTCAACGGATGAGTCGGTATGTTATGCTTACACATTGGACGTTCAACGAATGAGTCGGTATGTTATGGTTACACATTAGACGTTCAACGGATGAGTCGATATGTTATGGTTACACATTGGACGTTCAACGGATGAGTCGGTATGTTAGGGTTACACATTAGACGTTCAACGGATGAGTCGGTATGTTATGGTTACACATTAGACGTTCAACGGATGAGTCGGTATGTTATGGTTACACATTAGACGTTCAACGGATGAGTCCGTATGTTATGGTTACACATTAGACGTTCAACGAATGAGTCGGTATGTTGTGGTTACACATTAGACGTTCAACGAATGAGTCGGTATGTTATGGTTACACATTAGACGTTCAACGGATGAGTCGGTATGTTATGGTTACACATTAGACGTTCAACGGATGAGTCGGTATGTTGTGGTTACACATTAGACGTTCAACGGATGAGTCGATATGTTATGGTTACACATTGGCCGTTCAACGAATGAGTCGATGTTAGTTACACATTAGACGTTCAACGGATGAGTCGATATGTTATGGTTACATTAGACGTTCAACGGATGAGTCGGTATGTTAGGGTTACACATTAGACGTTCAACGGATGAGTCCGTATGTTAGGGTTACACATTAGACGTTCAACATCCGAGTCGGTATGTTATGGTTACACATTAGACGTTCAACGGATGAGTCGGTATGTTATGGTTACACATTAGACGTTCAACGGATGAGTCGGTATGTTATGGTTACACATTGGACGTTCAACGAATGAGTCGGTATGTTATGGTTACACATTGAACGTTCAACGGATGAGTCGATATGTTATGGTTACACATTGGCCGTTCAACGGATGAGTCGGTATGTTATGGTTACACATTAGACGTTCAACGGATGAGTCGGTATGTTATGGTTACACATTAGACGGTCAACGGATGAGTCGGTATGTTATGGTTACACATTGGACGTTCAACGGATGAGTCGATATGTTATGGTTACACATTAGACGTTCAACGGATGAGTCGGTATGTTATGGTTACACATTAGACGTTCAACGGATAAGTCGATATGTTATGGGTTGGACATTAGACGTTCAACGGATGAGTCGATATCTTAGGGTTGGACATTAGACGTTCAACGGATGAGTCGATATGTTATGGTTACACATTAGACGTTCAACGGATGAGTCGATATGTTATGGTTAGACATTAGACTTTGAACGGATGAGTCGTTATGTTATGGTATACGTATTATTATTATTATTATTATTATTATTATTATTATTATTATTACCATTACTATTATTATTAATAAAGTCAAACGAAGTCAAAAGGTATCCCCGGCGACATGTCGCTGGGGAAAAGTGCAAAATAAAATTTTAAAGTAATCAAAGTAACACTAATTACATATTTTAAATAATCAAATGAATCCCCGGCGACATGTCGCTGGGGAAACATGCAAAATAAAATTTTAAAGTAATAAAATTAACACTAATTACATATTTTAAATAATCAAATGAATCCCCGGCGACATGTCGCTGGGGAAAGGTAAGCGGGAAAAGTTCCCGCCACGTTGCACGATGAAATTTTCGGTCAAAATATAACAAAGGTATCCCCGGCGACATGTCGCCGGGGAAAACCTCTCCATAATTTAGCTGACTTTTCTACGAGACTTCGTGCCACGTAGGATATATTTTTGTCGTTTAGTGATGATTCCCCAGCGACAATTGTCGCCGGGGAAAACGGCGATGGGGAAACTGGTAATTATGGTAGTGTTAGTATAACCTCAACCCAATCATGACCCATTTATTAATCGTGTCAATAAACTCAACTCTAAACTAGAGCTGCATAACACTTGTAACCCATTTGTGTCTCGTTTAATCTGTTTAAGTAATTAGGTCAAACTGTGAATAAGGTTGTGGTTTGTCGATTCAACTAGTTTAAATGCGAAAGTGAATAAAGGATCTAAAATATGATAAAAAAAAATAACACACAAATAATTATATGACAATTTCAATAATATATAAGTTATAAACGTCAGTTTCAATGATATCTAAGTTATAATCGTAATTCAAACATATTTAAGTATATAACAATAAACATTAAGGATTATATATTTAAAAAAAATAAAAACAAAACAGTAAAAGTTCAACTTTCATGTTACGAATGTAACTTTTTATGATTTAAATCTTATATATCTATATAACAGTTGAGTTTCATGTTATTAATACAAAATATTTAGGGCTAATAACCTTTTAAAGCACTATACTTGTCAAGAATGACAGTTCTGCGTAGCGAACTAAAACAATAACACTTTTAGACATTAAAGTTGATATTTTTGTCTTTTTTTAAATATTATGACCATATTATGACCATTTTACCCTTCGAAAAATATTTCAAAAAAAAATAAATTCGAAAAAAAAATTCAGAAATTTCAAAAAAAAGTATTTCGAAAAAATAAATTCAAAAAAAAATTTTGGAAAAAAAATTTCGAAAAAAAAATTATTTCGAAAAAAATTTTGAAAGGGTAAAATGGTCATAATATGGTCATAATACTTAAAGAAATACAAAAATGTCAACTTTAATGTCTAAAAGAGTTATTTTTTTAGTTCGCTACGCAGAACTGTCATTCTTGACAAGTATAGTGCTTTAAAATGTTATTAACCCAAATATTTATGATTTATATTTTTATTTTATATATGTACAAACAAATTAAAATTAAACACTAAGAGTTTCATATCACAAATATAAGTTAATGATTATACCAGTTTTTGTGTATAAAAGTTGAGTTTGATGCAAATTAATGCAAAGTATTAATGATTGTATTTTTATTTTATTTACAAACAAATAAAACTAAACAATAAGAGTTTCATATCACAAATATAAGTATTAATGATTATATTTTTTTTAATAAATAAATGCTATATAAAGTTTACTAATACACAAAATAAAAGTTTGAGTTTAATGTAAGAAATGTAACTTTTTATGATTTAAATCTTTATTATAAATTATTAATTATTCAGCTAAAGTTAGAGTTTCACGAAAAAAAATAAGTAAATATCAAATACTTTAAGAGGAGAGTTATTTTACATACCAAACTTTTTTCACATACCAAGGGACTCATCTCCACCATCCATTTAAAAAGAAATCAATGGCTAAGATTAAAAGCATTTTATTATTTCACCTATTTTTTATAATTTAAATATCTCTTAAACCGTTAATCGTTAAGTGAAAATATTTACACCATCGCGACGAGCATTTAACTATCTTTCTATAGACGGGCACTTTGATATACTTTCGAAAAAAGAAAAAAAACGGTTTTTTCACGTTTTTTAGTTATTTTTTTCGTTTTTTTACGTTACTGAAATTTACATAAAAAAATCATATATGATAAAACACTAAATTGAATATCACATGTGATATTATATGTAATATCATATATGATATTACACTAATATCACATGTGATATTACATATCATATATGATATTACACTAATATCACATATGATATTCAAATTAGTGTTTTATCATATATGATTTTTCAATGCAAATTTCAGTAACGTAAAAAAACGAAAAAACTTAAAAAAAAAACGTGAAAAATACGAAAAAAAAATTTTTGTCGAAAGTATATCAAAGTGCCTATCTATAAAAGATAATTAAATGCTCGTCGCAATGATATATTTTTTTTCGCTTAACGATTAACGGTTTGAAATATATTAATATTTGAAAAAAATGATGAAAGTGGGTTTTTTAAATTGTTGGGATTAATCTCATCCATTAGATCAAATAAAAATGGAGGGTGGAGATTGATCCCTTGGTATGTAAATAATCTTTTGTCCTCAAATGATCTTTTATCATACTTTAAACTCTTTTATAAGGTTAGAATGTTAAGCTTATGTAATGGATGCTAGTATTAAAGAAATAATGTTTTATTATAAGCAATTATTTAATATGTTAAGAGTTGACTTGCTATGAATGTTAACTATTAAATACTCAAAATTATTTTAAAACTTCAATAAGCAAACTTACATAATATATTTAATTGGAATTTCCAATAACTCTACGAACCACCAAATTTATCAAAAACAAATAAAAACTAAGCAATAAGTTGAGTTTCATGTTATTAATAAAAAGTATTATTTTCATTTTATTTTATTTACAAACAAATAAAAAGTAAACAAAAGAATTTCATATCACAAATAAAGTGGTATATATATATATATATATATATATATATATATGTGTGTGTGTATATATATATATATATATATATATATATATGACTAAAATACACGTTGGTCCCTAAATTTGGCAAAACGCTTCGCGTTGAGACAAAACTTGGCCTTTTATCGGGGGGTCCCTATTTCAAGGTTTATACTCGCTACAGGTCCTTTGACCATATTGCCGTTAGTCAAGGACATCTGATGGCTTTAGATTTGTCTTTAGTCCAAGGGCACATTTGTCATTTTACCAATGTCCATTAATTACCGTGTCAACCCACTAGTTTAACCAGAGGCGCTACAGTAAAACGTCGCTAATAAAAGGGAAATTTTATCACCACTCATCATTTATCTTTCCTAACAACTAAAATCTTATCTTCTTCACCGACGGTAAAATCTGAAAAATGGTGGTGTGCTCATGCAACAGAAGGGCCGTCATTAGAACCTGCTGGAACAGTACGAACCTCGGCAGGAGGTTCTATGCCTGTCCAAGACAGGGTGAGACACTTAACTTTATTTGATATTATAGTTGGCATGTAGTAGTTTACTTTAAAATGTGTTGATTATAGTAGTATATCTGTTTTATTATAATTTTGATTTTATACAAGTGGGTTTAGTTGGTGTTTATGAGGCAAGCAGATGCTAACATTTTGATTATCAATTATAGGCTACAACATGTCCGTTCATTGGGTGGTACGATCCACCCATGCAAGGGATGTTATCATCTACTTGCAGAGGACTATCTACAGAAACGAGGCGGTATTACAAGAATGCGAAGCCGCCCTCATTTCTGAGACTATGGAAGCGGTCAACGCTGGTGACCGTGCAAACGAGGTTGAGGCTGCTCACCAAGCAGCCTTGGCCGATCTCCTTGTTGAGAAGGATAAAGTTTGCCGTCTCAGGAACTTTTGTGTGTTGTCTTGGATGGTCATCTTCTTTGTTTTTCTATGGGTCTTCTATAGGGTTTAGATAGGTATTGTTTTTTGTGTTTTGAATCGGTGGTAGATGGTCTAGTTGTGTTTAAGAAGTTTTAGTGTACGTTGACTAAGAATAGTCTTTTGGTGTATAATGTTTGGTCCTTGTATAGTAGTAATATATTTCTTTTATGCTTTGGTCCTTATACTGTGCTGCCTTTACTAGTAGGTCCTTTGCCCCAAGAATTTATATATCACTTGCCACACAAATGATCAAACTCATAACATAGCTACGAGTATCAAAGATGGATGAATGTTGAGAGATGGATGAACAAACACCACTTTTGAGTATCAACATAAACTTCATATGGTGTTGTTCATCCATCTTTGATTCTTCATTCCTGTTTGTGATGTAATAAACGATCCAACTCTCAAAACGTGATTCAAGTATCAAAGATGGATGAATGATCTGAGATGGATGAACAGACACCACTTTTGAGTATCAACATAAACTTCATATGGTGTTGTTCATCCATCTTTGATCCTTCATTCCTGTTTGTGATGATAGAGTAACCGTATCCAATTCAAAACCCAGATCCAAGTTCAATAGATCCTAGATTCATAGACGTATGAAGTCTCAAGGATGAGTGAACTGACACCATTTCGAGTATCAACATAAACTTGATATGGTGTTGTTCATCCATCTTTGAACCTTCATTAGTGTTTGTGATAATAGAATAACAAGATCCAACTCAAAACATGATGTATGAAGACTCTATTAAAACAATACAATAAAAACACAATTTAACCCATACACTAACATGACATGATTTCATACATAACGCAAATGGATATATTTCCAAATGCATAAAATTATGTAGTTTACAAAGTTCAGAAACATACATTGTTTAAAACACAAAGAAATAATGTTTGGGAATACATATTCGATGCATAACATTGGCTTTCATATGCTTAACCAGCATTTTTTGTGGTGAAGAAAGCTTTGCTGCTATAATATTGGTCTTAGTCCAAAATTGTTTTGGAGACCCACCGAATGAGCATCAACTTGACTTCCGTGAAGACTGGACCACACTGGTTGATCATTACCTTCATAGTTGTCACCGTAACCTTTGCCTTCTTCTTTGCTGTAACTTTGGCCGGATGAACTCGCTTTTTGAGACTCATGTGTGTAGTGCCTTGACTTCTGTTACACCTCCTTGCCCAAGACATGTTTCTTGTTGTGTCAAGTATCACACAAATACTACAAACCACACTCTTACTAGACTGTGACAAGTTACTAGTTTTGTCACTATTATCATTTTCAGTAAAAGCCCTGGTTCTTTTCTTTCGTGGCCTACCTAA
Source organism: Chrysanthemum makinoi (assembly GCA_910596185.1). Classification (NCBI taxonomy): domain Eukaryota; kingdom Viridiplantae; phylum Streptophyta; class Magnoliopsida; order Asterales; family Asteraceae; genus Chrysanthemum; species Chrysanthemum makinoi. The sequence continues at coordinate 163,505,045 of OU343222.1, read as the reverse complement.
TGGTTTATGATGTTTAGGTAAAAGAATGGTTGTAGGCACTTCTGACTTATACCAATGCTCATAACCATTTATTGGCTTGATGTGGTGTTTGTAAGTTTCTTCCCAAGTCTTAAGAAAGTAACATGGATGAACCCATGATTCAACAGATCCTACTTGCATTCCATTGAACCTCATACACCGGTGGGTAGCAACAACATGTTTACATGGCATACCTGTAAGCTCCCATCTTCTACATGTACAAGCCCTAGCTTCAACATTCACAATACACTTGTCTCCCCATCCACTGACCTCATGTTTTTTCTCCTTCAACCCAGTAAAGTAGTGTAACTTATAAGCCTCTTTCTTGATTGCATCTAACATGAGTGTTGCCTTTGGTGTTAATGGTCCAGCACACTTGTCAATCACATTCACAACATTCACTATTCTTTTCATACATTACTCTCTAATGTATTCCAAAGCAGTAATGATGGGTTGGTGCCTACCTCCCACTAGTTTCCCATTGAACACCTCACACATGTTATTAAGTAACACATCAGAATGAGCCCTCCCTACAACATGTTTGGTTTGGTACCTAAAAAATGTCGTATAAAAAAAGATGTACAAGTAGACATAGATTTGGTTAGGTACCTGAAAAATGCGACATTGACCAATGGGTTGGTGGTATCTTACTTAACCAAGCATGGGCGTGTTTGCTAAACCTCTTGAATGCCAGCATGGTCGCCTCAAATTGTTGATTGTTGTTGCCACATCTCCACAAATGTTCCTTGTATGCTTTAGCATTCCATTGCAATTTCATATTATCTTGATGTGCTTTAAAAATATCTGTGTTCAGCACTAGGGAATACCGCTAACGCTGGAATGATACCTTGCACAAATAAACATCAATTCATTACTAATAAAACTTGCATTTAACGAAAATACAAGTGAATCTAATCAACTAAATGGTAACATAACCTTTGCATGTCGCGATAAAAGTGTAGTTTAAGTTTGGTTGCAAGTCAAGATCATCTCTTAGACATTCAAGAAACCAAATCCATGAGTCTTTGCTTTCTTCCTGAACCGCAGAAGGCTAAATGGTATATTCCATTGTTGCTGCTCATACCCATCTCTGTAAGAAGCTGGATTTTTATTTCTTAATATCATATTAAATTTTATTTTCCACTTAAAATTTAAACATTAATTATATTATTTAAAAAAATGTTATATTAATTTTGGAACATTTATTTTAATAAATATGTTTAAGTTAGAAGTTTATTTTCAAATATTTTACTATATAAATAATTTTTATGTACTATGATATTGAATTTAATATCTCAGTAACTTAATATCACACTAACTTAATATCACACTAAATTAAAATAGTGTAATTCTTTCAAAATTCACAGCAGCATTTATGAGCACGTTTAATTAAAATTAAATATTGTCTTAATATCAAAGTAACTATTTTCTTAATATCGAAATTCCCAGCAGCATTTTTCAAACTGATATATGAGCTATCCATGTCAGATACTATTTAAAATGATTTGACAAAACATAATATCACACTAATTTTTTATGTACTATGATATTAAATTTAATATCTCAGTAACTTAATATCACACTAATTTTTTTTAAGTACTGTGTTATGATATTATTGTTTTAATATCACAATAAATTAAAAATATTCAAAAAGATCTAAAATAAAATTAAATTTAGTATCTTACATACATATTTGATTATATGTTGAAAAGATAGATGCATAACACACTGACATACATATAATGCATATTAATTATAGTGATGAAAAATTCCTCCTCGAGACTCAAAATATCAATTTTTGTAAAAGTTTTACATTTAATTTTAATATAGTTTTTCATTAATGTTGTTTTTTTTAATTCATGTTCTTTTAATTATATTTTGTTTTTATTTAAATTACTAAATAATTTTAATTGATTTATGTTATTTAAATTAAAATGATTTAATTTCTCACTCAGTTGATAACATCCTACCTACTGCACTACAATATTGTCCGGCTACTCAGGCGTTTTGTTTTTGTGGCCTCATTTGAAGACTTCCCGGCAGTCACCAAGCCGCGACTACTTTCACATGAGCACGCTTAACTGCCAGCCTCTAACTCCACTGCAGAGACCACAAAACGCGTTGTGTCATTGTAAGGCGAATGTTATCTTATGAGCCCAAGATCTCCGTGCCAAACCGATGTAGGATTTGCCTAGGGTGTTAGAATCACCCCCCCCCTTAGGGACTCATCGTCCTCGATGAGGTTTGCCCTACCATCCCGAACGGCTCAGGAGTGGCTCTGATACCACTTTTGTAACACCCCAACCCGACAAGGGTAGAGGTGTCACATTCGTGTTATATCGAACATACGCAAAAACGGAAGTCTTAACAATAAAGTATCAAGTCATTTAAACAATGACTTACAAGGAAATTTACATAATCCAAAATGAACAGCTAACAAGGAGAACGAAGCAAAACAAAGCATTGATGACATATAAACAAGCACATACAAACCAGGCATACAAGACTGAAACATAAGCAAGTATAGCAGGCGTAGCATCCACACAACATATATGTCATACAATCAATTCAGAAATCGAGACATAAGCCAAACAGATGTCTACAGAAAAGGAAGCAATTAATTAATAAGTGAGCATAATTCACACGGTCAAAACCCTTAGTTGAAGACATAATCAGATCATAACGTAGTCAAAACATGGCACACACGTAACAAGTAGGATAAGGACACCACGAGTAGTCATAGTCCACGAGATAATCGAACGAGGTACAAAAGATAAAAGTGACAACAATCGATTTACACAAAGTACGGTTACCATAAAATCAAAGGATCACATAACAAGAAGATAGCATATCATCAGATGACAACATGTAAATCTTATATCGCATACATACATATCATACATAGTAATCGTGAGTCGTGATAAACATGAATATCATAATCAATCCAATGACATATAATAACCCGTAACGTGAATGGACCATAGTCCTAAGTAACGGAATGAAAGTGTGACAGATCAATGTAATGGAGTATCTATATCTTTGTAAAAGTGAATCATATAAGGGTATTGAGAAATGAACAAGTAATACAGATTATGGTGCGTTGGGGAATACGGAAGGTACAATATAGGTTTATCAAAAGTGTAAGGTTATCAGAAATCTACCCGAGCCCGGAAACATATCATATCATATCATATCATAAGTAGCCATTGTATTCGGAGGGGTGACTTCGGAATACCATACATATAGGAGGGGGAGACCTCAGAACAAATGGAGTAGCTAGTCCCGAATGTGAAGACGCTTATTGCACACTACATCATTCACCATATCATAAACAAACGTACGATCAAATCCTCGAACATATCATATCTAGGATGCATCCATACGTCCCCCGGAACATATCATAGTGGCCAAATCATATACATATAGTGAGCTCATAATCATATCATAATAGGGACGGTGTGTATCATCACATACAACGGAGTCATGCCATTGGTGCATCAATGACACGGTCATGTTACCTTCATGACTAGGAATACATATTTGGCTCGGGTATCAAACTGAAGGGTCAAAGCATATTCATATCATAAGGGTTCATATCAAAGTTTCACATCAAGGGTTCATATCGAAGTTTCATATCAAGGTTCACATCAGAGTTTCATATCAAAGTTCATAATCAGAAGGTTCATATCAAAGCGTTCACATAGGAGATTCAATTAAAGGAAGCATAGAAAAGTTATAGGGAAGCCCTAATAAGAAGGCTCGAGGAGAAAAGGATAACAAATAAAGATGTAAACGAATCATGAGAAACCCCTACCGAAAAGGGATAGAATATCTGCATTCTCGCTCAAGCAAGGCTAGGAAAGTACGATCACACGATGAGTCAATCTCGCCGTCCGAAACCTATATGAATTTGATAACGCTTATTAAAGTCGGATTACTCATTTTAGACGGCTTTCCATTATTTTAGCATGTTTCCACTTTTAGTAACTTTCCATTTTAAGTAACTTTCTATTTTAAGCAGGTTTCCATAATTATTCGGTTTCCATATTAAGTAACTTTCAAAATAGCGTGTTTCTATAATTAGCCGTTTTACTCATTCATGAAGTATTGAATGTTAAGTGATGAAAATGAGTATTATGATAGTGTAAGGATCATTTGTGACAAGTTTTACAAGTTTAGGGTTTAAACCGTCATTATTACAAAGTATAGGGTCCTTAGTGAAATTATATCAAGTTTACGTATTTTACTCATTTAGCCCCTATTAGTTATCATATTAACACATCCAACCTCCAAGTTTCAATAATTACAAAATCACTCTTTAACTTTTATAAATTGTATATATGTAACCTTAGTTTTATATTTCAATACTTTTACGCTTTTACTATTAAAACTCGATTAGTCCAAGATTATATGATCCCTCATTTTATTCTCAATAGGTCGTGACATACCTTAACCTAACCCAAAATCCATTTGACAAAACAATGAACCAAACGAGACCCCTTGTCACATAATCATTTTCGACACCAATTATTTATGCATTACATATTGGCTATATCCCATTCAAGCTTGACAAAATAAAAGCAAGTATATGACGTGCGTTAACATCAGATTCCAAAACCAATTCCATGTGCTCCTTATTCGACTTATACAAATCGTGATTTCATGTGGCAAACTACCAATTCATTTAACGTGTATGCCTTCAAAAGGGAGGTCCAAAACGTTTTCAAATACAAGACATATGGGTCGCATATGGGACATCCCATTCATTATTTTATGTGTCAAGTTTCATGGTTTTAGGTTACATAATATTAGGCGTGTATAAGGTGGTCTAAAACAGATTCCTATCACGAGTTTAATGTCCATTTTCATTCGACAAAACAAGGCCAATCTCATGATTTATGTGTCTTATTCTTATTATTTATGTGACGTTTAGATTGTAAGAAAGGGGCAAGGCGATGGAGAACCAAACCTGACCAAATCAGAATCAAAAGGAGAAAGACGAGATGGTGGTGATACCTTGTCGTGAAGGGAGGAAAGGAAACAAGAACTCAAACAACTCAAATTTTTTATGCCTTAGAACACCACACCGCAAAGCACCTAAAACCCACGACTAAAACTCCCTGAATCAGCCTCGATGGCAGCAGCTTCATGGTGTTTACTAACCTTCCTTGGACTCCTTGTTGGCGACGGAATAATGGAGAAGAAGGGAGTGGTTGCCGTCACTTTTGGTGGCTAGGGTTTAGGTGTGTTTCAATGTTGTGGAACGTAAAAAAAATAAAGGGGAAAGGGATATGCTGGTTTCGGATTTGATGATCTAGGGAAGGACATGGGCCTAAGCCAAAATCAAATGGGCCCTAAGTTACGTTATAATGTATTTGTGTCTTAGGTATTTTCGGTTTACGCAAGTTTTTAACGAAAGGTGCATTGATTTCTTTTTGCTAATCCTAAACATTAAGTTTTAAAATGATTCTTAAGTTAGATGAGATTCATACTTAATAAGCATAGAAATACTTTACGCATTTTATAATTTTTAATTTAGAGGGCAAAACAGTCTTTTAACGCGTTTACGATTGTTAGGGTTTTACAACTCGATTCTAACACCCTAGGCAAATTCTACATCGGCTGTGGCCTGGAGAGATACTGGGCTCATAAGATAACATTCGCCTTACAATGACACAACGCTTTTGTGGTCTATCAGTGAAAGTGGAGTTCTCGGGAAACGGCAGTTGCTGCGGCTCATGTGAGAGTAGTACTGGCTTGGGTGACCCGCGGAAGTCCTCAAATGAGGCCCACAAAAACAAAGCCGGTGAGCATGCAAGTGCGGACAATATTGTGGTCCGAGTAGGCAGGATGTTACAAGTGGTATCAGAGCCGTGTTTCGTCTTGTTGAACTTAGGATTGACCTGTGAGGACTGGGTAGACATTAGGCTTCCGTCTGTTCTAATCTCTTTCTATTCCTTTTGGTTGTCGTTCCGATTTGACTTCGATATTCTTTTGTCTTCACTAATTTGGTATGCTTCTCTTCGCATTTGATTTTGTTTATTTTGTCTTCGCACATCCGTCTGTCGATCGTTAGATGGAGATTTCTCAGAGTCAAGATGATAGTGCCGACCCTCGCCTGCTGCAATAGTCCTCGCCTTGGAGAAGTTCTTGAAGCAGAAGCCACACCCAACCGCCGCGGTCATGGAGACATCGATGCTGAGAAGCTAGACGGATCAACTAAAGACGCAACACACTAAGACAAGATTCAACCGATACTGGAAGGTTCATCTACTTCATATGCTTCGCGAATTTGTTACCCCATTCGCTGTCAGCGCGTTTTTGAGGCGGTTGATATTGTGTTAAGTCATTTTGATCGATTTTCTTTTGGATCGTCAGTAATGAGTCATGAGGAACCGTTTTGAGAAAGTTGGTGACCTCCCTTCTTTGTGTTATGGTAAGTTGGTTTGATGTATTATATGCCGCATGTATGTGTATCCGGTCTGCTTTTGGTATGTTAATTGCTATCAGTATGTGATATGTTTTGTTGTGATATTGGTTATGTGGTTTGTCATGACCCGGGACATAATATGATGACAATAAGGACTTGTTATGTGATGCAAGTATTATGACATCACCCGTGATAATACCGAGATCATATAATTTGAACTTATTGAAATCATACGACATCTGGGAAATGCTCGTTGGTACGGAATGGAATAGTACTTATATCCGTTATTTGTCACTTCTCATGTCTGACAATTGTACTCCTTGTGAGATTCGCACCGACATCTGTTACGTGTAAGATTTGTACATTTTGGAACCGATATCGTTATGATCTGTGTGAATTTATGGATTGCTGCGTCTGCCTCAAACTAGTACGTCTCTGTGTACCCCTGCGACTTCAATTTTCGAGGACGAAAATTTTCTTTTAGAGGGGAAGAGTTGTAAAACCCTAACAATCAAACGCTAAGTAAAAGACTGCTTTGCCCTCTAAATTAAAAATTATAAAATGCGTAAAGTATTTCTATGCTTATTAAGTATGAATCTCATCTAACTTAAGAATCATTTTAAAACTTAATGTTTAGGATTAGCAAAAAGAAATCAATGCACCTTTCGTTAAAAACTTGCGAAACCTAAAATACCTAAGACACAAATACATTATAACGTAACTTAGGCCCATTTGATTTTGGCTTAGGCCCATGTCCTTCCCTAGCTCATCAAATCCGAAACCCACATATCCCTTTCCACCTTTATTTTTTTTACGCCCACAACATTGAAACACACCTAAACCCTAGCCCAAAAGTGACGCAACCACTCCTTCTTCTCCATTATTCCGCCAACAAGGAGTCCAAGGAAGGTTAGTAAACACCATGAAGCCGTGCCGCCATCGAGGTCTGATTCTGGGAGTTTTAGTCGTGGTTTTGTGGTGCTGCTGGTCAGGTGTTCTAAGGCAACAAAAGGGCGAAGTTGTTTCGAGTTCTTGTTTCTTCCTCCCTTCACATAAGGTATCACCACCATCTCGTCTTTCTCCTTTTGATTCTGATTTGTCCTCGAGTTTGGTTCTCCATGCACTTTTTCTTATGCACCCAACCGACACAATATGGCTGGATGATACTCCATAGACCACCTAGTATTTAATATTATGTAACCTAAAACCATGAAACTTGACACATAAAATAATGAATGGGATGTCCCACATGTCGACCCATATGTCTTGTATTTGAAAACGTTTGGACCTCCCCCTGAAGGCATACACGCTAAATGAATTGGTAGTTTGCCACATGAAATCATGATTTGTATAAGTCGAATAAGGAGCACATGGAATTGGTTTTGGAATCATGTTAACGACGCCATACTTGCTTTTATTTTGTCAAGCTTGAATGGGATATATAGCCATATGTAATGCATAAATAATTGGTGTCGAAAATGATTATGACAAGGGGTCTCGCTTTGGTTCATTGTTTTGTCAAATGGATTTTGGGTTAGGTTAAGGTATGTCACGACCTATTGAGAATAAAATGAGGGATCATATAATCTTGGACTAATCGAGTTTTAATAGTAAAAGCGTAAACTGTAATTGAAATATAAAACTAAGGTTACATATATACAATTTATAAAAGTTAAAGAGTGATTTTGTAATTATTGAAACTTGGAGGTTGGATGTGTTAATATGATAACTAATAGGGGCTAAATGAGTAAAATAATAAACTTGATATAATTTCACTAAGGACCCTATACTTTGTAATAATACTCTTAAACCCTAAACTTGTAAAACTTGTCACAAATGATCCTTACACTATCATAATACTCATTTTCATCACTTAACATTCAATACTTCATGAATGAGTAAAACGGCTAATTATAGAAACCTGCTATTTTTAGAAAGTTACTTAATATGGAAACCGAATAATTATGGAAACCTGCTTAAAATAGAAAGTTACTTAAAATGGAAAGTTACTAAAAGTGGAAACATGCTAAAATAATGGAAAGCCGTCAAAAATGAGTAATCCGACTTTAATAAGCGTTATCAAATTCATATAGGTTTCGGACGGCGAGATTGACTCATCGTGTGATCGTACTTTCCTATTTTGCTTGCTTCGAACGAGGTACAGATATTCTATCCCTTTTCAGTAGGGGTTTCTCATGATTCGTTTACATCTTTCGATATTTGTTTGGAACTGTTATCCTTTTCTCTCGCCTTCTATTAGGGCTTCCTATAACTTTGCTATGCTTCCTTTAAATTGAATCTCCTATGTGAACGCTTTGATATGAACCTTCTGATTATGAACTTTGATATGAAACTCTGATGTGAACCTTGATATGAAACTTCGATATGAACCCTTGATGTGAAACTTTGATATGAACCCTTATGATATGAATATGCTTTGACCCTTCAGTTTGATACCCGAGCCAAATATGTATTCCTAGTCATGAAGGTAACATGACCGTGTCATTGATGCACCAATGGCATGACTCAGTGGTAATGAGTGATGATACACACCGTCCCCATTATGATATGATTATGAGCTCACTATATGTATATGATTTGGCCACTATGATATGTTCCGGGGGGCGTATGGATGCATCCTAGATATGATATGTTCGAGGGATTTGATCTGATACGTTTGTTTATGATATGGTGAATGATGTCGGTGCAATACGCTGCCTTCACAATTCCGAGCTAGCTACTCCATTTGTTACTGAGGTCTCCTATTATGTATGGTATTCCGAGCTCACCCCTCTGAATACAATGGCTACTTATGATATGATATGATATGATATGTTTCCGGGCTCGGGTAGATTGATAACCCTACACTTTTGATAAACCTATATTGTACCTTCCGTATTCCCCAACGCACTAATCAGATACTTATTCATTACTCAATACCCTTATATGATTCACTTTTACCAAGATATAGATACTCCATTACATTGATCTGTCACTTTTCATTCCGTTATTTGCACTATGGTTCCATTCACGCTACGGGTTATTATATGTCATTAGATTGATTATGATATTCATGTTTATACGACTACTGATTACTATGTATGATATGTGGTGCGTATATAAGATTTACCTGCTGTCATCTGATGATATGCTATCTTACTGTTATGAGATCCTTTGATTTGTCTGGTAACCGTACTTGTGTGAAATCGATTGTTGATCTGTTTATCTTTTGTACCTCGTTCGATTTATCTCGTGGACTATGACTATCCGTGGTGTCCTTATCCTACTTGTTACGTGTGACTGCCATGTTTTGACTACCGTTATGATACTGATTATGTCTTCAACTAAGGGTTTTGACCTGTGTGAATTGCCATGCTCACTTATTAATTAATTGCTTCCGCTTTTCCTGTAGACATCTGTTTGGCTTGTATGTTCCCCGATTTCTGAATTGATTGTATGACATATATGTTTGTGGATGCTACCGCTATACTTGCTTATGTTTTAGTCTTGTATGCCTGGTTTGTATGTGCTTGTTTATATGTCATCAATGCTTTGTTTTGCTTCGTTCTCCTTGTTAGCTGTTCATTTTGGATTATGTAAATTTCCTTGTAAGTCATTGTTTAAATGACTTGATACTTTATTCTTAAGACTTCCGTTTTTTAACTGTATGTTATGATATAACACCAGAATGTGACACTTCTACCCTTGTCGGGTTGGGGTGTTACAGTTGATAATAATTAATATGATGTTTATTCTCCAATAAAATTTTTATTTTTATAATTTTTATATAAAAAGTCCTAAGCAGTAGTTATTTTTCTTATAGAAGCATTAACTTTTCTTCTAGCAGCAGTGTTACCTTTGAAGATCCAAGCAGCAGTATTAAATTTTCATTTTATCGACTAGCAGACATTAATATTGTATTTAATATCAAATTTTGTTTCAGCAGTGTTACCTTTGAAGATCCAAGCAGCAGTATTCTCTGCAGCAGTAGAACAATTTGTTTCAGCAGCAGAAAAATTTGTTGCAGCAGCAGTAATATTTAGTTAAAAATTTGGATTATAACACCAAACTTATTCTGATATTAAAACTGGGAGTACCATACAATTTACTATCATCAGACAGTCTTTCTTTCTGAATAATAAAATCTATATTACAAAAATCAGAAATTTTTTAATATCTTTCTAAATCATCAGAAATAATATCAAAATTTCTTAATATCACATAAGAATAAGGTCAATTAAAATATGACTAACAAAAATTTAATATAAAAACAAGCATTTCTCTCAAAACATCATTGACAATTTTTTTTTTGTTGCCTCTTCTGCATACTTATCAAATATTTCTACATCTTCAAATGTAAAAAAATTTGGATATCTAATATCTTTAATTTCATTGCTTATCTTGCAAAGAGCTTCCCATATAACTGGATGTATTTCATCTTTCAAAGATGGCAAACCAAATTCTTTAACAACCTTTACAATCATCAAAGCAGCATCATCAACTATCACTCTTACTTTGTCTAGACAAGTTTCATGAAGCTATACAAGAAATATATAATATATCAAATTTTTTATAAACTGTAATATCATATGCAAAACTTTATTATGATTATAAAAGCAATAATACCTGATGCTTATTGTACTCTAGCAAATTGAAGTAAATATGACTGTCAGAAATAGAAAAATCTTCAACTACTTCCATTCTTTTTTCCAGCTTTTTGAGATGGTAGCGTAGCACACATATATTTGTTGAGTCAAAAGGATAGTTGCCGCATGTCAAATACTTTAATGTTTCAGTTAATAAAGAATTTGCAGCCTTAATTTCTTGTTTAACTTGACTCAAGCATTTTCGCATTTGTTCCTTATATTCATTGAACAATACAAGAACCTTATGTTCACTGATGAGTGTCTAAATACTCATTATTTTTGTACTATTTAAACTGCAAAAGCATCTGAAAACACTCAGAAATGCATCAAAATGATAACAATATCACAAATAAGTGTTTTATGTGTTTTAAATGCAAAAATACCAAAATCGGATGAAAAACGTATCAAGTTTGCAATTGGCGTTTTAGTCCCCAAGTTTCAAAAGTTGTCAAAAATAGTCCCCAAATCAAAATAAAGAAAAAATATCATTTAAGGTCCATGGGATTCAAAAGTTGTCAAAACAAACCCTTCAAAGTTTAAAAATTGCAAAATTACAACTTTGGTCCCTCAACTTTGAAAAATGTCAAAAATAGTCCTTGGATATTTAAAAATGGAAAATTATCAAATATTATCCTTGTACTATTCACAAATGCCAAGTTTGGTCCTTTTGATAAGTTTGGAAAAGTGACAGGTTCAGTCCCTTAAGTTTGGCCGAATTGCATAAATGGTCCTTGTATTAATATCCCAAACCCAATCTCAGCTGGCCCAACATTAGCCCAACCCAAGTACTTGACCCTTGAAGCCTGTCAAAACCCTTGAGCCAGTTCAATATACCCATTTTCCCCCCCGTTATTCATATCCAACGGTCAAACGGTCAACGCCCGCCAAAACCATATACACTGTTCACCTTCCTCTACCATGCCTGAAACCCAAAACCAGGTCGTTTTCCCACCTCTCCACCTCACCACCACCTTTCCACCTATCTACCCACTCTCCCTCCACCTCCACATCCTCCCAAACTTCATTAAATGCTAAAAACCTGCTCAAAGAAATTTGGCGCCAAAAATGCCACATGTACGATTATGAAGAGAGTGATGAATTCAAGGGTTGAAATCAAGTTGAAAGTCTCAGAGATGTCGACAAAGCCAAAAGAGATCATTATAAAGAGAAGAAAGAAGCAATGTAGAATATATCTAGTGTAACTTTTAAATTTCTTAGTCGTTTTTATTATTTTAAGCTTTCCAGTGTAAAACTTAGCTTCTAAGCACTTTGTTTAAGTTATTTAATGTATGTGAATCTTTTTTAATAATCAATTTCAAGTTTTAAGTTCCATTTCAGTTTGTGCAATTTTTCAAACTCAAAATCTCATGATAGTTTGAATGTTGTTTTTAGTTGTTATCTTGGACTCATAAGCTCACTTAAGCTACTATATAGCTTATTTAAGCTATTAGAAACCTTTAAAACTCAGTTTAGTATCAAAAAGAAAAATTACAAAAAATAAAAAAAAATTAGTGAAAAATAAAAAATCCATGGAAATGAATATGAAATGGATCAGGTGAATTGATTGCCCTTTGGTTTAGAGCTTCGGGAAGCTATAGGAAGTGGTTTCAAATGGTGGTTCTCAGTTTTATGCTTGGACACCATTTGTAAGCCATTTCTTAAAAGATTGCATTCCTTAGTATAAGTGGTTAATTCTTGTTAATTTTAGTTTAAATCTGTCTCAATATAGTTAGTATAAGTTATTCAATAGATTTCATGGCTTAAATCAGTGTTAAGCTTTTAAAAGTTTCAAAACAGTCTAGTAAAGGATTGTTTGGATTTGCTTAGTTAACTGTGATATAGGTTGTTTGTATTGTTGCTTGTTGTTGTTTTGTGTCTCATTAGTTCATAATAACTCATATATACCATAAAAACCAGTGCTTGTTAGTGTAAAAGTTAAGATCACATTTAACCTTAACCTACTTGTTAACTGTTAGGATTTAGGCAACTAAATCCATCTCAGTGGTTCATAACTAGTTAATACAGCTTAATTTCATCTTATTGTAGGTTAATATAACATAATTAGTTAGTAAATTTGATTATAAGTTCATCAAAGTCAACCTTTTAGTATAACTTAGAAAGTCAAAATTTCCATTTGGTCAGTTTTTAAATAAAATAGATAATTTTATATAGGGTTTAATATTAAGTTTCAAGATTTGAGCTTTTGGAATATTAAAATATAACTGCTCATCTTTATCCTAGTATTTTTTATATTTTCTAGCTAGCTTATTTAATAGCTTATTTCTTAGCTTATTTTGAACACCTTGTCTAAAAAAGTGCCCTGTGCACGTTGAGTTAACCCTTTTCACAAGCTCATCAAGAACTTATTAGTGAGGCTCAGCTTGTGTATTTTGGTTCTTTGGAAAGCTAACCTAGCTGTCTTGAAGATCCAAGCTTATATCTCCACTTTATAGCTTATTTGATAGGGTGCAAACTTTTAAGTTGTCCCATTCCATCGTGTAGTATACCTAATGTTCAAAATATATCGAGTGTTTACAAGTTTTTCTCAAGCTCACACAGAGCTTATTAGTGGACCCCATAGTGAGAGCTTTGGCTTTTTGGAAAGCCCACCAGCTCATCTTGACACCTCAGTTCTTATTTTGAGCTTTGAAGCTTATTTAATGCTTAACTTGCTTGAAAATCTTTGCAGGACTGTTTGGATAGTAGATTTAATACAAGTGCTTATTTGCTTATTTCAAGCTTATCACAGATCCTTTGTACTTTTTAACTTAACTTAAGTAGCTTTTAGCTTTTTGCATCTTATTTCAGCTTTTGTTACATTGTAAGCTTATTTAAGCTTGATAACATCAAAATAAGTTCATAAGTCCACTGTTGAGCTAATAAGCTCTCAAATAGCTTATTTTTAAGTTGTAAAATTTTTTTTTCATTAAAGTTGCTTATTATCAGTAGTTAAATAGTTTTCAAAAAGAAAAATCACAAAACATCATTTTAAAAATAGTGATAGCGTTTATTTAATAGAATTTAGCTTTTTAATTTTTCTTTTCAGCTTATTATTAAGCATTTTCAGTTTTTATAATTTTCTTAGCTTTCTGTCATCATAAGATATTTATAGAAAAAATTTCATAATTTTCTTAGCTTGTTTAGTATTTATTAGAATTTAAAATAGTTAAAAAGTATTAAATAATTAATAAAAAATAAATAAAAACCATAAAAAATATCTTTTCAGTTTTAAAATTAGTTCTCTAATATTTTAGATTTTTCTAAGTTAAAATTTCATTTTTCCTGGTTAATTTTATATTTTCTTGTATTTAAGTGTATTTTAAATAATTAATAAATATTTTTTAATTAATAATAATTAAATAAATAGTTATAAAAATAATTTTCTTTTTCCAATAATTTTCTTTTATTTTTAGGATTGTAAAATTATCATTTTCATATTTGTAGGTCTTTTTATTCTTAAAACTCACGCTTTATTTTGTACGCTTACGTAATTTAATAAACGCATGTTTAAGTTTGTTTAATATGATTGTTGTACTTTATAGTTCTGTATCCAAATACCATTCCAATCAATCAGTAGTGTAATTTCCAATCAAAATCCTTACAGATCATTATCCTTAGTGATCATTCGACATCTGAACGTTTTAAGCACCATTAATCCTCCGTGGGACTTAACGACCCGGGAATCCACTATATTCCAAGGGAAATTGCATTTGTTTTAGACTGTTTGAATTTTATTACGGTTGAACATTCACAAGTGGTTGACTTGTGTGATAAACTTGACAGTTTGAAGCGAATCAAGAATTCTCACGAATTTTATCATGTAATTATACCACCCAATTCCCCCATTTTTGGCCAAAATTTTTTTGGAGTAAGTGTTTTTCACTTACTCAAAGATATGGTTATCAACCGGCCATGTCTAATAAACTAAAGGATTGGCTAATCCAGAGCAAACGGCTCTTGGTAAAGATTTATCAAATCCGTTGATGGCTTGCAATTTGCCCAAAATTGTATGGTGTTCAGCTCACCATATCTTTAATTAGTGAAGAGTTGGCTAGCCCGAAAGTTTATGGCTTGTGGTAAAGGCAGTTGGAAAACCATAATTGGTAATCGACTCACCAAAGATATTTTATCTAAGAGTTGTCTAGTCCAGAAGCAAACGGCTTCTGGTAAAGACAAATCAAAAACCGTTGAAAGCTGGTGATTTGCTCAAAATCATTTGGTTATCATTGTACAAAGGTTCTTACTTGAACTAAAACAATTGGCTACCCAAGAATGGCTTTGAAAAGAGATGAAATCCATTAAGTTTTCAAAAGATTGCTGGGACTAGCAATATCTTAGTGTGGGATTGATGAAGGTCTAAATACTCATTATTTTGTACTATTTAAATCATAAAAGCATCCTAAAACACTTTAAATGCATCAAAATGATTAAAATATCACAAATAAGTGTTTTATGTGTTTTAAATGCAAAAATACCAAAATCAGATGAAAAACGAATCAAGTTTGCATAATTGGCAGCTTTAGTCCCCAAGTTTCAAAAGTTGTCAAAAATAGTCCCTGGTAAATCAAAATAAAGAAAAATATCATTTAAGGTCCATGGGATTCAAAAGTTGTCAAAACAAACCCTTCAAAGTTTAAAATTGCAAAATTACAACTTTGGTCCCTCAACTTTGAAAAATGTCAAAAATAGTCCTTGGATATTTAAAAAATGGAAAATTATCAAATATTATCCTTGTACTATTCACAAATGACAAGTTTGGTCCTTTTGATAAGTTTGAAAAGTGATAAAGTTCGTCCCTTAAGTTTGCGAATTGCATAAATGGTCCTTGTATTAAACCAAACCAAACCTTTTTATTAATATCCCAAACCCAATCTCACCGCCCAACATTAGCCCAACCCAAGTACTTGACCCTTGAACCCCTGCAAAACCCTTGAGCCACCAATATACCCATTTTGACCCGCTATTCATATCCAACGGTCAAAACGGTCAACCGCCAAAACCATATATAATCGCTCACCTTCCTCTACCATGCCTCAAACCCAAAACTGTGGTCTGTTTCCCACCTCTCCACCTCACCACCACCTTCCACCTATCTACCCACCTCCCTCCACCTCCACATCCTCCCAAACTTCATTAAATGCTAAAACCCGCTTCAAAGAAATTTGCGCCCAAAATGCCACATGTATGATTATGAAGAGAGTGATGAATTCAAGGGTTGAAATCATGGGAAAGTCTCTAGATGTTTCCACAAAGCCAAAAGAGATCATTATAAAGAGAAGAAAGAAGCAATGTAGAATATATCTAGTGTAACTTTTAAATTTCTTAGTCGTTTTTATTATTTTAAGCTTTCCAAAGGTAAAACTTAGCTTCTAAGCACTTTGTTTAAGTTATTTAAGTGTATGTGAATCTTTCTTAATAATCAATTTCAAGTTTTAAGTTCCATTTCAGTTTGTGCAATTTTTCAAACTCAAAATCTCATGATAGTTTGAATGTTGTTTTTAGTTGTTATCTTGGACTCATAAGCTCACTTAAGCTCCTATATAGCTTATTTAAGCTATTAGAAACCTTTAAAACTCGTTTAGTATCAAAAGAAAAAATTACAAAAAAAAAAAAAAAAAATTAGTGAAAAATAAAAATCCATGGAAATGAAGATGAAAGTCGAGCAGGTGAATATTGATTGTCCTTGGTTTAGAGCTTCGGAAGCTATAGAAGTGGTTTCAACTGTGGTTCTCAGCTTTTATGCTTGGACACCATTTGTAAGCCATTTCTTAAAAGATTGTGTTGGGTTTTAGGTTCTTTGCATCAAGAATTACTTTAAGTACTGGAACCACGGACAGGCTTGATAGAACCACGGACAGAAGAGTGTAACCACGGATGAAGACAAACCGCTAGGTAGTAATGTGTAACCACGGATGATATATTAAACCAATGTAGTAGTGTTTTGTATAGTAGGTTAGATAAATATGGAAAAGATATTTATCTTGTAGGTTACGTATTGTATAATGTATAGGACTCTTTGGCTTATAAAAGGAGGTTCTAGGTTTGATTAGATACGTAAGTTTTATATCTAAGGTCGATACACTTCAAGGTTGCAAAACCCTAATAATCGCAAGAGTATTCGTATTAATAAATAATATTGAGGTGTTGAATGTTAACTGTTCTTCTTAAGGTTAGTGTTAAATTCGCATAATACTTAATAAGTTGTTATTCTAAGTCAGTTTCTATATTAGATCGTTTGCTCAACTAGGATCAACAAGTGGTATCAAAGCTTGTGATCTAGAAACTGTAAACAAGAGGAAGTTAAGTTAAGTTTTGTTCAAAGAAGATAAGATGTCCGACAAAACTCACATGGTGATCTGCTTAAAGGTACCCATGCTCAAGCATGGTGAGTATCAAATCGGAGAATGCATGAGACAATACATTTGCATGATTGACTATGCTCTCTGGGATGTCGTTGAAAAGGGAGACACTCTTCCTAAGAAGGGGGAGGATGGCAAAGAAATTTCCATTGTTAGTGAAATTGATAAGGCTAAGAGAAAGCGGAGATCAAGGCTCACAAGATTCTCCATGGGAATACTCAATGATTATGCTTTGGATTTTGAGCAATATGAATCTGCTAAAGAGTTACTGGATGCTCTTGAGACAAGGTTTGCTGGCAATGAAGCTACCAAGAAGTCCAGAATGAATATGCTCAAGCATCAATTTGAAACCTTCACCGCTCTCAGTGGAGAAAAGATTGATGGCACATACAATAGACTTCAAAAACTTATCAGCCAACTGAAGTCTGAAGATTATAAGGTTCTTCAAGAAGATATTAATTTGAAGTTCATTAGAGTCTATCATCCTAATGGGCTATTCATACAATTGTGTGGAGGAATAAGGAGGACTTTCCTAAGATGACTCGGGATAATCTCTTCAACAACTTGAAGGTTTATGAGTCTGAGAATAACTTTGCTAATGCATCTACCGCTAATCTAACATTGCTTTTGTCTCCACTAATCACAAGAGCTCACAAGATGTATCCATCTGCCTATGGTATTCCACGGGTTATTGCAAACAATACCACTGTTAGTGATAATGTTAGTGATGGTGCAATTTGTGCTTTTCCTCGGCGATTTAACTACTAGTGTTACTGTTGAATCAAGACTGGATCAAATTGATCCTGATGATCTAGAAGAAATTAATCTTCAATGGCAAATGGCAATGTTAACTCTCCAAGCAAGGAAGTTTTGAGGAGGACTGGAAGACAAGTTAAGTATGATGGTCAAAGGAGAGCAGGTTTCGACAAAAGCAAGATGGAGTGCTTTAACTGCAAGAAGAAGGGTCACTTTGCAAGGGAATGTCGAAGCCCTAAGAGGATTGAAGGTGTTAAGAAGATCATGAAGAGTCTGCTCCTTCTTCAAAGATTGGTGGCTCAAGATGGTCTTGGTGATTATGATTGAGTGATCGATTGAAGAAGGACCCAATGCGCCTTTTCTTGCTAGTGAAGCTTCTAAAGAGCATAGCTTTGCTCTTATGGCTTATGCTTCATCTTCTGGTTCAGATTCTGGGGTATCTAATGAGTCTACTTGCTCTTTTAAATCATGTTATGATAACTTAGAATCTCAAAAGGCTATCACTGAGAGTATGAGGAAAGAAGTAGAAAGACTAACTATGGATAACTTAGGTTACAGGGTTGGTCTAGAGAGTGTGGAAGAGAAGCTTAGATACTGTATTAAATGTGAGTTTGAGTATGTAGATAAGATCAATATATTAGGTGGTGAAATTGATCTTAAAAATAGAGAGATTAAAATGCTTAAAGAGAAACTTGAACTAGTAGAGAGTGAAAAACAAAAGGCCCTAGATGAAAAGAAAGCATGTTTTTTTAGGGTAGCTAAAACAAAATTTGCTTCTGATCTAGTTCATAAATCTATAGAGAGTCATCTAATGAAAAAGGGTTCTGGGATTGGATACAACAATATGCCACCACCTACTCTTATGCAACATGCACCACCTGCTAAAGAACTGTCATTTAGTAGTGAATTCAGTTTTAACAAACCTGTTGAAGGAATAAGTAAGACTGAGACACCTAAGATAAGTTATGATATGTCCTCTGATGCTCCCATCATTGAAGATTGGGAATCAGATTCTGAGGAAGATAGTAAAGTATCAACACAGCCTGAAAAGTTAGAACCTATTAAGAAAGTTGATACTAGACAAGCTAATTTTGTACCTAGATTTGGAGCTAAAGTTACCAAGAAAGTAGTAGAGTACAGGGAAATAACTAGGGAACAGATGAAACAATATAAACCTAGGGGTAATCAAAGAAGCTTAAATGGTTTAATTTCTAACAGATTAGGTGATGAGTTTCAATGTGTTAAAAAGGCTTGTTTTGTATGTGGTAGTTTTGAGCACTTACAGAGAAATTGTAATAAAAACAGACCACAAGTTTGGAATCATTGGAGGAGGGTAAATCACCAAAACTTTTCAAAGAAAACAAACCCTCATCCTAACAGATACATGATTCCTAAAGCAGTGTTAATGAGGAATGGGAATACAAAATCAATTGTCACTGCTTCTCACAAATGGGTTCCAACCACTGCTAAGCAAAGTGTAAACACGGCTAAGCAAAATCAAACCACTGATAAGCCAAAAATCACCACAGATAACAAAGAAGTTTTAAAATTCCAAAGGTGATAAGCGATACAGTGGTTGGAAATCAATTTTATGCTGTTAAGGCCTCAGCTAGTTGGCAATGGAAACCTAAGACCAAGGTTTTACATCATGTCAACTGTGCATCAATGGACCTAACCAAATTTGATTATATTGATGCACAGGGCAGACCCAAGTCAGTATTGGCTTGGGTCCACAAAAGGAACTAACTTGTTTAATTTCATGTGCAGGGCAATCTACAAGATGAGCTAAAAGACAAAGGAGTTTTTGATAGTGGTTGCTCTGGGCACTTGACTTGGGATGGGAGCAACCTGGAAGATTTTGAAGCTTTTGATGGAGGATATGTGGCTTTTGGCAATGATCCAAAGGGAGGAAAGATACTTGGAAGAGGCACAATCATCAGAAATTTGGACTTTGAAAAAGTCTACTTGGTACGGGGACTTAAGTACAATTTATTCAGTGTTTCTCAAATGTGTGATAAGAAAAACTGGGTACTTTTGGTGAAAATGAGTGTGTGGTGTTGTCTCCTGAGTTTAAGATGCCTGATGAGAAGTTTATACAACTTAGGGTACCTAGGAAGGAAAATATATATTGTTTTGATCTTAAAGATGTAATTCCTAATAGGTCCTTAACTTGTTTGTTTGCTAAAGAATCTGTGGATGAGTCTAAGTTATGGCATAGAAGATTAGGTCACCTCAATTTCAAAACAATCAATAAACTGGTTAAAGGGAACTTAGTGAGAGGGTTACCTTCTAAGGTTTTTGAGTGTAAGGAACTGTGTGTGCTTGTCGAAAGGAAAACAACATCGAACTTCTTGTAAGTCCAAAACTGTCAACACCATTTCACAACCACTGTTTATGCTTCATATGGACTTATTTGGACCTACTTTTGTCAAGAGTTTGAACCATAAGCAGTATTGCCTAGTTATCACTGATGATTATAGTAGATTTTCTTGGGTTTACTTTTTGGCTGCTAAGAGTGAAACTAGTGAAGTTCTCAAGAGTTTCATTATTAAGATAGAAAATCTAGTGAATCATAAAGTCAAGATAATCAGATGTGATAATGGAACTGAGTTTAAGAATGCAGTGATGAATCAGTTTTGTGTAGATAAAGGTATAGAAAGACAATCTTTCAGATGTTGAGAATGTTGCTGGTTTAGAGAGATTAGGATATACACATAGAGGTGAAAAGGTACAATTCTTTAAGAGTTTGTTTTCACAACAATGGAAGTTTTTGATTCACACCTTGTTGATGTGTATGAGTAACAAGACCACAGGTTTTAATGACTTTCCTTCAAAAATTGCTACTGCTATTATTTGTTTATCTGAGGAAAGGAAGTTTAATTGGTCTAGAATGATTTATGAGGGGTTAGTACAAAACATTAGGAAGAAGGGTAAATACTATTTGTATCCTCGGTTTGTTCAACTGATTGTAGAACATCAAATTGTTGATCCTATTGAACATTCTTGAGAGTATGAAGTACATCATATGCTTCCTAAGGTTTTTGCAAATATGAGGAATCAGCCACATAATGTACAAATTAGAGATGTTCCTTTATTTTCTCACATGCTTACTTTGCCTACTGCTCCTGATTTTGATGAAGGTCTTGACACTCAACTGCTTGCCACTGACAGTACACCTCCAACCAATGATACTACAACTCAAATCACTGAAAGTACATCTCCAACCACTGATACTACACCTCAAATCACTAATATTTCACCTATTGTATGGACTAGGAGAAAGAAGGGCACTAAGCTTCCTCAGGCTAGTGCTAGTGGTGTTGCTCATGAGGCATCGTCACAGGTGATGAAGGTGACATGATTGGAAGGGCTTCCACAATCTTGATACATGCTTAGATACTGGTCAGGATAGTGGAAACATAAATAAGACCCAACCATTGGCAACTTCTAATGTGGAGAGTTCCTTGGAACTTAACACAGGTGGAGGAATCCCTAGCCACTTGGCTAATACAGTGCATAGATGTTCATGCTAGGTCTGATGCTATGTTTTCTATATCCAAGGATTCACCTCTCGGAGCAGGTTAACACGGCTCGGTGATGAGGATAGGTTTGAACCTGAACATGAATTGACGGATTCTGAGTTTGTACATACTGACTTTTCCAATGAACCACCTCTCGGACCAGTTCACACTGGTCGAAGTGGGGAGGATATTCTTGAACGCTTAAATGAATTGACGGCCAAATGTACCAAGATGGAGGAGACGATCTCTAATCTCAAGGAATTGGTTGGGTTTCATGAAAAGGATATTCGGCTTGAAGCACAGGGGTTTTGGTTTTGGAGAAGATAAAAGGCCTGGACTTCTGCTTTGAGGAAGCTAAGGAAAAGAAGCGACTCTCTTCAGCTCTGAATATGAAGGATGTATCCAAACAGGGGAGGAGTGAAGGCAAGAATTCATGGGAGGATGTTAATGTATCTATGGAAGAAGATGTTGATAGTGGAGATCAAACATTTGTGGTATCGGATAAAGATGGGAATGAGGCAGTTCTTGAAAGTGTGAAGAAGGTTGTAGAAGATGTAGTACTGAACACAAACACGGATGGTATGTATGAAACCACGGTTAGTACAATTCTAACCACGATGCTGTAATGCAGACATAGCAACTACAAACACTACAACTATACCTTCAGCAATCATACCCACTGCTATTATAACCACTTCCATTGTTGTAACAACTCTCTCTATATTACCATCTAAGCCTAAAGAAGTAGAGAAAGAAGCTGCAAGTACATTGATTAATCTGAGCAAAACATCATCTATTTCTACACCCATCATTGCACTGCTTTATGCATCTGTTCAAACTACGCAACTAAACCCAACCCTGTGAGGAAAAACTTTAGTTATTAGTGAACCACTGAAGAAGAAGGTGATTCAATCTGATGTTGGAAAGGGTAAAGGTATTGCAGATACAGAGTTGAAGTTTAAAACAAGAGCAGAACAAGAAGCTTTTGATGATGAATTTGTAAAGAATATGGTTGTGAAGAACAAGCACTTTGGATAAAAGAAAGAAAGAAGAGGAGGAAGCTAGTGAGAAATGGTTAGCTATATGGTATAATTCACAAAACTATCTTCAAGCTTCTTTACAAATTCTTGATGAGTTTACTGTACAAGAATGGGCATTGCTGGATGATGAGGAGAAAGCTAGATTGATGAGTGAATGGGCAAGGAAGGTTAGCAAAACAAAGAAACAAGTTATAAGAAAGAAACCTCCTACTATGGCTCAGATGAGGAATGTATTGATGAAAATTATTAAGAATTCATGCATTTATGTTTCTGATAATCTTAGTAAATGTTCATTTGAAAGAATTTTGGAAATTTATGAGAGATGTATAAGGATTAATGTAGATGATTTCTGTCCAATGAATTCTGAGAAGGAAGAAGAGTGGATAAAGAAGCATGATGAGTGGATGCTAAGTAAAAGAAAGAGAAAATCTGAGATTCAAGAAACATCTGATTCTAAAAGATTAAAAGAAGCTGTAGATGTTAATCAAATTGTTTCTTATGAGTTTAAGCTTAATGATGGAAGTGAAGGAGTTTGGAAAATTCAAAGACTCAACAATGAAGTTTATGAGTATAATAAATTTTCACAAATGCTTCAGTATTTTGAAAGGGATGATTTGATGGATCTCTGGAGACTTTACAAGAACAAGTTTGGTGAAGTGCATCCAACTGATAATCATGAGAGACTGGTCTATTATAATTTGAAGATTTTATTTGAACCAACTCATGATGAACCTGAATGGAAAGGACTCTACAATGGTATTGTAACAAGCTGGTTTTTATATCAAACTTGTGGAGTTCATGTTTTAACTATTTCTGGAAAAATTATTCACATGCTTGTAGAAGGTGAATATCCTCAGTTGAATAAGTATCCAGAAATTATTGTTCAGATGTTGAAACCTGGTTGTATCAAGATGTGTTACCTATGATGGTCAAGCCTATGATTTGTTGAAGAAGTATGAGACAATTCTTAAATCTCATAAGTGTTTGGCTACATCCTCCATTTCAGATGTTTTGAGCTTAAAGGAAACTTGAGAATTCTGTTGGAATGTATCAAGTTTAGGGGAGGATTGTTGGGTTTTAGGTTCCTTGCATCAAGAATTACTTTAAGTACTGGAACCACGTACAGGCTTGATAGAACCACGACGAAGAAGAGTGTAACCACAGATGAAGACAACCGCGGCTAGTAGTAATGTGTAACCACGGATGATATATTGTAACCACTGCTAGTGTTTTGTATAGTCGGTTAGATAAATATGGAAAAGATATTTATCTTGTAGGTTACGAATTGTATAATGTATAGGACTCCTTGGCTTATAAAAGGAGGTTCTAGGTTTGATTAGATACGTAAGTTTTATATCTAAGGTCGATACACTTCAAGGTTGCAAAACCCTAATACTGCAAGAGTATTCGTATTAATAAATAATATTGAGGTGTTGAATGTTAACTGTTCTTCTTCTTAAGGATAAGTGTTAAATTCCGCATAATACTTAATAAATTGTTATTCTAAGTCAGTTTCTATATTAGATCGTTTGCTCAACTGGGATCAACAGATTGCATTTCTTAGTATAAGTGGTTAATTCTTGTTAATTTTAGTTTAAATCTGTCTCAATATAGTTAGTATAAGTTATTCAATAGATTTCATGGCTTAAATCAGTGTTAAGCTTTTAAAAGTTTCAAAACAGTCTAGTAAAGGATTGTTTGGATTTGCTTAGTTAAGCGTGATATAGGTTGTTTGTATTGTTGCTTGTTGTTGTTTTGTGTCTCATTAGTTCATAATAACTCATATATACCATAAAAACCAGTGCTTGTTAGTGTAAAAGTCAAGATCACATTTAATCTTAACCTACTTGTTAACTGTTAGGATTTAGGCAACTAAATCCATCTCGGGTTCATAACTAGTTAATACATCTTAATTTCATCTTATTGTAGGTTAATATAACATAATTAGTTAGTAAATTTGATTATAAGTTCATCAAAGTCAACCTTTTAGTATAACTTAGAAAGTCAAAATTTCCATTTGGTCAGTTTTTAAATAAAATATATAATTTTATATAGGGTTTAATATTAAGTTTCAAGATTTGAGCTTTTGGAATATTAAAATATAACTGCTCATCTTTATCCTAGTATTTTTTATATTTTCTAGCTAGCTTATTTAATAGCTTATTTCTTAGCTTATTTTGAACACCTTGTCTGAAAAAGTGCCCTGTGCACAGTTGAGTGACCCTTTTTCACAAGCTCATCAAGAACTTATTAGTGAGGCTCAGCTTGTGTATTTTGGTTCTTTGGAAAGCTAACCTAGCTGTCTTGAAGATCCAAGCTTATATCTCCACTTTATAGCTTATTTGATAGGGCTGCAACCAGCTTTTAAGTTGTCCCATTCCATCAGTGTATACTGAATGTTCAGTATATACTGAGTGTTTACAAGCTTTTTCTCAAGCTCACACAGAGCTTATTAGTGGACCCCATAGTGAGAGCTTTGACTTTTTGGAAAGCCCACCAGCTCATCTTGACACCTCAGTTCTTATTTTGAGCTTTGAAGCTTATTTAATAAGCTTAAATTGCTTGTGAAAATCTTTGCATGACTGTTTGGATAGTAGGTTTAATACAAGTGCTTATTTAATTATTTCAAGCTTATCAGTGTGATCCTTTGTACTTTTTAACTTAACTTAAGTAGCTTTTAGCTTTTTGCATCTTATTTCAGCTTTGGTTCCAGTTTGTAAGCTTATTTAAGCTTGATAACATCAAAATAAGTTCATAAGTCCACTGTTGAGCTAATAAGCTCTCAAATAGCTTATTTTTAAGTTGTAAAATTTTTTTTTTTCATTAAAGTTGCTTATTATCAGTAGTTAAATAGTTTTCAAAAAGAAAAATCACAAAAACATCATTTTAAAAATAGTGATAGCGTTTATCTAATAGAATTTAGCTTTTTAATTTTTCTTTTCAGTTTATTATTAAGCATTTTCAGTTTTTATAATTTTCTTAGCTTTCTGTTTTCATAAGATATTTATAGCAAAAATTTCATAATTTTCTTAGCTTGTTTAGTATTTATTAGAATTTAAAATAGTTAAAAAGTATTAAATAATTAATAAAAAATAAATAAAAACCATAAAAAAATATCTTTTCAGTTTTAAAATTAGTTCTCTAATATTTTAGATTTTTCTAAGTTAAAATTTCATTTTTCCTGGTTAATTTTATATTTTCTTGTATTTAAGTGTATTTTAAATAATTAATAAATAGTTTTTAATTAATAATAATTAAATAAATAGTTATAAAAATAATTTTTCTTTTTCCAATAATTTTCTTTTTATTTTTAGGATTGTAAAAATATCATTTTCATATTTGTAGGTCTTTTATTTCTTAAAACTCACGTTTTATTTTGTACGTTTACGTAATTTAATAAACGTACGTGTTTAAGTTTGTTTAATCTGATTGTTGTACTTTATAGTTCTGTATCCAAATATCATTCCAATCAATCAGTAGTGTAATTTCCAATCAAAATCCTTACAGATCATTATCCTTAGTGATCATTCGACATCTGAACGTTTTAAGCACCATTAATCCTCCGTGGGACTTAACGACCCGGGAATCCACTTTTGACACACGGTAAATTTTCACTAAAATTTAACTGATAATTAGTAATTTATTATTGCTAAGCATAAGTCATTTAAGCATGCATAAGCTTTACCTGATCATTTGAGTAGTTAACTCGCATACTGTAGACTATTGCATCACTTTTGCATTCATATCATTTTATGAATATTTCATTTCATTTTTGTCTTATGATTTAATTTCAAGACGAGAGGTTATCTCGTTTACCCCAGTGACCGACACTGCACGCGTACCGACACTATGATAAGGGCTTGATAAAACAAATGACAAATGTCCGTAATATGGAATATTACAAAGATGAAAATATTCCCGATACGTAACCATAAGATACTACGTTATAAAAGTTATCAAGCAACGATACTACGGTCACAATATAATATCGCGGGACACAAAATAATTAACACACTTACACTTGAACAAAAACCTCTATAAGACTCAAACACAATAAATATGAAAGTGAAACACAAATACATACATGTACACAAATAAATCATGAGCGTAATTTATATACATACATTTTCCCAAATTAATACTAAGTATAATGCATATATACAAACACATATTACATAAAAGAAAAACCTTTATTAAAATTTAGAGATAAAATCTCTTTGTCCTCTCTCCCACACACGACAAAACATCACAAAAACAGGAAGAGGAGAAGATATCAATCCCTTTCTTCAACATCTAGACCTGCACATCTCCTCTAGGTCGAATCTTCCAAAAAGGGAAAACCCAACATGTTATCCCATCATATCCTTCTCTATTTTACCAAAACCATGTAAGTTTTTTTTGTCTCTCCAAATCCTCCTTTGATGCGCCTGTTGCAACTCGTAAGAATCCAATGAGAATCAAGATAAAATCACACAAGAGAATCATATCTTCACCTCAATCTATCTTGAGCAAGTCCAAGATTCGCCTAAGGTTTTGGAAGCTAACCAAATTCGGCTTCAAACCAAGTCTCAAAGAGAGAAAGATGGCCAAGATCCTTCCCAAAATACTTCTTTATCTCTAGTAGAGATGCAAACGCCCCAAACCCAGTTCCTCATCAATTTTACCAAAACTGAGTTTGTGGGTTAGGGTTTTCAAAAATTAGATTGGGGGTTTTGAAATTCAATGAGTGTTTAAGGCGAATCAAGTCTCAATTTGGTGATATCACGCGGAATTTGTGGTCGATTGGGTCTTCTAGGGTCGGTTCATACCCCAACTCGCTATCCGTTTGTAAGAATGAATTTTATTTCTCAAAATTTATTTTAGTTGTAATTCAATCTTTTTATAATGGTAACATTCCTTGTTGAATATATAAAATTTCTGTCGAATGATATGAAGTAAAGGCATGAGTTTTGTTTCTTTGGAAGTCTTAAAAGTTTGGTCTAATCAATATTAAGGTTGTGTTAAATTGTGGAGACCCTCAACTGTGAACCAGACTGGAGAATAAGAAAACAGTAAAAGTTTTAAATCGACTAGTAATGGACTTTAGTCTTGTGCAATAGTAATAACGAGAAGAGTAAAAACCCGGACTTAAAATGATGCGGATATTAGAAACACTCGTATACTTTTATTGTTTTTGAATCAATGCTAGCATTTCATTTAACTCTTGCAGCTCCGTCGAAAACCCGATGTGGTTACCACCACAGTGGAGAATGTTCTGGTGTCTAAAATAAGGATATAGGTGCCAACAAGAGGTTCATGCTTTGGTCAAAACTCAAGTCTTAGAGTTAGTATAAAATCCCTTGGTACCTATATCGCACGATATGAGATCTTGAGAATAGATTGAATTAGTGTCGACTTCATGGGAAGTCAAGATAGAAAGGAGTCGAGCCTAGAAATTTCCAGTGGTTTTATTCCTCATCATCATCGTATCATGAACCCGTAATAATGATAAGTGGTTCACTTTGATTTACCCTTAGTCGTATGATTAATTTGTGAATCAAGTCTCAGTTAGGCTCGAGTCAAAAA
Source organism: Chrysanthemum makinoi (assembly GCA_910596185.1). NCBI lineage: Eukaryota > Viridiplantae > Streptophyta > Magnoliopsida > Asterales > Asteraceae > Chrysanthemum > Chrysanthemum makinoi. Next base: position 163,476,710 of record OU343222.1, on the reverse strand, counting down.
GCTCCTGTAAAAGGGCATCACAATAGTCAAATTTGAGTAACAACGTCAAGGACAAGATCCTGTCGAGTCACTCTTTCGGAGTTGGGTTATACCCAAATGACGCAAGTCAAATAAGGGGGGACCTGCTCACAAAATTTCTTGACACTGAAACTAAGTTTTCGTAATGATGAAAGAGTTGTTAAAAATCTTATAACACAAGAGCTCTCAAGGGAGAAGTCACCTCGAGTCACACACGGAAAACACCCACGAAGGGCGTTTAATCTCTTCAATCGGCATAGAGCACTAATGTATTATGGACATCTTAATTATCGTGTACCTTGTCATCCTTGAGCCTCGTTGAGAGGGGTATGTTGGTGGAAGGTTTACACCCAATTTGTCACAAGAGAAGCAGTAATAAAATGAATTTTCAACCTGATATAAGGACCTGACTCCTATCCATGTTACTCGAATAGTCACCTGGGCTAAAGCCCACTCCACGTGCCTTCCACTCTTTCATATCATGAGTTGGGTCTAAGCCCAATGCAATACCATTTCTGCTGGGCCACACCAAAATTTCAGGAGTGTCCGTTTACACGTTAGGCGAGTTATCAAACCAAAAACTCGAAAGGTATATTCGGAAGTCAAATACAACTAATCACAGTTCCATATGATCAAAATCTTCCATTTAGATATGTATTCGTATCGACAAGCAATCAAGCATACAAACTTTAATACAAGTAAACAAGTGTAAAGGTTTTGATATAAGAAACAAATGCTCAAGTCACGATTCACATAATAAAAGCCTACGTCGACGTTTTTGACTACAACATGTGCAAATAGATATAGTTATGTCACTAAAATCTTTAGTCGAAAATGATAAATGTGAAGAACAAATTTTGGATAAATAAATAGAGACAATTAAATCATTTTATCATTCATTAAATTTGAAAGCCTCCCAACTTAACTTAAATATTTTCTAAATGCAATTAGAAAACAAATCAACTAATAGTTGATTTTTGACAATACTAATATGTGTCAACATAAATAAGTATACAAACGTCTATTTACTTACTAGTAAGATTTTAGTAATCATCTTACAAACCAAGTCTTGGATTCTAATACTATTATAGTGTCAACATGAAAAAGGTATATATACATTTATATACTTACTAGAAAAACCTTTCAATTATTTTACAAATAAAAGGTTGGTTTTAGTACCATTATACAAAACAATACAAAATGAGCCATTTTAAGTAAGTGATACTTAAAACAATAAACTAAAACATTTCCCTCCCTATCTAGATTGTTAGCGTGTGGTCTTGACTTCACAACATCCACCCGAATCCCACTTTTGGATTTGCACATTTGCTAAGGTGAGTTTTCATAGCCCCTCTTTTACATGATAAATTGTTTTATATACTTTGGGGTGAGAAATATGCAAAAACCTTTTTATGGACCAAAACTATTACATGATTACTATTACGTGGTTTAGCCTAAGCCCATATGTCCCTAGTGAATGCCCTTTTTTTTCATGAACCGTCAATTCCCCATTGGGAAACGCGAATGTTATAAATAGATCTATTGAGGGTGACTCCTCCGTTCGGTTGGCCATGCCTAGGCCAAGGCGAAGCGTATACCATGTCGAACAGAGTGTTGAGGGACAAAACACTCGCTATGGGCCCCTATATTGTATGACATCTTTTAGCATCTGAAACTGTCGTAGTAGCGGTTGCATGAACTTAGAGCTAACGTAATAGACTTTCATCCATATATCATTATATTCTTGGTAATGATTATATGTCTTTACTCAGTCCATACCTCTGTTTTAAATTTAAACCTATGAACTCACCGGCTAAAAGTGACCTTTTTAGCATATTTTCTTAGGTGCTTAATTTGTGATCATGGATGCAAGGCAAGAGGTGGTAAATGGTCGTAGACATTTCTAAAGAAGTGTTTTACATAGAAAATGATGTTTTTATATTGGGACCACAAAACTTTTGGGATGTGCCCATTTACCTAAACAATGTTGTAAAATAATGTTTCAAAATATTTTATAAAATTTAACGGAGTATGTATTCCGTTATGTATTCTTGGTGTTATGATTCACCAATTTTAAATAGCAGCTCCCAAATAACACGTATGCTTCCGCTAAACCAAATTTGGGGGTGTTACACCACTATATTCCAACGGAAATTGCATTGGTTTTAGGACTTGTTTGAATTTTATTACGTTTGACCATTCACAAGTGGTTGACTTGTGTGATAAACTTGACAGTTTAGGCGAATCATTCCGCGTGTTCACAACCACGACATAATAGTTCAAGAATTATATGATCATGTGTTTACAAGAAAACAGAACATGTCAATAATACATTATAAGTCTTTGAATAATTCAAAGGCCTTATGTTTATGTGTTAACTAGAAAACATAACAATTATACTATATATATACTTTATGTTATAAGTCATTGATTAATTCAAGGACTTTATAATTATGTCTTAACATGTAAGCATAATTATACTAACAAAATTAATCATGAACGCAAACTCTTGAGTTCTATAGTAATTTTAAGTTAATTTTATACTTCAGAATTATGATCATTATCATATAACCATAATTATGTTGACTTAAAACATGTAGTCAAATGTTGAAGTATCTATACACAATATCATAACATTTGAATGTAGTAGGGCAACAAACATCTCGCGTGTTCAAGTCCTCGTAGAATCATTATTAGAATGTAGTAGGGCAACAAACATCTCGCGTGTTTAATTCCTAGTAGAATTCTTATTTATATATAGTAGGGCATTAAACATCTAACGTGTTTAAGTCCTAGTAAAATTATTAGTTTCCTTTACCTTGCGGTCAAGAGATACCAATAATGTTGTTTTTCCTTGCACACACTTTGAGATTTCTCCCACTTGTGTAAGGTACAACATCATATTATGAAAACAAACAACACGTGATTGTTTTGTGTAAACAATATGATAATGTCATAGATATCATAAGTAGTTTTAGAACCATAACTTTTAATAAGGAATTGTGGATTATTATTCTATAGATAGCAACGCCGAGAGGGAAGCTGACGAGGGAAGTCAACGAGTTATCTTATAAAATAAAATGCAATTTTCCTTTAATCAATGGTCGTTCATATTCGAAAAGTAATGAATTATTTCAAAAGCAAGAAATAAATCCCGGCTCCCGAAATTGACAACATTACATGAATGTTATTTAGGTAATAAAATGCAATTCTGCCCTTTGGATTTATCAACATTGTAAGTGTTACATTTCCAGTAGAAAGCATATAGCAATTTTATATACTTTTCAATTCTCTTCAAATGCCTACGAGTAGCAATGTACTTAAGTATTGAGGAGAGTATATGAATTTCTACTTATGTAGTCAATGGACTAGCCATTCTTTCATTCAATTAACTTGAATCTTTAGCATGCATTCCTCCTTTATCGTCTACACAGCCCCAAGGGTATTTAGCACTATTAGGAATAATAAGAGTCCAAGGAAATTACCTAGCGAATGTTCTAGTAATTTCTTTACTCTTTACGGTTTAAACTCATACATCGTGACAAGTGCAGGATGTCATTTATTTTGGTAGCTATAAAGAAAATGTTTTCTAGTTACACAAAATATTCTATCTTTCAATAATTTCTAGACCACAAAAGGGTAATGAAAGATTATTAGTTAGTTTAACAGTTTATAATCCTATCTTAGTTTGTCAACTAAGGAGAAAAGATAGGAATAAGTCTCACTCTTCTTACCAGGAAAAGGGACTAAGTTTGTCTTTAAAGAAAAACAACTTTCTTTCACAATTATGTTGCAATAACACGATTAATCGAGAACTTAGAAAGTTCAATTATAATATTTTGATAATCACATTCTTAAAAGAAATTAACTATCAATTAATTACTAATTAAGACTAAGATCCATCTTGCACTCCCATTAATTACGAGGAGTGCGACCGGTCGCGTAAAAATAGGACAAAAGGTAGCGGCGTTAATTGCATAATGCAACTCTTAGATTTATGAGGCTGATCAAGACATTAGTAGACAAGTAATAATGTCATGAGCATGTTTAGTTCTCATCTTATGCCTCGGGTTCAAGGTGCGACCAAGCCAACTCAAAATAAGTCTACCAAGTATGAGCGTGTAAAAATAACCAAAGGTCGACCTAAGCGAAATAATCACCATGGGTTGGAAAGGCCACGAGGTGCGACGAGTAGTCAATCAAATGCGCGTGTTCATAGTTGGATGACATAGACTTAAAATTAACAAATAGGTATGCGTAAATGTGGTAGCGTCGCGTACAAAGAAGCATGCAAAATAACTTTGCAACACTAATTTTAAAAACTTTTTGGTAATGACAACTGTAGTGATCATCATGGTTTCGGTAGCTCCAATCGAACTCACGAGGGGGCGAGGGGAGGACGGTCGTGGCTGAAACAATAACCTAGACATCATTTCGGTGTGACTATGCGCACCTCTTTAAACCCCCTTTATAGTTTGTTCTAGTGGGAGAGCCGTACATCCCAAGTGTCCATAGCGTCTAGTTTTTAAATTCATGAAAAACTTGTTTCAATAGTTTAGGTCACTTTATTTAACAAAAATAATTTTCCACGAATCAAATAGCAGGTCACAATGAGCACGATATTTAAGCGTGTAAATAGAGACCAATATCGATGTTATGGTTACGATATGTATTATTTCATATTGCATACAATTAGGTGTCAAAGCAAGTAACAATAATGCACATAATGGAATCACAAACATATTAACATAAACATCAATATAAACACATATTGTTCGAGGATTCTCTTGCGAGTCTTCCCCAAAAGGAGAACCATAAGATCGTCACTAGGTACGAAACCTAGATCGCCCCATACATCACAAAAAGCAATTGAGTGGGTCTTATAGCCGGAAAACACATAAAAAGCATGACAATCTTAATTAATAAGTAATTACGCTCTTTTATGTACTTTAATAAACAATGTGTAATTCTAATTATCAATATAATTCTAATTAAGAATTAATTAATTCTAATTAACATTTAATTGTAATTAAAAATTAATTCTAATTAACAAATTAATTTTAATTAACAATTTAATTTAATTTGTGTGTGTCTTATTATTTTTTGTTAATAGTTGACAAGTATTGCATATGGTTGTCAAAACAAAAATAAAACGAATAACTAAATTAGATTTCAAGCAAACTTTTAAACATGTTTATTAAAAGAAAAGTGTAACCTATAATATCAAAAACGAGATGGCTCGTGATGCCCTTGTTGGGATTTAAGAACTCGTTAGCCAAGTAGCGCATATGCAGTGCCTTGAGCGTGGATTTGGATCTAGTTAAGTAATTAGGTTAACCGTATTTAATAAACAATAGCATTATAAAAGGTAAATATGAAAACTAACCTTTGGCGGCAATTGAGCATAAGTGAGCGAACAAGAAACCAAAAGAAACCCAGCGTATCTACGCGAGATACCTCTATGAGTATCACACACAACCCGTAAAAGCGAGTACGTTAGATGGCTAGTCGAGAGCGTAAAACCCAATCAACACTTGATATGGCTTGAATATCACACGAACAAAGAAAACCACCAAGAACATGCTTGCATTACGCGAGAGAACCAAAGCGACCAAAAAGCGTTTTCTAACTTTACCCGATATCGGATAAAGTTATCCGATATCCACCCTTGTCTTTTGTCCGAGAAGATACCACGACCAGGAAACAAAACACCCTTTCACTGCTTCTTTGTTCAACAACTAGGAACTAACAAGAAAACCTCCAATCTGTTCTAACCATAATACCTTTGAATCGTTACAAGTATAGGAATTAGAAAACCAAAACCAAATCTAATAGACTTGTGAAAAGTCGATTTGGAATTGAGCTTGATGTAATACAAGATCAGTTGGGATAGGTTTTTAGGGATAGATATATCGCATGTAAGGAGCAGAATGAGGAGTAGGGTACATTTGGTTTTATAGCAAAAACAAACTCCCCTTAGTTTGGGCCACAACTTGGTCGACAAGCAAAGAAAACAAACACCCCATTCCCTTGTCTTGCCCGATCGTTTGAAACCCAAGGCCCAAAGGCGGTCAATCTATGACCCAAATAAAGAATGAATCAAGTCCATGGATCGTACAATGAAACGGGTCAAGCTCATGCATGTATATCGGGTTATATATTCAAGTATGTATACGTTCGACCACGTACTCGTGTTTTATCTTGTGTGCCCCATAGGCTCACACACTTTTAGTGTTCTGGCGTGTTTTAAACACCCACAATCCAACGATAATTGAGTTTTGAAACTTTCGGCACAATGTCAATGTCCTTTGTAAACTTTACCCTTAAAAGCGAATTTATGGCCATAAAACTTGTCATAAATCTACTTGACTTTTAAAGAGAAGCAAATTAGACACTAATATATCAATAGCTAATGGTATGTATTACGCGGTATTAACAAAAATATTAATTCCGACCCATCGATAAACATATGAAAGATTTATTGATCTTTTAGTCACCTTAGTGTTCTCACAATTTTCAACCATTGAAATGGTTAGTGACCTAACTTCTGTCACTATACTACTTTCAAATGTTTTACCGATTGGAATTTTCACTTGGTACTAAAGATCTTCAAGGGTTTTGCTCGGTTAGCTCACCGCTTACTATGGGTGTAATAATCTATTAGATCCGTTAAAATAAGACAGTACTATTTCAATATCCCAAATATTATCCCCAAATGGCCAAACGTGGCGTGCTACATAAATCTAACTGCATATAACACTTGGGGTGGTGGAACCATAAGCGCCCTTGGGACTTTCTTGTTTTAAGTTTGCATCACTTAATATTTAAGTCACCTTCTTTGTTTTATGCTAGTCAGCTTATTCGAATTTTTTACAGCTTATTTCATTAAGCACTAGTGTAGTTTTTCATTTTTTCTAGATTCTATAGTATCTCAAGTATTTTTACTGCGAAAGTTTGATTTTCAAAAATGTTTTAGTATTTTAAAAATTTAATTAGTGTTTAATGGTTTTAATTAAGTAATAATTATTTTAAAAGTAAAAAAAATACCCGGCTTTTTCTTAAAATCATTTTTAGTCAAATAGAACATAAGAAAATTGATTTCACACCCGTAGCCCTTAAATTGCAAAATTTTTACGTTTATGGCTCGGGTTGTTTCCCGTTTTTTACGTTTTTGCATTTTTGCACCCTAGGACTTAGTGTAGCTTCGTTTTATCATTCCTTAGGCCTAGTGATAGTTTATTTTTAGTTTATTAGGGTTCCCTTGCCTTAATTACCTTCCTGTTAATTAATTTGTAGAATACGTAATCAAATCCAAAATCATTAAAAACCAATTCAAGTTCAAATCACGAAACTCAACGAATCCTTCCATTCACACCTCGTTGGGACACCACCCGGGAAATCACTTTTCCGGTATCACTTTTATCACACCCGTGAGGTTTGGTACGTTGACCTTTTTCCTAAAGGGTTAATTTGTTGAATTTTACGGTTATTTTGATATACGTTGATATTGTGTTTTTCACCACTCACTTCTAGCGAATCAAATTTTGGCCATTATTTGCGGGGAGGTGTGTTGCGACAATATGGTGAATTTTTTGCGATTAGTGACTTGAAGAACCTTCCTCGTGAAGTTATTGTTTTTATAAAAATACAAAATACAAAAATATTTTTCTTTTCTTTGTATATATATGTAAAAGATTAAAAATACAAAAGATTTTCCTTGTTGTTTTAAATAAATAGAAGACACAATCAATATAACATTCTCAACAGAGGTGTTATCATTATAAGTTCCCGAACTAAAGATTTAAAACTTGCCTTTGTGTCGCTTCGTGTTTGGTTTACTTCTATCGGTTTAACAAAGCGTGTGAGGGGTATAAGGACGGCGACATTAAATGCGGGCGTAAAGAGCGGGTTTTAATAAGCTTGTGACCTACAAAGTCTCTCCGCTCCTTTGTGCGTTTTACTTATAGAAGTGATCATTTCCCGTGGGATTATTGGTTTAAGTTCACTGTGTTTTGCCTCGGTCTTGTTTTAATTGAAAGTGTTGTTTTGGAAGTGCATGCGCTTTTCGCTCTCAAGCTTCGTAGGCGTAGCACCGTAACCAAGAAAACGTGCGAGATACGTCCGTCGAACAAATCACAATGACACATAACCAAGGAGCGGACCTCAAGTCCCGTACACGGTCCACAAGATCCGGCTCCGATCTCCGAGCGATGGAGGAGCTTTGCCAACCCACGATGGATGGGCGGGCGGTCCAATTGCCCCGATCAACATCGAGGCCACGGATTTTGGACTTAAGCATCACATGATTCAACAAGTCCAAAGTTTTTGCCAATTTCACGGATCACCGGGTGGCGATGCCAACAAGCATCTCGACAAATTTCTCACCGTCACCCAAAGTATGAAGCAAAATGGGGTCACCGATGACGCCCTTCGCTTATACCTCTTTCCATATTCCTTGGCCTTCATGCCACGCATGGTTTGATCGTCTTCCCAAAATTCAATCCATAGTTTCGATGAAATGATCTCCAAATTCTTGGCGAAATACTTTCCACCGTCGATGGTGACGAAACTACGGAATGAAATCATAATTTTAGGCAAGACATCGATGAGTCCTTATTCGAGGCATGGGAGCGCTATAAGCTTTCGATTGATCGATGTCCGAACCACAATATGTTGCTTGTCACCCAAATAGATACATTCTATAACGGGTTAACATTGAGACATCGTGACACAATCAATCTGCTTTTGGTGGTACCTTTATGAAAAAGGCGACCCGAAGAGTGCTACGATCTCATTGAAAACATGACTGCCCACCACAATTATTGGGATTCCTCGGTAGAGAGGAGTGAGTCAAGGAGATCTACCACTTCCATCTTGAATACGACTCTAACCAAAAAGATTGAAGAAATATCCATTGCCGTACTTAAAATGAGTCAAAATAACAACAATCAACAAGTGAATGTCGTAAACAAGAGTTGTGAAACTTGTGGTGGTCCACACCCTTATTTTGAGTGTCCGACCTCGGTGGCTTCACTCAAGAGAGCGTTTATGCGCTTACGGTTCCTACAATACGAGGTAATTCCTACCAACGCAAGAGGACGAAACCTTCTCAACTATCGTTCTAACAATTTCCTTGGACCACCCGGATTTAATCAAAATCAGAACAATCAAAATGTGCAAAATAGAAATAATCGGTTCAATCAAAATCGAGTCGAATCGAATTTTCAAAATCAACATCAAGGTTTTCAAAATCAAGGAAATTTCAATCAAAACCGATTCCAAGCTCCTCAACAAAACATGCATGCCCAACCTCCTCAAGCTTCCATTGACATTGCAAATTACATCAAAAGCAATGAAGCTAAAATGGCATCCATGCAAAGTCAAATTACCACTTTGAAGAATGATTTCACTTCAGAGCTTAGAGCTACTAGCAACAAAATTGATCAATCTCAAAGCAAGATTGAAAGCATGTTTGCTAGTCTCATGAGTCAAAAGAATCAAGCTTCACTTGGTTGCTCTTCCGAGTAATACAATTCCCAACCCAAAAGGTGAATTGAATGCTATTGCCACACGAAGTGGTAAATCTTATGAGGGACCCTCGATGCCTAATCCTTCTCCGGTGAGGGATGTGGAGCGAGAAACCGAGGTATCAAAGGACAAGGTGCATAACTCAAGCCCACGAAGTACCGCACAAGTCCAACCTCCGGTGGTCTTACCTCAATTCGAGGAACCCGTTGTTAGATGACCACTCCTAAGCATTCACTTCCTTATCCTTCAAGGCTTAATGACCAAAAGCTCCGTGATAAAACTAGTCAACAAATGGAGAAGCTTATCCAAATCTTTCAAGATTTGCACTTTGAATTAGTTTAGGTGGGCCTTCTTCTTCTAATGCCAAAGTTTGGTCCAACAATCAACAATTTGTTGAATAACAAAGAAAAGATTTCCGAAATGGCTAAAACTTCTTTGAGCGAAAATTGTTGGTTATCCTTAAAAAACTTCCCGAAAAGTTAGGAGACCCCGGAAAATTTCTCATTCCATGTGATTTTCAAGGCATAGTTCAATGCTCCGCTTGGCGATCTTGGTGCTAGCATTAACTTAATGCCACACTCCATGTGGAAAAAGCTTTCATTGCCTCCGCTTACACCTACATGTATGATCCTCGAGCTTGCGGACCGTACAAGTTCGCGTCCGCTAGGTATAGCCGAGGATGTATTTGTGAAAGTAGGCAAGTTTCATTTCCCTTGACTTTGTTGTTGTCGAATTTGATGCCGATCCCCGAGTACCCCTGATCCTTGGGAGGTGTTTCTTAAAATGGGTCGGTGCATTGATCGGCGTTGATGAAGGGAAATACTTCGGTAAATAAGGAAGCGTTACTTTCAATCTCAATCAAGTTCTGAAATACTCCCCAATTATGGAGACAATTCAGTCAACAAAATTGATGTCCTTGACATTGTGTGGGAGGAGTATTCTCAAAATTCTTGGATTCTCGGTGGCAATCCCACTTTGGTTGATCCTATCGTTGCTCTCTCTTCCCCTCCCCTCACTCCGTTTGACGGAAGTGACTTTATTTTGGAAGAGATTGAAGCATACTTGGCTAGTGATTATGTTCCATGGGAAATTGATCACGCTCCCATCGACATTGAGGGAGATATTCTTCTCATCGAGAAGTTGCTCAATGAAGACCCTTCATCACTCCCTCCTCAAGAACTTCATAAAGAGGAAATCAAAACGATTGAAAAATCTAATGATCCTCCGAAGTCGAACTTAAGGACATACCACCTCATCTCGAGTATGCATTTTTGGAGGGTGACAATAAATCACCCGTCATCATTGCTAAAGACTTGAGTGAGGATGAAAAATCCGCTCTCATAAAGGTTTTGAAGTCACCAAGCGAGCCATCGCTTGGAACCTTTCCGACATCAAGGGTATTGACCCGAGATTTTATGCGCAAAATTCTCATGGAAGATGACTTCAAACAGGCGGTTCAACACCAAAGAAGGGTGAATCCTAAAATTCATGAGGTTATCAAAGCGGAAGTCATAAAACTTCGATCTTGGGATTGATTTACCTTATCTCGGATAGTCCTTGGGTGAGCCCCGTTCATTGTGTGCCCAATAAAGGTGGCATTACCGTTGTTGAAAATGATGAAAACGAGTTGATTCCTACTCGATTGGTTACGGGATGGCGTGTTTGCATTGACTATCGAAAGTTAAATGAAGCCACCCATAAAGACCACTTTCCATTACCCTTCATGGACCAAATGCTTGAGAGATTAGCGGGAAATGAATACTATTGTTTTCTCGATGGTTTCTCGGGTTACTTCCAAATACCCATTGACCCACAAGATCAAGAAAAGACCACATTCACGTGTCCTTATGGAACATTTGCTTACCGGCGCATGCCTTTTGGCTTGTGTAATGCTCCCGGTACGTTCCAAAGGTGTATGATGGCCATATTCCATGACATGATCGAAAAGACTATGGAAGTCTTTATGGATGATTTTTGGTCTTTGGGGATTCTTTCCCAACATGTCTCTCCCATTTGGACAAGATGCTTGAGCGTTGTGAAAACACGAATCTTAGTCTAAATTGGGAGAAATGTCACTTTATGGTTAAGGAAGGAATTGTCCTTGGCCATAAGATTTCTAAGAGCGGGATTGAGGTTGACAAAGCTAAAGTCGATGTCATTTCAAAATTACCTCCTCCCACAACCGTCAAAGGAGTTAGAAGTTTCCTTGGTCATGCGGTTTCTATCGTCGTTTCATTCAAGACTTTTCGAAGATATCCCGGCCTATGACCCGACTTCTTGAAAAAGACACTCCTTTCATCTTCTCTAATGAGTGCATTGAAGCTTTTCAAACTCTTAAGAAAAAGCTCACCAAGCACCAATTCTAGTTGCCCCGATTGGGAATTACCATTTGAGCTTATATGCGGCGCAAGTGATTTAAGCCATAGGTGCCGTTTTGGGGCAACGAAAATCAAAACATTTCCAGCCTATACATTATGCTAGCAAAACTTTGACCGAAGCTCAAGCACATTACACTACTACGGAGAAAGAATTACTAGCCGTAGTGTATGCTTTCGAGAAGTTTCGGCCATACTTGATCTTGTCCAAAAGCATAGTGTATACGGATCACTCGGCTCTCAAATATCTCTTTGCTAAGCAAGATGCAAAGCCGAGATTGCTCCGATGGGTTATCCTCCTACAAGAATTTGATATCATTATCCGTGATAAAAAGGAGAGAAAACCTAGCGGTGATCATCTATCTCGTCTTGAAAATCCACATCAAGGTGTGCTCGAGAAAAAGGAAATAAATGAAACTTTTCCTCTTGAGACTCTTAATGTGGTATCTCATCATGAAAATTCGAGTACCCCATGGTTTTCCGACTTTGCAAACTATCATGCGGGTAACTTTGTTGTGAAAGGGATGTCGTCCCAACAAAAGAACAAATTTTTCAAAGATGTTAAGCATTATTTCAGGGCGACCCTACTTGTTTAAGGTTTGTGCGGATCAAGTCATCCGACGGTGTGTTCACGCCAAGAAGCGATGAAATTCTCAAAGCTTGTCATCATGGACCCACGGGGGGACATCATGGCCCTAACTACACCGCCAAAAAGGTGTTTGACTCCGGTTTTATTGGCCGATTTACAAGATGCCCATGACCTCGTCAAATCTTGCGACTCTTGCCAGCGTCATAGCAACATCTCTAAAAGAGATGAAATGCCTCAAAATGCCATTCAAGTGTGCGAGATCTTTGGCGTATGGGGCATTGACTTTATGGGTCCGTTCCGTCTTCTCGAGGGAACAAGTATATACTTCGTGGCGATCGATTACTTGTCCAAATGGGTGGGCGAAAGCGCTCCCCACAACGACGCCAGTAGTTGTGAAGTTTCTAAAGTCTCTCTTTACCCGTTTGAACTCCCGTGCCATCATTAGTGATGCGGATGCAGCGCTTTTGCAACGACCACTTCGCAAAAGTCATGCTTAAGTATGGTGTCACTCACCGTCTTTCTACCGCGTATCACCCACAAACTAGTGGGCAAGTGGAAGTTTCGAATCGTGGTTTGAATCTTGGAAGGACCGTAGGTGAAACCCGTGCCTCTTGGTCGGACAAACTTGAAGATGCACTTTGGGCCTTCCGCACCGCTTACAAAACACCCATCGGGTGTACTCCTTACAAGCTTGTGTATGGAAAGGCGTGTCATCTCCGATCGAGCTTCGAGCACAAAGCCTATTGGGCCTTGAAGCATGCCAATTTTGACCTCAAGTCCGCGGGTGATCACCGGAAAGTTCAACTCAATGAATTAAATGAACTCGTGATCAAGCCTCGAGAACTTCGTTGATTTACAAGGAAAAGACAAAGAAGATCCATGACTCAAAGATCAAGAACCGCGTTTTCAGCGTTGGTGACCGAGTCCTTCTTTTCAATTCTAGATTGAAAATCTTCTCGGGAAAACTTAAGACCCGTTGGACCGGTCCATTCACCATTGCCAAAGTTTTTCCATATGGCCCGTCGAGTTATCTCAAACGGCGGACCAAACTTCAAGGTAAATGGACATAGATTGAAACATTATTTTGGAGGGGACATACCATCCATGGTTGTCCTGGATCTACAAAATTTCCCCATGAACCAATGAATGCGGGGGTCGAGTCAAGCTAGCGACTCGGTTAACAAAACAAGCACGCTATATGGGTTTTCACCGTATTTCGACTTCTTTCTACTTTCTACCACCCTAGTGTGGGAGTTGCCCCATTTGTTGTATAAAGTCATCTTAAAAAAAAAAAATAATGGCCGTAGTATTTCCCTTTTCGTTCTATGTTTTGGCATAACCGCGGTACTTTGAATATTGAGGAAATATTCATTTCTAAGTGTGGGGGGGAATTCTCACGAATTTTATCATATGTTTTACCACCCTATCCCCCATTTTGGCCAAAATTTTTTTGGAGTAAGTGTTCGCACTTACTCGGATCCGATTATCGATCCGCCATGTCTAAATAAACAAAAGGATTGGCTAATCCAGGAGCAAACGGCTCTTGGTAAAGATTTATCAAATCCGTTGACGGCTTGCAATTTGCCCAAAATTGTATGGTGTTCAACTCACCATATCTTTAATTAGTGAAGAGTTGGCTAGCCCGCAAGTTTATGGCTTGTGGTAAAGGCAGTTGGAAAACCATAATTGGTAATCGACTCACCAAAGATAATATTGATAATTTATCTAAGAGTTGGCTAGTCCAGAAGCAAGCGGCTTACGGTAAAGACAAATCAAAACCGTTGAAAGCTGGTGGTTTGCTCAAAATCATATGGTTATCAGTGTACCATGGTTCTTTCTTGAACTAAAACATTTGGCTACTCCGAGTAATGGCTTTTGGTAAAGAGAGTCAAATCCATTAAGTTTTCTCAAAAGATTGCTAGGGACTAGCAATGTTTTAGTGTGGGGATTTGATGAGTGCTTATTCACTCATCATTTTAGGTCAAATCTGAGCTGCAAAACATTTAAAAACACTCCGAAATGCATCAAAATCCTGAAAATATCTCAAAATTGTGTTTTATATGTTTGGATGCAAAATTATCAAAACAAATGAAAAACGAACAAAGTTTGCATAATTGGCGGTTTAGGTCCCCGATTTTCAAAAATTGGCAGAAAATAGTCCCACGAGCACGTATTTTTAAAAGAAAAGTCACCAAAGGTTCTTTTGGAATCATAAATTGTTATAATTAGTCCTTTGGTGAAAAGTTCCAATAAGTTTGAGAAATTACAGTTTTGATCTCTGGATTTTTAAAATTGTCAAGTTTAGTCCTCAGGTTTCACAATTTGGCAGATTCAGTCCTCAACATATTTGAGTTTCACATGTTTGGCCCTTGGATAATACTTTTCAGAATTACATATGGGCCCCAATTTGAGAATGTACATGTTTAACTCCTAAAGTCTAAATGGATTCAAATCTATATCCTAAGTCCATTTTACACCTTTGGGCCAACCAACTTGTCACCCTTTATCTAAACCAAGTCCAACCCAATACCTTTGACCCGAGTTAAACACAACCCATCTCCCTGTCTTCTCCACTTCCTTGAAACCAAAACACGAGAGAACCCTAGATACCCTAGTTTCTGTTTTCCTTCTCCCCAAACACTCAACCTCCTTTCTCTCGCTTGAAACTCACCACCCCAAAACACTCCACCTCCAAACTCTCTATTACAGG
Organism: Chrysanthemum makinoi; assembly: GCA_910596185.1. NCBI lineage: Eukaryota > Viridiplantae > Streptophyta > Magnoliopsida > Asterales > Asteraceae > Chrysanthemum > Chrysanthemum makinoi. Next base: position 163,461,490 of record OU343222.1, on the reverse strand, counting down.
ATTTTCCCAAAACCCAAACCCACTACTTCTCTTTTCCCCTCCTCCCAATATCCAAGCTGGCAATCCATGGGCATAAAGCATCCACCAACGGCTCAGATGAACTCTAAAATGGTACCTACCAATTGGATGGGTGGGATTATCTCAAGAAAGCACAAGCTCGAATTTTGGCCTGATTTCTCTCACAAAAGAAGCACAAGAGGAGAAGGATTGAAGATCAAGTTGTAGTATAAATAGGAGTATGTATGCCAGTTATAATGGCAACCCCTAGTTTTAGAAAAAAAAAATTAGCTTTATTGCTTTTAATATTCTGTTGTAATTTTTTTTCAGTCAATGAAAAGTTTTTTTTAGTTTCATATCTTTAAATATTATGTTAGTATTTAATCTCATTTGAAAGTTGTCAAGGTTTTGAGTTCAAAGATCAAGGAAAAAGGGGTCAAACAGTTTGCAAAAGAAGAAAAAAAAGAAAAAAATGATGAGGATTGTTTGTTTTAAAAAGCTACGAATGGTCAAAATAGTGATTGTACCCGTTTGACTTATCAAGTCAAACTGCTCTTAACACATTTAGGTTAGTTTAGAAGTCTTGAAAATGGTTGAACAAGTTTGATACAAGCTTAGGTAAAATTAAAAGCATTTTGTTTTTACGCACTCCTACAGGGGCAGCGGTTTATGTCTTTGTTCTTGGCTCATTTTTCAACTTGATTGGTATCTAAAGTTGGCAAATTTTGTTTTCATTCAATCCTTGTACTACCCACTCAATCTAGTTTAAGTGGCAAGCTTTAATATCATCACTAGCATAGTTAAATTTGAAGAGAAAAATCTGTCCATTTACAATTTTTTGTCTCCGACATAAAAGCGACCAAAAGTAACCATCTTGGCTTATTTATAAGCTTTTGATCAATCCATCTTACCCTCTAATTAGTTTTTCGAATCTCTACCATGCTAACCTTATGCTTGCGGCTTGTACGAATTTGCGGCCCTTATCTCAGCTTAAAAATAAGCTTAAACAGGTCCACTAAGCCTGTTTTGCAGCCTGCAGTAATAGCCACAGGTCACCTTTTTTTTGTTGTCTCAGTTAGCTTATTGGGTGATACAGTAAGCTTGTTTTAGTAGCATAAAGTAGAACTTTAGGATTTAGCTTATTAGGTATCCTTTAGTGCTTATTAGAAATCTCTTAGTGCTTATTTCTTCTTACTTTTCTAGATTAGGATTCCCTTAGTGTAACCTTTTTGTAATGATTTCCCAATTGTTTGCTTATTGTAAGCTTATTGATGCAAGAGTTATGCATTTGTCACCCCCTATTGCTTATCATATGCTTGCCTTAGCTTAATTTGTGCACCATCAGTGAGCATAGGTTTGTTTGTTTAAAATCGAGTGGGTATAGGTGTGTTTGCTTGATTTACGCCCAATTGACAATCAATAAGGCGTTGTAACGACTTATTGACAAAGTTTCATAAATAAAGTTTTTACAAAACGCGCTTATCTCATTACCCTTTACAAGTTCCAAAAGAAAATTTGAAAAAATATATTTTGCAAAAGGGAGAGGCGGGGGTCGAACACGAGACCTCTCCCTTGGATGAGAGTGATAGCATGTGTACACGGAACCATAAGCCCTTGGGACTTTCTTGTTTTAAGTTTGCATCACTTAATATTTAAGTCACCTTCTTTGTTTTATGCTAGTCACTTATTGAATTTTTCTGACTTATTTCATTAAGCACTAGTGTAGTTTTTCATTTTTTCTAGATTCTATAGTATCTCAAGTAGTTTCTGCGAAAGTTTCAGATTTTTCAAAAATGTTTTAATATTTTTAAAAATTTAATTAGTGTTTAATGGTTTTAATTAGTAATAATTTTTTTAAAAGTAAAAAAAAGGCTTTTCTTAAAATCATTTTTAGTCAAATAGAACGTAGGAAAATTGATTTCACACCCGTATCCCTTAAATTGCAAAATTTTTACGTTTATGGCCGGGTTGTTTCCGTTTTTACGTTTTTGCGTTTTTGCACCCTAGGACTTAGTGTAGCTTCGTTTTATCATTCCTTAGGCCTAGTGATAGTTTATTTTTAGTTTATTAGGGTTCCCTTGCCTTAATTACCTTCCGGATTAATTAATTTGTAGAATACGTAATCAAATCCAAATTCATTAAAACCAATTCAAGTTCAAATCACGAAACTCAACGAATCCTTCCATTCACACCTCGTTGGGACACGACCGGGAAATCACTTTCCAGGTATCACTTTTATCACACCCGTGAGGTTTGGCACGTTGACCTTTTTCCTAAAGGGTTAATTTGTTGAATTTTACGGTTATTTTGATATACGTTGATATTGTGTTTTTCACCACTCACTTCACAACGAATCATCCATACCTACTGTTTTAAATTTAAACCTATGAACTCACCAGCTAAAAGCTGACCTTTTTAGCATATTTTCTCAAGTGCTTAATTTGTGATCATGGATGCAAGGCAAGAGGTGGTAAATGGTCGTAGACATTTCTAAAGAAGTGTTTTACATAGAAAATGATGTTTTTATATTGGGACCACAAAACTTTTGGGATGTGCCCATTTACCTAAAAAATGTTGTAAAATAATGTTTCAAAATATTTTATAAAATTTAGCAATTATGTATTCCGTTATGTATTCTGGTGTTATGATTCACCAATTTTGTAATGCTCCCAAATAACGTATGCTTCGCTAAACCAAATTTGGGGTGTTACAGATTGGTATCGAGCAGGGTTGTAGAGAACTAGGTACATATAAACCCTAAACTATAACTACTTTTTACAAAAACATCACTCTATGACGCCGATTCTTGGCTTGCCTTAATTGCCGTTTTACTTAGAGTTCATTTAGACATGACTGCATGACATATTACCTAATTATTGATTCACTACTCCATATAAGTATATTTTACATATACTTGCACATATCTGCCGTCTTGTCACGAGACCATGCCTTCCCCCTCACTCTGAAGGATCACGATGACACAAGAAGGTTTGTCACTGTGAGCGCATCGGCCCCTTCTCAACTCACTCGACGAAAACCCGTGCAGGGTAGTGTATCAAGTTCACAGGGAAGGTACTACCCACACTCCACGCTCACTTCAAATCATCACTACTATCGATACTATACCTACCGGTTCCACTACTCCTACACCCTCACCAAGGCATCAAAGGGACCCACTTCTCAGTTGGGAGATACCTACTAGCAAGAAAATATACCTCTCTGCATCATCACCATCATCTTGATGTACACCACCTCTTAGTGGGTTGAAGTTGGAGGAACCGGGCGACCCTTCTTTGGACCACCAACTCTCGACACATTTATGGCACGCATAACACGTCATGAAGAACAAATAGAAGAGATGGGATCATGGGAATATTACGAAGAAAGAATTGAAGGGATTGAAGAAGTGGTGGAAGAACTACAAGCACTTGGCGAAACACTCAAGGAATGCTACAAGCGATGTTGGGACGACAATAGAGGGAACCCGTGAGAAGTTAAGCGAAGTAATTGCCGTCTTGAAGACCACATTGAAAGGTGTGCTCTGCAAACTCGGGAGACACCGGGGGCGTCTCACGAGATTGAAAGTAGCTAACGAGGTTGGAGACCGTTACTACAATAGCGATGCGAGAGCGGGGATGCACGGGGGTGTCGTAGAATTTCAAGGCGTACTATGGAGTAGGGAAAATGAGGTCAACAACAAATTTGCCAGAATGGAGGCCCAACTCAGGGAGTTAGAAGAATGGAAGACAACTCAACAAGGTCAACTCGGGACGGCATCGGGAAATACTTAAATTTCACTTTGCAATTGTGTTAGACGTTGTGATGAGTGGTTTCAATAAAAATGCTTGTAGTAGTTTTGTTGTATGACAAACTAGAGCGAGTCAATGAACGCATGTTATGTATCGGCCCTATGAGCCATGAATCTCCTTAGAATGTAATCAAGTTTATTGTGACGAACGACTATGCATAATAAACAACGACTTGTGGATTATAACTTTCTGTTAAAACTCGCTTCAACCAGTCTCCGCTTTCTTAACGTCATCTTAATAGACTAAGACTACGTGATATTCAGTCAATACAACCTGGAAAATACTTGATTGAGAAGTAGTATACGTTGTAACCTTATGAATCTCCACCATGGTCCTCACACTCATAGAAAACTCATTGTTGTCATTTCTTGTGAATAGAAGGAAAATGTTTCCGGTAAGCGAACATGAGCATAAACACCAGCGAGAAATCTGTTAGCGAGCGAGTTCTTTGCAAGAATTGCTAACTACCAAATCAATCACAACATCAACAACCTCATCCAGGGGAATAGGGAAGAAGAGGTTGGTAAGACGCTCACATCACGAAATTTATCTTACCAAGAATTGAGAAGCGTAAACCACCGGCATTTGAGGGGAAGAAGGAGCTAGAAGTTTGGCAAAATGGCTAGAAAGGATAGAGACAATTTTCCATGAGCGAGTTCGCGGACAATTGTAAGGTCAAATATGCTACTTGCACCTTTCGACACCAAGCCCTCACATGGTGGGACATTTATGTCTGATTAGTGGGAATAGACGCTGCTTACTCACCGGTGGGACACCCGAAGAAAATGATGATTGCAGAATCTTTCAAGAAATGAAGCTGCGGATGATGGAAAGAGAACTCTGTGGGCTAACTATGATATGGAATGACCTCGAGGGGTACACCAATAGCTTTTCGAACTAGCCCAACTATGTCCTAATATGATAGGACTGAAGAAAGAGACTTCGAAGCATACTCTTGGGGATGTCCTCGAAACTCGGAAGAACGTTGTTGCATTCGCCCACTGTCACTCAAGAAGTTACGGTGCGACTCTGGATTGACAAAGTCACGCCTCAAGGCAAAGCAATGGGAATCTGTGGTAGCAAGAGGAATATGATGGTGAGGAAGATCAAATGCAACAATCAAGCAAACGTCAATGGACGGATGAGGTTAAGACTACTAAAAACAAGCGGGAAGTAAGGTATGCCGGGACAAAACCCAAGTGTAATATATGCCCATATTACCACTATGGAAAATGCCCTATACCTTGTGGGATTTGTAAAAGAGTTGGGCATGAGATAGAAGATTGTAAGAAACTCTATAGGGAAACAATGACATGTCATGGATGTGGAAAGAAAGACCACATCAAAAGCATGTGCCGGATAGGGAGGGTGAGGAGTAAAGGCACAACCGTCAAAACAATTTCCTGAAGAAAGTGTGAAGAATTGTTCAGGCTCCCAGCGGACACCAAGGAAGAAACTAAGTTAGCTAGAGATCTTTGTTTGTAATAAAACTTAGTTTAAACTTCCCAGACGTAGTCTTAAGAATCTATTTTAAGCACTTCTCTACGTAACTTTAATGTACTGAACCTTTCCCTAAGTAATGTATCCATTGTTCTTAAGGATTTCAACTATCTCGACACGATGAAAGAATTTCTCTGAAGATAAGAGAAAGTCTTCCGGAATATTCGACTAGTCTCTCTAACAAATTAGTATCACCCAACGGGTTAATTTAGAAAAACCCATATTACAAAATTTGCGAGGATACTATTATCTATACCAATAAGACCAACTCAAACTAATACCTCGCAATCACGAATACAACATTTCATTCCCAACCGAGTTGCCATTGTTTCACACATCTTGGTCAAACGAGCTATAGGCGTGTTGATGAATGGATGATCTAGCAAGTCTTATAAACCATCGCACCAAAACGTCGCACATGAACTTTTGCAACATTTCCGTGACCAAGAATAAGTACACCAAGATTTAGATTTTACCAAACAACCGTCACGGTCCCCAATTTTACATAGCCTGATCACCTATGTATAATTCGGGAGGGGTAACGTGCATGGACATGGCTAAATTCTTGAAATTCTTACCCGGTCATGTTAAAGGAAGTGCTTAACTCACTATCACGAAATAGAAAAGTCCGTGTCTATATCTCACGTCGACACCTCACCTTAAAATGCCATACATTTCACATTACACGGGGATAGAATAAACCGTGCCACCTGAGAGAAGAAATTTTCTACTAAGGAAACGAATATGGAACGTTTGAACCTTCGACAATGAATTAGCACCCTATAGAACACTGGACGCAGAAACTGACACCTCGGATATGCCAATTCATACCTAGTACCCTATCACTTACACTGAACCAAGAGAGGAATAAATCATCATACTCCCCAGGTCAACCCAACAAGCACCTACGCACACTGCGCAAGGAAAAATCATGTAATCGCTTTGTTTAGGCATACACGAGTATGACAGAGACTCTACCATTTAAGAGAGACGCTTTACACCAGAGCTGGAAGCTATCCTGATCCAAAAAGGAAAATAATGGTATAGGATACTCAACACCCAAAGATCCATGAGAAGCACAACGCAGTGCGCAAATTAGAATCGGAACCTAACATGACCACACTAGGAAGACCTAGAAATGTTATTTTTACTACACAAGGGAGTACAGTGTACACCGACCACAATGTCCTACGAAGTGTACGAAAACAAAAAGGGAAGTTGACCATGTGACGACACCAACAATTGTAGTCGCAAGCGTGAGTTCAATTACGTTCACCCACCCAAGGCAAAACCGGCAGTCATAACCGCGCCGCTGATACTTCAAGCAACACCTAGCAAACAAAACTTTTAAAAGCCAGATCATTTCAAGTAGTACCACTCAACGGAAGAACCGACAAAATAAAACTCTTACGACATAACCGAAGGTGAAATGGAATTCGTTAAAAAAAAATCAGGAACCATCAAACCTACCGGTACAAACCAAAGGTTTCCAGATAGAAATAGGAATGCATAACAATGGACTTTAGTACCAATTCACCAAAGATCCCTATAGATTATAACTCTACTTGGGTACTAATTGATCATCTCCTCAAATTCACCTATTCCTACCAAACAAAGAGAACGACAACATGAACAAACTCGCATGGATTGCTCAAAGCAAAGCACTACAAGTCATAGCTTTTCAATTCTCTTCATTCCAAATAGCGATAACCATTCACATCGAACTTTCGAGACCCACTCCCAATATTCTAGGGAATTCAACATGAAAGGAATACCATCTACCGTCTTCCGATTACTAAACTGAATGGAAGAACCATTCAAGCTATCGAAGCTATACTACAAGCATGAGTAACATGTTTTGAAAAGTGAATAGAGTAGGCAAACTTCCTTGATCAAATTCCCTTGCAACTAAAGGCTACCTCATGAAGCATTGTATGATCAAAGCCGCAAATCAATTGTGTTTAGAACAGAGATCGGCAAAGAACCAGTCCAATGGTTCCATGCGGCTATCAAGAACCATTGATAATAGTGCGTAGACCAGAGACCGAATGCAAACAAATCTAATCATCAAGGTCAATAAATATAGGAATAAAGGTCACCTACGGTTCAAGTCAACGAGAAAGTTAGATTGAAGTTCCGCCTCCGGAAAGCGTAACCCAACCTAACAGAACACAAAAAGGGGAAAAACCTTAATTCGTAAGATTAATCAAATCCTCCCCAAGATCGAGCTGGTAGTTACCAACTCGGGTTTACCATCAGGACTATACGTGGTGCACAGATAGTCTGGTGCGAACAAATCGGAGAACCACCCTTCATACTAGGGATTTGTAGCCTAGAAAGCGTAATCCGTTTTGGGAAATGTAGAAAGCTATATCCTCGTTACTTTAAATCCGACAAAATTTGCACGAGAATCGGGCCGGTAGCCTACTAACCCGAAAATTCCCCTAGAACTCAACTCCTTGCATAGCGTGTTTCGCATATGAAACTCGAAGAATTTCCTTCCGACGAAACTCTCGCCATTCCAATGAAAGAAATCCAAATCTACAAAAGATTAAATTTTGTCAAGGAACCCAAATGAAATATTGAATCAAGAAATCAAACGGCTTTAGCAAAGCCGCATTCCTATCGTCGAAGTCTGTTGGAACTCTCAAAGAGGTCCAGAATACACGTTGGAACGTGAAGACCAATTCGAGCATAAATACCCACACCTTTTCTCTACTACAGCAAATAATTCTAACTGAAAACCGAGGACGGTTTTCTCTTCTAAGGGGGGAGGATGTGACAAACGGTAAATTTTCACTAAAATTTAACTGATAATTAGTAATTTATTATTGCTAAGCATAAGTCATTTAAGCATGCATAAGCTTTACCTGATCATTTGAGTAGTTAACTCGCATATTGTAGACTATTGCATCACTTTTGCATCCATATCATTTTATGAATATTTCATTTCATTTTTGTCTTATGATTTAATTTCAAGACGAGAGGTTATCTCGTTTATGGTGACCGACAACGCAGCGTCCGACACTATGATAACGGCTTGATAAAACAAATGACAAATGTCCGTGATATGGAATATTACAAAGATGAAAATATTCCCGATACGTAACCATAAGATACTACGTTATAAAAGTTATCAAGCAACGATACTACGGTCACAATATAATATCGCGGGACACAAAATAATTAACACACTTACACTTGAACAAAAACATCTATAAGACTCAAACACAATAAATATGAAAGTGAAACACAAATACATACATGTACACAAATAAATCATGAGCGTAATTTATATACATACATTTTCCCAAATTAATACTAAGTATAATGCATATATACAAACACATATTACATAAAAGAAAAACCTTTATTAAAAGTTTGAGATAAAATCTCTTTGTCCTCTCTCCCACACACGACAAAACATCACAAAAACAGGAAGAGGATAAGATATCAATCTCTTTCTTCAACATCTAGACCTGCACATCTCCTCTAGGTCGAATCTTCCAAAAAGGGAAAACCCAACATGTTATCCCATCATATCCTTCTCTATTTTACCAAAACCATGTAAGTTTTTGGTCTCTCCAAATCCTCCTTTGATGCGCCTGTTGCAACTCGTAAGAATCCAATGAGAATCAAGATAAAATCACACAAGAGAATCATATCTTCACCTCAATCTATCTTGAGCAAGTCCAAGATTCGCCTAAGGTTTTGGAAACTAACCAAATTCGGCTTCAAACCAAGTCTCAAAGAGAGAAAAATAGCCAAGATCCTTCCCAAAATACTTCTTTATCTCTAGTAGAGATGCAAATGCCCCAAACCCAGTTCCTCATCAATCTTACCAAAAACTGAGGTTTGTGGAAGTTAGGGTTTTCAAAAATTAGATTGGGGGTTTTGCAATTCAAGGAGTGTTTAAGGCGAATCAAGACTCAATTTGGTGATATCAAGCGGAATTTGTGGTCGATTGGGTCTTCTAGGGTCGGTTCATACTCCAACTCGCTATCCGTTTGTAAGAATGAATTTTATTTCTCAAAATTTATTTTAGTTGTAATTCAATCTTTTTATAATGGTAACATTCCTTGTTGAATATATAAAATTTCTGTAGAATGATATGAAGTAAAGGCATGAGTTTCGTTTCTTTGAAAGTCTTAAAAGTTTGGTCTAAACAATATTAAGGTTGTTTTAAATTGTGGAGACCCTCAACTGTGAACCAGACTCGAGAATAAGAAAACAGTAAAAATTTTAAATCGACTAGCAATGGACTTTAGTCTTGTGCAATAGTAATAACGAGAAGAGTAAAAACCCGGACTTAAAATGATGCGGATATTAGAAACACTCGTATACTTTTATTGTTTTTGAATCAATGCTAGCATTTCATTTAACTCTTGCAACTCCGTCGAAAACCCGCTGTGGTTACCACCACAGTGGAGAATGTTCTGGTGTCTAAAATAAGGATATAGGTGCCAACAAGAGGTTCATGCTTTGGTCAAAACTCAAGACTTAGAGTTAGTATAAAATCCCTTGGTACCTATATCGCACGATATGAGATCTTGAGAGTAGATTGAAGGTAGTGTCGACTTCAGGGGAAGTCAAGATAGAAAGGAGTCGAGCCTAGAAATTTCCAGTGGTTTTACTCCTCATCATCATCGTATCATGAACCCGTAATAATGATAAGTGGTTCACTTTGGTTTACCCTTAGTTGCATGATTAATTTGTGAATCAAGTCTCAGTTAGGCTCGAGTCAAAAAGCTCCTGTAAAAGGGCATCACAATAGTCAAATTTGAGTAACAACGTCAAGGACAAGATCCTGTCGAGTCACTCTTTCGGAGTTGGGTTATACCCAAATGACGCAAGTCAAATAAGGGGGGGACCTGCTCACAAAATTTCTTGACACTGAAACTAAGTTTTCGTAATGATGAAAGAGTTGTTAAAAATCTTATAACACAAGAGCTCTCAAGGGAGAGCCGGAAGTCACCTCGAGTCACACACGGAAAACACCCACGAAGGGCGTTTAATCTCTTCAATCGGCATAGAGCACTAATGTATTATGGACATCTTAATTATCGTGTACCTTGTCCTCCTTGAGCCTCGTTGAGAGGGGTATGTTGGTGGAAGGTTTACACCCAATTTGTCACAAGAGAAGCAGTAATAAAATGAATTTTCAACCTGATATAAGGACCTGACTCCTATCCATGTTACTCGAATAGTCACCTGGGCTAAAGCCCACTCCACGTGCCTTCCACTCTTTCATATCATGAGTTGGGTCTAAGCCCAATGCTATACCATTTCTGCTGGGCCACAGCCCGCCAAAATTTCAAGAGTGTCCGTTTACACGTTAGGCGAGTTATCAAACCAAAAAAAACTCGAAAGGTATATTCGGAAGTCAAATACAACTAATCACAGTTCCATATGATCAAAATCTTCCATTTAGATACGTATTCGTATCGACAAGTAATCAAGCATACAAACTTTAATACAAGTAAACAAGTGTAAAGGTTTTGATATAAGAAACAAATACTCAAGTCACGATTCACATAATTAAAGCCTACGTCGACGTTTTGACTACAACATGTGCAAGTAGATATAGTATGTTACTAAAATCTTTAGTCGAAAATGATAAATGTGAAGAACAAATTTTGGATAAATAAACAGAGACAACTAAATCATTTTATCATTCATTAAATTTGAAAGCCTCCCAACTTAACTTAAATATTTTCTAAATTCAATTAAAAAACAAATCAACTAATAGTTGATTTTTGACAATACTAATATGTGTCAACATAAATAAGTATACAAACGTTTATTTACTTACTAGTAAGATATCGTAATCATCTTACAAACCAAGTCTTGGACTCTAATACTATTATAGTGTCAACATGAAAAAGGTATATATACATTTATATACTTACTAGAAAAACCTTTCAATTATTTTACAAATAAAAGGTTGGTTTTAGTACCATTATACAAAACAATACAAAATGAGCCATTTTAAGTAAGTGATACTTAAAACAATAAACTAAAACATTTCCCTCCCTATCTAGGTCGCGTGTCGGTGCAGCTTCACAACATCCACTGAATCCCACTTTTGGATTGCACATTTGCTAAGGTGAGTTTTCATAGCCCCTCTTTTACATGATAAATTGTTTTATATACTTTGGGGTGAGAAATATGCAAAAACCTTTTTATGGACCAAAACTATTACATGATTACTATTACGTGGTTTAGCCTAAGCCCCGATGTCCCTAGTGAATGCCCTTTTTTTCATGAACCGTCAATTCCCCATTGGGAAACGCGAATGTTATAAATAGATCTATTGAGGGTGACTCCTCCGTTCGGTTGGCCATGCCTAGGCCAAGGCGAAACGTATACCATGTCGGAACCGAGTGTTGAGGGACAAAACACTCGCTATGGGCCCCTATATTGTATGACATCTTTTAGCATACAGAAACTGTCGTAGTATCGGTTGCATGAACTTAGAGCTAACGTAATAGACTTTCATCCATATATCATTATATTCTTGGTAATGATTATATGTCTTTACTCTGGTCCATACCTACTGTTTTAAATTTAAACCTATGAACTCACCAGCTAAAAGCTGACCTTTTTAGCATATTTTCTCAGGTGCTTAATTTGTGATCATGGATGCAAGGCAAGAGGTGGTAAATGGTCGTAGACATTTCTAAAGAAGTGTTTTACATAGAAAATGATGTTTTTATATTGGGACCACAAAACTTTTGGGATGTGCCCATTTACCTAAACAATGTTGTAAAATAATGTTTCAAAATATTTTATAAAATTTAACGGAGTATGTATTCCGTTATGTATTACTGGTGTTATGATTCACCAATTTTCGTAACGCTCCCAAATAACACGTATGCTTCCGCTAAACCAAATTTGGGGGTGTTACACCACTATATTCCAACGGAAATTGCATTGGTTTTAGACTGTTTGAATTTTATTACGGTTGACCATTCACAAGTGGTTGACTTGTGTGATAAACTTGACAGTTTGAAGCGAATCATTCACGTGTTCACAACACGACATAATAGTTCAAGAATTATATGATCATGTGTTTACAAGAAAACAGAACATGTCAATAATACATTATAAGTCTTTGAATAATTCAAAGGCCTTATGTTTATGTGTTAACTAGAAAACATAACAATTATACTATATATATACTTTATGTTATAAGTCATTGATTAATTCAAGGACTTTATAATTATGTCTTAACATGTAAGCATAATTATACTAACAAAATTAATCATGAACGCAAACTCTTGAGTTCTATAGTAATTTTAAGTTAATTTTATACTTCAGAATTATGATCATTATCATATAACCATAATTATGTTGACTTAAAACATGTAGTCAAATGTTGAAGTATCTATACACAATATCATAACATTTGAATGTAGTAGGGCAACAAACATCTCGCGTGTTCAAGTCCTCGTAGAATCATTATTAGAATGTAGTAGGGCAACAAACATCTCGCGTGTTTAATTCCTAGTAGAATTCTTATTTATATATAGTAGGGCATTAAACATCTAACGTGTTTAAGTCCTAGTAAAATTATTAGTTTCCTTTACCTTGCGGTCAAGAGATACCAATAATGTTGTTTTTTCTTGCACACACTTTGAGATTTCTCCCACTTGTGTAAGGTACAACATCATATTATGAAAACAAACAACACGTGATTGTTTTGTGTAAACAATATGATAATGTCATAGATATCATAAGTAGTTTTAGAACCATAACTTTTAATAAGGAATTGTGGATTATTATTCTATAGATAACGCTTCAGAGAGCGACAGCAGGAAGTCAACGAGTTATCTTATAAAATAAAATGCAATTTTCCTTTAATCAATGGTCGTTCATATTCGAAAAGTAATGAATTATTTCAAAAGCAAGAAATAAATCCCCTGGCTCCCACTGAAATTGACAACATTACATGAATGTTATTTCAGTAATAAAATGCAATTGCTGCCACTGGATTTATCAACATTGTAAGTGTTACATTTCCAGTAGAAAGCATATAGCAATTTTATATACTTTTCAATTCTCTTCAAATGCCTACGAGTAGCAATGTACTTAAGTATTGAACAGAGTATATGAATTTCTACTTATGTAGTCAATGGACTAGCCATTCTTTCATTCAATTAACTTGAATCTTTAGCATGCATTCCTCCTTTATCGTCTACACAGCCCCAAGGGTATTTAGCACTATTAGGAATAATAAGAGTCCAAGGAAATTACCTAGCGAATGTTCTAGTAATTTCTTTACTCTTTGCGGTTTAAACTCATACATCGTGACAAGTGCAGGATGTCATTTATTTTGGTAGCTATAAAGAAAATGTTTTCTAGTTACACAAAATATTCTATCTTTCAATAATTTCTAGACCACAAAAGGGTAATGAAAGATTATTAGTTAGTTTAACAGTTTATAATCCTATCTTAGTTTGTCAACTAAGGAGAAAAGATACGAATAAGTCTCACTCTTCTTACCAGGAAAAGGGACTAAGTTTGTCTTTAAAGAAAAACAACTTTCTTTACGAATTATGTTGCAATAACACAGTTAATCAGAACTTAGAAAGTTCAATTATAATATTTTTGATAATCACATTCTTAAAAGAATTAACTATCCAATTAATTACTAATTAAGACTAAGATCCATCTTGCACTCCCACTTAATTACCAGAGGTCTGACCAGTGCGTAAAAAATAGGACAAAAGGTAAGCGACGAGCGTTAATTGCATAATGCAACTCTTAGATTTATGAGACTGATCAAGACATTAGTAGACAAGTAATAATGTCATGAGCATGTTTAGTTCTCATCTTATGCCTCGGGTTCAAGGTCTGACCAAGCCAACTCAAAATAAGTCTACCAAGTATGAACGTGTAAAAATAACCAAAGGTCTGACCTAAGCGAAATAATCACCATGGGTTGGAAAGGCCCTGAGGTCTGACCAGAGTAGTCAATCCAAATGCACGTGTTCATAGTTGGATGACATAGACTTAAAATTAACAAATAGGTATGCACGTAAATGTGGTAAACGTCGCGTACAAAGAAGCATGCAAAATAACTTTGCAACACTAATTTTAAAAACTTTTGGTAATGACACTGTAGTGATCATCATGGTTTACGGTAGCTCCAATCGAACTCACAGGGAAGCAGAGGACCAGGTCAGCGCTGAAACAATAACCTAGACATCATTTCGGTGTGACTATGCGCACCTCTTTAAACCCCCTTTATAGTTTGTTCTAGTGGGAGAGCCGTACATCCCAAGTGTCCATAGCGTCTAGTTTTTAAATTCATGAAAAACTTGTTTCAATAGTTTAGGTCACTTTATTTAACAAAAATAATTTTCCACGAATCAAATAGCAGGTCACAATGAGCACGATATTTAAGCGTGTAAATAGAGACCAATATCGATGTTATGGTTACGATATGTATTATTTCATATTGCATACAATTAGGTGTCAAAGCAAGTAACAATAATGCACATAATGGAATCACAAACATATTAACATAAACATCAATATAAACACATATTGTTCCGAGTTCTCTTGCGAGTCTTCCCCAAAAGGAGAACCATAAGATCGTCACTAGGTACGAAACCTAGATCGCCCCATACATCACAAAAAGCAATTGAGTGGGTCTTATAGCCGGAAAACACATAAAAAGCATGACAATCTTAATTAATAAGTAATTACGCTCTTTTATGTACTTTAATAAACAATGTGTAATTCTAATTATCAATATAATTCTAATTAAGAATTAATTAATTCTAATTAACATTTAATTGTAATTAAAAATTAATTCTAATTAACAAATTAATTTTAATTAACAATTTAATTTAATTTGTGTGTGTCTTATTATTTTTTGTTAATAGTTGACAAGTATTGCATATGGTTGTCAAAACAAAAATAAAACGAATAACTAAATTAGATTTCAAGCAAACTTTTAAACATGTTTATTAAAAGAAAAGTGTAACCTATAATATCAAAAACGAGATGGCTCGTGATGCCACTGTTGGGATTTAAGAACTACGTTAGCCAAGTAACGCATACGAGTACGCAGTGGATTTGGATCTAGTTAAGTAATTAGGTTAACACGTATTTAATAAACAATAACGTATAAAAGGTAAATATGAAAACTAACCTTTGGCGGCAATTGAACGCAAGTGAACGAACAAGAAACCAAAAGAAACCCAACGTATCTAACGCAGATACCTCTATGAGTATCACACACAACACGTAAAACGAGTACGTTCGATAAACGCTAGTCGAGAACGTAAAACCCAATCAACACTTGAATCGCTTGAATATCACACGAACAAGAAAACCACCAAGAACATGCTTGCATTCTGCCCGAGAACCAAAACAGCCAAAAAAACTGTTTTCTAACTTTACCCGATATCGGATAAAGTTATCCGATATCCACCCTTGTCTTTTGTCCGAGAAGATACCACGACCAGGAAACAAAACACCCTTTCCTGCTGCTGTTCAACAACTAGGAACTAACAAGAAAACCTCCAATCTGTTCTAACCATAATACCTTTGAATCGTTACAAGTATAGGAATTAGAAAACCAAAACCAAATCTAATAGACTTGTGAAAAGTCGACTGGAATTGAGCAGTAATACAAGATCAGTTGGGATAGGTTTTTAGGGATAGATATATCGCATGTAAGGAGCAGAATGAGGAGTAGGGTACATTTGGTTTTATAGCAAAAACAAACTCCCCTTAGTTTGGGCCACAACTTGGTCGACAAGCAAAGAAAACAAACACCCCATTCCCTTGTCTTGCCCGATCGTTTGAAACCCAAGGCCCAAGGCAGTCCAATCTATGACCCAAATAAAGAATGAATCAAGTCCATGGATCGTACAATGAAACGGGTCAAGCTCATGCATGTATATCGGGTTATATATTCAAGTATGTATACGTTCGACACGTACTCTCGTGTTTATCTTGTGTGCCCCCATAGGCTCACACACTTTTAGTGTTTACGCGTGTTTTAAACACCCACAATCCAACAGTAATTCGAGTTTTGAAACTTTCGGCACAATGTCAATGTCCTTTGTAAACTTTACCCTTAAAACGAATTTATGACGCAAAACTTGTCAGTAAATCTACTTGACTTTTAAAGAGAAGCAAATTAGACACTAATATATCAATAGCTAATGGTATGTATTACGCGGTATTAACAAAAATATTAATTCCGACCCATCGATAAACACATGAAAGATTTATTGATCTTTTAGTCACCTTAGTGTGCTCACAATTTTCAACCATTGAAATGGTTAGTGACCTAACTTCTGTCACTATACTACTTTCAAATGTTTTACCGATTGGAATTTTCACTTGGTACTAAAGATCTTCAAGGGTTTTGCTCCAGTGCTCACACTATGGGTGTAATAATCTATTAGATCCGTTAAAATAAGACAGTACTATTTCAATATCCCAAATATTATCCCCAAATGGCCAAACGTGGCGTGCTACATAAATCTAACTGCATATAACACTTGGGGTGGTGGAAACAAACTTTCCTTGGGCATTTTTACAATAAGAAAAATCATCTTATCCCGTAATTCCAACATGGTATGTATTGATGCCAGTACAGTTATACTTCCCGCTGCAATTGAATGTAATCGCTTGCTTTGTTGCTGAAGACCCATATATATTTGTATATGTCACCTCGCTCACTTTAACTGCAGGTAAGTTTGGCTAATCGGAATACAAATAAGTGATCGACTTTAGTACATGGAGGTTTATATGATTTAGAATCTAAAATATGGTAAAAACCTATATAATGTCACTTACTGGTGCTGGGCAAATAGCATCTTCATAATTATTACAGTAATGTTGTTCAATTATGATCGGATTTTCAACGTCTACGAGTTGAATGTCCTGAAATAGGATCCCTCTAGCGTACCCCGTTCCACCCTATAGTACACAGAATCAAATTAATTATCAAATTGTGCTTTAAAGGGTAGGAAAATATATAGTCAAATACTATCGATTTATATTAATTTTACCGGCACTGTTTTGATTCGCAGTCCATTTTGTGTTCCCGTGATATTACAATTTTCTACAGCATTACTTTTTCGACTTTGTCATTACCACCATTTTCCCCAAGGCTTCCAATACTGCAAAAACACATCCATGAGCAAAGCAAATATCTAGCCTTATTTGTTTTTCAACGGCATTTGGTTATATATATGTATACAAAAAGATGTTGCCTAGAAAGAAACTAGCGGTATTTTACTTTTATTGAAAGTCTAGCGGTATTCAAATTATATGATATTGCCCAATCAACTAAAGTGTTTGTTGTCCGTTTAAGAAAAACTAGGCGTTTGTTGCTACAAGTCCTAACGAAACAAGATGTGTAACTGTGTAAGTTTTCTGTTCAATAAATAATTAACCGACATCACAATCAAAAAAGAGCATCATTTGGTACCTGATGCCATGACCAGGTCCGCAAAAGACCCTTGTTACGTTGATATCATATATACCACCGTTAATAGCTACACAATCATCACCTGTTTAAGTGTATCGAGTTGAAATATCTGATATAAATAGTTGGAATAAATAAATTACTACGTACTAACAAGTATATATCTATACCTGTTTGAATATTCGAGTCGTAGATATTAATACGTGATGAAGCACTTAGGTCGATGCCATCAGTGTTGGGGCTGTCTCCAGGTGCTCTAATTTGTAGATTCCCGATATTGACATCATCGCAATTGACAATGCTAATATGAAGCATCGGGCTGTTAATATGTGTTGTGCCATTAAGCCTAAGGCCGTTGCATGCATGAAAATGTAAGGCCTAAATGACGCACATTCACATATTAGTTTTCCAGATTCATTATGTATATCTATTCAAACAATAATCTATCGTAAAAAGAAAACATCTCACCGTTGGGCGCTCACAATTTTCGGATAGTGCCTGCAGACAAAATATTATCCATTATTCATAAGATGTTTATGTCGTTGTTTGATAATAAAACACATGTTCATTCAGAAGCCTAACCTCGTTTCCCCACCATATCCGGCCCTGGCCGTCAAATTGGCCAGGTCCATTAATGGTGAGGCCCTGCACCATTGAGAATTCTATCCAAAAACGTTTATTTATACAATCTTTCCATCCCCCGGGAGTCTTGGGTGCAGTGATGTTGCCGTAAAGCTACTCATTAAAACACAAATCATAAAATTAATCATAATTGCATAGATTTCTTATAAATTAGTTTATAATGAAAATTTAGACTAACTATATTGCACTTAATAAAATCAGAAAATTAGCATAAGAGTTTATATTTATTTACTAATTAGCTAGCTATTATACAAAGCAGAAACAACTAATAAGAATTCTTATGACATTTAGCACTGGTCATATTTATACTACGTAATATTTAAATTAGATTAATGTAAAGACATAATTTGTATTTTTATAATTAATATCTAAAATAAAATAATAAAATAAATTACAAGAATAAAAAAAAAGTTTAGACAATTATAGTAGAAAAGAAAAAAAATTGAATTTTGTGAAAAGATAGTAATTTTTAATTTCTCAATCATATCTTTTATATAATAACACAAAACCTCAAGCGAGGACTTTTGCATTTAAAAAAAACTCAACTTTCTCTTATTAAGTAATATTTTATTTATTTATTATTATTTTTGTTTTAAAATATTTACTAAAAAAACTCAAATATGCCGAATTTGACAATAGTTAAAAAAACGTTGTTATATATAGTCAAGAAAAGAAAAATAAACATAAAAGTTTAAGTGTCAAGAGTAAAAAATAAAAAAAACTTAGTAAAAAGCGGGAGTGATTTTAAAAATATTTGTGTCTAATGTAAAAATATAAAAAAATCACCCGCACATACATACACCTTCCAACCTATGTGTAAATTTAAGATTAAAAGGCTGCTTCCCATCTATTGTCCTATATCGACACACGGGAAACAAAACCCTACCCCTAATTAATATAATTAAATTAGTTATAAGGTTTATATATCAACAATTTATAAATCTATATAAAATAAATAAGTTAGTAATCGATTCTTAAAGTTTATATATCAACAATTTATAAATCTATATAAAATAAATAAGTTAGTAATCGATTCTTAAAAAACATACAATATACAAAACTTGCGCGTGACCGAGTATTATAACTTGTTAATTCAATTAAAAAAACACTTTTTCTCAATCACAATGCAATAATGATATGAGCCCTCACACCTCTAGCAATGGCAAAAACAATCCTATTAAAAATATGAAACATCACTTCATTAGAAAACTAAAAAGATTTTACAAGAAATTGGTGGGAAGCCGAGACACAAACCTTATTATTATTATTATTATTATTATTATTATTATTATTATTATTATTATTATTATTATTATTATTATTATTATTATTATTATTATTATTATTATTATTATTATTTTATTATTATAAACATCACTTCATTAGAAAATCATAGGAAATTACAAGAAATTGGTGGGGAGCCGAGAAACTAACTGGGCTCCCACTCCTCTAGCAATAGCAAAACAAACCCTACTAAAAATATAGTTAGCACCAAGCGCGCCAATATCTTGAGTGACCGAGAACTTTCGGATTCGCTTCAGAGATCACGCCTCCTTCGAGTTTACCAAAGGAAGAGAAAGAGAAGGGATGAACCCATATCAATATCGGCGCATTTGGTTTCAGTATTGACACGTTTGCATTTGTGCAGCTTCAATCACTGCATACACTGCCACAAAGTCAGTCATACCGGTTTAGCGTCAAGGGTGATGACCCAGTAAGATCAACACATACATCAAGGCCTCTCTCCCACGAGTAAAGTAACAAGTCAGGTAGCGCGGTGTTTGTCCCTCTCTCGCGAGCGATATCAACTTCTTTACGGGCGAAACCCTACCCGAGGAGCAAATATCAGCGAGATATCACGCACACATTATGTCGATGTTTAATTCCAATAATACATGCGCATGATACAGCATGATCCCCATAGATATCACCAGTAAAACCTTGGAACAAGCAGAGCCACGACATCGAGTGGAGAAAAGGGGAACACCTAGGCGATAGCATAAAACACACCGCCGGTAGGTTTTAGGATTCATAGTGCCCAGACCAACTATCGGGACTACTCGAGCCATGCGAGTATGGTCTTCCATTTCGCGATCTCCATAGGTCCATCCGTCTAGCGATAAGCGAAGGTGGATTCATCTCTTTTGACGACACGTGTGAAATATAGATCTGCCAATTTCTTCATGAGTTTGGGGGCAATCTCACAAGAGCTACCACAGTGCGGTCTCCATTTTCTCGTTAAAACCGCGCAGGGCATCATCAAAGGAAGATCCAGAAGCACCAACACCAGATTGTCGGAGAATTTCAGTTTGTAGGCTGGCCGATTGGAGTCTAGAAGCAAGGAAGGCATAATTCAAAACATCACCAGCAACGTATATACCAAGCCCCCCAAATTAAAAAGGAAGAGTGGCCAGTCTCCATTGCCAATTTCCAAACCCAGGGCCGAGCGGTGACAATTCGCTCCAAAGAGGCCGGCGCTTCATCGAATAAAATCGAGCGAAACGTTCAAAGACACGGGGGGAACATGTGCGCATAGAAGATATATAGCTTGGAAATGCCAGCACATGCACGAAGAAGTAGCAACTCACATTGGGGATCATTAAGCTTAACAGCAGCGTCCATAAGTTCAATAGTTTTAGAAACTCGTTTCAAAACGAGCTTACTGTTAAACTCGAGGTCAACACCAACAGGTCCACCCAGCAATTTTACACCATGTAGGGGCCGGGCAATATTATGAGGGAAAACACCTGCGAGTGCGCTTCTAGGGTCTTCCTTGGCAAAAAAACCTCAGTTTTCTCGACGTTGAGGTGCAAACCATAACGAGGTCCATCGATCATAATGAGCTCCAGGGCCTTCCCAACAAACAGAGTATCTCCAATGATCATACCATCATCTAGGTACCAAGCTTGAAAGGGGAGAGAAAGGGAGTCTTTGATCTTGCGAGCCAAAGGATGTAGCACCAACGCAAAAGGAGAGGTCCGAGGGTCACCTTCACTTACGCGCCTTGGTGTGACCATAAAGTGTGTTCCCATAATATAATGCTGGCGGCTGGAGTAGCAAAATGAACCAAGCGATATGGCAGGACAATGGAGGCGAACTCTCTTGTAACATAACATCACGGTCCACCAGTTGAAGGCGTTTTGAAATCCACCAACAACATCGAAAGACCCATCATCTCCACGGCCTTCACAAACCGATTCACGGCATGAAGAATGGCCTCCCCTCCTCGAAACCCCAACTCCGAACGTAGATCATTCAAGTATCCATCTAAAGAGTGTCCAATCATAAAGCTCCCACCTTGGGAGACTAAACGCCTCCGACAGGTCCCACACGCAATAGGACGGATACCCACCGGTTTGATCAGCGGTGGTGAAAGGCAGCGTATACTACGCCCAAAGCCTTAGGACACTTACCATCAAAAAAAGATTTACCACCGGGTGATGGAGTTGATTAACTCATCGGATATAGCCACAACGACCGCTAAAATAATCCAATAGGTGTTTGCGTAAACCATCTTGACCACAAGATGTACCACGGGAAACTCTTAATCATGTCAAGAACCAGGAGATGCAATTAAGGGTTATGATGATCAATAGGTATATCGAGCGTGAAGGAGCAGACTTGAAGGGATGCTTAGCCTTTAGGTCCTCAAGGGTAGTATCATTGTAAGGAACAAACAAGAAAGAAGAACTCCAATGGCCGGCGGTATAATGACCATCACAAATCTTCCTCCTTTACTGCTTCTGCGGCGCTCACCCAATTCCGGTTTTCTCCTCAATATTAGAGACCGAGGTAGGGAGGGTTTAGCTAAAACCTCTCTAACAAGCTGCAGACTACCACCAGGCGTACCCCAAGACCGAATGGCATTAGCGATGTATTCTTCTTGATGTTGTCGCTTAGTAGCAGACCTACACTCCATGTTACTCCTTGGGCAAAAGGTTTTAAGGAGACAAAGAGGCAAGGCTAACAGGCTAACCCAACAAGAAATGTCTTCAGGTGTGCAGATCACCTTATCAAGAGCTCCTTTCAAAACACGAGAGAATCCCAAACGGCACTTTGGAGGGATAGATTTGACAGTGTGCAACCCTTTAGTGAGCAAAGTGTCAAGTAAGTGTAAATCAAAACTAGAGTGCTCTTCCAAAACCAAATCTTCAACGCAAGCGAACTGAATAGAAGAGGGAACTTGGGGCTTAGCGAGGTCAAATAACACAAATCTAACAACACCATCACCGCAATCCGAGGGTGGCACAAAATCAGATCCATGCCGAGAGCGAAGAGTATGCGTCTTAAAGCAAACCCCCACAACAAAAGACCCATACGTTTCAACGTAACCTCAGCAGACCTAAAACAACCCGGATTAGTGGCCAAAGAAAGTTTGGTGGTGGCTAGCGCATCTTCATTGAAATGACGATCACGAAGATGAGAAATCAACGAGGTTTTGGTAAGCCCATTCCCACTACCGTCTTGACAACCACTCAAACCCGCAAAGGGACAATGAAACCGAATAATAGCCATAGAGATTTATATATATATATATATATATATACAAACCGTATGAAGACAAACTTAAACTAAAATAAAAACAAAGGCAACACATGCATATATGCATGGTCCTACCACCTTAAAAGAACATGACCAAAACAGCGTGGGTCCCACCAAAGCCAACAAAAACGCAAGTAAGCAAGCCAAGTCGCGATCTCAGTTTCTGTGTCAAAACACAGAAAAGCATAACAACTCGCTATCCAGGAAAGGGCACCAACTCGCTATCTAGAAAAAGCCAAGTCGCTATCTACAAAAACGTAAGTATCCAGTCGACAAATCGCTATCCAGTTTCTGTGTCAAAAACTCGCTTTCCTGTTTCCTGTTTCCAACAACTAACTTCAGTTTCCAGTTTCCAGTTTCGATTACAAAGGCAACCCGAGTAAGAAACCAGTTCTGGGGAACCAGCAGCAACCCGTGTAGGAAGACGACAAGAGGAAGAATCGACACAAAAAACCCAGACCTAAAGACCCAGATTCCAGAAACCAGTGCTGGGAAGCAGCAACCCGAGTAGGAAGAAACGACGAGAGGAAGAAAAGACACACAACCCCGGTAAGATCAAGAAGATCTAGTGGGGAGGGTGATCCAGGAGATCAACCGGAGAAGAAGAACACCAATCGCCCACAGTAAAGGTGAAAAGGTATATTATTATTATTATTATTATTATTATTTATTATTTTTTTTTATTGAAACTCTTATTTTTTTTATTATTATTATTATTATTATTATCATCATCTATCTAGTAATAATGAAGTTTATCTTTTGCTCGTGTTAAGGGTGGTAATTGAGTTATGTTCGGTTGAGTTTCATGTTATTAATGTAAAGTATATTTATATAACAGTTGAGTTTCATGTTATTAATATAAAGTATTAATAATTTTTTTTTTTTTTTTATTTACAAACAAATAAAAACTAAACAATAAGAGTTTCAATATAAGTATTAATGAATATATTTTTTTAACAAACAAATAAAAGCTATATATTAATAAAAGTTTACTAATGCATAATAATAATAATGAAAGTTTGAGTTTCATATAACAAATGTAACTTTTTATGATTTAAATCTTTTATATATATATATATATATATATATATATATATATATATATATATATATATATATATATATATATATATATATATATATATATATATATATAAATGTTATCATGTTACTAAAACAAAGTAAAATTATATATTTAACAAAAAAAAAAAAAAAAAAAAAAAAGGTTCGACTTTCATGTAACGAATGTAACTTCTTATGATTTAAATCTTGTATATCTATATAAGAATTGAGTTTCATGTTATTAATGTAATATTTATGATTATATTTTTATTTTATATATGTACAAACAAATAAAAACTGAACACTAAAAGTTTTATATCACAAATACAAGTGTTAATGATTGTACCTATTTTTTTATATAAAAGTTGAGTTTCATGTTATTAATCCAAAGTATTAATGATTTTAATTTTATTTTATTTACAAACAAATAAAAACTAAACAATAAGTTGAGTTTCACGTTATTAATGAAAAGTATTATTTTATTTTTATTTTATTTACAAACAAATAAAAACTAAAAAGTAAGAATTTCATATTACAAATATAAGTATTAATGATTATATATATATATGTGTATATATATATATATATATATATATATATATATATATATATATATAAAATTAAGTAAAAGCTATATAGTAATAAAAGTTTACTAATACATAAATATAATAATAAATGTTTGAGTTTAATGTAGCAAATGTAACTTTTTATGATTTAAATCTTTATTATAAAATTATTATCTAATTAGTTTAAGTTAGAGTTTCAAGATAAAAAGTAAATATCAAGTCCTTTTAACTCTTTTATAAGTTTAGAATGTTAAGTTTATGTAATATATGTTAGTATTAAAGAAATAATGTTCCATTATAAGGTTTTGTTTAATATGTTAAAAAGTTGACATTAGAGCGATCAATTTGAATTTTTAAAGACTCAAAAATCTTTTAAATCTTAAGTAAGCAAAGTTACATAATATATTTAATTAGAATTTCTAATAACACCACGAGCCATCAATATTTATCAAAAAAAAAATAAAAACTAAACAGTAAGTTGAGTTTCATGTAGTTAATGCAAAGTATTAATGATTATATTTTTATTTAATTTACTAACAAATAAAAACTAAACAATAAGAGTTTCATATCACAAATATAAGTATTAATGATAATAAGTGTTTTTACTAATAAATATTAGCTATATAGTAATAAAAGTTTACAAATACATAAATATAATAATAAAAGCTTGAGTCTTTAAAAATACTAATAAAAGTTTACAAATACTAATAAATATTAGCTATATAGTAATAAAAGTTTACAAATACATAAATATGATAATAAAAGCTTGAGTTTCATGTAATAAATGTAACTTTTAATTATATCACTTAAAGTTAGAGTTTCATAATAAAAAATAAATAAAATTAACTTTTAATGATTTAAATATTTGTTATAAATTCTTATATTAATCACTTAAAGTTAGAGTTTCATAATATAAAATATATATCAAATACTTCAAACTCTTTTATAAGTTTAGAATGTTATGTTTATGTAATAGATGTTAGGATTAAAGAAATAATGTTCTATTATAAGTTATTATTTCATATGATAAAAGTTGATATCATAGCGAATGTGAATTTTTAAAGACTCGAAACCCTTTTAAAACTTGAATAACCAAAGTTACATAATATATATAATTGGAATTTCCGATAACACCACGAACCATCAATATCAAAAACAACTTATAATCAATGAAGTATATCGCACGGGTCAGCTTGACCAGATAGAGAATATTTTCAACTAAGTATATATTGGTTCAAATTTCATTTATGGCATGCGTGATATTTTAATGTTTATAGTAACAAGTTTTGAAACTTAAAACAATATATCTCTATTATATTGTTTTGGCCTAATCTTGAAAACATAAAAAGTCTTGGAAATGAGTAAAGTTGTTTCTCTAATATATCCTTTATTAATACTATTTAACTTCTAAAATGACAATTTAAAATGATAAATTTGACAATTAATGTAAACTTAAAAAGAAACGGATGATAGCTTTTTAAAATTTAACTTTTTATAAATAAAACGTTTTATTTTGATTTGTAGTATATTGTAATCCATTGCTTAATATTCGACATAATACATATATAGAAGGATTTAAGATCATTTTAGGACAAAAGATTGTTTACATACCAAGGGATCAATCTTCACCCTTCATTTTTATTTGATCTAATGGATGAGATTAATCCCAACAATTTAAAAACCCACTTTCATCATTTTTTGTGAAATATTAATATCTTTCAAACCGTTAATCGTTAAGCGAAAAAATATATATCATTGCGACGAGCATTTAATTATCTTTCTATATATAGGCACTTTGATATACTTTCGACAAAAAAAAATCGTATTTTTCATGTTTTTTTTTAAGTTTTTTCGTTTTTTTTACGTTACTGAAATTTGCATTAAAAAATCATATATGATAAAACACTAATTTGAATATCACATGTGATATTAGTGTTAAATCATATATGATATGTAATATCACATGTGATATTAGTGTAATATCATATATGATATGTAATATCACATGTGATATTAGTGTCATATCACATATGATATTACATATCATATATGATTTAACACTAATATCACATGTGATATTCAACTTAGTGTTTTATCATATACGATTTTTAAATGCGAATTTGATAGCGTAAAAAGCAAAAAACGAATTTTTCTTTTTCGAAAGTATATCAAAGTGCCTATCTATAGAAAGATAATTAAATGCTCTTCGCGACGGTGTAAATATTTTCGCTTAACGATTAACGGTTTAAGAAATATTTAAATTATAAAAAATAGGTGAAATAATAAAATATTTTTAATCTCAGCCATTGATTTCTTTTTAAATGGATGGTGGAGATGAGTCCCTTGGTATGTGAGAAAAGTTTGGTATGTAAAATAACTCTCCTCATATAGAAGAGACTGACAATCACGTAAACCATTTTAGTAACACAACGGCGTAATAAGAAAAGTTCTTTATTGACCCCATTTTCTTTCTAGACCCAATGAACCCATCACATCCTTTCATTTCATGATAGTATATTTTTTGTCGCATAAGGATTTATCGTTTGCAAGATATTTTTTTTAAAAAAAAGGTGAAAAGTGTATTTTTATTTTTATTATTTTTTTTTTTGAATTTTGATAAAAAAAAATTAGATGACTAAAACTGGTTCATTGTGTTTATAAAAAATGTTGGTTCTATAATAATCTCGACTCTACATATATAGAATAGACTGACAATGAGGCCCTCACAAATAAAACTATTTATAATTGTCATTGCTTGTTAAAACAAGATATTTTGACAAATAAAAAATTTGAGATCAAACATAAGTATCGATATGCACTAGTTGTCGCAATAATTAGTTGTCGCTATAAACCGTTGCTTTGCGTTGGTATTCGTCTATTATCTAACAAAACCAAAAGTCTCAAAAGAGCGTTGATTGACATACATAATTCATGTGCTTAACTATATATACGTAATTGTGGCAAACTAGAAGGGGGGTTGAATAGTTTACCGCTTTTTAATTTAGTTTTCAAAGTTTACTTGTGAAAAAATTCGATTGAGTCCTTTGTGAAATCAAACCACAAAAATATGAATCTTACTTAACAAGACTATAATAGATACACTACAACAATAGAAAGTTAGTAATGAAAGTAAAGAGTAAGAAATGGAAAGATCAAACCGAGACAAGAGATTTATAGTGGTTCGGTCACGAAGCTCTTCTTCGCCTACTCACTCCCGAGTATCCAACTCGAGTTCTAAGCACTATGTCAACAAACTCCCAGGCGGAGAAAACCCGTACAGCGTTACTTATCACAATTTCGACACTAAGCTAAATGTTAGAACTAAACTAGCTAGTACCAATCTCACTCACGATCTACCCGATCCTTGCTAATCACATAAACTATTAGATCACCACGATCTAGACTTGATCCACTTGATCAACACACTAACTCACAAACAACAAGAGATCTCCAAGATCTCTACAAGATCACAATGATCCACACAAGTTATCTAAACAAGACTCAAGACTACTTGATGTATATCAAGATACAACAAGTGTGTAACAAATGTTACAAGTGCACACTACCATGACTACAACACTAAGTATCTTCTTAATACAATGTGTTCTTCTCTTGCACTAGGATAGAAATGAAGGTGATCACTTGGTTGGAAAACAGGATCACTCTAAAATAAAATAAAACTATTTAAATGATCAAAGGAGTGTGTGTGTATGTGTGTGTAAGGAGATTTAAACTCGGAAAGTTTTGTGTGAAAAAGGATGATAAAAAACCTTAAAGTGGGCTGGTATTTATAGGGACAAAAATTTTGTCCATTACAGTGGACGGTACCACTAAATACCATACGGTATCACCAAATACAATGGTACTGTGATACCGTCCCAGAAAAAAATGCTCCTCTTTTTGTTTTTAGTGATGAAAGTTTATTTAGGGAAGTTAGGAGCTGTTTTGGGAGGAAAAATATATGTTGAGAGTTTTTAAACATATTTTTTCAATTCAAACATTTTTTTAATATTCAAAAATAATTTGTAAAATGTATTTTTGAAAAAATATGTTGTCACATTAAAATGTAAAGTTTGAAACACAAATTCACTTCTTTGATCACTTGTCAAGTTGTAAATTTGTTTGTTCTTACCTAGAGTGATATATGTAGAAATGAGATATTTCGATTAAAAACGTGTTTACATTAATTTTAACGTAACGTGTTTTTACATTTTGTTATCATCAAAACGTAGAGATACCGAAAGATAGCAATAACGTTTTGAGACATTATTTGCATCAACTATCTCCCCCTTTTTGATGATGACAAAACATAAACTCATTTTAGGTGAAAATTAATTTTAACAAATTTTTAATTTGAGTTTATATCCCACTTCTCCCCCTTTTTTGTGGATGCAAAAAGATTGTCGAAATGACACTAAGGCTCCCCCTTGATGTATATTCCCCCTCGCTTGGAGGGCACTAAGGAATCGAGCAATGATTGTTGCTACAAAACAAAGTTAGATGACACAAAAAGAATATCTAACATGTAGCAATTTAGACAAATATCCAACCATATATAAAGAGGCTAAGTAGCCAAAAATAAATCCAACCATAAAATAAAGAAAAACATTCATTCATACATTAAACAAGATACAAACTTAATGTATGAGAACAAGACAATAAAACAAAACTACAAGAAGCACATAATAATCTTTAATGACTTGAGAAGCCCTAATATTTGCTTCAATAGCAAAAGGGATCCTAAATTTTTATTCTTAAAAACTAAACATAAGAATTTTTAGTTGTTTGGGTTATTGGTTGGTAGAGGAGGTGGTGTGATAGGCCCTTGTGGTGGTGTCAAGAGATGTTCAAGGTAAGAGAAGATAAAGTTCAATTCATCCCTAAGGTTGAAGATGAGGTTTCTATTGTGATGACAACATGGACAACTTTAGCCATGTGGTTCAAGTGGGTAAAGGATGGGGTAACCCATGAGTGGTTGTGGTGATGGAGAGAGGGAGGATAATGTTGTAGTGTAGGCAAACTTAAGTGGAGTCGTTGGTGATAGTGTGAATGGAAATGCCAAAGGTTGAAGTGGAGTAGGTGGAGGTAAGGATGTGTTTTTCCTAGTTGTGGATGAAGAGGATGAAGGTGCTCTAGTGGATGTTGTTTTAGAAAGAGCATTGGTTGTGAGGATAGAGTAAGTTGAGTTGGTAGAAGGTGGTATATGCACCTCTTCATCATCATCTAAAGTGAGATCAATGAAAGTGATCTCTTGTGGTGGTTTGATGTTGAATCTAGGCTTCTTCCCTTGGTGAGAGGTAGTAGCAATGTTGGAAGTCATGGTTGGTGTGCGATGGATAATTGAAGAGGTAATGAGGGTGAATGCATGGGAAGTGCTTAAATAGCCCAATCAAAGGCATGCAAGGTTTGTAGGTTGCTAAGGTTGATAGAGTGGGATGAGCTTAGGAAATTGAGGAGTGTTGGAATCAGCTAATGTTGGAAGAATCTAAGGTAAAATGGGTCAAAAAGTGAAAGCAAATTGGAAAAACCGGTTTTCCAAGGGATGGTACCACTAAATCACACATGGTACCACTAAATTTAGTGGTGTCGTGGCACATTTAGTGGTGTTGTGACCTGCTGAAAGCAATTTTTACCATACCTGCAGGTTTAGGCTGCCTAAATGGGTAATTCTAGGGGTACTATTTGCAGCAAATCCTATTGCCTCAAGTCACTAAAGAATAATCACAAGAATTTATGCACTTTAGCTACATCTAGAGCTAAGCAAAGCATGTGATTATCAAATCTTAGGCTACTATTAAGCATGCAAGTATGACAAGTAGCATGATAAGTATGCATGAAGAAGAAAATGTAAAGAAGCTAAATTAGAATCAAGGATTAAGCTTGGTAAGAAAAACATCATTGGGTGGTAAAATAGAAGAACACACCCAAAACTAACCATGCTAGAGTTAATGCAACCAAGTTGCAATTGTTGTGAGGCCATAGCCAAAACCTCATAAAATGTTAGATTAATAAAGTAATAATACTAAATAGTTCAATGCTTTTTAAGACCGTCGTCCTCACTTATTAAACCCCTTCTTAATTGCCTTATCAAGCCCCCTTATCGCCTTTCCAATTGACTTGAACCCTCCAACAGTTTGCTCGTGCATGGACACTTGTCGATTATACATCACCGTTTTCCTTCGTATTATGAAAGTTAGATTGTTTTTGTTGAATGAAAGGTCGGTTGTTTGGGTGAAAGATGATGTATCAAGATTTAAAAGGAAAGTGTCGGGAGATGGAGTATGAGCACGAGATGTTCCTTCATCATGTATTTCGACATCATCATCGTCATCATCATTGGGTAGTGATGATGATCCATGATGGTATGAGGATGGAGTAGCATCCGTTTAGACCCTTTGTCTCTACATTGCTTTGTGCAACGTTGTGGTCCACCAAAAGATTTCATGACAGGCTGGACAAGATAGTAATCCACATTTTGAAGATGTGTATAATTGACAATGCATTTTGCCATGTAGTAGGCATGATTTTAAGGGGTTTCGGTGATAAGAAAATAAAGCATGTGGGTAAGACTTGCCGGAACATGATCGCGGTTGCCGGCGAGAGACAAGACATTCTCTCGTAGAAGGAGTTCCTAATTTTTAAGATCAGGAAGGATTTCTTTGAGATAGATCTTGTTTGGGTCAAGGTAGACAATGGAACCATCACGCTTTTGGTGCGTGTAGAAGAGACGAGGGGTTTGGATGTGCTGTTTGATGGTTTGAGCATCGGGGATTTCGGTTAGATACAGACCTTGGCTTTCAAGATTAAAGAAAAGAGACTCTAAGGAAAGGTCTACCGTGTAAGCACATTGACCATAGGATGGAACGCCAAGGATGTATCCAAAATCGGAGACGGACAAAATGATGTTCTCATTTTGGATCCAAACATCGAGAAAGACATTTCCTTGAAGATCATTGAACGTATGCACACGACTATAGAATTCGAGGACAAAGCGAGGAAAAATTTGATCGTTTATTTTGTACAAACAATCAAAAGCAATGGTTGGAAAGCATACATTGATGCCATTCAACGGAACAAAGTTTGCATCGACTACACAACCTTCGTGTATGTAGCGATGTTGGACCCTTTGGATATGAGCTTTGATTTCTAGAGGAATGTTTGGGTGGTCATCGATAAGGAGAGGGATGTAGGATTTTGTGTCTTGATAATCGTTTCGAGGCATTGTTACCTACAAAAATATATAAGTATATATATACATATATATATATATATATATATATATATATACATATATATATATATATATATATATATATATATATACATATATATATATATATATATATATATATATATATATATATATATATATATATATATATATATACATGCACACACACTAGCTTTCAAAGCCCCGGGCGGGCATGACTTATAAATATTGTTGAAAACGTAACTTAACGAAAATAAGCTGTAAACATACTAAATTATATATTTAATGGATTTAAAACGAAAAGTAATATATGTTTATCGAATATGAGAGAAAAAAGTTACAAAGTGGTCCACAAGAACAACATATACTACCAAATAAACTCAAATTCGAAATAAAGCCTCTTTTTATACAACGGTTGTTGTTTATTTTGCGTAATTACCAAGTTTATCACAACAAAGAATCTCAGATCCGTTTATGCTCTTCACTCTTGAGACAGCCTATACATAATACATCCTTTCTCGTAACACAATCTCCTTTCAATGGACGGGCTAGCTTTATAATAGTACGCAATGATCTGCTCCAAGTTCTGCTCTTGTTCATATAATTCAGCAATTATCTGCACTGAGTAACAATAATTATGACCAATATTCAATTAATGGTAAATATATTTTAAATTTTTTGGACCCACAGTAATATACATAAAGCACTAAGCCAACTATCCCCATGAATATATCTCTAAAGGGTCAAATAGGGAAAACAATTAGCAAACTTATTGAACGGGTCAAAGGCTTGACTCACAAGTGTTAGGTCAATCTCAACCCATTTTCTAATTCTTTTACTTATGTGTTGATATATCTATTAAAAAGCAAACAACTTAATGTGTCCTATATACGCAATATTTGTTTTATTAAGTAAATGGACGTTTAGCATGTTAATAAAAGTCAAAATAAACTCAATGAGCTTGTGTCTCAATGTACCACATTTTGTGTAAAAATATACGAGATAAGTTATCCCGTGAGCAGGCAACGCCACTACTATGTGCAGGAGTGACGGCTTACAGTCCCTTAAAAAAGTTCATTAACTCCAAGAAGCCAATTAAAGCACCAATATTGGGTTTGAGTGGAGTAGGTCATTTGGGTATTATAATATCAAAAGCAACGGGTCATCATGTGACAATGATTATCTCTTCTAATAAGAAAAGAAAAAAGGTATTGACTGATTTGGGTGCTGATTGTTTCTTGGTGAACTCAATTTCAGCCAAAATGGAGAAATAAATATTCAGCTTATGCCTTGCTTTGGACTTGAAACTGACAACTAATATGAAACTTACAACAAAGAAAACAATAAGTGGGAGTTTCATTGGAAGCATTCAAGAGACACAGGAGATACTTGACTTTTGAGTGGAAAAGATTTGAAGAGCGATAGAAGTAGTAAAGATGGATTATGTGAACAAAGCATTTGAGAGGATGGAAAGAACGATGTGTTGGGAGCAATCTTGAGTAAAAGTTTTATCATATTTTAAAGTTGCATAACTTCAATAAATTCAATGAACCTTTATGTTTATAGAATTTTAGTTGGAACATGATTAAAAAAAATTAATAACGTACCTAATTGTCAAAGTCTCAAACGAATTGTGACAGGCCTCTCATCCATGGATCAACCTTCCGAACCAAAAAGATTATATGTTTACAGATCATGAGAAAAAAATATACCAAAAAACAAACCTTTAGAACAATTAGAAGCTTTAACAAACTAAAGTTATAGAATCACAATTGTGCTACAAATAATTGTATAACCCTTTGGCTATTTAAACTTAGATCCGACTTTCAATTATACAAAGGGTCGAACTAAATGTCGCTACTTTTAAAAGCCCACTCCACATAGAAGTTTCATAAGAATGAAGTTATGTTACAACAAAGTTGCCCAACCTGCCTGAAAACTTAAGGTCACTATGGAAATGGGTCGAAAGTCGCATAAAATTCATTTATATGCCTAAATCACTTTGTAGTAAACATTGTCCTGGTCTCAAGGAAATACTCTACCTCAAATGGATCCCACATAAAACCTACATTAAATAAACAAAGTACATGTAAAGTTCTAGCATAATTTATGTATCATAACCTAGTGGTTGTCACAGATATATTGGAAAAGGCCCAGTGGTAATAATGTTATGGGTAGACATCATTTTGTTGACTTATGATTGTTTGGTTGTGTATTGGTGGGTTTTTATAGTCATGGTTATTCAGAGGGTCTTCTCATAAATTTCTGGTACATAGATACTTGGTTCTTATCATTGTTATGGCAATTTTTATTGGTGTGGATCGTGCTCTAATCATTGTTATTGTGATGTTTTTTGGTGCTCGTTCTGTAAGCGTATTGATGCGGCCTATTTTGAATGCATTTGGGTATGTTTGTGTTTATATTGCTGCAATATGGGTATCTTTTGGTTACAGACTTATATGATTTTTATTGGGTTAAAGGATTAAATTGGCAATGGTCTTGGTCTTTCTTCCTGTCTCTCTTTGGTGTATTATTATGGAATTTGTGGATCTTTGGATCTTTGGATTTTCATGTACATTAGTCATATACTGTGTAAGCATAGCTTAGGTGATACTTACTGTTTAGTGGCAAATCTGACATATCTTCAGTTCGCAATCTCCACCTCAAGAGATGATCAATACCATCACCGGACCCGATAGCAGGAAGTGGAATGTCAGGATCTTCAGTTGTCAGAACCTTGTCACTCAAGAACGAATCTTTATCTATGATAGGATGCATATTATATTCGAAATCCGAATTATCCCTGCTTTCAATCTATACATCAAAAGTATGGACACATACACTAATGCACCTCATATCCAAGTATCACATGGTTGTATCCTTGCTACATGCTAGATAATTAATGTTCACAACCCTCTTAGTTTTTTTACCATGTGTCCTAAATGGACTGTAACTCGAATTGATGGATTTATCATAGATTAATTTTCCACATCTTTGTTGCCATCTTTAGTGTAAAGGTACAACAGATGCATAAAAAAACCGATAACAGAAAGGCATGGAACCAATTGAATCCCAGAAGGTAAGAATGCAATCATCATGTACAACTAAACACATGAAACCATGTTAGAGCTACCCACCTTCCAAGAGGATAGACATCAACAGAGTTACCAAGAAACTTGGTCTTCACCTTTGAAGTTATATCATATACAAAATGCTCATTTTCAGCATGTGCGGCACTCATGGGAGGGTGATGACTAACCTGTATCAATATATATGTTTTAGTCACTTTTTAGCATTAAGCAGAAAAATAATGAAAATATACAGTGAACATAGTCAGGTCAACAGAAATAAGAAGTATAAAAGGTGTTAAAAATTCACCTACTCTGCAATAAATGTAATACCACAAAGATTAACCATTTCATAGGTTTCACCGAGAATTGGATTGAACGGTTTCCAGGTTCGTTGCAAAGCGTAATATACGGATATAAACCAGGATGATGTAACATAAAAATAATAAAAAATAAATAAATGAATAAATAATAATAATAATAATAATAATAATAATAATAATAATAATAAATAAATAAATAAATAAATAAATAAATAAATTATTAACCCTACAGGTTTCATGATTTTTCAAGTCATTTTGGCACACTTACGCAAAATTTAAATGAGAATTTTTTTTTACTATAATAGACTTGTATATACAGGGAGAGGGAATAGTAGTTTGTTTATATGTGCACAAGCGAAGAAAAACCTGTATAAACTAATCGCATGTGTGGATCCTCACATTCATTTGCTAGCTCTAAAAGGTGGGAATATTCCATCAACTATAAAAAGAATAATAACATCTTACTAATAGCAAATATACAAGTAGCATATATAGTAAATATTTGTGTAGGTAGTCAAACCTCTGCCAATTTCTGCAGTATCGTCATGGGCTCAAAAATAAGTACTGGTAGAGTCACCATGGACGTGATATCATAATCCACATATTTCTGCATAGACCTCCAGTACCTGTCACATTCCTGCAGAAAAAGGTGAAAACTATAAATATTTAATTAAGGTTAACATTTGATGGTCCAACCAAGACAAAACATAAATGCGATATTGCAATGTAGTTCCTCACACAATGAAATTAGATACAGCAAAGGAATACTTCATTCCTATACTAACAAGATATCACTCAAGAAGCGTAATATGCGTTCAAAAGAGAATTGACAAGAGAAAATAGTTAAAGGCTGTAATGCTGACAACTATGAGGTAAATCTTATTAATAAAATCTGATTACTAATTGCGTAAATGTAATATCAAATTATTACTTATTAATAAATTTATTAATTTGATATTACTTATTAATAATCTTATTAATTTATTTAGTATTTTGAAAATAATTGATTTGATTTAGGTCCCTTTTACCTTTAAAATGGTTACAAACATGTCATTTAGGCTACTGTTTTGTAGTAACATGCTAGACTCTTGCAGCAAGTTTAGTTCTAATAAAATGTATCACCCGGTTCAGTATCTACATGATTTGTGCTTTTGCAGGTCCCATGAAATGCTATTCTCAATTGCATATTTAGGAGCTAAACACCATGAATCGATTCATCAAAAACACACACTCTTGCTGACTGATGGTATTTGTGATCATATGTGTTAATTTCCTATGTTAACAATAGAATGTTACACAATCATATGTATTTATGTTCAATTGAGTTCTGTTTGATTGCACATTTACCCTTCCATATGTATAGGTTTGCATATGTGGGTTATAATACACATATCGACTCATCGAATAACACATTTTACAAAAGTTCACCTCGTGCAATCAGCATATGTTTGACACTAATGGCTCATACCCGTCGTGTTGTAACTCTTAAGTTGGACCAAATACATATTATTTAGGTAAAAAATGACAAAACATAATATTAGATTTGGTGTTTTTTATTTAATGGATTAAGTTACTAATACCCAACCTGTAATACCATATCACAGATATTGTCAGGCTCTTTGTTTATATGTATACTATCGATTATGGTTTTTAACATGATAGTATGGATCATGTTAACCATGAAAAATAATTAATATACGGCATAGAACATACCTTTGATAACTTATCAGAATATTTTCCAGTTGCACGCATGTAAGGCAATGCAGTTAGAAATTCCATCACTTGTAAGTTCCATCAGTAAGCTTGTTTGACTTGTTGATACTCTTGTTGAACCAAACACATCATCTCATCAAGATTTCCGTTCCCTGACCCTACTGATTCAACACCTGCATAATTTGACCTATAAAGTATAGATTAATATCATCTATATAGTTTCATATGTTAAATTTGATAGAGGAGATTGTGAGAAAAAAGAAATATTAGGGTTTTGAGAAAAAGTATATTATGAATGAACCGTGTTTTATTAGATATTTTATATGTTTGATTATGGTTACCTAAGTTGTAGGGATTCTCCTACTTATCTCATATAATTGGTTGCATAGGTTTATAGATTTAGAATTGCAAGATATAGTTCAAAACATGTGTTGGTCTAGTGGTTATCATGTTTGTTAATATTACCAACACCCTATGTTCGAATCTTGTTGGTGGCGAAATTTTTAAACAATTTTCTAATTTTGGTTTCTTAAATTAATGCTTAGGTGGCTTTAATTGTGATGACACGGCACAAAACCGATGACATGGAATTAAATGTGCTTATTTGGCTTTAATGCGATGGCATGGCTTTAATTGTGATGACATGGCTTTATGACGTGGCATTATGGGATGCCAAGTGGAATTATATGTGGCATGCCTCCTCTTATATATATATATATATATATATATATATATATATATATATATATATATATATATATATATATATATATATATATATATATATATATATATATATGTGTGTGTGTGTGTGTGTGTGTGTGTGTTAGCTTATGTATATTTGACAGCACGTTTCTAGTGTGTGCCTATATGCATACGGTGTGGAGTTACGGTAATCTCGACTCTAAAATGAAAATAATGAGATTACCCAAACACTCCGAATTTGCTATTGCTCATTCAAATATGTCGAAAAATATATATTAGTTATGTAATTCGACCAATATTTGTGAGATCATGTATGCATGATAAAACGTTTTTAGCTTGTATCAATAGTGCACGAAAAATGTTTCATGATCCTAGTTATGTGAATTTTTCGAAAACCAATTGAATTGGGGGGTGTTTGGCTAGTTCAATAAATTTTGGTGCCATAGCTTTCAATAATCACTCCTAATCCAATTTTAAGTATACTATCCATGATTGCACTAAAAATAGTTAATCTTTTGCGAATTTTTGGCACAAAATTCGGACCTAAAATTAATGGTTTTATGCAAATTCTAAGTTTAGTGAATCATGATAGTTATACATTGTGTAATCATAGTCCTAATTCTATAAGAAATCAATCAAAATTGAAAAGCCCCAATTCAATTTTATATGCATGAACAAACCCTAGACTCAAAATTAAAGAAAATAAAAAATTAATTGACTTACAATTAATGTTAAGAAAAGTGTAGGGGTTGATAATCTTGAAATTCAATGCCTTGAATTGATTAAAATTTAGTGGAATTGAGGTTTTTGGATGAGGTGTTCGGTTTGACAGCAACTTGCAGAAGGTGTGTTTGGTTAGGATGTGTTAACAGTGAAGAGAGAAAGAAGAAAAACGATTTTGTCAGGTCACGGTACCACTAAATTTAGTGGTGCCATGACCTGCTGAGACAAGCATTTGTCTCGTTTTGATTATTGACGAATAAGTCTCGCTTATTTGGTGAGACTTTTTGACACGATGAGAGAATTTATACCTAATAAATTCTCTTACGGGATAGAATTTGACTAATCGAGAGTAAAGGAATTGAGATGACCTTAATATTTCCAAAGAAATATTCAAATAGTCATAAGACGAGACGAAATGGATGAATTTAATATTTCCAATGAAATATTTGAGTATTCATAAGACGAGAATTATGGAATGTGTTTCATCATCCTTAGACCTAGATGGAGATAATTGAAGGATTCTCGTTTAAGAGGTTTGGTTAGGATGTCGGTGATGTTGTCATGGGAATGAACTTTCTCAATAGAAATGTTTCCTTTTTGAACGTTATCACGAAGGAAGTGATGACGTATTTCGATGTGTTTAGTACGAGAATGTTGAACAGGGTTTTTGCTCAAGTCAATTGCACCTTCGTTGTCGCACATAATAGGAATGTCGTCGAGATGGATGTCGTAGTCAATTAGAGCTTGTTTCATCCATAGTGCTTGTTGACATGCCTTTAAACTACGTATTAAACCCGGTCGTGGAGATAGCAAGC
Organism: Chrysanthemum makinoi; assembly: GCA_910596185.1. NCBI lineage: Eukaryota > Viridiplantae > Streptophyta > Magnoliopsida > Asterales > Asteraceae > Chrysanthemum > Chrysanthemum makinoi. Next base: position 163,422,358 of record OU343222.1, on the reverse strand, counting down.
GCCGTTTGTTTCTTGGAGAACCAAGAAGTTAGACAACAACCCTTGAAGGTACAAACGCCGCTAGTGCTTTTTCAATCCACATAATCTCCGGCATGATTAGAGTTGGCATAGACAATAGTTTCTACACCGGTCCCCTTGGGATAATACAATCCCAAGTGCATAGTGCCTTTAATGTATCGGAAGATACGTTTAACTGCTTCTAGGTAAGAGGTTTTGGGATCCTCTTGAAAGCGATCACAAAGGCAGACACTAAACATGATATCAGACCTACTTGCTGTTAGGTATAATAAACTACCTATCATGCCCCTATACTTAGTACTATCCACGGACTCACCTTTTTCGTCTCTCATGAGTTTCGTTTATGTGGACATGGGCGTTTTTATAGGTTTAGACTCTTCTAAACTAAACTTTTTAAGCATCTCTTTAATATACTTAGATTGATTAAAGAAGATACCATCTTCCAGTTGTTTTATTTGTAGACCAAGGAAGAAATTTAATTCGCCCATCATGCTCATCTCAAACTCATCATGCATGATCTTAGCGAAATCATCGCATAGTTCTTGACAAGTTGAACCGAATATAATGTCGTCGACATATATTTGAACAATGATGAGATATGAATTACTTTTCTTCGTTAAAAGTGTATTGTCAACAATTCCCATGGTATACTCATGTTTAAGCAAGAAAGCCTTCAATCTATCATACCAAGCTTTAGGAGCTTGTTTGAGGCCACATAGTGCTTTCTTGAGTTTATAAACATGATTCGGTTTTTCAAAATCAACTAATCTTGGAGGTTGCGCAACATACACCTCCTCGTTAATGTAACCATTTAGGAATGCACTTTTCTTTTCCATTTGATATAGCTTAAAATCTAAGGCGCAATCATAGGCAAGGAGTATCCTAATAGACTCTAATATAGCAACGGGTGCATAAGTTTCATCGTAGTCTATACCTCCTTGTTGGTTATAGCCTTGTGCTACTAACCTTGCCTTATTCCTAGATACGACGCCATTTTCGTCGAGTTTATTCCTAAACACCCATTTAGTTCCTATGATAGTTTGGTTCCTAGGTGGAGGTACTAAAACCTAAACTTGATTTGCAGTGAATTGATTTAATTCTTCTTGCATAGCGACTATCCTAAACTACCATCTTTCATCGCTTCACCGATGTTCTTATGTTCTACGGTAGATATAAAACAAAAAAATGCTTTTGTTTTGTGCTTGTCACCTAAGGGTTCCTTGGTTTAGGTTGCCTATGACATTCTCTATTTGATGATCTTTGGATTCCTTGATGTTGACTGTTTCATCAACTTCGTCTATTTCATCCCCAATGTCATTTTCTAAGGTTTTCTTGCCATTAACCTTAATGGCTTCTTCCTCATCTAAGTCATCATCCACCAAGGGTGGAAATTTAGTTGGGGGAGGACTCTCATCGAATGTCACGTTGAGTGACTTTTCGACTTTCATTGTTTCCTTATTTAGGACAACATAGGCTTTACTATTTTGTGAGTATCCTAGGAAAACACCTTCGTAAGACTTTGGGTCAAACTTGGTTAGGTAGTCTTTTGTGTTTAAAATGAAGCATTTGCTTCCAAACACTCTAAAGTAATCTAGAGTAGGTTTTCTACCTTTCAAGATTTCGTATGGAGACTTTCCTAGGATTGGTTTAATCAAAATCCTATTGAGTATGTAAGTTGAGGTGTCTAAGGCATTACACCAAAACTTTTGAGGAATTTATTTTTTGTTTAACATCGTTCTACTCATTTCTTATAGAGTACTAATTTTCCTTTCAACTACGCCATTTTATTGAGGAGTGCGCGAGCCGAGAAGTTGTGTGTAATACCACTACTATCACAATATGCTCCGAATTGCACTTCATTATGAAATTCCCGACCATGTTCCGTCCCAATGGAAACTATTTTACAACCTAGTTGATTTTGGACTTTCTTACTAAAGATTTCGAATTCCTCGAAAGCTTGTGTCTTATTCTTAATAAATCTAGTCCAAGTGTATCTAGAGTAATCGTCTACGATTACTAAGGTGTAGAGATTTCCTCCGTAACTCTGCACGATGGATGGACCAAAAAGATCCATGTGAAGGAGTTCTAGGCATCTAGAGGTCGAAACTAACTTCTTAGCATTGTGACTAGAGTGAACTTGTTTTCCAACTTTACAAACGTCACAAAAGTGTTTATCGAACTTAAGCTTAGGTAAGTTTCTAATTAGATCCTTAAATGCTAGAGATTGTATTAAATGCATATTAGAGTGACCTAGTCTTCTATGTCATAGAGTGGAATAATCATCTATTGTTGCTAGACATATCTTATCCCATACTTATTCCCCATTTTCATGATAAATAAGCCATTTTTCCTAACTCCTTTACCTATGGTTTTGCCATCCTTAAAAATATCACTACCCTATTCGGAGAATACTACTCTACACTTATTGTCAACCATTTGACTAATGCTAAGCAAGTTAAAATCCTAAATTATCTACATGCTCAACATTTCTAATAATGATGGAGTTGTGAGAGATCGTACCTTTGCCTATGATGTTGCCTTTAAGATTACTACCAAATGTGATGTTACCTCAAATGTATTCTTTGTATGATGAGAATAGACTTCAATTTCCCGTCATATGATTAGTGCATCCACTATCTTTGACCCATTCGTCGGGCTCCAAGTCGATTCCCAAGAATATCTAATTAATTAAGACAACAACTCAAGAATTTAGTCCCCAATATCTCATGGGTCCAAGATCATTAGTGTTGAACATTCCAAACATTTTGGTAGGATGTTGAAATGGAGGACCAATATCCCAAGGCATGTAAACTCGTTGTTGGAAATTGTTCCACATTATGGGATAGTTATTTGGATAACTTTGCCTTCTAATGTTACCTCTAGGTTGTGGTGTGTTAGATCTTGGTTTAGGATTATTTATTCCCCTATGTGGTGGAGTTTTAGATCTAGTGTCCGGTTTTACATAACCAAGTCCGGGAGTAGACAATGGTTTGTAAAAGGTCTTAACTACCTTTTTACTAGAAATCGGCACGTTGGTATCATTAATTACTACATGAGTTGGTTTAGGACTCAAATTGTTCTTCAAAATTGAAGGTGACTCAATCTTTTCAGCACATGGTACCACGGTACCACTAGTTTTAGTTGTGCCGCCCAACACTTTGATGGTACCGTCTGTTGTTTCAACAGAACTTGTGGGTTCTACAAATTTTACTTGTTTTTTTCCACTCGTCGAAGCTCTATTTGGATCAAATCCTAAGCCCGTTCTGGGATGTTCACTATATCTAATGTTGTCTAACATATCGTTAAGAGCTTTTGTTCCTTTTCAAATTTAGAAATTTTAAGAACGTTTTTCCTAAGTTCTTCATTTTCTATTTGAAGATTTTGACATGACGTACATTCGACCTTGACCTCTTTATTTTTCTCAAGTTTGTTAACTCTTTCTTTTAGTTGTAAAACTTGAATTTCTAGACTAATACTTATTGTTTTTAGCATCTTGTTTCTAGAAATGATTTTAGAGGTTACTTCACATAACATATTATAATCATCTATTAATGAGTTATCATCTATTGAGGAATTATCATCACTATAGTATGAAAAATCAGAATGTACCTCATTTGGAGTGTGAGCCATGAGACATGTTTCATCGTTGGACTTTTCCTCTTCCTCTTCACCAAGAACCTCCTACGAATGCTCTTTGGTTCTTGGTTCTCGGTGGTTTAGGACACTCTCCAATGAGGTGGTTTGGATCTCCGCATCTAAAGCATTTCCTATCACTCTTTCCTTTCTTTTTATCACGATTCTTTGAGAACGACTTCTTTTCGTCGCGAGGTTGTCTAACGAATCTACCTCTTCTCTAAAAAGAACTTCTTGAAGTTTCTAACCGCAAATGCATACTCTTAAGTCTTGATGTCGAAGCGAACTTTCTTCGATCACTTGACTCCTTCTTGGCTTTTAATGCTAGATACCTTACTTTCTCTCCTTTGCCTTTAATTATGTCGGAGTCTTTCTTGATTATCATTTCATGAACTTTCAAGTTTCCTATGAGTTCATCAAGTGATAATCTCGCCAAGTCCTTTGATTCTTCAATGGTGGTGACCTTTGCTATCCATTTGGGTTGTAGAGTCCTAAGAAACTTCCTAACATAATTCTTGCTAGAGTAACCTTCATCAACAGATTTAAGACTAGTAACAATAGTATTAATCTAGCAAAAGCATTATCTATTGTTTCATCTTCTGAAATGGAAAATTGTTCATATTGTTGTACAAGAAGATCAATCTTGTTTTCTTTGACTTGATTATTACCTTGATGGGTGACTAACAAAGTTTTCCAATTTTCTTTTGTCGTATTACATGTAAAATTCTTTCAAATTCTTTTCTTGGCAAAGCATTATAAATCATCATTTTAGCCTCATTATTTTTGGCTAGTTTTCTTTTAAGAGTATCACTTTGTTTTTCGTAAGGAATAATTTTATTCTTGTTGGTTTCTGGATTCTTTTCAAAAGGTTTAAAATCACCCTTGGTAATAACATTCCAAAGATCAATATCTTTTGATTTCACATAGGTTTCGAGTCTTGTTTTCCAATAGATAAAACAATCTATTTCAAAAAGGGGGGGGGGGGTTGATAATCACACCATTTTTTTATACTTACACTACACTGTACAACCTTTATGTAATGCACACTGTACAAGACGGTAATGCACAATTGTGGTGTAGGTATAAAAAAAATGGTGTGAGTATCAACACCCTTCAAAAAGTGGTGGTCTTTGCATAGATTGCCCTTCTTGATATTTGTCAAAATCCATTGATCGATTCAAGCTTTAAAATACAGTTTATTTTAAAAATCTCGACTGACGTGGCTCTAGTACCAATTGTGGGAAACTAGAAGGAGGTGGGGGTTGAATAGTTTACCGCTTTTTTAATTCAATTTTCAAAGTTTACTTGTGAAAAACTTTGATTGAGTCCTATGTGAAATCAAATCACAACAATATGAATCTTACTTAACAAGACTATAATATATACACTACAACAACAGAAAGTAGGTAATGAAAGTCAAGAGTAAGAGATGGAAAGATCAAACTGAGACAAGAGATTTATAGTGGTTCGGTCACGAAACTCTTTTGCGCCCTACTCCACTCCCCGAGTACCCAAATCGAGAGTTCTAAGCACTATGTCAACAAACTCCCTTGAGGAGAAAGGTACAGCATAAACATAACAATTTCCGACACTAAGCTAAATGTCGAGTCTTAATCTAGCTAGTACCAATCTCACTCACGATCTACCCGATCCTTGCTAATCACACAAACTACTAGATCACCACGATCTAGACTTGATCCACTTGATCAACACACTAACTTACAAACAACAAAGGGTCTCCAAGATCTCTATAAGATCACAATGATCCACACAAGTTATCTAAACAAGACTCAAGACTACTTGATGTATATCAAGATATAACAAGTGTGTAACAAACGTTAAAAGTGCACACTACTATGACTACAACACTAAGTATCTTCTTGATACAATGTGTTCCTCTCTTGCACTAGGAGAGGAATGAAGGTGATCACTTGGTTGGAAAAGATGAGCATTCTATAACAAAAGAAAACTATCTAAATGATCAAAGGAGTGCGTGTGTGTTAGGAGATTCAAACTCAGAAAGTTTTGTGTGAAAAAAGATGATAAAAAACTGTGAAGCTGGTATTTATAGGGACAAAAATTTAATTAAGTTCTGATGGGCCGGTACCACTAAAATCGACGGTACCACTAAATTTAGTGGTACCGTGGTGCCAATCACAGAAAACGCTCCTCTTTGTTTTAGTGGTGAAAGTTTATTTGGGGAAATTAAGAGCATTTGGGGGGATAGCTATTGGGAATTTTAAACTTATTTTTCCAATTAAAACATTTCTTTAATATTCAAAAACTATTTGTAAAATGTATTTTTGGAAAAATGTTTTGTCAGATTAAAAATGTGAAGTTTGAAACACATTCACTTCTTTGATCACTTGTTAAGTTATAAATTTGTTTGTTCTTACCTAGAGTGATATATGTAAAAACGAGATATTTCGATTAAAAACTTGTTTACGTTAATTTTGACGTAACGTGTTTTTAAATTTTGTTATCATCAAAACATTGAGATATCGAAAGATAGCGATAACGTTTTTAGACATTATTTGCATCAACAGTAATTTTATTTGCATCAACAGTAATTTTATGTGGCAGTATTCTATTGGTGACAATAAATGAACCCACTTCATGACTAACCAATAAAACACTTCCACGTCCATTTAGATCCACTTTTAGGTCTAAGTTTTAGGCCTATGTATCATTTCTTTTATGAGAAACCATATTTTTTGCGCATTCACATATTTTATCTTCATACACTTCATAATTTTTTTTCCTATATTCTGATATGCATTTGGAAACCCTAATTTATATATTCTTTTCATATATCGAATTAATCATCAACAATAATGAATGAACTAAATATGCTCATGAGTTGTAAATATAATTTCATCAGAAACTGATTATATAAATCAGAAAACAATAAATATTTATGAGAAACCATGATTCTTTATGAGAACCATAAACTGACTCAATTTCTTTTCATATATTTAACACATATACCTTTTTCACTAAAATACAATAATCATGGAAAAAATAATTTATAAGTTAGTATAATAAATACAATTAAGATCATCAAGAAACTGATAAAGCAATCAATATACAAAAAAAAATATCAGAATTAACTAAACAATTGATCTACACTTCAAAAATCTCATAAACTCTTCATCCTCACTCTTCAATGCACAAACTATCCAAAGAATTATATTGCATGAGATTGTCACAACACTGTACAAATTAAGATAACAAAACTAATAAAACTAATATAAAATATATAGTTTTGTTAGTAGCTTACCTCAGATCTAGTGGTTTGAACTTGAACAAATGTTTAGGCTCAGGATCTTCTTAGTTGTAGGTTCGGTAACCAAATAAAATATCTAAAACTTAATTTTTTATCACATCTCAAGATAATAATCAAATAGTATTAGAATAACAATTATTGCTATAAGATATTACCATCATCAGCAACACCTCCATTAGAAAATATTCACCAATAACTCTTCATCAGAACCCCGTTAAAATTTCAGTTCAACATTACCTGCATAATCATCACTCGATACAGCTAAACTAATTTGAGAAGCCCAAATCTTAACGTTTAATGTGTACCAATAAAATAAATTTATATGTAATAAAGGAATGATTTTAAGTATGATGCCACATTACCAGACGTACGATCGAGTTAAGAAAGTCGGGTTGTCTGCATTTTTTTTGCCTGCGAAAAAAGAAAAAAACATAAACATTAGCCGGTGAATGAATGATGAGGTGAATGAATGATGAACTCATGTCTTTTTAGGATATATATAGGTTTTCCATTAGGGTTACGTAAAGATAAGCATGAATTTATTATAATAGTTTATGTTATATTTTAAATTTGGTATAGATATCATTGAAGATAATCCATTTTTTAAACCGCTGACATAATATCAAATTCCTTATTAATAGTAAGTATCTTCAATTTATATTTAGAAACAAAAACAATTTATGAGTTCTAAACAAACTTTTTTTTTTTTTTTTTTTTTAAATCATGACACCAAGGTTTTGTAGATCACCTCCATTTTTTTGAATTTTTTTTATTCGCGATTTCGACACATCTATTTTTGTAGAGCTTTTTAAAAAACTCCAATTATGGCCTTATTTTTTCTCAATTAAAAATCTAATTGGCCAATGAGAAGGCTCGATTTCAAAATCGAGCTATCTCATTGGTTAATCGAATCCCTCGATTTAGCCTAAAGTGAGTTCTCTTATTATATAAAAGATGGCAGATAGTGCAGGCTACGTTTTAAGCTGTTGTTTGGCTTATGTCCGTGGTCTTCTCTGGTGTTTGGTTTGTGTTCCTGGTATACAGTTATGTTTGGGTTAAGTTTTTTTATGGGACTCTTAAGGTTTCATTTGGTGGTATTTGTGATTTCTATTTTTCTCTCGTGGGCCGGCTTATGTGGTATAGATTTTTTGTTTTGTCATTTGGTTCTTGTGTCTGTATTTATGTGTAGGAGTTTTTTTTCATGTTTAGTTTTTGCTTTCTTTTGTTTGGGTCCGAGCTTCTTTCTTTTGTATAGGTTTTTTTAGTTGAGTTGTCATTGTATTGTTCTCGTTTCCCTTTTGTGGGGTTTCTAATAAAAGTTTTGCCATTCAAAAAAAAAAAAGAAAAAAAATCAAAATTTCCCAAAATTTGTATACATGTGTAAATAGAGTAAACTACACTACGAAAATGGTAATTAGTGACTAGAAACACCAAGTACATCAACAATGAGAGTCCAATTATACGTTTAAAATTTATTGAGAAGTTTAATTATGTTTCAATCGTCAGCTTCTATTTCATGTTTATGTTGCACTAAGAGATATTAAATCTTGAATCTCTTTATAACTTGATGCATGGAAATATGTAATGCATGTGTTAAGTTGAAATATTTTATTAAGTTTGTAAAAAGTTTATACACGGTGGAAAGTAGGTTTGCAAAATCAACATATTAATATGATGATTATTTGGCGTAATATTTATCTCACACAGTATACACCACAATCTATCTCACACGTCTTAAGCAGAATAAACCAACAACCATTTGGTTGAGAAACTTCTAACACAACATGAGGTATCATTGGGACACAAGCCCTTAGGTATTTGGGCGTAACATTAATTATAAGTTTATAAACCTATGAAAAGTATTTTATCGTTAGTGACCAAAACAAATGTGGTCACTTTCGTCCTGGTAGGTCTGTCAACCTATTAGAGACAAAACTCCAAAACTGGTCACTTATCACTTACAAGATTAGTGGTCATTTTTGTAACGATTGACACTAATCCAATGAAAGTCATTACTAAAATTTTGACAAGAAAACAATGACAAAAGATAGCGAGCTAAAAGACCTTGGAACGGTTGTTAACCTAACTATGACCAATTTATCTGATGATACCCACGGAGCCGAACTCTATAATAGTAATCTACTAATCTACTACTTTTCTTATACAACTATGTATGTGGTTAACTGGTAGTGACGAATAAGCTGGAGGCCACTGGCTACTGACTTTTTGTTTTAAACAGCACCTGCTACTTACTTATAGTGACACAAAATAAGGCTGTCACTGATATTGGGATATAACAACAACAAAAAATTATTTCTAATTTCTTCGGAATAGCTTGCATTTGCTTCTTACGACTAAAGAGAACTAGAAGAAAATTAAATAGTTACAGAGTGATTATCCTGCAGATAAAAATAAAAACTGAGACAACAGCTGATTGCTGTGACAATGAGATATACACCATCTACTTGAAGTCCAATTTTTATGGCTATTTGCCTATTTACCTATTTATAATACAGAACTTTCACCAGGTATCCATTACACATTATATTTGTTGTTCTTTTTAAAGTACTTTTTTACTGATCATTTCATGTATGTTGCTAACAGCTCAACAAATAAAAATGCAAAACAGAAATAACAAGGATAAATAGAAGAAACTATCAAATAATGGATTGAAAATCGGATAAAATGTAATCTTATTATGGGCTAATAACCTATTAAAGCACTATAGTTGTCAAGAATGATAGTTCTGCATAACGAACTAAAAAAATTAACTCTTTTAGACATTAATGTTGACATTTTGTCTTTCATTAAAATATTATGACCATTTTACCCTTGAAAAATATTTCAAAAAGAATTTGAGAAAAAATTGAAAAAATTTTTTTATCTAAAAAAAAAGAAAAATCGCATGTCACAAAAAAAATTCTAAAAAATATTATTTCAGAAAAAAATTTCAAAAAAAAAAGTTCAGAATATTTTTTTATACGTTTTCTCCGTTTTTATACGTTTTCAACATTTTTATTCACTTTTGATTATTTTTTTTCTCACAAGTGAATTTTTTTACGTTTTCACCTGTTTTTTTATTACAAAATATTTCAAAAAAAAATTCAATTTTTTTCATGTCACAAAAAAATAAAAAACACATTTGAGGAAAAATTGAAAAAAGTATTTGAAAAAAATTGAGAAAAGAAAAATTGGAACAAAAATTTCGAAAAAAAAGTATTTCGAAAAAAAAAATTCAAAAGGATATTTTGGAAAAAATGAAACAAAAAGTATTCGAAAAAATGAGAAAAGAAGAAGTAAAATGTAATTAAGTAATATCTTAAGAAAGAGCAAAAATATCGAAATTACATTAATGTACAAAAGAGTTATTTTTTAGTTCATTACTTGTGAAGCTAGCAGATATCTTAAACTTATTTATATATAA
>OU343222.1:163392358-163411897 GCA_910596185.1 Chrysanthemum makinoi | reverse complement strand
GACTCCTCCGTTCGGTTGGTCATGCTTAGGCCAAGGCGAAACGTATATCATGTCGGAACCGAGTGTCGAGGGACAAAACACTCGCTATGGGCCCCAATATTGTATGACATTTTTTAGCATACAGAAACTGTTGTAGTATCGGTTGCATGAACTTAGAGCTAACGTAATAGTCTTTCATCCATATATCATTATATTCTTGGTAATGATTATATGTCTTTGCTTATGGTCCAAACTTACTATTTTAATTTAAACCTATGAACTCACCAGCTTTTAGCTGACCTTCTTAGCATATTTTCTCAGGCGCTTAGTTGTGATCATGGATGCAAGGCAAGAGGCGGATAAATGGTCGTAGTAATTTCTAAAGAAGTGTTTTTACTCATAAACGATGTTTTTATATTGGGACCGCTGAACTTATGGGATGTGCCCATTTATCTAAACAATGTTATAAGATAATGTTTCCAAATATTTTATGAAATTAAACGGAGTATGTATTCCGTTCTGTATTGCTTGTGTTATGATCCACCAATTTCGTAACGCTCCCAAATAATACGTATGCTTCCGCTAAACCAAATTTGGGGGTGTTACAGATTGGCATCAGAGCCTAAGTTATAGAGAACTAGGTACATATAAACCCTAAACTATAACTACTTTTTACAAAAACATCACTCTACGACCGCCAGTTACCGCTTGCCTTACTTACCACATTACTTAGAGTTCATTTAGACATGACTGCATGACATATTGCCTAATTATTAATCCACTACTCCATATCTATCATAAGTATATTTTTACATATACTTACACATATGTACCGTCTTGTCACAGACCATGCCTTCCCCTCACTCTGAAGCTGGATGCGATGACACAACCGAAGGTTTGTCACCTGCTGAACGCATCCCAGCCCCTTCTCAACTCACTCCTGACACTGGAAACCCGTACAGGGTAGTGTATCAAGTTCACCAGGAGGGTACTACCTACACTCCACCTGCTCACTTCAAAATCATCACTACCGTCAGTGCTATACCTACCAGTTCCCCTACTCCTACACTCTCACCAAGACACCAAAGAGATCCACTCCTCAGTTGGGACATACCTGCTAGCAAGAGAATATGTCTCTCTGCATCATCACCATCATCTTCTGGTACACCACCTCCTAGTTTGTTCGAAGTTGGGGAAACTTCAGGAGCAGTCACTGCTAGACCACCAACTCTCGACACAGTTATGGCGCGCATAACACGCCATGAGGAACAAATAGAAGAGATGTCAGATCATCTGGGGATACTACCAGAAGAGAGGATTGAAGGGATTGAAGAAGTGGTGGAAGGACTACAAGCACTTGGCGAAACACTCAAGGAATGCTACAACAATGTTGGGACAGCAATAGAGGGAACCCGTGAGAAGTTAAACGAAGTAATTGCCCGTCTTGAAGACCACATTGAAAGGTGTGCTCTGCAAACTCCAGGAGACACCCTAGGGACGTCTCACAGAGATTGAAAGTAGGCTAACACGGTTGGAGACCGTTGCTACAATAGCATTAACTGAGACAGGATACCTGGAGGGTGTCGTAGAATTTCAAAGACGTACTATGGAGAGTAGGGCAAATGAGGTCAACAACAAATTTGCCAGAATGGAGGCCCAACTTAGGGAGTTAGAAGAATGGAAGACAACCCAACAAGGTCAACTCGGGACGGCATCGGGAAATACTTAAATTTCACTTTGCAATTGTGTTAGACGTTGTGATGAGTGGTTTCAATAAAAACGCTTGTCAATGAACTAGAGCGAGTCAATGAACGCATGTTATGTATCGGCCTATGAGCCATGAATCTCCTTAGAATGTAATCAAGTTTATTGTGACGAACGACTATGCATAATAAACAATGACTTGTGGGTTATAAGCTTCGGTTAAAACTCGCTTCAACCAGTCTCCGCTTTCTTAACGTCATCTTGATAGACTAAGACTACGTGATATTCAGTCAATACAACCTGGAAAATACTTGATTGAGAAGTAATATACATTGTAACCTTATGAATCTCCACCATGGTCCTCACACTCATAGAAAACTCATTGTTGTCATTTCTTGTGGTTGAAGGAAAATGTTTCCAGTAAAGCAGAACATGAATGCAACCACCACTGAGAAACCTGTTAGCGAACGAGTTGCTGCAAGAATTGCTAACTACCAAATCAATCACAACATCAACAACCTCATCCAGGGGAATAGAGAAGAAGAGGTTGGTAAGACGCTCACATCATGAAATTTATCTTACCAAGAATTCGGAAACTGTAAACCACCAAAGATTTGACGGGACTGAAGGAGCTAGAAGTTTGGCAAAATGGCTAGAAAGATTAGAGACAATTTTCCGCGAACAGAGTTGCGCGGACAATTGTAAGGTCAACTATGCTACTTGCACCTTTCGACACCAAGCCCTCACATGGTGGGACATTTATGTCCTATTAGTGGGAATAGACGCTGCTTACTCACTTCAGGGACACCCGAAGAAAATGATGATTGCAGAATACTGCTCAAGAAATGAACTGCGGATGATGGAAAGAGAGCTCTGTGGACTAACTATGATAGGGAATGACCTCGAGGGGTACACCAATCGCTTTCGCGAACTAGCCCAACTATGTCCTAATATGATAGGACCTGAGGAAAAGAGACTCGAAGCATACTCTTGGGGATGTCCTCCCGAAACTCGGAAGAACGTTGTTGCATTCGCGCCCACTGTCACTCAAGAAGCTACTGGTGCGACTCCTGGAGTGACAAAGTCACTGCGTCAAGGCAAAGCAATGGGGTACCGTGGTAGCAAGAGGAACTGGGAATATGATGGTGAGTAAGATCAAATGCAATAATCAAGCAAACGTCAATGGACGGCTGAGGTTAGGACTACTAAAAACAAGCGGGAAGTAAGGTATGCCGAGACAAAACCCAAGTGTAATATATGCCCATATTACCACTATGGAAAATGCCCTATACCTTGTGGGATTTGTAAAAGAGTTGGGCATGAGATAGAAGATTGTAAGCAACTCTATAGGGAACAATGACATGTCATGGATGTGGAAAGAAAGACCACATCAAAAGCATGTGCCCGGATAGGGAGGGTCAGCGGGAAGGCAGCAACTGTCAAAACAATTTCATGAAGAAAGTGTGAAGAATTGTTCAGGCTCCCAACGGACACCATGGAAGAAACTAAGTTAGCTAGAGATGCTGGTTGTAATAAAGCTTAGTTTAACTTCCAAGTCATAGTCTACTTTAAAGTACTTCTCTATGAAAACCTTAATGTACTGAACCTTTCCCCTAGTAATGTATATGTTGTTGTTATCGTGTTATCTTGATATACGTCCTCTCCATGACCATTTTCACCATATCATTAAGGATTCCAACTATCTTGTCACGATGAAATAATTTCTCTGAAGATAAGAAAAAGTCATTGTGAGCGTTCGACTAGTCTCTCTGACAAATTAGTATCACCCAACGGGTTGTTTTAAAAAAACCCACATTCCAAAAATTACGAAGGTATTATTACCAATACCGATAAGACCAACTCAAACTATTAAAACGTCAAAAAAAAAAAAAAAAAAATCACGAATCCAACATCATTTCTAACCAAGTTGTCATTATTTCACACATCTTGGTCAAACGAACGATAGACCATGCTGACAGAATTGGTCGGCCTAGCAAATCTTATAAACCATCGCACCAAAACTTCGCACTTGAACTCTTACAACATTTCTGCTGACCAAAGAATAAGTACACCAAGATTTAGATCATACCAAACAACACGTCACCAGTCCCCAATTATACATAGCCTGATCACCTATGTATAATTCGGGAGGGGTAACGTGCACGGACATGGCTAAATTCTTGAAATTCTTACCCAGTCATGTTAAAGGAAGTGCTTAACTCACTATCACGAAATAGAAAAGTTCGTGTTTACATCTCACGTCGACACCCCACCTTAAGATGCCATACATTTCACATCACACGGGAATAGAATAGACCGCGCCACCTGAGAGAAGAAATCTTCTAGTAAGGAAACAAATATGAAACGTTGAACCTTCGACAAACGAATTAGCACCCTATAGAACACGGGACGCAAGGAAAAATTATATGGTGCACCTATCTTAGACATATATGAGTATGACAGAAACTCTACCATTTAAGAGAGACGCTTTACACCAGAGCTGGAAGCTATCCTGATCCAAAAAGGAAAATAATGGTATAGGATACTCAACACCCAAAGATCCATGAGAAGCACAACGCAGTGCGCAAATTAGAATCGGAACCTAACATGACCACACTAGGAAGACCTAGAAATGTTATTTTTACTACACAAGGGAGTACAGTGTACACCGACCACAATGTCCTACGGAGTGTACGAAAACAAAAAAAAGGGAAGTTGACCATGTGACGACACCAACAATTGTAGTCGCAACGTGAGTTCAATTACAACGTTCGTACCCACCCAAGGCAAAACCGTCATAACCGCATATACTTCAAGCAACACCTAGCAAACAAAACCTTTTAAAGCCAGATCATTTCAAGTAGTACCACTCAACGGAAGAACCGACAAAATAAAACTCTTACGACATAACCGAAGGTTTTCAAATAGAAATGGGAATGCATAACAATGGACTCTAGTACCAAGTCATCAAAGATCCCTATCGATTATAACTCTACTTGGGTACTAATTGATCATCTCCTCAAATTCACCTATTCCTACCAAACAAAGAGAACGACAACATGAACAAACTCGCATGGATTGCTCGAAGCAAAACACTACAAATTATAACTTTTCAATTCTCTTCATTCCAAATAGCGATAACCATTCACATCGAACTTTCGAGAACCACTCCCAAAATTCTAGGGAATTCAACATGAAAGGAATACCATCTACCGTCTTCCGATTACTAAACTGAATGGAAGGACCATTCAAGCTATCGAAGTTATACTGCAAGCATGAGTAACATGTTTCGAAAAGTGAATAGAGTAGGCAAACTGCCTTGATCAAATTCCCTTGCAACTAAAGGCTACCTCATGAAGCACTGTATGATCAAAAGCGCAAATCAATCGTGTTTAGAACAGAGATTGGCAAAGAACCAGTCCAATGGTTCCATGCGGCTATCAAGAACCATTAATAATAGTGCGCAGACCAGAGACCGAATGCAAACAAATCTAATCATCAAGGTCAATAAATATAGGACTAAAGGTCACTTAAGGTTCAAGTCGACAAGAAAGTTAGATTGAAGTTTCGCTTCCGGAAAGCGTAACCCAACCTAACAGAAAGCAAAAAGGGGGGAAAACCTTAATTCGTAAGATTAATCAAATCCTACCCAAGATCGAGCTGGTAGTTACCAACTTGGAGAACCACCCTTCATACTAGGGATTTGTAACGCCATAGAAAGGCGTAATCCGTTTTGGGAAATGTAGAAAGCTAAATCCTCGTTACTTTAAATCCGTCAAAATTTACACGAGAATCGGGCCGGTAGCCTACTAACCCGAAAATTCCCCTAGAACTCAACTCCTTGCATAACGTGTTTCGCATATGAAACTCGAAGAATTGCCTTTCCGACGAAACTCTCGCCATTCCAATGAAAGAAATCCAAATCGACAAAAGATTAAATTGTGTCAAGGAACCCAAATGAAATATTGAATCAAGAAATCAAACGGTTTTACCAAAGCCGCATTCCTATCATCGAAGTCCGTTGGAACTCTCAAGGAGGTCCAGAATACACGTTGGAACGTGAAGACCAATTCGAGCGTAAATACCCACACCTTTTCCCTACTTCAGCAAATAATTCTAACTGAAAACCGAGGACGGTTTTCCCTTCTAAGACGGGGAGGATGTGACACACGGTAAATTTTCACTAAAATTTAACTGATAATTAGTAATTTATTATTGCTGAGCATAAGTCATTAAGCATGCATAAGCTTTACTTGATCATTTGAGTAGTTAACTCGCATACTGTAGACTATTGCATCACTTTTGCAATTATATCATTTTATGAATATTTCATTTCATTTTTTTGTTTTATGATTAAATTCCAAGATGAGAGGTTATCTCGTTTACCCCAGTGACCGACACTGCACGCGTACCGACACTATGATAAGGGCTTGATAAAACAAATGACAAATGTCCGTGATATGAAATATTACAAAGATAAAAATATTTCAGACTCGTAACAATAAGATACTACGTTATAAAAGTTATCAAACAATGATACTTTAGTCACAACTTAATATCGCATGACACAAAATATTTAACACACTATCACTTAAACAATAACTTTTATAAGATTCAAATACAATTAATACCTAAGTGTAATGTATACACTTACATTTTCACAAATTACACTATAAGTAAAATACATATATACCCACACATTTGATAAAAATGAAAACCTTTTACAAAACTTGAGATATACACCCTTTGTCTTTCTCTCCCCACTCACGACAAGAACAAAACAAAAGCAGAGAAAACAAGATTTGCAAATCTTCATCTTCAACCTCCCTCTACCTCTAGACCTACGCCCTTATAGACCGAATCTCCCAAAGAGGGAAAACCCAACATGTTCTTCTATCATATTCTCCTCTTTATTACCAAAACCAAGTAAGTTTTTGTCTTTCAAATCTCCTCTTTGATGCGCCGGTCATGATTCGAATAAGCCAAGAAGAACCAAGACAAAATCATCCAAGGGAATCATATCTTCAGTTCAATCTACCTTGGGCAAAATCCAAGATTTCCTAAGGTTTTGGAAGCTAACCAAATTCGGCTTCAATCTAAAACACCAAGAAGAGAGAGATGGTAAAGCTCCTTCCCAAGATACTTCTTTATCTCTAGTAGAGATGCAAACACCCCAAACTTAGTTTCCTCATCAATTTTACCAAAAACTAGGGTTTGTGAAACTTAGGGTTTTCAAAATTGATTTGGGGGTTTTGCAATTGGAAGTGAGTTGGAGCTAATTCAAGTCTTGTTCGGTTTGAATCCAAGGAGGCACTTTCGTTCCTCCCTCACCACTTTCGAATTGAGGTTAAACATTTTTTCTTGTTGTGATGTTTTATATGTTGTTATTTGATGCCAAGTTTGATACTTATATCAAAGGATTTGTCCTATACTTGTCACGTTAATAATATATGCTTGATGGTTATATTGAGTTTTGTTTTAATCCTTACTTTTTAAAATGATTGTTGTCAAAATTTAGTGTGGTGTTCGAGTTTTTCTGTCGAAGTTGTATAACCAAGAAAATTTGAAAAGTTAAGTGTTCCTGAAGATGATAATCCTTATGTTTTGATAAATAACTATTGTCACATTGAAACTTAATTTGGTCACTTATTTTTGTTGATTTGGGTTCTGACGAAGGTACAAAACCAAGAAGTTGGGAAAGTTAAGTTTATAAAATTCCGAGTAACAATGGCTATCAAATCTGAGAATTTAGGTTGGTTGTGACACTTGTTAGTACTCGAAAACTTGTATAGTAATGTTAATATAGTGAAGCCGGGTTGAGTAGTACTCAACTATCATAAAGTCTTAGCGTGTCATTGTTCTAATAAGTATGTCGACTTCGAGTATCATTCGGATTATTTCAACCAAATCAGGTGGTCAAGATGTGCGTAGAGCACATCAGTCACGACCCATTATTGTGAACATAACCCCGAGTTGACGGCATGTTGCTAAAAAGAAAACTTCTTTACACCCCGAGTATACCCACGGCTGTAATGAAATAAAAACTAGCATGCTTGTTTTGCACGTTTCCTCATGTCAAATTTCATGGCGTCTTGTGTATAAATTTTGTGGAAACATAAACCAAACGTCTTCTTTTTTTTAGCAATATGGCTTCAAGTCAAAAAGAAAAAGAACCTCACCGTAGTCATCACCATGATGACAGGTTTCTTCTTTTCAAAAGTGGTTTTGATATGTTATCATGGGCCTTATAAGTCTAAGCTTTGTCGAGGAGTCTCGGCTTCACGAGTCTAAATCATACTAGAGTCGGGTTATACCTTGAGGTCTAAACCATTTACGTCGAACTCCCATGTCGAAGACAATTAATCTAGCATATCGTTGAGTATTTTATGTCCTCCAAAAGCTTGCTACTAACCTACGTATAAAATTTTGACAAACCTGTACAAAATTTCTTTCATGCCACGATGGGCCACAGCCCATATGTTATCCATGGTAGTGTATTGGTTAACAAGAGACTAAAGCCTTTTTCCTTGTACAAACCCCACTTCGGGCCTAGGCCCAATCCAACTTCTCTACCACTTTCAACCTCGGGCCACAGCCCATGGCGGTTCGGGGTGTTCGTTTGGGTAGTCTAAACTAACTCGCAAGATAAGGATTGAAACGTTAAACAATTGTCCAGCGATAAATGAACTTAATTACGCAACACAAAATATGCTACATAGTTGTATATAAGCATACACAAGTTGACATGTAAACAAGAACAATGTTTATATTTATATATGAGACAACAAATACATTAAAACATGATATTATCTACGTCAACGTTTAACGCCAATATGTAAACAAATGCATGTCAAGTAAAAATTCTCGTCTAGAACTATATATATTAGGAACAAATTTTGATAAATAGATAAAGACCACTATACTCTTTTATCATATACTAAATTTGAAAGTATCCAAATTTAACCCAAATGTTTTCTAAATACAATTAGAAAAATAAACTAACTAATATTTACTTTTGGCAATACTATTAAGTGTCAACCTAAACGAGTGTATATGCATTTTATATACTTACCAATAGAACACCATGAATTTCTTTGAAACAACTCTAATGTCGACAACATCATTATAGTGTCTACATGAAAAAAAAATATATATATACTTCGTATACTTACTAGTAAAATCATTTTTAATGATTTTTACAAACTTACATTAATTATTAATACAATTATCAAAGCCATTGAACTACTTTAAGTAAGTTATACTTAAAACAATGAACTAAAACATTGCCCTCCTTACCTAGGTCGCGTGTCGGTGCCGCTTCACAACAATCACTAAATCCCACTTTTGGATTGCACATTTGCTAAGGTGAGTTTTCATAGCCCCTCTTTTACTTTATAAACTGTTTTATACACTTTGGGGTGAGAAATATGCCAAAACTTTTTATGGACCAAAACTATTACATGATTACTATTACGTGGTTTAGCCTAAGCCCTTATGTCCCTAAAGAATGCCCTTTTTCATGAACCGTCAATTCCCCATTGGGAAACGCGAATGTTATAAATAGATCTATTGAGGGTGACTCCTCCGTTCGGTTGGTCATGCTTAGGCCAAGGCGAAACGTATACCATGTCGGAACCGAGTGTCGAGGGACAAAACACTCGCTATGGGCCCCTATATTGTATGACATCTTTTAGCATACAGAAACTGTCGTAGTATCGGTTGCATGAACTTAGAGCTAACGTAATAGTCTTTCATCCATATATCATTATATTCTTGGTAATGATTATATGTCTTTGCTTATGGTCCAAACTTACTATTTTAATTTAAACTTATGAACTCACCAGCTTTTAGCTGACCTTTTTAGCATATTTTCTCAGGCGCTTAGTTGTGATCATGGATGCAAGGCAAGAGGCGGATAAATGGGCGTAGTAATTTCTAAAGAAGTGTTTTTACTCATAAACGATGTTTTTATATTGGGACCGCTGAACTTATGGGATGTGCCCATTTATCTAAAAAATATTATAAGATAATGTTTCCAAATATTTTATGAAATTAAACGGAGTATGTATTCCGTTCTGTATTGCTTGTGTTATGATCCACCAATTTCGTAACGCTCCCAAATAATACGTATGCTTCCGCTAAACTAAATTTGGGGGTGTTACACATATATTTAAGCATCTTAAAATTATTTCCTTTGCAACAGAAAAATAACCCCTCCAAAACACCCTTGTAGTCTAACGTTTCCAGCTTTTTATAATTTTTGAACAATAGTTTCCAACTACTAATGTACTAACCATAAATTTTACATTAATGTTTCCATCTACGACCAAGAGGTCAAAAGCAAAATCCTATAAACCTAATTAACCTAGAGGCATTAGCTTCCTTATCAATTCATTGCTCTTCTTTCTCATTTTCTTTATTTAGTCCTCCTTTTCTCTCAAGACACAACACAAGCAACATCTTCATTTACTTGCTGCACCATCCAAGATATACAAAACAACCAACATTTATTAACCTGGGATGTTAGGATTTAGTAAATCCAGTTATTAAAGAGTCGGTCACCTCAAGTATATGTAATAATTAGAAAGCTCGTAGTCGTAGATTATTATAGGTTAAGTAGTATTTAGTTTAAGTAACACTGTGGAGGACGGACGGGTCTTTACCCACTGTATGCCTGATCCACAGCCCGATAGGTGGCGATTTATGTAAAGACTATAAATACTCTCTACCTTCCAAGGTAGAGAGTTGGAGCTCATAATAAGACTTTTCTTTCTCTCACTAAAGTTCCCTAAACCTCTAATTTTCTCTCTCTAGAACTCATAATACGCCTATTTGATCTTATGGTTTAGTGTGTTTGTGAAATCCAATATGTTACAATTGGTATCAAGAGCCATGGTTTGATCATCTCTTACATATCTTTGGATTTCTAGTGACTTTTAGGTGGTTTTTGAGTTTGAAAAAGTTTAGTGGTTTTTGCATCATTTGGATC
Organism: Chrysanthemum makinoi; assembly: GCA_910596185.1. Taxonomy (NCBI): domain Eukaryota; kingdom Viridiplantae; phylum Streptophyta; class Magnoliopsida; order Asterales; family Asteraceae; genus Chrysanthemum; species Chrysanthemum makinoi. The sequence goes on along the minus strand of OU343222.1, from coordinate 163,401,225 downwards.
ATTTCTAGTGTTAAAGTTTGAATCTTGGGTGTAGTTTTGTGTTTAGAATCATTGTATGTGCTTGGGTTTTGATTTGGTAACCTTGAATCATCGTGGTTGGGTTGTTTTTGGATTGAAAAGTGGTGTTTTTGTGTTTTTCTAGCTAGCGACTTGAGCTACGGATAAGTTCTCTTGGTAGCGACTTGCTTTGTAATTTGGTAGCGAGTTGTAGTTGAAGATCTTAGCGAGTTGAGCTAGCGACTTGTCTATTGAGACAAGCCAACAAACAGTACACTTAGTGGATTCTCCACTACGGGTAGCGACTTGGTGAAAGTTAGCGACTTGTACATAAGTTTGTTAGCGACTTGGTGTTAGCGATTTGGTGCTTAGCGAGTTGCTCTTTAGCGACTTGACAACTTAGCGACTTGGTGCTTAGCGACTTGCTGTCAAAATTTTGCTAGCGACTTGGTGCTTAGCGAGTTGTTATTTAGCGACTTGACTGTGTCTTAGCAACTTGGTATTATAGCGACTTGGTGCTTAGCGACTTGGTTCAGGTTTTCTTAGCGACTTGGTTGACTCTGTCTGTAATACGGTTCTCTCTTGATTTAGTAAAATCCCGTGAAAGAATCTATTTCCCGGTTTAATCATAGAGTTATAAAATCCCGTTTAATCTGTCAACATGTCTACCAACGTTCCTACAATCATCTCCACTGTTGCCGAGGATGTTCAAGCAGCTGGTTCAGATACTCGTCCACCCATGCTTGACAGAACAGACTACGACTCTTGGGCTCAACGAATCAGATTGTACTATCTTGGAAAGGAAAATGGGGTTAACATTCTCAAATCCATTGATGAAGGACCATATCGGGTTGAGACTACTAGAGACATAATTGATATAGCTGAAGATGGAACACTGATTTACGGAATGGACAAACCAAAGATGTATGATGAGCTCGATGATAAGGACAAGAAGAGATTCGATGCAGATATCAGGGCTTCTAACATTATACTGCAAGGTCTTCCAAAAGACATCTACAAGCTTATCAATCACAACACCGAAGCAAAGGCTGTATGGGATAATGTCAAGATGCTTCTCTCAGGTTCTGAACTGACTGTTGAAGATAGAGAATCACAACTATATGATGAATTTGAGCATTTCAAGATGAAACCTAATGAGAGTGTCTATGAGTACTATGTCAGATTCCATAAGCTTGTGAATGACATGAGGAACATCAAAATGACTATGCCTAACATTCAGCTGAACTCAAAATTTGTGAACAACATGAATCCCGAATGACACAAGTTTGTCACTTCTGTGAAGCTCACTAAAGGATTGAAGAATACAAACTATGAGCAACTTTATGCCTTCCTTCTCCAGAATGAGAGACATGCTATGTTTGAAAAAAGGATTCTGGAACAGTTCAAAACCAATCAGGGAGAAACAAGTTCATCTAATGATTCAACTACCTTCTACTCAAACATTGGAATTACCACCAAAGCATCTCAAGTTATACCCATGGGTAATGGTAATCACAAACTCATTCCCGATCCTATGTTCAAACAAGCTGATGCTGATGCACACGTGGGAAACTTCATTAATCAACTGGCTCTCCTGATTAGTCAAAACATGAACTCTCTTCCACACACCAACAACAATCTCAGAACTGCATCCAATCCACACAATCAAGCCACTGTCAGAGATGGGAAGGTTATGGTGCAGCCAGTTCAAGAAAGGCAGTACGAACAAGGAAGAGGTGGAGTTGGTAGAGGTTATGCTGCAAATCAGAATAGGGGAAGGAATGGAAACCAGGGTCAAGCAAAACCAATCAAATGTTACAACTGTGGAGGTGAGGGACACATTGCAAGGAACTGCACATCGCCAAAACGCCCTCAGAATGCAGAATACTTCAGGGATAAGATGTTGCTTGTGCAAGCTCAGGATAATGGTGCAGCTTTGGATGAAGAGGAGTTGTTGTTTTTGGCTGAAGGAAATGCTAAGACATATGATGCAGATGTGGATGAGCAACCAATTCAGGAGATAGGCCATAATCATCAGAATGCCTTTCAAGTAGCTGATTGTGATGCATACGACTCTGATGTTGATGAAGAACCTACTGCACAAACCATTTTCATGGCTAGCATTTCTCCAATGGTCTCTCCTAAAGTCTCTTCATCATCACAAGCTGGTCCATCCAAAGACAAAATCATTTCTGAGGTATTAAAATTATACGATGAAGTTGATGAGCAAAAGATACATAACGAAGTACAATCAACTGTAATTATTGAGTCAGATATTGAAAATATGGGTAATATCAATGTTGTCCCATATGATCAATATGTGAAACAAAGTGAAAGTGAGATTGTACCAAGTGATGCATCTTCTGCAGTCAACAATGATTATGTTTTTGATGAATTCACTGCATGTGCCCCTGATGATTCTGTCATCTCTGAACTGAATGCCTATAAAGAACGTGTTGCTATTTATGAACAACGTGCAAAATTTGAGTTGACCACCCGTGAGCAGGAAATGGATGACCAAATGCGTACAACTATTAGAAAAAGTAGGTTTAGGGAAGAAGTATTAAAACAAGAGTTAAACTCCTTACAAGAAAAGCTTTCTAAAACTGCTACGCAAAAACAAGAACTTTAAAAAAATGTTAAAATGGTTAAGCAAGAATTCAGTGCTAAGGAATCAAAACTTTTGAATGATTTTTCTAATCTAAAAACCTTGAAAAACAAGCTTGAAAATAAGTTATACGTACAAGGAAATACCATTCAGACTGCTCACTTAATCACTAAGCATAGAGTCTTAAGCACTTGATGTACTGGAGGAGCCTTATTGTTCAAAAGTCTATTAAATAAGAGATGATCATATCTTATTAAGATTAGTGTTCAACGATATATTTAACACTCCCAAACTATTCAGGGTAGCTCAAGTTTACTTTTTTTTTTTTTTTTTTAAATGGTAATCACATCCAAATTTCCTTGTATTATGGATCTGAGTTTTATTCTATAATGCCACATGCTTAGCGTTCACACATTTTATTATATGACTCAAAGTTTATTTCTTTAAGTAAAATCAACTGACACTCAGATACATCGTGCATTTTGTCCTTGGTAAATCTTGATTTGCCACCTCCCGCTTCTCTATGTTAAAGTTGTCGTAATACGTTATTCATGTCGTCTAGCATAAAGTCATGAACCGTTCGGTGCAATAGCGGAATTTGACTCTGAGAACTTGCAACTTACCTACTTGTGGGCTAATTTAGTTATTAATTAAGTCGCTCATTGAATTGTTCAATTTGCAATTTTCTTCGAACTAATGTATTTTTATGATATGTTTCTTTAATTTTACTTTTGAACTAATTACTTCACTTTCACTTTCTAGGTGTGAATTGTACGTATACTACAAAATTTATGACATTTGCTTAGTAAAACTTTTGCCCACTAAAACTTTTAAAAGTCACCAAATCAAAATAATTAAAAATAAAATAAAAATAAAACAACAAATATAGAGATGCATAAAAAAAATACTCTCATCCTTCCCAAATAAGATTTTACTCTACAGTCCACCCCGATCCCAAATCTCTCACATTCATCCTTCCCAAATTTTACACACCTCCACCGTCTTTATTGACAACCACCAAAACCCTAACTCCACCGTTGTTATCGACCGTGTCACCACCTCCGGCACCCTAACTCCACCGTCGTTATTGACAACCTAACTCCGGCACCGTCGTCCCCACCTCTGTTTTTATTTGGTCTTGGATCGAAACCCTAACTCCGGCACCGTCGTCATCATCACCGTTATCAAGTTAGGTATAATACAACGATTCATTTACATTTTATTTTGAATTTTTGTGCTAATAAAAATTTATCATATTATCGATATGTTGTTTACAGCTAATTATATGTTTATAAATCAATGGATGAATTATTCTTTTGTTGATTGTTACTAATTAGTGGTTGAATTGCAGAGTTTAGTAATGTAAGTCTCTATGAAATTAGTTGTTGAAGTGTTTAAGAAAATATCAGCAACAAGAGAATCACAACAACACTTTTATTCAAACCAAAACCTCAATAGTTGGCATATATTGAGCCAAACAATAATACTCAAAGTTTACAAGGTCAGGTTACTATCAATGAGACAATAACCAGACTGTTACAAAGAAGAAAGAAGATCATTACAATGATCAATAAAGAGAGAATGTAAGACAATGACTGCACACACAGTTGTGTCATAACCCTAGATTAGGGGGAGGATTATGTAGGAAAATAAGATACACAAAGGCCCCTCAATTCTTCTGATATAAGCAAGACCAGCACCAAACTTTCTTTAACCTGAGACAACTTATGATTTGACCATGAATGACCCCTGTAATTAAGCCTGCAATAAGACACATCTTCAAGAGCCATTAGCAATTGATAGATTGATATGTTTACCACAGATTATTATGATACTTTTGAAAATTCCCCCTTAATCTGTTTGGCAAACATATCAAACAACATCAATTTTTCTCGCAAGAATTTATGCTGATAAACAGGAAGGTTTTTTGTAAATATGTCTGCAGATTTCTTTGAAGAGCCAATATTTTTAGCACTTATAATACCTTTAGCAATTTTTTCTCTAATGAAGTGAACATCAATCTCAAAGTGTTTTGATCTTTCATGGAAAACAGGATTGACAGCAAGTTGCAGAGCAGATTTTTTGTCACAAAAGAGGTTGACAGGAAGATTGACATCAACCTTTAGATCTTTTAAGATTTTTTTAATCCGTATAATTTCACAGGCAGCAGTAGACATTGATCTATATTCTGCTTCTGTGGAAGATTTTGAAAGAGTGTTCTGTTTTTTACTTTTCCATGAGATCAAACAGTTATTAAAGAAAACACAATAACCTGTGACAGATCTCCTGGTTTTTTTTGCACTTGACCCAGTCTGCATCACTATACCCTTCAAGATGATTGTCAGAGTTACTAAAATTATACCTTAGACCTTTTCCTGGAGCTCCTTTCAAGTATCTCAGAACATTGAGTGCACATTCCAAATGGGATTTCAAGGGAGAATGCATATATTGTGCCAGACAACGAACATAATATGAGATGTCAGGTCTGGTATGGGTGAGATAGATAAGTTTCCCAAGTAACTTCTGATAACCAGTAATGTTTACAAGTAAGGGATCATCAGCAGTGGGAATGTATGGTAGAATAGAGTTGGGTTCCATAGGAGTGGACACACGTTTGCACCCAAGAAGCCCAAATTCTTTGAGGAGTTCAAGACAATATTTTCTTTGGGTGAGACAAATGTCATTACCAGTTTTTAAAACCTCAATACCAAGAAAATATTTTAAGTTTCCCAAGTCTTTGATATGAAATTTAGATTTTAGAAAATCTCTGAACTGATTTATCTCATCAATGCAGTTTCCAGTGAGAACAATGTCATCCACATAAACAAGAAGAGCAATAAATTTGTTATTGAAGGTTTTGGTAAACAGAGAACGATCATTGGCAGACTGAACAAAGTTATTTTCTTTTAATATACTAACAAGTTTTTCATTCCATTTTCTAGGAGCTTGTTTTAAACCATACAAAGACTTGACAAGTTTACAGACTTTATTTTTATTTTTTTCATCACAGAAACCCTTAGGAATGGTCATATAGACATCTTCATCATGGTCTCCATATAGAAAAGCATTATTAACATCAAGTTGGAAAAAAGGCCATTTGTTTTTCACAGATAAGGCAATAAGACATCTAACAGTGGACATTTTCACAACAAGTGAGAAGGTTTCATCATAGTCTATCCCCTCCCTTTGGTTATAGCCTTTAGTAACTAATCTAGCCTTGTATCTATCAATTTCACCATTGGCTTTATATTTGATTTTAAAGATCCATTTGTAACCAATGGAAGTTCTATTAGGTGGCAGATCAGTTATATCCCAAGCATGATTTTCATTTAATGCCTCAATTTCAGAATTCATAGCATCAACCCAATTACTGTCAAGGATTGCTTCTTCATAACAAGTAGGTTCAATGCTTTTATTTAGACAAGAGGCAAAGCAGTAATTATCTTTGTTTCGATTAGAGTAATTAACAACTTTTTCAACACCATATTTAACTTTACCTTCAACAATAAAGTCATTAAGATTGCTAGGAAATTTTGAAACTCTGGTTGACCTTCTAGCAGTAATGGCTGCCAAGCCTTCTTATTGTTCAGAATTCTGATCAGAATCAGAAGATGTATCAGCAGGATGTGATTCATGTGATACAGTGCCCTCAGGGTGTGTATTTTCATCTATGGAAGTTGCAACAGGTTCATCATCCCTAATAGGATGACCCAACACTGTGCCCTCATCATAAGAAGTCATTCTCCCTTCATCATTGGGACTTATTTGTGAGTCAATTTTTTTTTTGTGATTTAAATCTTTAGACACATAGGTTTCAACAAAAGGTTTTGACAAAGCATTTTTCATTTTGAAGGAAAAAACAGTTTCATAAAATTTGACATCTCTGGAGTGAAAGATATTTTTTGTTTCCAAACTTAAAAGCTTATAACCATTTTTTCTCATTAGAATAACCAATAAAAACACTTTTTTCAGACCTACTACCAAATTTGTCAGAGATGTTGAGAATGGTGGCATAGCATAAGCAGCCAAAGACTCTAAGGTGAGAGAGTGAAGGGTCATGCCCATATACAAGGGAGAAGGGGGACTTACCAGACAACACAGAAGAAGGCAACCTATTTATAACATAAGCAGCAGTTAGAACACATTCAGGCTAGAGATATAGAGGTAATTCCCCCTGAAACATAAGGGATCTAGCCACATTAAGGAGATGCCTATGTTTCCTTTCTGCAATACTATTTTGTTGTGGTGTATAAACACAAGAAGTTTGATGTAAAATTCCTTTGTCATGAAAGAAATGTTGAAGTTTCTTATTGACAAATTCTGTCCCATTATCACTTCTGAATATCTTTACATTGTGTTCAAATTGATTAGATAACATATGAGCAAAATTAACAATGGAAACATAAACATCATCCTTTCCCTTAAGCAATTAAACCCAGACTGCCCTTGAATAGTCATCAACAATAGTTAAAAAATATTTGTAAACATCTTTGCCAGAGAATTTATATGGGCCCCATACATCTAGATGAACAAGTTGACAAATTTTAGTTGATTTTTGTTCACTCAGAGGGAATGGTTCCCTGGTTTGTTTAGCTTTATTGCAAGTATCACAAAGATGATCAGATTCAGATGAACTATCAAGTTTAAGAGTGGGTTTAAGTATATGCAGTACTTGGTCAGAAGGATGACCAAGTCTTTGATGCCAGAGATTTCTAGAAATATCACAAAGAGATATGCAGTTATTAAAAGTAATATTACATGTAAAATCAACGTCAAACATATATAACCCATTGCATTGTTTACCAATCCCCACAATCCTTTTTTGATGTAAATCCTGTATATAGGAATTAGATTCATTAAAGCCAACAAACATCTTATTGTCTCTAGCATTCTTATGACAGCAGACTGACATTGTACTCAGGAACAACCAGAACATCAAAAAGAGTTAGGTCATTATTGACTTTTAAATCACCAATTTTTGTAATTAAGGCCTGAGTACCATTGGGATGTCCAACAGTTAGACCAAGATTTGAAATATCTACAACATTGATTAAAAAATTTGCAGATACAATCATGTGCTGATTTGCACTAGAGTCAACCATCCAACCAAGACAGATGTTTCCAGATAAAGATATTGTGTTGTTATTAAAAAACTTGTTGAAGTTTATATTAAACTTGACACTTCCATTAAAGAAAGTTCCTAAAAGATTTTTACCTGCCATGTTGGCATTAGCAGAAGACACATTGTTGTCATGAAGAATGTTAGGTTCCCATATTCATAACACAAGCATCAATATGAAGAAATATAGATAAGAGAGATCGGTTGAACAAATACAAACACACACGAATAGAAATAGAGAAAGTTTATGCTTAGAGAGTGAAAGTAAATGAACAACCAACCATCTAAGGATGGTTTACATGAGGTATTTATAGGAGGGAACTAGGGAAACACACCAAGTTCCCATCCTTTCCTTATTGGGCTTGGCGTAGGCTCATGGGCTTTCTACATAAGCCTAGCCTTGATTACTAACATAAAAGCCATAATTAAGCTAACTATTACATATTAATTACTAACACTTGAATTCTATTTTAGGAGTGATTCCAACAATCTCCCCCCTAAGTGTTAGTGATTGATGATATAAACGTTGTAGGTGCTGATGTAATAGTAGCTTTGACGTCTTCTGACATTCTTCTTTCTTGTGAGAAGAAGTGCCTTGATTCGAACAATCTCCCCAATGTAGAGAAATTGTTTCCTTTGAAGTATTTCAGCTTTGACGTCTTCATTATCTTTGTTCTTTGATCCTTGTTCTTTGTGATGGTAGTGATAGTATGTTGTGGTTGTCTGCATCAGGTCCGCTTCGTTGATCCAGTGTCTCCACGTCTTTCTCCAACATGCTCACGCGCTCTTTAACGTTGGATTTCAATACTGATGTAGTTCTCTTAGTCTTTAAACTTTGTAGATTCTTTGGCTTTGACGAAGAATCATTATGACTTTGTGTTGCCTTTTGAGAGAACTTCAATTAGTGTTGTTGTTGGTATGAGCATGTGAAGAATCTGCACGATCTTTTCCACCCGCAAGCATCCATAAGAAGAAAACATAAAACATGGGTTAGAAATAATCCAGCGCTTACAAGTTTGAACTTCGAGAGTGTTAACAGCATAGTGTGAAAACACAACTCTTATTCTCACAAAGGTTGTTCCTGAACTGGAGTCCCACAAGTGAGATAACGCGATGTACCGAAGTACACCTACAGTTCAGATG
>OU343222.1:163209826-163392258 GCA_910596185.1 Chrysanthemum makinoi | reverse complement strand
GAAGGCAATCCATCTCAAATGAATGAGGAGGAAATATTCCTCCTGCGTGGTAAGTCCTCACTTTTAGGGCTCAATCTTACCCTCGAGGGTTTATCACACCCTAATGGGCAGGCTAGCAATCGGTTTTACTCAACCATGGAGTATGCCCTACGAACGCCTATGGTATATCCTTAGGTACCTTGTGGAAATTAAGCCCTTATATACCTCTTAACACCACATATGTTGAGTTCAAAACCACATTGGAATAACCCCCGATCATAACGCATTTACATTGCGCTACCTACATGCCACCTTATAAGCTGCCTTTATGTCGGGCCCATGGGCTCCTGGCATGCTTCGTAAGATGGATAGAAGACTACCCTTTGCACACGATGGGTTGAAAATTCCAGCATATTGGTACCTTTGATGGGAAAGGGGATCAGGATAACTTTCTACACTTATTGAAGGGGCTATTAGAATCACGAGAAGTGGGTTATGCACATTGCTTATCACATGTTTACCTACACCCCTACGAGACCTGCTTTCGTATATGGTGGAATGGGAAAAACTAGGTAGCATTGTGAATATGGATGATCTCAGGCCAAGTTCGGATCACATTTAAATAACGAGAAAAAGTTTATAAGAGCATACCTAACTGTACACAACATCAAGCGAGAGGAGAACGAGAGCACGGGGCTTTCATCACGGATACACCGATGACCGCGTTATAGATAATGGGCTTGCATGAGGACCATCGCATCTTAGGCTTTGTGCATGGCCTCACAAACAGTTTGGTTGAATTCTTCTCCTTGACCTCCCTGCAACCTATAAGGGTTTGGTGGAGAAGGCTACACACTGGATCGAAGCAAAAGAAGTGTCTACCAGCGGGGCTCCGTAAAAATAAAGAAAGTCACAATAAAGCCCGAAGTATCCTTGGTGGGAAGGGTTAAGGAACAAACACAAAAGCAGGGGACGGTTTGCACCGTACCACAAAAACATCAACCATGGGCTCTTGGCTAATCTGTCCAAGTCTCCAAGGGAGATACTTGCTACGGAAAAGGTTGCGAAGACCTTTGATCCTCCTCCTCGCTTGCAAGCAGAGGAAGGCCGGAGATACTTCAAGTTATGCTACTTCCATGATGATTACGGACACGGACACCAACAAGCTGCTTGAGAGAGCTCAAGAAATAGATAGAAGAGGCCGTGAAGTCCGGCCAATTGGGACATTTGGTGAAGGGTATAAAAAAGGTAAGAACAAAGGTCTCCGACACGAGTTGGGGAAGGATACCGCTTTTGTGGAAACACCATCCTCATGGTGTACAAGGATGACTCTGGTTTGAAAAGGAAAGAAACGGAGGAAGCTTTGTGCGGAGTAGGAGAGGTCACTTTTCCTTCACTCCGCGAAAGTTCTTTCAAATGACCCGTGGTCATCAAGGTCTTGATCTCCAACAGTAGCGGGGCCTACCTTGACTGCGGTAGCTCTGCGAAGTTATCTATGAGCTGTTTTCTAAAGCTCAAACCCGATAAGGTGAAGAGAGTAGGTCGAAGGTGCCCTTGGTAGGGTTCTCAGGGGAACACTCATGGCCCTTGGGAGAAGTCCCTCTAGAGGTTAGGATTGGAGAGGAAGGCTAAAAGGGCCGAAACTCTGGTTTTCCGCGATCGTAAGGTCGAATCTCCTACAACCTATTGATAGGGAGAACGGCATCTGAGAAGATGGGCATCGTTGTCTCAACTATACATGCCGCGATCAAATTCCAAACACCCTTCGACATTGGAATGGTTTTCTCCAGCTATAAGGTGAAGGAGCCTACGGAAGTAAGCAAAAGGATCAAGCGAGGTTTGGAAGAGCCTCCGAAGGATGTTCTCGGTTATCTTGTCTTTGAAGAACGCATTGTGGTAAATGATCTCTACCCGATCGGGCGGTGGTGATCGAAGCACTCCCAACCTCCTTCAAAGCGAATTGGAAGGGTACTATGTGCTACGCAGACGTCTTCGCATGGACCTACTCGACATGACGGGGTTCCCAAAACTCTCATCATAGATGGAAAGCCCTTGGCTGAGCACAAGCTCAATGAGTTCAAACATATTGAACCCATCAAACAAAAACGTCGAAGCCTGGCTCTGAAAGAAATCTTTGCGCATGCAAAGAAGTGGACGAACTTGTAACGGCGAGGCATACTCGGAGGTGAAGTACCAAACTTGGGTGGCCAATCCGGTGATGGTCAAGAAGCACGATGGAGGATGGTGAATGTGCGTGGACTTCTGAGACATTAACAAAGCCTGCCCGAATTTGCTACCCTCGCGAAATTGATTGGAAGGTGGAATCCTTGTAGGGTTTTGGGCTGAAGTGTTTCCTAGACGCTTATAAGGGTTACCATCAGATACAAATTACGGAAGATGATAAAGAGAAGACAACCTTTTACGGAAAAGGTGTTTTATTGTTACAAAAGATGCCTTTTGGTTTGAAAAATGCAGGTGCCACCTACCAACGTTTAGTTGACAAAGCCTTCCACAGCGATAGGTAGGAATCTGGAGGCGTCGATAGATGATATGGTCATCAAGAGCGGTCGGAGGAGGACATGCTCCGACATCAAGGAAACCTTCGACCAGCGTCATCAACATGAAGTTAAATCCCAAGAAATGCTCCCGATTGTGGAAGAAGGACAATTCTTGGGGCATCTGATCACCAAGCAAGGTATTAAGGCCAATCCTTCGAAGGTTATGGCCATCACAGATTTGCAACCTCCTAAGTCCCTAAAGGAAGTGCAAAATCGAATGGAAAGCTAACGACCCTCAGCAGATTCTTGTCGAAGGGTGCAGACAGATCTTTGCGGTTCTTCAAAACACTCAAAGGATGCACGAGACAAAAGACGCTTCGATGAAGTATGGACCAGCGAAGCAGCCTTCCAAAAGCTAAAGGATTTCATGGCTATTCTACCTACACTTACAGCCCCATCAAAGTGAAGTGTTGTTCATGTATATCGCGGCCTCCTTGAAAGCATCGTGCCCGTTATTGGCGTAGAAATGGAGAAAGCAAATACCTATCTACTTTGTTAGCAGGGTTCTACAGGGAGCTGAGCTAAATTATCCAGCATTGGAGAAGCTAATCTTGGCCTTGGTCCATCTTTGCGAGACACCTTCGAAGGTACTTCCAAGCTCACCCCATAACCGTACTTACTGACAAACCAATTAGCGGATACTTTGGCCAGGAAATGCGGAAGGATAGCTAAATGGGCTATTGAGCTAGGAGAGCACGAAATTGAATACAAGGGTAGAAACTCGGTCAAAGGGCAAATATTGGCGGACTTCTTAGCGAAACACCCTTCGAACCAAAACATGACACAACGGTTCTTTGAAAAGAAACTTGATAAAGCGGTCGAAGGGTGGAAGCTTTATCTTGAGAGCCTCCGCTCAGATGGTTCTGGCGCATGTCTCATGCTCGTAGATCCCAAAGGAAAGGAGTACACTTATGCACTCCGTTTTGAATTGGCGCTACTGAACAATGAAGCGGATCACGAAGCCTTGCTAGCGAGCCTCCGATTGGCCAAAGACATGGAAGAAGAAGACTTAGCTATTTTCGTTGACTCCCAACTGGTGGCCAACTAGATAAAAGCTCCTCTGAGGCAAGACAACTGTGATCAAGCAATACCTGGATAAGGCCAAAGAAATGCTCGAAGGGTTTGCATAATACAACATAGAGCATGTTTGGAGAAATCAAAACAAGAAGGCGGATGCACTTAGCAACATAAATGGCATTTGCTCATTTAACTAAGGAAGTTAAGTGAAGTGTTGAGATAGATCTATCGTCCGAAAGGAGGTGTGCGATGTAATACAGGAGGAAGACTCGAATTGGATGACTCCGTTAGAGAATATCTAATAAGTGGTATCTTGCAGGAAGATGAAGTTAGCTCGAAAGGTCCGCATCAAAGCACCGGATATAGAATCATGGGAAATTATCTATCAGAAGATCCTTTCGTCCCCATGGCTTCGTTGTGTGGGACCAAGTCAAGTGCCAACATCATTGAAGTGCATGAAGGATCCTGCGGACTTCACGTAGGGCCTCGCTCCGTTGTTTCCAAAATCATGAGGGTCGGATATTACTGGCCTTCGATGCCGAGGGCGTATGAAATCATTCAAAAGTGTGAAGCCTTCAAGTCCACTCAAGTCCCAAGGCTACAAAACAAGATATGACTTCCGTAACGTCCGCATGGCCCTTCAGCCAATGGGGGATAGACATCGTAGGTCCTCTGCCAATTGCTCCTGGAGGAGTAAAATTCTTGGTCGTAGCCATCGACTATTTTACTAAATGGGTTGAAGCGAAGCCTTTGGCATCCATCACAGGTGAGACACATGGAAAAGTTTGTATGGGAGCATATTATCTGTCGGTTCCAGTACCCACATATCATCATTTCGGATAATGGGAAGCAGTTCGCCGAAGGGTCTTCAGTGTTTTTTGTAGAGGCTTGAATATCAAACAATCTTTCACTTCCGTTTATCACCCTCAAGGTAACGGGCAAGTGGAAGTTACCAACAGAGATATCATACAAGGAATAGAACGAAATTTGGGTTCTGATCACCACGGTTGGGTAGAGATGAACTACCTCAAGTACTATGGGCTCACAGACGCATACAAAGTCAAGTCATGGGGAGACGCCTTTTAGCTTGACATATGGCACGGAGAACATCATCCCTTGGAGGTAAGCCGAAGCGAGAAAGAGTCAGACGAAGCAGCAGACAATGAAGAAAGACTCCGCAGCAACCTAGACCTACTTGAAGAACGAAGGGAAATAGCTTCAATTAGAGAAGCTATCCATAAGCAAAAAATTGAAAAATACTACAACGATTCGGGTTCGACCTTCGACCTTCAAACCAGGGTCGTCCTCGACTCAACAGTTGCAAGTAAAAGTGATGTAGGGTAAACTAGGACCTACATGGGAAGGGCCCTACGTTATTAAGGAAGCATATGGTAACAGAGCCTATAAGCTGGAAACCTTGGAAGGAGACGCTAATGATAGAACCTAGAATGGCACTACTCTTCGTAAGTTCTACGTATGAAACTTACAATGTCTAAGGACACATTTTATTTGCTTTCAATAAATGTATTTGCATTCTTCTCACTTGGGGAAATAAAGCATTAATGGTAGGCGTCTAGTATTCATTTCTTAAAATGATGTAATCCTCCTACCCACTTAATGATAATAACACATTTCCCTCAAATCTCTTGTTTCGTTCAATACAACAAAGATTTGCCCACAAGAATCTCTTTATAAGTTTCAATGTCGAAGGGATGTACAAAGACTAAATAACATGTCTTGCTCATATGCATAACATCCATCACAACTTCACATTAACTTTCCTATATGGCCTTAAGGTATTTTAAGCCTTTCGATGCCCAAAGGATTAAGGCAGTGGGTCGACCCTCTGTCGATCCAAATTATACGTTGCTAATATTCTTGGTGAAGTAACTACACACAATGAGGCTATGCATCTACCATACGCCTTAGGTTGTAAAAACATTTTACGAAGTAAAATGAAAGAGAAAGAATCACACATGGCAAAATACAAGCCTAGTGGCTTTGATGTAGATCTTGACTAGTCTAACTAGTCTAAAACATGCCGTAGCCTTAACGATCTAACAAAATAAAATATTGTCTTAGGCCATAGCCTATATCATACATACCACATGTTAATTGTTTCATCAGGCGAAGCCGGAAAGGAACAGATAATTGTTTTAAAACAGGTACATACCACCACTGGGGATCAAATTACAACCACATGGTTGCCTTCATCAAACCTTGGAAATAGTGGGATCAGCTGAACTGGGAGGAACCTGGGGTGATGGAGTCCTCTTGGAAGATGGAGGTGATCATCCTTGGCTTCTTGGCAGCAGGTCCTTAATTGAGGCCGCTGGGTCCCGTCACATTTGCAGGAAAGGGAACTCTAAAGCGGTTAATTGATTACGCATCATCATACTCTTTTCATGAGTTTCCCTGTAGTAAGGAACTTTCTCGGCTCCTTGGTTTCCCGTTTTTAGCTATCTCCTCCAAAGTGGTACACTTGCCATGGAAAATGGTGCAGTTCACAACCTTCCCAATGGCAATCCCCACATCATTAAGCTATGGTAAAGTTCCATAGCAACATAGGGGATAACCTTGGTTACCAAGTCCACCCTGTCCTTCTTCAGCATTTTTAAACGAAGGTTTAACCCATCCACCTTTTCTCGGAGTTTGATCTCTTGTTCCAGCAACTTCGCCCTCTCTTGTTCGAGGCCTCCACACTTGGATGAAAGTACATATATCACGCTCCTTATAGCCAATGACCATTGAACCTTCGACGGTTAGCCTGCGCATTCATTTCCTTCGTTGCCGATAATCTTTGAGCTTTTCATTCTCAACTCTGAGATCTTGCACCAAGGGGTTCTTGTCAAAATCCTCCAAGGCATCCTCACACTTCTTCTCAGTGCGCATACTTCTAATCCTAGCCTTCTCCCTCCTCAGCATAACATCCATTTCTTCTCGAGCTTTGGTGACATGCAGGCAATTCCCTTGTCCTAGCATTGAGTTGGTTGTCTAGCATGCAGCGGACATAGCTTTTATCATGAAGGTCGCAGAGCCTTTCTATGGACATGTTATCCATCTCCCCCTTCCACTTGGGTGGGATTACATGGCTCACGAGTTGGTGACAAGCTAGGGGAGAAGGAAGTTCCTTCGTATCAGGAAGTCCTGCAACATATGTACATTCGTTAATATATTATTGTTGGTACCTAATTTTGTTTCGCAGGAAAGAAACTTTACCATGGATATCATTGCCGCTGGACCCTTCGATGGCTGGAAACTCCACAGCCTTACCCTGGGCACTCTTTTGCCGGGTAGTTCGAGAGGGAGGAGTAGGTAGGATGAGCTTCCTTTTTGAAGCGGACTTCCGCGGCTTTACTTGGCACCTTTCTCCGCGGATCCTCTCACCTATCCGGAGGGTCCTACAATTGCCAAGCTGTCCTTGAAGGCTGGTTCGTCAGTCACAACGTTCTCCACAAGTTGATCTTCCACATCTATGGGTTCCTTTGATGGAGGAGCGGATGATCTGAGGCTCGATGGGGTGGGCTTCCACATCATTGTTGTTTA
The DNA here is from genome assembly GCA_910596185.1 of Chrysanthemum makinoi. NCBI lineage: Eukaryota > Viridiplantae > Streptophyta > Magnoliopsida > Asterales > Asteraceae > Chrysanthemum > Chrysanthemum makinoi. The sequence continues at coordinate 163,385,158 of OU343222.1, read as the reverse complement.
TAGACACTGATGGGTAGCCTACGCCATAGCTTGTCTCTTGGGGATTCTTTGGAAGGAAGCTCACCTCCTTTGCACCACCAGCTACAACAAAGTTCCTGAACCACATCTCTGCACAAACAAGCAAATAAGATAAATATCAGAAAGATAAGTTTTAATTTCTTATTTTAATTAAAAAGGTACATACTTTCTCCATCACAAATTATCTCAGGTAACAAAGGAGACCCCTCCCATCTTTCAGCAATGCCAGCCATGAACAGGATTGGCTCGGGAATGTTGGCAATCAGGTTGGATGGCGAAAGCTGATACAAGGGTTCCTTCTCATTATAGGGCAAGGGATCGTTGAATCTTTTCTCATCATCTCTGAAATGCTGGTTTAACAATGCGAGTATGCCGGAGGGATAATAGTGTTTTGGATATAAAAGAATTTGCCTTTCCAGTTCCTTATGTTCGTAAAAGGCCTATCTATCATAATGGGCACATCCCTTTCACCCTTTTTGGCTAAGGTCAACCAATCTCCTCCACGGTATAGATTGAAAACCCTAAGCTTAGGTCAAGGATGGTTCGAACCCATAAGCTTTGCACATCACGATGAATGTTTATGTAAGCAGCTGGAAGGCCAAAAGGGTTGAACCTAGAAATGTGTACCTCATAATACCGGAGGAATTCTAATATCATAGGGTGCAAAGGTATCCTAAGGTTGGACGTGGTGAATGCATGGGTATAAAGGCCTATGTTAGCCTTAATAGTTTTTATTAGAAGTGATGGTCATTCACATTTAGGAACTTTGTAACGTGTGTTAGATATCGTGATAGAATAGTCAACGGGCTCGTGGATTGGGCTAAACTAATTGGTTATTAGTTTAGTTAAGCTAGCATTGTATAAGTTCATATAACCCAATCCATGTCCAAGCCCATATCTGACCCTTGGCCAAGCCTTAGGGCATCCTTTGTCTTGTACTATAAATACCCCTCAAGTATGTCATTTGAGGTGTGTGCTTGAAAGTGTGTGTGTGTGTGTTTTCCTTTGAAATAAACATCATATTGTTTCATCATTCTCTCACAACATACACGGTTTTTATATCATTCAAGTCACCATCTTCCTTTCTTTATTTCATCTTCTTATACGTATAAGTGTTTGGTTTAACGTGTTCTAAGCAAAACGTGGGTATTGGTTTGTGATAAGGTTGATATATCTTAGGTCCTACAATTGGTATCAATCGCCTAACAATGGTTTAGGAGTGTTTGCGTTTGTTTTGAAGGTTAGTTACTATGGCGTAGCTTTATTTATAAAGCGTTGTCAGCTTAAAGCTTTAATTTTTGCACTTTAAAATTCAAGATTCTTGTGGTTTAAGGTTTATTTGGTGCTAAAGTTTCAGTTTTTGCAAAAGTTGAAGCTTTGGCGTTTTGGTTAAGTTTTAAACTCGTTTTGGTTCATTGGTCATTTCTACTCGTAACTTTTATAAGCACTTTGGGTGAAAAGGTCAACATTTTTGGGTTATTCGAGTGTTTTTAAGGATATCAGTGCAAGAGACATCGTTTGAATCATTGGAAATTTCTTACAGTAGTAGAAGTCAAAAGTCAAAACCCTAGTTTTCTACTCATAACTTTTGGTGAGATTCTTGAGCTTAACGGTGACTCGGTGCTTCCCTCTTGGATAAGTTTGTGGAACACTTCGACTTTGGATATCTCTTACCTTTGTGATAGTGTAAAGGATTTTTGGCAAAACCTAATCTTACGCATAAGTTTAGACTTCGCGTTAGAATACTTGCAGCATAAGCATTTTCTTACGCCTAAGTTTTCCTTACGCATAAGCTAAATCTTACATAACTTTCTACTCGTAACTTTAAACTTACGCATAAGATCCTACGCCTAAGGAATCCTACGCCTAAGATCCTACACATAAGATCCTACGCCTAAGCATCCTACGCATAAGATCCTACGCCTAAGCACCATTTCCTACTCGTAACTTACTTTCTACGCTAAGCTCTTTCTACATAGGTTTAAAAAATTTGGCGGAAAACTTGAGTAAAATTTAAATTTTTGATGAGACTAAACGTTCAATTTTTACGCGAGATTCAAATTTTGGTTTAACTGTGAAAATTTTGGTCAAAAATTCAAATTTTTGGGCCTAAATTCAAATTTTTCGGTTCAAATTTGGCGTCAAAATTGTCATAACTCAAATTTTTCATACGACCTTAGAATTGATTTTTATAGTGAATTTCAAATTTTGGGTGAAATGTTTTTAGAACCAAGGTTCTGAGTACGACTTCGAACACCTCAACCGAGTTTAATCTTCATCAACCACAACTCCTTTATCGTTGAATCGATCCTACATCAACTTTATCAGATCATACCTTCATCAATGGCAACTCTACAAGACATTCATGCGGTAGGTCTGAAAACCGACCTCCTATGTTGGCAAAAGGTGGTTATCTTCAATGGACAAGTCGTATGCTTCGTTACATCAAGACCAAACCTAATGGAAAACTCATGATTAAATCCATTCAGGATGGACCCTTCAAGCCTAGACAAGTTCATGTACACGGAAATCGAGATGCAACACCTCCTCCAACCATCTTCTCGTCTTCAATACAATCGAATACCTGCAGAGGATCAGAAACAAGTCGGCGAGATGACATGGCAATTCATATTATCCAACTGGGTTTACCAATAGACATCTTTCTTTGCGGTGAGCGGTTGTGAAACTGCTTTCGATATGTGGGAGCGTGTTAGGCGACTTTGTCATGGAGCAGTGGTCATCAAGACATGGAGAACAAGTTGCTAACTGAATGGGAAAAGTTCACATCTACACCAGGAGAATCCATTGAATCCTACTATGGAAGGTTTTGCACTTTGATGAATGAGCTTATTAGAAACAAGCTGACACCCAGAACTATCGTTCAAAACATCAAGTTCTGAACAATCTTCGGAAGAATGGGGCGATATGTCACTATTGTCAACCAAACAAAAGACTTACATCAGTGAACTTTGATCAACTAAGCGATTTTTGAAACAAAACCAAAATGAAGTGAATGAAGTCAGGAAAGAAAGATTGGCAAAGAATCATGATCCATTGGCACTCATTGCAAAGACTCAACCTCCGGTGAATACACAACAACAAGCTTCATCATCTTCCAACAACAACAACTTGCTGCAATACATTCCACAACCACAACAACAATTCTATCCACAAGAACAACAAGTCTTTCAACAACAGTATCCACAATACCAGGAACAAGGAATCACAGATCTAGAATCGATCAAAGAACCCTATGTCCCAAATACTTTCTCTCTTGGGAAAAGTAATCAAAGGTCGCTATTCCACACCTACTAACAACAACCAAAGGATATCATCAAACACTCGCAATAGGCAAATTGCTCAACCGGGAGTGAATATGGGTCATCAAGGACAAATGGTTGGAGTTATTGGGAATCAGCAGGGATATGCTACTGGATTTCGTATGGGTAATCAGGCGGTTCCGTATCGGGGTAATCAGGTTGGGTCGAGAATGTTGGAAATCGGATTGACGGAATGTTGGGAATAGGCGATGGGTAATCGGAATGGGTATGTTGCAGACTCAGTCGTTGGGAATTATGGAAATGTGCATCGGGGTATCAGTTAAGTGTTATAACTGTCCAAGAGTGGGTCACATGGCAAGGAAATCCCACTAAGCCGCACAAAAAGAATGGTGACTTTCTTCGGAAAGCTGCTCTGTTAGCAGATAAGCAAAAGCGGGGATTCAGATTGAGTCTTGAAATTGATTTTTCGCTATTGTGGATGAATTGGAAGACCTCGAGGAACTCAATGCGAATTGCATCTTCATGGCAAATCTTCAGGAAGCGAAGTATGACACTGAGACTAGCCCTCACATCTATGGCCAATCAGATATCTGAGGTACCAATCATTGATCCATGCTATAACAATGTCATATTTGATGTGTTTACTCATGATGAATAGCATTCTGTGACATCAGCACCTACTTATGATACATACATGGACAATCCGAGTTGTAGCAATACTAACTCAGAAACTTCAGATGTGGATCCTAGTGGAGGCGTGTGGCACAAAATCTGAGATGATGAGGAAACACGTGCTTATGTTGAATCATTAATCAATCAATGTGGCATTGAAGTTGAGAAATTTAAAACGGTCAATCGCGAGTTAAGGCGCGAATGCTAAATTGACGCGAGCTTGAGAGTTACAAAGAACGCGCCAGAGCCTATGAATTTCATACAAACAAAATTTGAGAGTTAGAAATTGGTTATCGAGATTCTTTTTAGAAAAAGATTTGCAACTCAAGTATGACACACTTGATGTGAATCTGAATTTGAAAATCAAATCTTTAAACAAGGAAATTTCTAATCTAAATGACCAACTTTCTAAACAAAAAACACTGTTTTCTGATCTTGAAAAAGAGAAGCGATTGATTCTGATTTTTCAAAGCGAGAAGATTCTCTTCTTGATGAAATTCTCGATAAAACGGAAAAAAATCAAGAAATTGGATAATTTGCTTTTACAGGGTCATTCGCTAAGACAATCAAGATGCTTTCTAATCAAGTAAATCCGATTTTTCATACTACAAATAAAATGGCTCTAGGTAACTCACCTCCTGTTTCCTCAAGCTCGAAATCTCGGAATGTGTTGCACAATGGAAAACCTTTGCATGAACCCATAATTGTGCATGATTCTCTTGAAACGTTGGAACTATCTGAGGAGAGTAGATCAAAAATGAAACAAAAACATCCGGGAATCAAACCAATTGATTATAACACATGGAACAAAATTAATGGTATTTCGTTTGTTTTTCAATCAACGTTTTCCACCAAACCAAGTGTTTCAAACAAAGTGTCAACACGGTTTCAAAACGGTTTATTTGTCTCCAAATCTCTTTGAACATTGAACAAATGTCTTCAAACAATCCTTTTAACACAAGTGATGCGAGAAGTATTTGGAAAATGTGAAATGAGAATTGCAGAGATCTTCAGACAGTTAAAACTAAAACCAATATTACAACAAACATCAGGTTTAATAGTTTTGATATTGAACAGAAAAAGTTTTTTGAAACTCAAATTGCCCTCGGTGACTAACATCAACTCAAGGGTAATTCATTTTGAACAAGCCTTTTTGAAAGAAACATGTGACTTTGTCAAGGACCATAAATTCCTGGTAAAGCAAGCTAATGAAAGTATTGAACACATCAAAGTTTTGGAAAATCTAAATGATTCACTCTTGAAGATGTTCGACTACGATATTATGTCCATCATTTTGCAAACATATTCATTTGAAGATCATGAAAGACTCAAGGATGAGACCTCGAAATTGTTTCAAAATATGAAAAAGCTCTTGAAAAACTTGAAAAAGAAAATGTCTCATATTTTAAACAACTTGATCGAAAAACAGAAGAATGCAAGTATGACAAACGTAGTATGAGTGCCTACAATGACATGGCGAAAAATGATCTTTTGAGGGCTCATGGAAAGTCAAAAAGGAAAGGCAATGGAACTGTGATTAAAAAACCATTGACTGGAGAGAAAGCAAATGTTCCCAAACGGTTTCCAAACCAAAATATGCATTTCTATGCCTCCTCCAAAAGTCAATGAGAAAAATGTTTCATCAAAACCAGTCCTCCACCGCCTACCTAAACAAAATGTTGATAAAGGAAAAGCGGTTATCGAGAAACCAAAAGTTTTAGCACTGGCCTTTTTAAGATAAGTACCACTAATGCGTCGCCTCCATCTAAAACATATGGAACAAGCGACATAAGTTTAGAAAAGCACTCTAAAGAGACTAGGAAAGCTGAAACCACCTCCCTTCATAAAAATGTGAATCCTAATACGTGTGCCTCACCTTCTACAGGGACTAGAAAGCACCTCTAGGAGCAGCAGACTAAAGCCTAAGAGCAATACAAGGAACAATAGAGTCTCTCATGCCTCTAGGAGTAGTAGCTTGAATAAAGAGAAGAAAGTAGAAGAACACCCTAGGAATTTACAGCTTTTGAATAAGAAAGACATTTCATCTGAATGTACTGAACCTATGAAACATGCTAAGTCTAATGAATGTGTTGAATCTCTTTGTTTAACTTGCAAGAAATCTTTAAATGTTCAAGATGATTGTGTTTCTAAGAATGTGAATGATAAGCATGTTAAGAAGAACGTCCCAAAAAGTAATTAGCTAAAGAGTAGGAAGACTAGTTGCAAAACTTAGGCTTTACACTACTCTTGACAGGAACCAAGCGTGTATACTTTAGGGATGATATTTGGAAACCCACAGGTAGAACTTTCACACTCCAAAATGGAACAATGAGTGATAAACCAGACTTCCCTGTAGAAAACCTCTCGAGTGTGATCGAGGATTTTACCTCTAACCCAAAGGAACCAAAATCAAAGCGGTTTCCACAATATTCTTTTTACATTCTTGTGAGGTTATCGAAATTTGTCTTTGGATCGTCGACTCGGGTTGCTCCAAGCACATGACCGGAATGGCTGATCAATTTAGATGCGGAAATTCATGGGAACCGTACGGTTTGGAAATGATCATGTAGCAGCTATCATGGGTTATGGAGATCTACCTTTTGGAAATTATTTGATCACTCGGGTTTACTATGTCGAAGGGTTGAGACACAATTTGTTTTGGTCGGGCGGTTACGTGATGCAGATTTAGAGGTTGCATTTAGGAGAAATGCTTGCTTCGTTAGAAACTTGGATGGCAGTGATCTCTTAACTGGGAATCGTGATACAAACTTGTATGCTATCGACATCAATCAAATGGCCTCTTCATCACCAATATGTTTTATGACACGAGCATCACGGAACACATCTGGTTGTGCAGCAGAGGTTATCACATCTCAATTTTGACACCATCAACAATCTTGCCAAAGACAACATCGTCAACGGACTTCCAAAGTTCAAATACACCAAGGATCACTTATGTCCATCATGCGAACAAGGAAAAAGCAAAAGAGCATCATATAAACCCAAATCCGTACCTAGTTCGGAAGCAAAGTTGCATATGTTGCACATGGACTTATGTGGCCCAATGAGAGTTGAAAGCATTAATGGGAAAAAGTATATTCTTGTTATCGTCGATGATTATTCGAGATCTACATGGGTTAAGTTTCGAGATCAAAGGCGAAGCACCAGGCATCATCATCACCTTTAAAAACGTATTCAAGTACTTCTTCAAACTCGTAGGGTTGTAAGCCGACAACGGCACAGAATTCACTAATCAGGAGTTAAGAGCTTATTTTGAAGATGTTGGAATCACACATCAGACACTAGTTGTTAGAACTCCACATGGGGTAGTTGAAAGAAGAAATAGAACTCTTGTGGAAGCTTTCGCAATGCTAATCTAAATTCTAGTGCACCATTATCTCTATGGTCGATCTTTTTATTTGCTTGTTTCACTCAGGCGATCCCTCATCCATCCAGATTCAATAAAACCCCATATGAACTTGTGAACAACAAAAACCGGATATCTCTTACTTTCCGTATTTGGCGCTTTGTGCTATCCTAGAATGCGAGAGAAGATCTAGGAAAACTGAAAGCAAAAGGTGATATTGGAATCTTCATTGGATATTGAGATAACTTCGAGGGCATTGGGGTGTATAACAGAAGAACTAGGAGGATCATGGAGACGATGAATGTGAAGTTTGACTGAACTTACATATGGCTTCTAGAGACTCGCTCTAGAACCCGCACTAAACCGGCAGAGACTTGGACACATGATTCGGGACTCATTACCTCAAAGAGCTCAATCAACTCCGATTGACAATCCTAAAGAACAAGAATGGGAGAATTTCTTTGAGTTAATGTTCGATGAATACTATGGTGGAACCTTGACAAATGCATCAAACCATCATTCCGCTGCACCGCTCAAACATCATCCTCCACCCCAACAGAAGATGCATCTACAATTGAAACCAATGCACCAATTCCATCACATCATCTACATCTACTCAGACTATTGCACCCGTTCTACCAGTTGATGAGCAAAACCAAAACCAAAGCGATGCAACGTTAGATGAAGACTTATTTGAAAACCGTTTGCTGAATCGGTGAATCATCTTCAACTTACGAGAACCATCTAACTCGCATACGTTTAACCAGCGGTATCCCTCTACGAAGTGGACAAAAGACCATCCAATTGAACAAGTTATTGGTGAACCTTCAAGGCCAATTCAGACGAGGCGCCAACTTGCCACCGATTGCGACTTATGCATTTACCTTTGCTCAATTAGCAATATAGAGCCAAAGAACATTTCGCGAGGCAATGGCGAGAACCATGGATAGAAGCGTCAGGGAGGAACTTCTCCAATACCGTCTACATGACTCTTGGGATATGGTTCCAAGACCCATTGACGTTCGCGTCATTGATCTTAAATGGTTATGGAAGAATAAACAGGATGAAGAAATGACGTGTGCAAGCAAAGCTCGTCTTGTGGCCAAAGGATCTGACAAGAGGAAGGGATAGACTTTGAAGAGTCATTCGCGCCGGTAGCTAGACTAGAAGCGGTCAGGATATTCTTAGCCTATGCGCTCACAAAAACATCACGGTTTATCGGATGGACATTAAGACCGCGTTCTTGAATGGAACTCTGAAAGAAGAAGTATGCGTGAGTCGCCGAAGCTTCATAGACATGAATCATCCGGACTCGTCTACAAACTCAAAAGGCAATCTATGGATTGAAACAAGCTCGAAGGCGTGGTATGACAATGTCCTCTTTCCTTATCCAAAACAATTTCACCAAAGGAGCAGTTGATCCTACCTTGTTTACACAAAAATGCAAAAACGACATTTTGATTGTTCAGATTTATGTGGGCGACATCATCTTTGGGTCCACTAATCCGAATCTTTCAAAACATTTTGAAAATCTCATGAAAAGTAAATTTGAAATGTCCATGATGGGGAACTAAAATTCTTTCTTGGTTTACAAATACATCAATCCCACGTGGAATTTTTATTAATCAAGCTAAATATACAACTGAGATTTTGAAAAATCATGGTATGGATAATTGTGACTCGGTCGGAACACCAATGGTAACTTCACCAAAAATTGGAGCCGATTTGTTTGGGAAACCTATTGATCCAAAGAAATATCGGAGCATGATTGGTTCTCTCATGTATCTTACTGCTAGTCGACCCGGTATTCATTTTGTTGTTTGCTTATTATACGGTTTCAGGCAAAGCCTACCGAACACCTCAAAGAGGTTAAACGGATCTTTCGGTACACAAGACATCCATTCACATGGGACTTTGGTATCCGAGGAATCGGTTTGATCTTATTGCCTTTTAGGATCGGACCCGCAGGTGATCAAGTTACGGCAAAAGTACATCCGGAGGAGCACAATTTTTGGGTGAAAAGTTAGTAAGCTTGTCCTCAAAGAAACAAGATTACCTGCACTATTCAACGGCTGAAGCGAGTATGTGTCTCTATCTGCGTGTTGTGCTCAAGTTCTATGGATGAGAACACAACTCACAGGTTATGGCTTTACTTTCGATAAAATACCTATGTATTGTGACTCGAAAAGTGCCATAGCCATATCATGCAATCTGTTCATCACTCAAAGACTAAGCATATCAGAGTCCGCTATCACTTCGTCAACGAGTACGTCGAAAATAGTGCTTGTTGAATTATTCTTCGTGAAGACATATTACCAACTCGCCGATCTATTAACTAAAGCCCTTCCAAAAGAAAAGGTTTGACTATTTAGTTCGACGAATTGGAATGCGACCTAACCCACGAGGAGTTAGAACGTCTTCTCGATTCTTCTTGAAAATGATTTTCCAAAAGCTTATTGTAAATATTTTTGAAAAACAAAATACAAAATTTGAAAAACCAACAAAATCAAAATATAAAAATATAAAACTTTCAAAAATACAAAAACAATATAAAATCAAAAATCCAAAATATTCTTCTCACGACATGTCTCTTGTATAATCGATATATGCGTTTCTAGAAATGTCATTCAACAATGATACGGGTATGTACAGATGCTTGAGCGAGAGTTCTTTATTTGTTTTCTAAAACATGTCGTCTCTCAAAATTTCTTCAAATAATGGCTTTCGTATACATCGTACAAACCGGACTAAAATGATGACTTTTGATTATTTCAGATCAAAACTCGTGTTTTCAAAGAAAATTGTAGTGTACTCAAAAGATTGTACACATTTAAAAATGGTGAGAAATCATCATCATCTTGAGCACCTTTTCAAGATTGTTCAAAAGATTTTCAAAATCTTTCAAAATATTTTGTGCTCAAGATAACTCCCTCTCAAACCCTTTAATTGATTATGCTTTATTAAAGGGGGGGTATAAAACTAAAATGTTCCATATTCATGCTTAAATCAAATCCGTTTGTCTCCCCAAAAGATTCTAAAATGTTGTTTAATCCGTTGATATCAAAATATCACGAATATGCTATTTTTGAGGGGGAGGAGACGTGATTAAAATGTGATCAAAAAGTTTAATGATCATGGTTTGAATCTCAAAATGAGCTCGACTCAGACGGAACCAATGAATTGACGGGAATCAATGTTAGTAAATGTACCATCTCGAGAAACTTGTGATAGATATGCACCTTCATGGGTCTAACCTCCTTTTCAAGGAGTGTTTACAACTTCAAGTTAGTTATAGAGCTAGTTGTCACCTAAACTGACAATGGAACTCTTTAACTAGGCAACGTAACCGTGTCTCGTGGGGAAGTGTCTATCATGAGCTGATCAATTCAAAAAGTGCGAACTCTACCCTCTATGTGCAAATTTCGGTTAAAACAATATAAGCATATGTGAAGGGAGTGTTTCGAAAATAAAACTCTCAAGGTGTTAACAAACATGTTTTCTATCATAAACACTTTGAGAGATTTTCAAGAAAATGGTTTTATGGCAACAATAGGACAGTCATGGAGTTATAAGGTGACTAAGGATAGGGAATTCGTCCTATGATCGCTAGAGCGAGAGGGATCTACCAAGGACATCACAAATAGTTAGTATTAGAAGTCCTTAGGTATGATTGAAAAAAGGAGTAATGTGAGAAAAGGAGAAAGAAGGGGTTGAAGAATTAAAAAGAAATGTGAAGAAAGGGTGAAAAGATATAGCCCTCCATATTCAACCTTAGGCGAGAAACCGGGTTCAATACATATGCTCTTGGTTGTCACTAGATGACAGGTATTGAAGACAAAGACGTCATGGACCCAGTGGCGCCTGCACTAAACCTTCTAGCCACTCAATTCCTCTTAAAAGGATTTGTTTCATTCTCACTGGGAACCCTACATAATCTATCGACTTTCTCTTAGAGATTGTTGATATTGAAGAAGGAGACCCTCTCCCTAGTCTCCGCTTAGGAAAACCAAAATGCACTAATTGAGTCTAGAGCCACGAGATTCATCAAAAATCTCATAGGAACACTTGACATGACATCGCTTGTTGTTCATCATAAGGACACAAGTGATATATTCTAGAGTCCTCGCAGTCTTAGCAATCTGCCGAACATTTATGAGAAGTTTCACATCTGTGATCTTCAGTGATTGAATGGAAACTTCTGCCAGGGTCAACATCAGCGGCCACGGCCAGTGAGTCACTTCGGTAATTCTCCGTGGATTACGCTTAGTGTGTCTCAAGCGGTCTACAGTCGTGGGGTGATGCTTCGGTGTACCTCAGCGACTCATCTGAGCTGTAGATGTACTTCGGTATATCGCGTTATCTCACTTGTGGGACTCCAGTTCAGTAACGGCCTTTGTGAGAATTAGAGATGTGTTTTCACACTATCTTGTTAACACCCTCGAAATTCAAACTTGTAAGTGCGGAATCCGCTTATTACTAACCGTTTTTATGTTTACTTCTTATGGAAGCTCGGGCGGATGGATGGAGTGCAGACTTCCACATGCTCATACCAACGACACATGAAAGTTCTCATCACAATCAAAGGCTATACAAAGTGTAAAGACTAGAGAACTTCATCATTGGAAACTCAAAGTCAAATAGAAGTGTGAGCATGGTGGAAAAAAACGTGGAGATACCTAACCAACGAAGTTGACAACGTGGAACAACCACATTAACGATCACAAAGCATGAAGGAACAAAGAATCAAGACTATTCTATATCTACACACAAAGTTCAAGCTCGAGAAAAGTAAAGACCTTATCAAGTGGAGCATCATTTGAATGACCACCCCTTAGGGGGAGATTGTTAGCCTTAATAGTTTTTATTAGAAGTGATGGTCATTCACATTTAGGAACTTTGTAACGTGTGTTAGATATCGTGCTAGAATAGTCAACGGGCTCGTGGATTGGGCTAAACTAATTGGTTATTAGTTTAGTTAAGCTAGCATTGTATAAGTTCATGTAACCCAATCCATGTCCAAGCCCATATACGGCCCTTGGCCAAGCCTTAGGGCATCCTTTGTCTTGTACTATAAATACCCCTCAAGTATGTCATTTGAGGGGTGTGCTTGAAAGTGTGTGTGTGTGTTTTTCCTTTGAAATAAACATCATATTGTTTCATCATTCTCTCACAACATACACGGTTTTTATATCATTCAAGTCACCATCTTCCTTTCTTTATTTCATCTTCTTATACGTATAAGTGTTTGGTTTAACGTGTTCTAAGCAAAACGTGGGTATTGGTTTGTGATAAGGTTGATATATCTTAGGTCCTACAGCCTACATAATTTTCAGGTGCATCAAATATCTCTTGGTTCCTACTAGGTAGCATGATTTTATGTTCCTTTGGAATCGGGTAATCAACAAGGAACGCTTTAAGCTCTTCCCTTGTTAATGTGCAACCTTGTTGCTTTATTACAAATTTTTTATTGGTCGACATTGAGCCTTCTAAAATCCACAATAATGTATTTGAAATACAGATATGAAGAAGCACTTTACCTTGTTGGATCGAAAGCTTGATCGGAAGTGGTTTTAGTAGGTGAAAAAGCTTGGCGAGAGAAAAAACTTTGTTAGGGTTTTCTTGTTTTTTACATTTTATATACCACAAGCGTTAAATCTCACCTACCGTGTCGGACTTATCCCTTTACTACAGGATTTCAAACCATTTTAAATTTTGAAATGATGTTTACTTTTAGGAAAGGTAGTTAGGATTAGCCTTGCATTAATTACGATCAATAACTACAAGGCTTTTCATCTTCGTTCGTTTTTTGTGACGAAGAGGAGGTTTCGTTTTTATTCCAGAATTAAATGCAATATTTCTTGTTCGTACATATCACTTTCGATGGGGGCTTGATGACGTTTCCCTCGATCGGTCGAAGGACCCCCTTCCTTACTCGGTCGAAATAGCATTACAAGACAATCTTTCTTCATAAGTCATTGGTGGCGTAAAACCATTCATCATTGACATGGTTACGGTTGGGACTCATGCCGAAGGCCTATGCCCTGATTGTCTTCCTTCAGAAGATACCAAGACAAATAAAACCTTGACTTGGTCTTCCCCCACGTTCCCACTATGTCCTTAGCTTCCCGCCAAGTCCGAGATAGTGGGGATGAAGCCCTAGCGGTTACCACAAATCGAGGGGCGCCCCCATGATCTCTACCGTGTGCTAACACTCTCCAAGCTATTTTCATCACCTATAAATAGGTTGGGCGAGTCATTCAATGGTATGTTCACTCAACACGATTATTTCACATACATCATATTACTTACAACACATATCATATACTTACTCTCACGCCGGAGGTGGTTAGCGAGGCCCACCCGCGATCATAACGAAGTGTCTACTATTTCTTATTGCAGATTGGCTACAAGTTTGGCGCAAACATATCACCCCTCATACCCTTTGATCATCATCGAAGGCCGGTGCGTCTGGTATTGTACAATCAGATATGATCCTTGAACCCTGCCTTCTTGCCAAGCTTCCACCGATCACGTATTCCAAACATCTCTCAAACACCTGAGAAATCATGCTAAAAGATCAGCTTACGCTGGTGAGTTCATAGATTTAAGTTCAACAAAATCATAGTGGACCAGTAGGAGTTGATTTGCTATACAAGACCTAAGATAGATAAATACCGATCCTACCCGGATCACCAACCATAATCATATCATCCATCCGGGATTACTAGAATTAACGACTCTAGTCGGCCTTTATGCGTGGCAAAATCTAGAGCAATTGCCAACCACGGATTAGGTCGATGTGAAGTTTATTCTTAGCTAGGCAACGATTTATAGCAATTAGGATTGCTACCTAGTCTAAGGCAACAAGTACTTAGCGTCTATCTAAGCATTCACATATAAGCAAATCCAAATAGTTTTCATGGTCCAAAAGCAGTAGCATGATTCTCACCCCAATATAGTTAAAACGTAGATAAAAGTGGGGCTATGAAACTCACCTCAAGCAATCAACGCGCAAATAAACACTAGCGAAGATAACTTGTAATCCGCGGCACGGCAACTATCGACTTCGGCACAACCTATTAATGTAGACCAAATTTAATATATATATCTCTCGAAATCAACGTTATCTACCCCAATGTATTCTATTTCATTATTTCCAAAAATGTCTCGTTTTACCATTTAATCCTAGTGTTTGGTATCCTCATGTGGGTGTATCGACTCAATATGATGCTATGAATGCACTCAAGCAACTAGTATATAACTCAATGCAACACCATGAGACGTCTAAGCGATAAGCTCTATAGTCCAATAAGTTTTGGAATAAATAGTAGACCTTATCGAGTTCGTCAACTCGATAAACTCATTTATTTACTAAATTGTAAACTATTATCCCATAGATTAATCGTATCCTAAGAGTCATAAGGATAATTCACCCATTAATAAGGTTACCCAACGTACCTTGCGGGCTCTTATTAGATCGTCAACCCTAATAAGTCCATACCCACGTGGATCAACACTATTAATGTTAGGTTATCCGTAACCCATGCACACAACGTAAGAAAATAAATACTTAAACTAGTATTAAATACCCATAATTGGCATCCTTCGATAAACGTGTACTCGAAACATTAATTACTTATTTATTATAAAACATTTCCAATTTAGTCGTTAGTTTCCATTTAAAATAGTAAATAACAAGATGAGTCTTTTTATCGATATTTTTGGTACAAAAACCCATTTATTATTTATATTTTATAGTCTATTAGCATTTTTATGTGTATATATATATATATATATATATATTTTCAAATTCCAATATTAATCTCATATCGTTATTCGTTTCGAGTCCACAAGCACGAGTCATGACTTCTCGGCTTTTAATCAATCAATAGTCCAAAATATACTAAAGTCCGTGTTCACGGCTTTGTCGAGTCAACTATTGACTAAAAAGTCAAAGTAACACCGACGTAGCTCAAAGTTGACAATATATATATATATATATATATATATATATATATATATATATATATATATATATATATATATATA
The DNA here is from genome assembly GCA_910596185.1 of Chrysanthemum makinoi. Taxonomy (NCBI): domain Eukaryota; kingdom Viridiplantae; phylum Streptophyta; class Magnoliopsida; order Asterales; family Asteraceae; genus Chrysanthemum; species Chrysanthemum makinoi. The sequence continues at coordinate 163,369,771 of OU343222.1, read as the reverse complement.
TATATATATATATATATATATATATATATATATATATATATATATATATATATATATATATATATATATATATATATATATATATATATATATCAACTCAATTTAAAAGTCATAATAGCCAATTCAATCCTAAACAACACAAATCAATCTTGCCAACCAATCAATCAACCAAATATACCGAAACCAATATTTATGACCTAATGGTCATGACACTGTCCTGTTAGAACCACGTGAACGGACAAGCCCTAGAAGCTTCTCGGCTTCGCATCTCATCCAACCTCAACTACATCAACCAACAAGCTACCAAAACGACCCGACCCGGACCCAAGGTCCATGTGGGTCTCGTACACAAACCAAGGCTCACGTACGTGGCCTTTGTGGCTCGTACACCATCTCAACCCAACCAAAATACTTCCAAATCAATTCCACAACATCCAAATACAATCAATCAAGCTCCAATCATCAACCAAACACAAAACCCATCATCTATTCTAACCAAAAATATGAAACTAGACCTAAAATGCATAAACCCATCAAATTGATACACCACATGCTTACCAAACACTAACTACTTGTTTATTTGGATGTTAATTAGACTTAATTTCATGTTTCACCCAAAAGCCCTAAATTTTTCCATAGGGTCGAAATCCTAATTAATCCATACGTGGGTTATTATAGCTTAAACAAGCTTTACCCATGTTCCATTTACCTTATTCAAGCACGAATTGCAAAACCCACTTGAAACCCTAAAAATCCGAATCTTAATCTTTATATTTGAAGGTGTTAATGAAGGTTTCAGTGAGAGTATTATATATGGAAAGAAAGAGGGAAAGAAGATCTACAAGATAGTGGTGGAGGTGTAATTTCACTTGCTGGAAATTGGCCTGAATGTGGCCGAATATGAGGCCAAAGGGTGGTGGTGTTGGTTAGGGTTTTTATTTTTGAAGAGAGAGAGAGTGTAGAGATAGAAAGGGATGAATAGGTGATTTTTAGAGAGAGAAAGTGAAGAGTGAAATGAAGAGAGTGAGGGGTATATATACTTAGAGATAGGGACTCAAAAATAAATAATTTTAGGGGAGGGGGCGCCGGCCATGGGGAAAATGGGGGGGTCGGACTTGTAATTTTTCGTAACTATCCCGTTTACCCATTCTCGAGCTCATATATCGTCCCCCGAATGTCCCACAACGTTCATTCGACTTTCTAACATCGTTATTTACGTTTTTCAACGAGTTTTGACTATTTGTTTGTCAATTTTCGAGTTACGGTCTAAAAGTTACATTATTTCTCGTTTTAGGCTTTTCTAGTGCCGAATCGAATAGTGCCTACCAAATAGAGTTAAAACTCATACGATAACTCATTCAATAGTGAAATAAACCGTAAAAACCAATAAACGATATAAAATCAAGTCATAGTTTATAAAAATAGTGATAAAGGCAAAGCTCGGTTTAGTTTAACGTAATGCGGTTACCTAAAATAGATTCCCCAAATTGCCAGTTGTCACACTTACAAATTCCACATGTGCCCAACCAGAACACTGTTCAAGGAATTAGATTACAAATTTAAGATGATTGGAAAGGAAGAATTTGATAAGAAATTCATATTTTCTTTTGGACTTGGAAGTGCCAATGTTAGAACAAGGAATGGTGAAATGCTTATCCCAAAAGTCCAGTACACCCCTGAAGTTACTTTGAACATACTGAGCCTTGATTATTGAAGGAACAAGGTTATGCAGTGGAACTTGACAACAATACATGTAGTCTACACTACATGTATGATCAGAAAGAACTTGAATGGGAACAAAGGGAACAGAAGGAACAGAAGGATGGATAAGAAGCCATTGCTGCACACAACAGATTCCTAGAAGAACATTTTGAGTCCCTTGATCCCAAGGATGAATGCTCTTTAGTAAACAGACTTGAAGACTTAAAGTGGGGAAGGAATGACACAAAGGACTATGTTGATGAAGAGTACATAAGTGGGAATGGGTCACTTTATGCATTTAGGGTAAATTCCTTTGCAATATTTTTATCTTTTATGAAGTTATTGAAGAAGGACAGTTTGGTCTATAAACATTGGGAAGCCTTTAGCAAGAAATATGTAGAGATGTTGAAATGGTTTTATCTAGTCTATTTAAACTATGATACACTAGATATCATACCACCTGTGATAGGAGTGATGGAAATAAACTTGTTAAGCTTGCATAAAATAGTGGATAGTCTTGGAGGCTATCTTTGTGTGACACTAGGAGACAAATGGAAGATTATTGCAAATCTGCAAGGGCTCACTGATGGGGATGAAGAGGCAATAAAAGGCTGCTACAAAAGGTTCATTGACATGACTCAAGTCTACTTTGAAACTGCAAGAATGCCTTGGCAAGAGAAGTCCATGAAAGAGAAGGCTGAGAAAAGTGGGACTGCTCCAGAGGACAAAGACCAAGAGGAAGCAGGAAAAAAAGAAATTGAGTATAAAGAAATAGACAGGACACAGTTTGGAGTCAGGCTTGATAGCAAGATGGAGAGGAGCACAAGATACAAGCAGCACAGGAAGCAATGACTTTGAAGTCATTGTTTAAGGATGAATGGAACATCACTCAGATTGACCTTTATGAATTATGGGGGAGATGTTGACTTCTTAATATCATAAAGTCAATAGTCATAAGTATTTTAGTATGTACTTAGTATATTCAAATGTAATATGTACATAGTTTATGTAATGGGTCCAAATAGGTTACTGCAATGGGTCAAAAACAGTTACCCCAAACACCCTATAGCAGTTAGAATATAGCAGTTATATGTAGTTGGTAGTTAAGGTAGTTATGCCAGTTATATGCCATAACTGCCTTAACTACCAACTACATGTAACTGCTATATTCTGACTGCTATAGGGTATTTGGGGTAACTGTTTTTGACCCATTGCCGTAACCTATTTGGACCCATTACATAAACTATGTACATATTACATTTGACTATACTAAGTACATACTAAAATACTTATGACTATTGACTTTATGATATTAAGGAGTCAACATCTCCCCCCTAATTCATAATGGTCAATCTGAGTGATGTTCAATTCCTTAAACAATGACTTGGTAGTTAAGGCAGTTATGTCACGAATATGCCAAGGGTCACAATATTTAGAATTAACTGCCATAGTGTCCTTTAGATTGATATATATATATATATATATATATATATATATATATATATATACACACACATATATATATATATTATGCTTGTGGTGACCACCTTTAAAATAGAAACGATAGGAACCAACTAAAATACGCAAAGTGTCATTTACATTTAAAAGAAAAGATAAATTCATTTTAATGTATGTAAGGGTATCATAGTCATTCGATCCACATAACCCTAAATAATCTCTATATTAAGAAATAAGAATTTGTAACTGCCGTCACCTACTTTTATTCTCTAAAAGTAACCATTGAAAAAAATGAAACCAGAAAACTAGAACTGCTCTTTGATTCTTCGTCATCTATTATTCCTAAAAACCTCTAGCTATTCTTTCCATCAAAGAAAAAAACCCTCTCAAAACCATGTTGATATTTCTGTGACATCCTTGTAAGCCGTCATCGTTCTCAGTTTTCGGCCACCTGAAACCGCCTCATTCGGTCTCAACGGCGAACATAATCTCACGGATCTTCCTCTCGTTACCAGATCCGAGTTCTTGGAACCCTAACTAATGATTTTGCAATCGACTGTGTGTATTAATCGAATTGGTGCGTAAGAAACATTCATTTTGGGCTTCTTGGCTTTAAGATCTGTTTTGTTTTTGTAATCAAGTTGGGTTTTTTTTGGTGATATACCCACTAAATAAGTTGTGTGATCAAATGGGTGACTCAGTGAGTCTTGGAGTGATTCATGCATTAATAGTTTGTTTATCATCTATTTTTCGTTTGTGTATTAAAGATAGTTTTGATACTTTGTTTCATAAGATGATGCATTACGTAGATCTTTTTAGTGTTGTTTAGGTATTTTTAATTAAATTTAAAGGTTTGTTTCAAAGTTAGGGGTGATGTATCAGTTTTTGGCCGATTCGGTTTGCTTTTCCGATGTGACATTTCTGGTTCATGGTTATTGTGATTTTGGAGACATAGCCATATATTGATTTGGGTCTTTGTTTGATTAGTTTGTATCAATAAGAAAAACTTAAAAAGTGACATTTGTGACTTCAAATGTGTAAAAAAAACTTGGTCTATCACTTAAAATGTATTATGAAACTAAGTGCGTAAAAAAACTTAAAATGTGATTTCAATGTATCAATAAACTAAATGTGTCACTTAAAATATATCAAGAACTCTGTGTATAAAAAATTATTGTATGTCATTTGAAATGTATCAAGAACTACGTGTTTAAAAAATAATAGTATGTCGATAAAAATATGTAAACAAAAAATTAGTATATCATTACCAATGTATCAAACGATTAAGTGTGTCATTAAATAAAAATGAAGTGTGTCAAAAAAAATATAATGGGTCATTAAAAAATGTATCAGTACGCCACCGCAAATATAACAAAAAATCTATTGTGTTTCAAGAAATTTTATGTGTCAAAAAAATTCAAATACAGTAGTTATATTCAATGTTTGTTTTACCAAAATGCCCTCATGATCTCACTTATTCACTAAAATGACACTCATTTAATTAGATTTAATCATCATCCATAAGGATTGATCTAATGGTTCACAATGGTTCCTATTGTTTTTACTTTAAGAGTGGTCACCACAAGAACGCCATATATATATATATATATATATATATATATATATATATATATATATATATATATATAGTGTAAATAAATCACAATTCAACATCAATATCATTAACAGTTTTAATACAACTTTTGTCCCTTGACTGCTTTATTATTGTGCTTACAGTTTCATACAAAATGGTTCATCATAACCACACTTTCAAACCCAACCATGTTGGCCACAAACGTGGGCAAAAGAAACTATCAAATAATGGATTGAAAATCGGATAAAATGTAATCTTATTATATAGAGCTTATTGAAAGTTTTTAAAAATATACTGGCATATAATTATTCCTAAAATATCATCTGTAATATTTAAACTTATCTATAAACATTATCAATATTGTTTTACTGCAGATTATTAGAATGCTCAAAGTAATTTCATTTATTATATGAAACATCTAAAGCCGGTCAATACATATATAATCCCCAAATGGAATGAGGCTACAATCTAATGACAGTTAATACTAGGATTAGTATCATAAAATTTCCCATAAACATTTTTACAATAAGCATTTACGTCTTCTCCGGTGATATCAACTTTGTTTGTCACTATTCCATGACACTTATTGTCTTCGCTGCAATCAAAAGTAATCGCTCTCTTTGATGCTGAGGTACCATATATATTCGTATATGTTATATGACTCACTCGAACTGCTGATGCGCCCGGCTAATATAAATAAGGAAAAAAAAATTAGTACAGGTTTTAGATTATAAAATAGAGTAATGCTTATGAGATTGTTATGGAATAACCATGCTTACCGGTGCAGAGCAATAATGATTTACCGTACTAGTGCAGTAATGTTGATCAATTATAATCGGATTTTTAACATTCTCGAGATTAATGTCCCTAAATGTAATCTTCTTAGCGCATTCTCTCTCCATGCTAGTATAATACAAGAAACCAATTAATCAATATAAATGTAATAATATCTCGACAAATAAGTAATTAACTTAACGTAGGTAAGTTTAATGCAATCATACCGGTACCGTCTTGATTCTTAGTCCATTTTTCGTTCCAGTGAGAGTGCAATCTCTTACTATTACTTTTTCGACTGTTGAAGTACGACCATTCTTTCCAAGGCTTCCGATGCTGCCAAAACATGTCAATTGAGAAAGGCAGGATAGCAAAAGCACAAATCAAAACATCGCGGCCACAAAATTTTGTATTGTTCACAAATGTTTTCAATGACTACTGATGGGCGATTGAGCTAAATAAATAGCTTAAGATATGGTACCTTATGCCATGACCAGGTCCGCAAAAGACCCTTGTTACATTGATATCATAAGCGCCACTACCAATAGCAACACAATCGTCGCCTGTTATTACGTATATGGGAAACAATAAGCAAATCAAATGTTTCAGAGTATAATAGAGTAAAAGGAATTGCAATTTTATGTTTATGTCATATACCCGTTTCAATTGTAGAATCATGAATGTAAACATGTGACGACAAACTAACATCGATTCCATCAGTATTGGGGCTGTATTCGGGTGCGGAAATATGAAGATCATGGACTTCTACATCTCGACAACCATTAATGCTAATATGTCTCTTTGGACCGTTTATATGTCTTGTACCACTTAATTGAAGCCCGTTGCATTTTTGAAAATGTAACATCTTAAATATCAATATATACATATTAGTATTCAGATCTAATAATGACTACTTATACTTCACTATGATATGAAAAGCACATACCGATGGGCATTTGCAATCTACACCTGTGGGCTGCAAAAGTTAAGAAAAGACGCATTGATAATTAACAACAAGGGTATACAAACTGATCAAATGGTTGAATAACTTTACCTTTATTTCCGAGCCCGGCCACCAGATAGAACCTTGACCATCTAGTTGGCCAGGTCCTTCGATGGTGAGGCCGTCGATAGAATCAAATATTATCATATAGCCATTCATATCGCAACCTTCCCATCCATCTAGACTCTTGGGGGCAGTAATGTCCCCCAACAGCTACCCACCAAAAACATATAATTAAATTATAATATGAATCAGAATCATTAAAATTGAGTGAGTAAAATTTAGAAAGAAACAAAAAATCAAATGAACTTTTACGTTTTGTGCAATTAACTAAATAAAAACTTTGTTTTTCCATCATTTAATCACTTGTTAGAAATTAAAAAAAGTTGTCCTTTTAACAAGTAAGGAATTATAACATGTAAAACAAATCCGTTAAATATTGAGCGGTTTAATCTTACAAAACAAAATTTCGAGATTTTAAAGTACAAATGTGAACCAGAGGATTAGAGGATGTTAATGGAATCTGCGTTTTAATCAAATGTCAAACATAATCAGAGTTTATAGAGACAATTTTTGCTATCATTTAAGTCCTAATCTTAGTAATGCATACCTGAATAGAAATGCTGGGTGATCTGCATGGACCCGAGAATGAAACACATCTTAATAAAAACGTCAAGTCTGATGGCACGATCAATGTCGGCTCCTCTGACTCATATGCACATACATCCGCCCATGCTTGAACAAAAGCCTGAATCACAGGTCTAGTTAGAAACAATCATAAATTTTATTCAAACTTGTTAACATTATTTACATACATCAGTGTCATCTACATTCCCATCTCCTATTGCGCCATAGTGTGTTACATCAAACGTGGCTTCTTCACTTGTGGTTTTCGAGCCAGATGAAACATAGAAAAAGCTCAAGAACACCACAATTATAAAACCCTGCAAAATAATTAAGACAACATGAATGATATATAACTATTAAAATTGTAATGAATAATCTGGCACAAAAGTGGCTGATTACCATTTCTTGAAAGCAATTTAGGATATCTGTAATGCAGACTTCTCTACAGTATCTGTATATATAGTGAGAAAATGTTAGATTATGTACACATGTTAAGAGATTCACAAAATCTGCATAATATGATGATATATAAGTTTGAGTAAATTATTTTTGTCACTATTATATTAAATTATATTGAACATATATCACTATTATATATGCAACTACAAATTTTGTACTTCTATTGCTGTTGTAAATGATACTAATAAATATACATTTTGCAAGTACACTTTTTTAAGACTCAATACAAAAAACTAGTTGAATTCTTCGGATTTTAAAAGCTAAATGGCCACGGTTAAGAATGTGTAAAATATAGAGTTCATACTTTCTCAAGTGTGGTAATAATGGGCGTGACAATTTTTTCTACACAAATAAATGTGGAAATATTATCCAAATTTTTATGGTTAAAAGTGTGAAAATATTTTTTGAATGTCCACACCTAAAAGTGTGGCAAAATTGCCAAAAATGTTTATAATAAAAAGAGTGAAAGTATTTGTGCCACATATAAGTGTAGCTTTATTGTAATTATATACACTAATATATATGGATTACTTTTTAAAATATTTGTGACACCTATAAATGTAGCAAAATTAATATGCATATAAATAGGTTCACAGTTGACCATACCGTAGCAAAATAAATATGAAGAATAGAACTATTTTTTTAGCAAAAAAGAAGGTCCATATACTTAATATTGTGCATGCATAATGATGTGGGCAAGAAAATGGAGAAAACATCATCCAAACAAAAGTGCTCGCACAAGCAATGCAGAGAGGGACTTTTGTGTATATGACAGTTTGTGCAACGCACAAATAAGTGGCGAGTCGCACCAATAGTCCATAGATTTTTTTTTTTTAAGTTTAGTTTACTTGTTGGTATTTGTGTTTTTTTGGAATTCGTTTTTAGATAATGATTAGGAAACTAATTCCTGTCATGTTATGGTTTATTAGATTATTTCATTCACTGATATAAATACTGACCTTTAAGTACGTCAAACTATAACTTAAAATCTTCTTGATTAATTAAACTAGTAAGTGTTATAAGAGTTTCCCTTTATTCAAGTTATATTTCTTCGAGGTTTCATCTTGGTATTCTTGGAATAAGGTCACCGTTCGAGTAGATATTATAAAATCGCTTCCGCTTTCACGCGTCGGCTTGGCATCGAGTGGTTAGTTTTTTAATGGTCAGTGTTCAACATTTATCCAAAACCCGTATTATTGGTGGAGCACGGTCAGAAGAAAACATGGATCATGATTTAACAGATTTCATGACCAAATTTGATAGAATTTCCACTATCTTTGCAGATTTTTTTTCCGTGATCGTACGTGGGGCATAAAACCACAATAATAGTGAGAATTGTAAAAATGGTAACAAACACACAACAAACTTCTTTACACCCAGCCAACCACCCCTTGGTGTATATTTTTATTATAACGATTCAAGAAGATAAGTCCCCAATCGGATGCTTACCAAACAATACAAAGACAAGATTGATCTCTACTAGGTAGGCACCAATCAACCTTACTACAATATCACTCAGTCACTCAAACAACAAAGATCAAATGTGATTGATCTTTAGAACAATACTAACAACTGATATCAAAGTGATATCACTAACAAAAGAATACCAGCATTGTGTGTAAACGAGAGAATAATCGATGAAGAAGATGATATCAAACCCTAGAAGAGGTTAAGTATATATAGCTGATGTTACATATCAGCCCTTCAAGATATCTTCAATATCAAAAACAGCTCCAAACTTTCTTTAGTGCAAATGAAGACTTCAACTTGACATATTTAGTCCTTGTACTTTTAACATCCCCTCTCAAGTTGATAGACTTCAACCTTGATCAACATCACAATTTTTAGCCTGATTGCCTTTTTTTTATCAACATCACAATCCTTTGCCTGTTTGCCTCCATTGAGAGACCCTGCAAACATGTCAACTAAACCAAGTTTTTTGCACAATACACAATGTTGCTTTTGACCAAGACACTTGGTAAAAATATCTGCAGTCTGCATGCTAGTATGAATTTTAACAGTCTTAATCACACCTGCAGATACCTTTTCTCTTACCAAATGTACATCCAACTCAAAATGTTTAGTTTTCTCATGGAAAACTGGATTAGCAGCAATCTGTATAGCAGCACTATTATCACAAAAAACATCCACAGGCAATAAGCCTTTAATACCAAGACTACTTAACAAATTGCTCAACCAAATAACTTCACAAGTAGTAGAAGCTAAGCTTCTATATTCCTTTCAGGTGAGCTTCTAGACAAAGTGGACTGTTTCTTACTTTTCCAGAAATAAGAGAATCACCTAAAAACACGAATCCAAGATGCAGATCTTCTAGTTATGGGACACTTTGCCCAGTCAGCATCAGCATAAGCTCTAAGTTTAGGATCAGAAACTTTGTTGAATTGTAAACCAGAACCAGGAGAACCCTTAAAATATTTCAAAACTCTTAAAGCAGCCTTAAGATGAGACTGAAAAGGCTTATGCATATGTTGACTAAGACAATGTACAGGATAACTAATATCTGGTCTAGTATTAGTTAGATAAATCAACTTTCCCACCAGTTTTTGATAGTTAGTAACATTGTGCAAAACCTTATCAGTATCACTTTCATTACAACTTAACACAGAATTCTCAGGCAAATGAGTATCCACAGGTTTAGCAGCTAACAACCCATACTCATATAACAATTCCATACAAGATTTTCTTTGTGTCATACACACACCTCTTTCATTTTTCAAAACTTCAATTCCAAGAAAATATTTCAACTCACCCAAATCCTTAATCATAAACTTGGTACTCAAAAATAGTTTAAACTTTTTAATCTCATCTTCATTGTTACCAGTTATGACAATATCATCAACATACACAAGCAAAGCAACAAATATGTTATCTTTCATTTAATATACGAGAATAGTCAAATTTGCTTTGAACAAACCCATGTTCAATCAAGGCAGTGGTAAGTTTAGCATTCCACTGTCTTGGAGCTTGTTTTAGACCATACAAAGACTTATTAAGTTTGCAAACTTTACTATCATCACCACCATTAAAACCCTTTGGTAATACCATATAAACATCTTCATCTAAATCACCATACAGAAAGGCATTGTTAACATCCAGTTGATATAATGGCCAATTCATATTAACAGCAATACTAATTAAGCATCTCACAGTAACCATTTTAACAACTGGGCTAAAAGTTTCATCATAATCAAAACCTTCTCTTTGATTAAAACCTTTTGCAACTAATCTAGCCTTATATCTATCAACCTCACTAGTAGACTTGTACTTTATTTTCCAAATCCATTTATATCCAATGGCATGTCTACCAAGAGGTAAAGTACATTCAGTCCATGTATTATTTCTATTTAAAGCCTCAATTTCATTATTCATAGCTTCAGACCAATTAGAATCTTTGACAGCTTCCTCATAAGTTTTAGGTTCAACAGATTTATTAAGAGTAGAAGCAAAGCACATATTATTACTATTAAGACCTCTATAGCAAACATATTTTTCAATACCATATTTGACTTTAGAACTCATCACATAATCATTGAACCTAATAGGAGTTTTAGTCTCTCTACCGCACCTTCTTATAACAGTGTCTGCACATCATCATTTTCAAATAAAGACTGAGTTGTTATGTTTTCAGAATTATGTTCAGGAACGGGACTGCCCTCAGACCAGTATTGGTCACCAACTTGGGTTGGAGAATGCTCATCTTCATGATACAAAAGAGTAGTATCTGAGTCTACTGCATCAAATAAAGATGGCAAACTACCTTCCACAACTGATGTATCTTCCCCTTCATCATTGGGACTTTGAGACTTAAGACTATCAAAAAACTTCAAGTGATCTACTTCATTTGCATTCTCTGCATCAGTGATATCACAGGTTTTCATTTTAAGTGGAAAAATGTTTTTATAAAATTTCACATCTCTAGCAAAAATACATTTCGGTATCTAAACTTAAAAGTTTATAAGCCTTTTTAGTAGTAGAAAAACCCAAGAGAACACATTTTTCAGACCTATAAGACATTTTATCATGATTGTTCAAAATAGTAGCAAAACAAAGACATCCAAAAGACCTCAAATGGGATTTGGTTTCTTTTTATACAAACGCTCATAGGGACATTTACCATGCAAGACAGATGATGGCAAACTGTTTATAAGATATACAGCAGTTAGAACACAATCAGACCAAAACTTTAAAGGAATCCCCCTTGAAACATAAGACTCCTTGCAACATTGAGCAAGTGTCTATGTTTCCTTTCAGCAATCCCATTCTGCTGAGGTGTATGGACACATGAAGTTTGATGAATAATTCCAAGATCAGAAAACATATCATTCATTTTCTTATTAACAAATTCGTTCCATTATCGATCTTACAGTTTTTATTTTTAAATAAAATTGATTCAGTATCAAGTGAATGAAACTACAGAAAACACCAAATACTTCATCCTTAGTTTTGACTAAGTATACCCATACAGCTCTAGAAAAATCATCAACAATAGTCAAAAAATATTTGTATCCTTCTCTGCTTGTAACTCTATAAGGGCCCCATAAGTCAAGATGACCAAGATCACCAATATTCTACGTGACTTATGATCGGACAAGGGAAAAGGTTCCCTTGGTTGTTTTGCCCTATGACAGATTTCACAAACAGAGATAGTAGAATTCTTGGAAATACCAAGATCCTTTTGAAGAACAGATAGAACAGGATCAGCAGGGTGACCCAATCTATTATGCCAAGTAAGTTTAGACACATTATAAGATATAACCATATTGCACTGACCTAAATACAAATTAGGAGCATGTCAAACAAGTAAAGACCATCGACCGACTACCATCCCGAACAATCTCCCTTTTCCAATCCTGAATATAACATTTATCCTCATCAAAACCAACAAACAACTTACTATCTCTAATAAGCTTATTATCAGATAAAAGGCTCACACAATATCCAGGAACAACCAACACATCATAAAGAGTAACATTATTAGTCAACTTCAAATTTCCAACATGACTAATAGTGGCAAGAGTCCCATTGGGATGACCAACAGTAATTTTAAGACTAGTAATATCCACAACATTGGTCATACCAATAGTAGAGACAGTTAGGTGTCTTGATTAGCACCTTTTGAGTCAATGATCCAACCCAAAGAGATAGTACTAATGCCTTGACTAGAATTAGCATAAAATATCTAGAAAAGTTAACATTAAACCGCACATTTCCATTAAAGAAAGAAGCTCTACCTGCCATATTAGCATGTATGCTTCCAGAGGGAGTTTTACTAATTAAGGATAACAACTTCTTCATCTGTTCAAAAGTAAAACCGAAGAGTTGCCATCGATGAAGAAGTATACTTATTCTCATTTTGTTTAACATCGATAACGATTATAGTTTTGTTTAAAAATATTTTGCTTATTAACAGGATTATTGTTTTTAACAAAACCAGGAGGAAACCCAATCAACTCATAGCATCTGTCAATAGTATGTCCAATTTTACCACAGTTCTTACAATTCAGATTAGGATTAGGACCTCTATTAGCAGTATTAGAATTGGAATTGGTGCCTCTAGTGTTATTATTATTAAACACTCTTCTATTGTTATTAAAAGACTTAGCAGAAAAAGAAGAAGCATTAAGTTTAGACTCAGAAACACTAGAGGTCTCGGGAATCCTCTGTGGGACTCCTCCCTAGATACAACAACATAAGCATCTTTGACCTCAGGAAGAGGATCTCTAGTTAACAAGCAGCTTCTCACAGGTTGATACTTGATCATCAAGACCCATAAGGAACTGCATCAGTTTCATTAACTGTTGATGCAGAACTAACTCAGTACTAGCATCACAAGTACACTTATGCTCACAAGTACATTTAGGCAATTTAGTGAGAGAATCAAATTCTCTCCATAAGGAATTGAGCCTATGATAATAATCGACAAGTAACTACCACCTTGTTTAACAAAATTAATTTTTTGTAACAGATTATATATCACAGAACCATCAACTTTATCATAAGTTTCTTTTAACTCTTGCCAAACGCGGCATTCTCCGAATAAACCAATCCATATAAACATCATGAGAAACAGAATTCATAATCCAAGTCAAGACTATAGCATTACATCTATCCCATTGAGCACACAAAACATCACTAGTAGTAAACAACTCTTTAAGACAAGTACCATCAACAAAGCTATACTTATTCCTAGCTTGCAATGCCAATTTCATAGCACCAAACCAGATTCTATAATTTTTCAGTTCGCCCAAGCGGTTTAAATGGAATAAGAGCAGTTCCACTATTATCATTAGTTTGAATATGAAGAGGATTACCAGCATCTAGACTACTAATTAATACTTGAGTATTACTACCACTAGGTTGATCTTCAATAGCCATAATAACCAATCAACAAGAACAAACAACAAAAACAAATAACAAGAACAAAGCGAAGAATAACTTGAGAAATAACCACAATAAACAAAACCAACAAGACCAACAAACAACCTGAACTAAACAACTCAATCAACTTCCAAGAGCCCCAATTCCTATCCTCCTTCGACTTAGACACAACAATAAACTAATAATAAAGAAAACAAATATAGCTACCACAACTCACACCCAAGATCAACAAAAAAGAACCGTGATGGGAAGACTGGGGGCCGGAAAGCAGGTATTCGTACCAATCAAGTTGGCGATCAAGGAGTTAATGTCCCGTTTGCACCTTCTAGACTCAGTTAATGTTGTCTTAAAGAAGATATGAAACTTACAGTGCTAAATAGAAAGCAAGAACAACAAGAATGGGCCCAAGAACACCAGGGAACAAAATCCCCAAAACCAGAAATTAGGGTTTCAAGAACCCCAATCAAAAATCCCACAAGAATCACCGAGATCTAGCCCAAAGACTAAATCAACAACGCCGCTAAGAAAAGCCTCAATTAACCAATAACACCGTCAATTGCAAAAACCCCCAAAATCTCCTTTGAAACCCTAGAAACCCTAGAATCTCAAAAACCACCAGATCAGAACCGTGAGCTCTGATACCATGTAAAAATGGTAACAAACACACAACAAACTTCTTTACACCCAGCCAACCACCCCTTGGTGTATATTTTTATTATAACGATTCAAGAAGATAAGTCCCCAATCGGATGCTTACCAAACAATACAAAGACAAGATTGATCTCTACTAGGTAGACACCAATCAACCTTACTACAATATCACTCAGTCACTCAAACAACAAAGATCAAATGTGATTGATCTTTAGAACAATACTAACAACTGATATCAAAGTGATATCACTAACAAAAGAATACAGACAGTGTGTGTAAACGAGAGAATAATCGATGAAGAAGATGATATCTCACGAAACCCTAGAAGAGGGTTAAGTATATATAAGGTGATGTTACATATCGACCTTCAAGATATCTTCAATATCAAAAACAGCTCCAAACTTTCTTTAGTGCAAATGAAGACTTCAACTTGATATATTTAGTCCTTGTACTTTTAACAAGAATACATGGTGATTATTGGGAAGGTAAAAAAAGTGTGAAAGATTGAGTACCAACAACAAAACATTTTCACTCAAATTGCTTGGTTAGTTATTCATGGTATTTAAATTTTGATGTCGACAATATTGGTTTTTTATTTTAAATTATCAATTCAGGTTGGTCAAATTAGAAAAAGCAAAATTTTTGGATTCCAATATCAATTGAAAAGTTATTTAGTCGTGGAGTGTATTGTGAAGCAACGACAAGGATGATTGCCCTATTTATTGAGGAAGCAATGATGTGAGATTCAAGTTTTATAAGATTTAAAAGGGATCTCTATTTTTTCACATCATTGGGGAAGAAAAATGAGATGGCTCCAACCAAAGCAAATACTGGAGTTTTAATGGCCAAGAATATAATGTAAATCCACATGTTGAATCCAAAATTTAAGAACCTCAAGTTTCTAAGAAATTTGATACAAATTATCAACATTAATGTCAGAGACAACAAAGGAAATGTTAACGGTGGATTTGAAGGTGGTACACTATGGTACTGCTATGTAAAAATCCTAAGGATTAATGTTTGTATTCTTGATATGTCTACGTTATAGAGGTTTTTTTTATCGTGATATGAGCATGGTTACCCAAGTCGATAAACCAACAAAAATTTCCAATGGCGAATAATGAAGTTTTTTTTTTTATTGTGTTTGAAGACTTTATGAAAAAGAGCGTTGTAGTTAAATGGAATCATAAGGCTACATGATAAATACACTCAATTGTGAGAAGTTGTTTGAGGAATATGATGCAATTAATGATGAGGATTGAAGGTCGTAACTTTTCAAATGAGAGGGAATGATGCGGACAAACAATTACCGCACAAGCAATTGAGAGAGGAAGTTCTGCGTTTTTGACAATTTGAATGCCGTACAAATGGTCTAGAAAGCATTTTAAATGTTTTTTTTTTTATTTTTTTATTTTTTTTTTCTCTTTTTCTTCAGTTTAGAGTATTTTGGGTATTTTTATGAATTCTATAAATTCTCTTTTGTAGTAACTAGATAATTATAAGAAATTTAATTCTTATCATTTTTTGTTTTTCAAGATAATTATAGATACGAGGTTTAGGTCTCACTTTAATTTTAACTTTTTACATTAATTAAATCAAGTGCTTTGAGTATTATATCTTGTTAGAGCTTTTATTCCAATACGATTTCATCATAACCTTGAATCAGGGTTGCCTTTATATAAAGTTTTATCAAGTTGCTTCCGAATTAGAACATGCATGGAGATGTAGTAGAGACTTTCAAATCAAAAGTAAAAGAGAGGGTTACGTCACAAGTGGAGTACATAATGGCATGGATCGGATGTGTGGGACGTCCTAACTCGCATCCTCAAAGACACGGAAAAGGAATCCTTTGGTGTGACTAGTGGGACAACAAGAACTCATACAACCTACAGGAATCCTGGTGTCTTAGTGAGGAGGTGCAAAATAAAGTCGCAATGAAACAAACTAGGTTCATAGAGTTTTTTAGTCGGGGAGGGATCCCTAGTGGATAGAAGTAGGTCAAATGATAAGTATAAGGAGTAAAAAAGATAAGCAAAAAGGGTAAAAGCCCAAGCAAATTTGTACAAGAAATTTGCATCCAAAGAGGGAGCAAACGATACCTACAAGATTGCTAAAGCCCAAAAGAGAAAAATAAAATATTTAAGAAATATAAAATATATCAAAGATTAAAGAGGTAAAAATATTGTAAACAAAGAAGTAATTAGGAAAAGATGGGGAGCGTACTTTTTCTTCTATTTTCAACGGGAGAAAGCATGAGGCGGAGAGTAGAGAACGCTAGACCCAGTACAATTTCTACTACTCAAGGATTAGTCAAGGGTGTGAGGAAAACCTTATAGAGGAAGCGGAGAAACAAAGCCGTACGACCGGAGCAAATTACCATAGAAGCTTGGAGGTGCCTAGGAGATAATGCATTAGATTGACTAACAATTCTCTCCTACAACATCTTTACAAGCGCTAATATTCCAGATGAATGGAGACTTAGTGAAGTCATCCGCATTTACAAAAGAAAGGAGATGCTTAAGTTTGTAGCAACTATAGGGGTATTAAGTTTCTTGGTTACACCATGAAGCTTTAGGAGAAAGTAATTGAGAGAATGTTGCGAAGAAAGATAGGGGCGTCATAGAGCCAATTTGGTTTCATTATAGAACGTTCTTATAGCAAGGAATACACCTTATCGATAGCCTTATGGAGAAGTATAAAGAAAAACAAACAGATTGCACACATGGCTTCCTAATACCTGGAGAGAGAGAGAGAGAGAGAGAAAGAGAGAGAGAGAGAGAGAGAGAGAGAGAGGAAAAAAAACTATAATAACATTCTATAGGAGTTGATTTTGAGGACTTTAGTTTATAAAGGAAAACCAATGAGATACATAAGAGTTAATAAGGGTTATGTACAATTGTCTAAGGACCGCTTACAAATCACTATCGAAAACACAAAGTTTTTCTCAATGGAAGTAGGACTATACCAGGGATCAACCATTAGCCAATAAATCTTCATCCTGATTTTGTCAAGCTGTCACGAGATAAAAAGAATGTATTCCATGATGCTTGATATTCATAGACGATTATGTGTTAGTATAAGAATCAACGGAAGGCCAAAATAGTAGACTTGATAACTAGAGGGAGGCACTAATAGACAAGGCTTAAGGTGTAACTTCGGTATGAACGAGGTCGACCATAAGGAAAAAGTGGACATATGTATCAAAGACCAAATCCTACAACCAAGTGACTCGTTTAGATATTTAGGTTCAATGACACACAAAGCAATGAGGATACATGATGATGTAATCCATCCTATTAAAGCAGTCTAGTTGAAGTGGAGGGTGGCTACAAAAGTACTATGTGATAGGAAAGTCCTCTAAAGCTGAAGGGTAAATTTATAGAGTGACAATTAGACCACATATGTTGTACGCTGATGATTGATTACGAGAGCTCAAGAAAATTGGATATATAAGTGGCGGAATTAAGAAAGCTAACGTGGACTTGTTGTAAAATCATCTTTGCATGATCCCGAATGGAGTTTTTAGAGTGGACCTTGAAGTCGAAACTATCATCAACAAGATGAGGGGACGACAGTTGAGATGGTTCTGACATGTGAGGAGGAGACTACAAACAAGCGACATTTAAAATCTTTGGAAGAGTTGATAGTCGATGGCTTGGGGAGAAGAAGGTGTACCGAAACTTAGGTGGGATGATACACTATAGTCACACCTAAGGAGCTTCTTTGTCTAATAATATGACCTATGATAAGAACATGTGGAGAGCTAGAATTAGAATAGGCTGCCATAAGTTTAGGTTATTTAGCTTTTCTAGGTGATTTTTAGTAGCCACGGTATATATTGCCCATGCTTTTTTGCTTTCTAAAATATTTTACCACCGCGTTTTAAGTATAGAGAGCCATAGCTAGTTCCTTATATGATTTGAAGAAGATCTAGTAGCCTTACATGAAAATGTTTTTCTTTGTTTTTAGGTATAGTGCCCCATAGTTATACCTATTTTACGAACTTCGCTACACCCTCCGGACATGGTTGTGCGCATCTACTAACTTCAAGCACCCTTAGAATATATAACTTTAAATTGTTAATAGGTTTAATTTCTTTTTGCATAAGCTTATCCTTTTATATCTCCATGCTCGTATGCATTTATGCTTATGTAAGCCCCTTTCCCTATATGATTTCATTTATATTTCTGATAATTTAGTGGGTACCATGTGCAATTACACGAATGTGTTTCATGTATATTAAGATTTCACGCATTGTTTGCTTATATGTGGCTATTATTATAAACTTTCATAATGGTATTTGTCTTTATCCTTATATGCTTTCATGCGTCGTATGCTTATATAGTATATCTATCCGTGTAATTTCAATTCACACACCCACATATATACATAATTTAAGCACGTTCACCCTCACACGTACATTAGCCGGGAATCTCCTGCAAGCAATCTCCCTATCCTCGGGATTTATGATGTTACGTATAATATGTCTACAAATCTATATTCTACTTTGCATGTACCACGCTCAAACTAGGTTAGATGTTGTTGTTGTTGTCAGTTAACTTTCGAAAACTGCTAGCAAGTATCATCTACAATGGCTACAACGTGATTATAATTTAAAACGTGTATATACATACTTGGAAAAAGCAACATATTTTCAGGGATTACTCCCTTAAGTAGTATCAATTTTCAAACCCTTGATAAAAGTTGTTGAACATTAAAAATCCTTCATGTGCGTAGGAAAGTTTTGACAAATGATGAGAGAGGATGGCAACGGGCGGGAATGTTGGGGATTGTACTTACCATCCCCATCCCCGTTACACTCTCCATCCCCATCCCGTTCCCATCCCCATCGGGAATTGCTTTATATCCCCATCTCCATCCCCAATGGGGATCGGGGATCCCCGCGGGGATTCTCCACCCCTATGAAATAACATAAAAATTCCATCAACTCGTCAAAAATATAAAGAATTTTGACTCATAAAGTACATCAACAAACGTACATTGTACATAGTTATATTAATTACAACTTCATATCAACTTTAAAGCATCATAAACATTGTAACATCAAAGATAATATAAAAGTAATATGTATCATATGTGTGTATTTGAAAAAAATAGCTAAGTAATATGTAATTGGTACCTATACTTCTAAATCTAAATGTGTTTGATCCTATAAATATCACATATGCATATAAACATATATGTCGATACTCATAAACATATGTACATGTACATATACAAGTTAATTGAGTATGGATAAAACATATAAATTTTAAATAATTATACACTAGAAAGATCGGGGTCGGGATCGGGGCCGGGTTCATGGATTTATGTTATCCTCATCCCCGCCCCAACCCCGGTTTAATATTTCAGGGGATTCCCCATCCCCGTCCCCATCCCCGGTCAACTCTGGGATTCCCCAGTCAAATCGGGTTTGGGGATCGGGTTTCCATCGGGTACGGATTTTTTTGCCATCTCTAGATGAGATCAACATAAATCACACATTCTCTAAAGATTAAATTGGTAAATTCTATCATAAAACAAACAAAAAGAAAACTAATTTTCACTTTTTTTTCAAATAAAATATCTTACAAACAGTAATCTTCAAGCTACGAAAAATAAACCATCGCGGCGAGATTTTTTTTTTATCTTTCAATGGACGGTACTTCGATATACTTTTGACCATTTTTTCTTTAGAGCTTTATTTTTTTTGTGTTGACATTTTCGCTAGAAATCACATGTGATTTGTTATTTTAAAAATCACGTGTAATTTCACAAATCACATTAGATTTGTAAGATCACATGTCATTTTTTATTTTAAAATTCACAGGTAAAATCACATATGATTTTTAAAATAAGAAATCTACTATGATTTTACGAATCAGTTGTAACTTTTTTGACTAAAATTTCAACACTAAGAAAATAGGTCGAAAGCAAAAGTTCGTCAAAAGTATTTAGAAGTGCCTCTATATAAAAAGATGATTTAATTCTCGTCGCAATGATATATGATTTGTTTCCGTAATGATTAACAGTTTGTGAGATATTTAATTTTTAGAAAGAATGATGAAAGTGGGGGTTTTTTTTTTTTTATTTTTTTTGTGAAAAGTGAGTGGCCATGATTTGTTCATTTGATCTTTAGAGTGTTTGTTATCTATGTTGAACTTTTGTCTTGGCAAATAAAGTTTAACAAGATTTATTAAACCGGTGCATTGTGGGGGATGTAAAACATTCATTTTGTAACTACAAAATTAAGTTGTAATAATAACATATCTTTTTAATAAAAAGTGTTAATAATGATAAAGAAAATGAGGTGAAGCAAAAATATATAAATAAATTTTTTTTAGAGTTAATTTGATATATTCACAAACTTAAAAGGTATTAAAATATATAAGTTAATGAGTTTTGGAGATATTTTATTATATTAGTATGTTTAAAGGAAGTTAGTATTGAATGTATTGAAATATATATAAAGTTATTAAACTTTAAATGCTATTTTATTTGATTAGTAAACTTAAAGGATTAGTTTCATTTTTTGAAAATTATCACAATAAATAAACAGTGAATAATATTTCACAAGTGTTATTATTTAAATTTCACCTTAGTTGTTTACTATTAGAGCTTTTTTCAAACTTCATTTATGTGGTTTGCACATAAATTCATCTTCCGTCCCAAGTTTAACGTTTTTTCACAGTTCGTCTCAATTCTTTTCAAATCTTGCCATTTCGTCCTTGTTGCCAACGATCGTTAGCCTTCCTCGTTAACTCTCATAACGTCGTTACCTTTTCATGTCCTTTTGGCCAACGGTCATTAACATTTAACCTAAATAATCAAAACCAACTACCACCACCCACCACCCACCACCACCACCACCATACACTTTTTATTATATGTTTATTAATTCTCACATCACCCTACCACGCCCACCACTACCACCCACCACCACCACCGCCCGCCACTACCAACTACCACCACCGCGCTAACTTCCAACTAAAATTCCGACCTAATCTAATGTATGTTTGCTTTAAGAACCAATTTTACATCAACGTGAACAGACCATCGACCTACCACCATCATTGCTTAATAGTCCCAATAGAAAAACCACATGCATAAGTAGTTAAGCACAAGTACAAACGCATTTGAATACATAAATAGATTCTGTACCCGTCTATTGGTTTGTGAAATATAAGCGGTTAAGCAAAAGTACAAACACATTTAAACATAGTTGTTAAGATCAAGATTCTCATCTCAGGATTTTACACAATTTTAAGATACTACAAAGCAAAAATGATCTGAATCCTACGTAGGATTTTAGCAAGTTTACGATCTTGACCATAGGATCTTAAGATATAAGCCGATCCGATCTTACTTTTCTCGAACCACATACTAAAAACTACAAAGTTATGGATTATGTTTTATAGAATTTAAAAAACAACATATTAATCTTACTAAACAATCCATATTCATAATTTAGAACAACATTTTCATGATATATTTTTATAATTTTGTGTTTATGATATATAATAATTTGTAGATTTGACTAATATTACAAAGACTATTAAGAAAATGACATTATAGTAGGATCTCAGGATCCCGATCCGATCTTACGATTTCGATCTTGCAAATACGAAAACGATCCTGAGTAAGATCTCGATCTTGAAAACCTTGCATTTAAATAAATTATAAATGGCATACTCGTCTATTGTTTTGTAAAATCCATTGCTAAATACATATTGCATTAATTAAATCAGTAGCCAAATCATTCCAAAATCAATTTCAGATGGTAGGGGTGTTAATCAGGTTCGGGTTAAATTCGGGTCGGGTCAAAGTTAGGTCAAGGCTAAAAATAACATACTTGAACTCAACCTTATTTGAACTCAGGTTAGTCGGGTTCGGGTTAACTCAAATATGTGTAAAATGGTCATAAAATTGCTTTTTATTTTTAATTTAGATAAATAATTCATAAAAAGTATATTTAAAAAAAACCTTATTTGGGTCAACCGGGTCGACTCAAACCTGAGTTAGCAATAAATTTTCAACCCGATGCCCGAATCCAAGTTAGCCAAATATTTTCAACTTTGACCTGATCCGAATTGACCCGAACCTAACCAACCCGTTTCGATTAACACCCCTACCACACAATACCACCACTTCACTACCACCACCACCGTCGCCCGTAGTGGGTGCTAGTGGTTGGTTGTGGTGTTGGGCGGTGGGGGGTGGTGGTGGTGGTGTTAGGCGGTGGTGGTGGTGTGATGTGGGCCCACGCATTGAGGAATGGGCCATTGTGTATCTCGAGGCCCAAGATTGCATGAGAAAATGGCCTTCGCTAAAATGGGCATAACTTGGGTTACGAGGCTCCGTTTCAGTCCCATGACCAGTCAAATCGAATCTTGGAACAAGGAGAACGCCATGGTAAACAGAATTTCTTGGTTTACGGAACTTCCGTGCTGCAAAACGCTATATTTTATAAGTTATTTGAATTTTTATGTTTTTTTCTAGTTTTGTTGGGCTTTGTTTTTTAGCTAGTTTTCGGCCCGTATGTCTTTGAGGCCCATTTCGGTATTTTATGCCTATTTAATAAGTTTTTGTTTTTTAACCATTGTGGCTGATCAGTTCCAAGTAATACGAAAAGTCTATTTTGATAGTTTTGCTAAGAATTACCCTTATAATCGGTACTTTGTAAATCAACGATTATTGAAAGATTTGATTACGGCATTCACATTAATCAAAGGTTCAATCTGTGTTATCTCATTTTTTAGTCTACATCATGGTGGGTGGTGGTAGTGGTAGTGGATGGTCAGTGGTGGTGTTGGTATTGGGCGGTGGTGGTGGTAGTGGTGGTGTGCAATGGTGGTGGGTGATGGTAGTTGGTTTTGATTATTTAAGTTAAATGCTAACGACCGTCGACCAAAAGGACGTGAGTGAGGTAATGACGTTAGGGTGTTAACGGGCCAGGCTAACGGTTGTTGGCAACAGGGACGAAACGTGCAAGATTTTAACTTAATTGGGATGAACAGTGAAAAACTTTAAACTTATGACGAAAGGTGCATTTGTGTGCAAACCACAAGGACGAAGTTTGAAAACAACTCTTACCAATATTATCAAATGGCACAAACAAGTGGAGCCGTCAATGCACTTAGTTACAATATATTGGTACCATTTTAAGAGTCGGTTGTGGTCTATCATTTTGATTTATCTTGCCTATCTAAACTATTGGGTATTTGTTTGCATATGTTTTTGTTTCAAAAATAAATAAATAAATAAATAATGCATATTTTGCATATTAATTGAGACATTTCAATTCATGCGTTAGATAATTTTATAATAAACCAAGTACTTTAACTATTTGTACATTGAAGTATATCAATAATAATTCAGAGTCTGCAAAACATCTCTCATAGCGAGTGTGAGTTCAATAAAGATTTAAAAAAAAAATCAAATATTAAATGGACAAATTC
Source organism: Chrysanthemum makinoi (assembly GCA_910596185.1). Taxonomy (NCBI): domain Eukaryota; kingdom Viridiplantae; phylum Streptophyta; class Magnoliopsida; order Asterales; family Asteraceae; genus Chrysanthemum; species Chrysanthemum makinoi. The sequence continues at coordinate 163,345,647 of OU343222.1, read as the reverse complement.
TAGCCATTTAATTTTAATCAAAATAAAAAAACCGTTTTTCATATTTTTGTTTTCAAAATAAAATATCTTACAAATAGTAAATCGTTAAACGACAAAGAAAATACTATCGCGACAAGAATTTTTTATGAGTATTAAGTTTTAAACAAAAAAAAAATATCACATGTGATTTATGATACGAGTTTTAAGGTTCAAATCATAAATCAAATGTGATTTTATAAATCACGTGTGATTCTTTATAGCATAAATTTCAACACTCACAAAAAGAATTAATATTTTTTTTGTCGAAAATATATAAAAGTTCCCCACTAATGAAAGATGATTTTATGCTCGATATGATGGTGTAATTAGTTTTACGTAATGATCAAGAGTTTATAAGATATTTAATTGATAAAAATGAGGATGCAAGTGAGTTTTTCATTTGGATCGAAATGTGTGTACGTCTGAGATTGTCCCATTTTTTTATTCTTTTTTAATCTTTATCTTTATTGACAGCAAACTCACTTTAAGCATTTTTATAGCTAAATTGCTATATGGTGACGTTATTTATGTAAGATTTGCATAATCACATTTTTAATCTTGTAGATGCCTTTCGGCAAGAATCCTTCTTATCGGATGTAGCAAAGTTATTGTAAACAACTACAGACAAAACGTACTTCAAGAGTTATCACCCAAATAGCCATAAATCGTAACAACGTTCATGACAATAGAATAATACTAACTTGTATAACACAAAACCTCAAAGCTAATGGCGCCAAAGGTCGAAATAACATCAACCCACATCGTAAAACCATCGTCCCCAGCTCCCGGCCATCTTAAGACCCACGACTTATCTCTTTTAGACCAATTATCACCTTCAATATACCCTCCGATAATCTTCTTCTATGAAGCCAAGTCAGACTCGAATCTACCCTCGCTCAAGTCCTCTTTGTCAAGAGTTTTGTCGTCGTTTTATCCATATGCTGGACGTATAAATGGAGATGTTTTTATTGATTGCAATGATGCTGGAATCCCATATTCTGAGGCCATTGTTGATTGTTCTTTATCGGATGTACTTAAAGAGTGTGATTTGAGTTTGATGAAAGAGTTTGTTCCTCTAACTGAAGAATCTGTGAATCTTGATCACACGATACCGTTGCTAGTCCAAGTGAGCTTGTTTAAATGTGGCGGAATTGCCATTGGCGCATGTTCGTCTCATAAAATTGGGGACGCATCTAACTTTTTTATGTTTATTCGTGAATGGGCAAATATTTCATTGACTGATAACAAGGTCGTTTTAATTCCAGAGTTTACCATCTCATCTTTATTCCCAAGGATTGGTTTCTTGAATATTAACACAGGAATCGACATCCCAATGAACAATAAGCTTATTCGAAAGAGGTTTGTTTTTAGTGCATCAAGCATATCATTACTCAAGGACCTTACAGCTGCTTCTTCTCGAGTTCAAGCTGTTTCAGCGCTCATATGGAAATGTGCTATGAACGCGGTCAAGAAGGCTGATCTGGGGCCCAATAAGCCCGAAATAACATCATCCATAGCAATGACACTTGTGAACATGCGTGGCCGGCTCAACCCACCCTTACCTGAAACCTCTTTTGGCAACTTCGTGGGGTCATTTTTAGCCGAGAAAAACTTAGAAGAAAACAAAGAGATCGAGTTGTGTGACTTGGTGGTTCAGTTGAGACATGGTTTCTTAGAATTTTGTGATGGTTACATGAAACAAGTTCAAGAATCCAAAGATGGGGTCTTGGCAATCTTGAATTATAGTAAAAAGATTGGAGAGATGTTGCAAAGGGATGGTACAGAAGTGTTTACATTTAGTAGTTGGTGTGGCTTCCCATTGTATAAGATTGATTTTGGATGGGGAAAGCCAAGGTGGATTAGTGTTACAAATACACCATTCAAGAATGGTATAATGATGATGGATACAAAAGAAGGAAATGGAATTGAAGTATGGGCCAATTTGGAGGAAGATGTAATGGTCATCTTTGAACAAGACCATGAATTGTTGGCTTATTGTTCACCAAGCAGTAGTGGTGATGTGAGGTGATACTTTGAGAAATCACAATGTTATTATTACATATCTTAATAATAAAAAATTGAAGAAAGAGATCTTTGGTGGTTTGTTACACGTAAGATATTAATGTAAAGATATGAATTGCTATATTGAATTGCCCCATAATCGGTTTACATAAGGAGTATATAATACATACTAAATGGGCCATAAACCCAAATACACACAATAGTAAATATGATCGGGCCTCATAATATATCCGCTAACGCAGCTTTGAGCAGAGAGGAACGAAAACTCAAGCCGAGCGAAACTCATCAAACAAAGCAAGAGGCAATCTTTTGGTGAAAATATCCGCATACCGATGCCGGATGGAACATGAAGAACTCGCACATGACCAGAGCCACCGGATCACAAACAAAGTGGATATCAATCTCTATATGTTTCGTATGCGTTGATGCCGCACGGGATTAGAGGAGAGATAGACAGACTTACATTATCACAATAAATAATCGTAGCAATGACGACGGTGTATAAAGCTCACGTAATAAGTTACGTAACCAAAGAAGTCTCAAGAATAGCATTTGCAACACCCCTATACTCAAACTTCAAAGATCGACCGAGAAAGGGTAACTTGACGCTTAGAGGACCAAGATAGAAGATTGTTGCCAAGAAAAACACAATAACCCAAAGTAGACCGGCGTGTAGTCGGATAGCCAGCCCAATCTGCATCAGAGTATGCAACCAATGATGATGTCGAGGATGAATAAAGCTGTAATCCATAGTCTAAAGTTCCCCGAACATAACGTAAGATCCGCTTAAGAGTAGAAAAGTGCGACTCCCGAGGATCATGCATAAAAAGACAAACCTGCTGAATGGCATAAGAAATATCCGGTCTAGTAAAAGTTAGATACTGGAGAGCACCTACAAGACTACGATACAAAGTAGGGTCGGAAACAGGATCACCATCACCGCAAGTTTGGTTTCGCTTTCAACCGAGTCCGAAGGGTTTCAGTTAAGCATATTGGCCCGCTCAAGAACTTCAGTAGCATACTTCGATTGGGAAAGAAACATCCCGGAAGTATTAAGTGTCACAGAAATGCCTAAAAAATAATTAAGAGGGCCAAGATCCGTCATAGAAAACTCCGCATGTAGTGAAGCAATAACCTGCCAGTAAGTGTTGACAAAGATGCGCCAAAACGGTATCATCAACATATAACAATAAATAAGCAAGATCCGATCCCTGCCGATAAATGAAAAGTGTTGAGTCACATCGACCTGTGGTGGAACCCAACATGAGCAAAGATAAGTAGCAAACCTTCAAACCGGCCCTAAGAGCCCTTTTAAGCCCATATAAAGATCTCTGCAAAAGACAAACATGATCGGGATAACGAGGGTCCCGAAAGCCGGAGGCCGATGCATATAAACAAGATCGGATAAAACCATGCAGAAATGCATTCTTGACATCCAATGATGAATAGGCAAATGTCGAGAAAGAGCAAGACTCGAATCAGACAGATAGTTGCCGTTTAACAACCGGGCTAAAAGTCTCATCCACATCAATACTTGTAAGTTGTGTACTACCATTGGCCACAAGTCGAGCCTTGTAGCAACTAAGAGTACCATCTGCATTATGTTTGTGTCGAAAGAGCCACATGGAACGAACAATGTTCGCGTCCGATGGCCGAGGCACAAGAACCCAAGTATTATCTTTAATTAATGCATTATATTCATCTATAATAGAACTACGCCAATGTGGGTCGTGAAACGCATGGGTGTATGACTTTGGAAGTGGAGAGATGGTAGACACATGTAATGTAAAACGTTGGGTAGGACGGTTCGAACCAACACGAAAGCGAGTGACCATGGGATGAGTTGACACGGGATTGGGGTTTGGTTGTTGAGTCAGTGGAATAACACCAGCAAGTTGAGAGGTGGTTGTGGTCGTAGTGGGCGAATGAGTTGGAGTAGTGTGCTGCTCGTGTGTAGTGATAGATTGGCGTTGGGCCTGCACATTGTTGGTGGACTGAGGCATGAAGGGTGAGATGGGTGATTCAATTAGGCCTGAGTGTGGGGGGGTTGGGCTGTGTGAAGGCGTAAGGGTGGGTTGGGCAGTTTAGGGTAACGAGGGTGAGGGAGAAGGCTTAGTTAGTAAGTGTTGTTGAATTATGTTGGGTTGTGTGTCAAGAAAGGTGTAAGAGGGCGAGGAGTTGGGTGTCATAGAGCCATAAGGAAATTGTGTTTCATCGAAGGTCACATGCCGGGAGATGATAATTTTGTTGGTGTTTAGGTCAATGCACCTGTACCCGCGATGGTTTGTTGGGTAACCGAGAAAGATGGAGGGCGTGGCACGGGGTTCTAGTTTGTTGTTGGCATCTAGGTGAGGGTAGCAAAGACATCCAAAGACACCCAAAGACACGAAGATCTGTATAGTTGGGCGTGGTCTTATAAAGGCGAGTGTGAGGATTTCATTATTTATGGCGGTGGAAGGTAAGATATTAAAAAGATAGGTCGCCATGTGAAGGGCTTCAACCCAAAAGGTAGGTGGTAGGTGTGCTTGGAATAAAAGGGTGTGGATAAGGTTGTTAATAGTACGGATCATGCGTTCAGACTTACCATTCTGTTGAGATGTCCGTGGACAAGAGAATCGAATGGTAATGCCATTGGAAGCAAACAATTGATGTAGGGCATTGTTGTCAAACTCACCTCCATGATCACAATGCAAGGATTTGATATCACAATTAAATTGGTTCTTAACAAAGGCACGAAAATGAATAAATTTAGACAACATATCAGACTTGTGACGTAACGGATACACCCATAAATAATGTGAAAAATGATCTAAAAACAAAACATAGTATTTAATGCCAGTAATACTCGAAAGTGGAGAAGTCCACAAATCGGAATGAACAATATCAAAGGGAGAGGTAACAATAGTTTTAGAAAGCGAAAAAGGAAGTCGCACATGTTTGCCAAGTTGACAAGCATGACATAACACGATAGACTTAGTCTTATTACAAGAAATGAAATTACGAGAAACTAGAGCGCGTAACACGTCACTTCCTGGATGTCCAAGTCGTTGGTGCCACGTGTCCTGACTGACATGAAAAACTTGAGGAGTCGGGTTGGTGATAGGATAGAGGTCTCCGGTGCTATCACATTTGAGGAAGATTTGGCGGGTCCAGTAGTCCTTCACGAAAAACCAAACTCATCAAACTCAATGGTACATTTATTATCACGCACAAACCGACGAACAAATATCAAATTTTTAACAATATTGGGGGTAATTAAGACATTATTTAAGTGAAGCGTTCTGTGAGGAGTGGTTAAAGTGCTATGGCCCGTGTTGGAAGACAGATGGATAAATGCAAGAATTAAAAACAATACTAAGATTATGAGCAGATGAGTTAAGGTGAGAGGACGCACCAGTATCCATGTTCCAATTAGAAGTAGCGGATCTTGAAGTGTCATGGTGTTGAATGCTTGGGGAAGTAGCGTTTCTTGACCATGTGGAGTAAACCAGGACCCGAACCATAGACAGCTTGTGCGAGAAGAGCCTGCTGTTATGGAGATATTTGTTGCATAGGCGGATGTAAACTTGAGACCCCAATGTTATGGGAAGTAGACTGTGTGCACTAGATGCCCAAAGCCAGCAGACTGGGCCTTGAGCCCAACAAATGATAACAACTGTGACTGTGATCGAGGTGAATTCAACCGACTGCCCAATGCACCTTGTAAACCAAATTGAGCGATAAGGTTTTGTTGGGCTTGAAGCAAAGACAAGAGCTGTTGGTGAGTATCCAACCCACGTGACTGACCAAAATTTGTATTCCTATTAGTATTGCTTCTACTTTGACCATTAGAACCACGTGAAGAATTATTATTAGAAGTACCAGTGGAACGAGTGGAGTTATGAATAAACCTGCAAGTATCACCCCAACGACAATACCCTCTGTTGAAATTACGACATACTTCACGAGTATTCCCAGTTGTTCGTGTGTCCCGCGAGTTACGAGAGTCTTGACCCCCAGAAGGATTATTCTCGGCGAGAAGGACTTGAGGTGCCGAGGAAGTTGTGTTTGTGGAAACGAGTTGTGGTCGAGAGTTGAGTCTCATCTCCTCGGTGGTTACCATGGACCGCATGGTGTTGAGATCGTGAAAAGGGTCCTTATGAGCAATAACGGTGGCAAGATTTGCAGACTTTTCACTTAGCCCGTTGATAGCATAGGTAACAATATCATCGTCCGTCATAGGTGAACCAAGATCATTTAATAAAGTAACAATAGATTCAATTTTTCGAAAATAAACATCGGCACTAAGATCACCCATTTGTATGACACGTAACTCACCTTTTAAAGCAATGGTACGCGTACGTTTGTTGTCTTGAAAAAGCTTTTCGACATGTTCCCAAGCGGCCTTCGCAGTAGGGGGATTGGCTTTGATCAGGCGTCCTTGAAGAGTGGGAGCAAGAGTTAAAAGGATCCATGATTTCACAATGGAATCGGCTGTGAGCCATTCTTCCGTGGGAGGATCAGATGTAGAGGTTGTAGCTTCACCTTCGATGTGCTTTAGGACACCGAAATTGTTGCAATGGATCTTGAAAAAATAGCACCAAGATGAGTAATTTAACTCATCAATGTCGAGTTTGACCGGAACGACGGAGTTGAGGTTGTTGACAGCATAAAGCTTTTCAACTAAAGTGAGGGCAGGTGGTGGTGGTGGTGGATTACCGTTTGTCATTATAACGGTGGGGAAAGTAGAGTTTTATGTTTTTAGGGTTTATAGGATCGACACCTTACTGATACCATGTAAAGATATGAATTGCTATATTGAATTGCCCATTAATCGGTTTACATAAGGAGTATATAATACATACTAAATGGGCCATAAACCCAAATACACACAATAGTAAATATGATAAGGCCTCATAATATATCCGCTAACAATTAATGTTTGCAAATTTCAACTTACCAAGACGCCAAACCTAATAGAATTCGTAAGTCCATATAAATTTAAACCAATTCATAATGATTTGTTGCATATTTGTCTAATTGCGTTATCATATCGTGTGCAGATCTCAGCTGAACCTCAGTGTCTTCAATTATTTAACATTCGCTTGAATCATCAAAAACAGAACTTGAGATTTGAGAACTATATTAGTTGGTTCCAAGTTTGTAGTTTTAGTATTACAAGTGAATTTTAATTGTGATAAAAAGTGCAATCATTTACTGCTCATAATAGCACGCAAGTTGAGCAAAACTTTGATGACCATATTAGGACGAAGATAAAGTGCAAGGTGTAATATATATTTCCTTAGTGATTGGTAATAATCAATGATCGACTTGGATAAAACTTGAAGCTACTCCTAAAAAGTAGTTTTTCGACCAAACTTCAGGGGTTACACAAAATCTACACTGAGATAATTTAAATTAAGTTACACTATGGTCTTGAGCGAAACACATTGAAATGTTAAGTGTTGCCATAATTCTCTAAGATCAAATATGTACCTTTCATCAACTGCATGTAAACGAAGTGTCGGGATGTCAGCTGGCTAGAAATACTAAACATGAGTTGATTTGTTTGGTGGTTGACTTTGGATGGAAAGTTTGGTGTTACAGCTGGACAGCCGCAAGGGGCAGCCCTGAACCCGCGTACAGACGGTCCAGGTTCCCCTTAACCCTGACCCGTATTTAAGCTTAATATGGAATACCTTAACGTAACTCAATTATAAAAAGAGATTCATGACACCAATGGGGATCTCCAGACAAATGTGTAAGTTATTAATTCTAAAACCAAACCAAATTTATAGTAAATGATCTACATCTTATCTTAATCAGTATTGCTATTACAATCCACGCCTAATGTGGATCCAATCTTTATATATTGACTATTCTAAGAGCATTAATAAACACCTTCTTATTTTATCCATTTATTAAATCAAGTCTTCTCTTATTTACAACCAATTTGAGTAAAAAAAAATTTGAGTAAAAAACCAATTAGCATACACTCTTTGGAATCTTTTGATAGTTTACTATAGTAATGCTGCAATGCAGACCATATATTAATATGTATTGTGTAGCGTTCAATGCAGAACCACTTTTTTGTACAGAACTTACAGAACCAACATTTTTACCTTTAATAATGCATGATGTACACCATATTAACGGAAGATGTCATTTTTGTAATTATCCACTACTTATTTTAATTAAACAAAAAATTAAAAGGGCAATTTAGGTATTTGTATTTGTCCCTAAAAAATTGCTAGAAACATATCAAGCACATTTATCTCTCTTTTTAATTTAGTAACTGCCTCATCTCTCTAAACCTAAACACCATCACCCAAAAACCATATACAGCCTCATTCTTAGATCCATTTTTTCGACCAAAAAAGTAAACAAAAATCACCGATCTCTTTGAATCTATCAATCATCAAAAGACCATAAAAGTAGACAAAAATCTCCAATCTCTTTCGACCATAACGAATATGGCGCCACCAATATCTTCAAACGGTTGATTAAAAATAATAACATCAAAAAAGGTCAAGATTGACTCTTACCTTCTTCGGTCTCATCGTTGCCTCTACAAATTGGTATGTTTTTTCTTTTATTTTTAATTGTTTATTAATTTAATTTTATATTAATTTAATTGTATCACTTTTGTTAGTGTTGATTTGATTTGGGTATTTATCGTGAAGGGGTTTTTGTTTTAGATTTGGGAATTTTTATTTTTTTTTATTTTTTATTTTTATTTTTTTTAATGATTTTGATCGGTTTTACAACCTGTAATTAATTTGTTGTAGATTTTTAAATTCGGTGGCAATGTTGCGGTTTCACATTGATTTTTTAGGCTTTAATAATTGGAACTATTCATGCGTTATGTGCTGATATGCTTATGTTATGCGGAGAACGCATGTATTGAGTATGATTGTTTAGATGGTACCCATAAACAGATTATTGGTGAACTTTTTGTGGACTTCAATATTTGTTGCTGAAATCTTGGCGCAAATTTTAGTTTTGATTTAGAGAGTTTCGTGATCTAATTTATGTTTTTCTAAAACAAGAAATATGTTTCTTTGTGGTAATCTATGTTAAACGTTATCCAATTCTTTTATGTTGATGTACAAAATTATATTGAATGATCTTAAATAGATAGCAGTAATCATTTAGCCCTTTCAGAACATGTATTGCTCCTATATTAATATATCAAAATTATATAGGTAGTTCTATTTGTGTTTTATATTTGTTTCAGTGGGGAGGGCTTAAATTGAAAAGACTACAGTTAAAGCAAGAAAGCAAAACCAGTGCCTATAAAAAATGTACAGCGTGCACATGTGTTTTGGAAGGCGTGGACATATGTTATTATAAATTTGACGACAAAGCGCAGCGTGCACATATGTTTTAGCGGATTTGTTGAAAAAGTGAAGCGTGTACGGATGTTTTTCGAAGAGTGCACAAATGTTGTTGGAAGAGTGCATAAATGTTCTTGGAAGAATGCACAAATGTTTGTGAATGACGTGAACATCTATATTTAACAAGACACATTGTATACTTGAATTGTATTATATTTTTATATCAAATTTTATGTATACTATTTATATTTTGGTTTGTTATAAATTTAGAGTTTACATGTATATGCTTATGTTTTGGTTATAAATTTCAAAGATTAAAGAATGTACACCAAAAACATATATGCAATTATCAATTTAAGCAAAATAAGTGTGATGTCTAAACAATTATACTAAGAAACTTATGTAAAATTCTAATATTTAGCAACAGAACACATATGCACTTTTGTTTGAAAACATGTATGAAGAATAAAAATAAATAAATAAATAAATAAAATAAAATAAAAATAAAAAAAATTCCAAAATTTAAAGGTTTAAAAAACGTTTTTTTAATTAAAAAAATTAAATAAGAAAGTGAAAATGTGTTTTACCATTATGCCCTTTTAAATTAAATAAAAAGTTTTAATAATACTAAATTATTATTGGGCCAAAGTGGTTCTGTAAAATTTCAGACAAAAAAATAGTTCTGCATTAAACATGACCCAATATGTATTTGGCTTAGTACATATATAAACACCATATCAAAAAAGTCTTCTATTTGACTAAGCGCGTATCTTTGGATGACGATAATAAATTCCAAAACTCAAAACAGAGAAACATTGCAGAATCTGTCAACGAGACCGCGCAACAAACACTCAATAAAAAAAAAACGTATGAACGTATAAATTAAAAAGAAAACACTATATAATGCAATCTAGGATAGTAGATTATCTTACGAACTCCTTATTTCAGAAGCTTGTCATGTTAGTTTATGCTATAATATTAAGGCCCTTGTTAACTCAACATGTTAGACTCTTTTCTTTCTTTTTTTTTTTTTTTTTTTTTTTTTTTGAATAAATAAATAAGCAATGTCTTGGTGAGTATCACTTGTGCCGAGTTATTTACATATGGTTTTCCAGAGTAATTAAAGACTTTTTTTTATGGACTTCCGAGTTATTTCCATATGGTTGTTATTTCCATATGGTTTCCGAGTTATTTCCATATGGTTTCCAGAGTAACTAAAGAGAAACTGCTCTGAACATAACCTCAGGAATTATCGGCTATATAAACAGATGTCTAGTTTAGAATAAATTATCTTTTCTCATGATACTGTTGTGATGAGCTCTTAGTTACAAATAATTGAGAAGTAGAAAATATAAGTAGCCGGGAGCAATGAGGTCAAGTACAAACCAACAAGAGATGATCCAAATTTGCACTTCGTTAGCTCAGACATCATCTCCATCGGCTACCAATATATCTACCAAGTCAAGATCTACTTGTAGGTAATTTATCAGTTGCTACAGTACATCTCTACATTTTAACTTAAGACTCTTGCTTTGAAATAAGAAATAAAAAATAAAAAAATTTCTTTGTAACTAGGAAACTTGCTTCTTGGTCCTTCGGATGGTGGAAATATGTGGTTTAGATCTCTTATTATACTTAGAAGTTAGTATTTGACTATTTCTACCAATGATGCTTTAGTCCATCGGTAAGAGCTTTGGGCTTGGGTCAATAGATCCGTGTTCAAACCTCTTCCATGGCACTAAAGATCATTTGGTACCATCCCCTCACCGTAAATGCTCAGATTGACTGGCCGGGTCTTTGGGGAGGGTCCGGTTGGCATCCTTAGGATGCATGGGACCAGGGTGATCCCACCGATCTTCACCTTTTGGAGTGTTTGACTATTTCTAAGGTTAAAGGTGACTCCATTTATTGCCAATTTCTCGCATAGGAACTGCGGATCCGTTTGTTCACTTGAAAATGTTCTATTCACAAAAAGTTTCACTTTTTCCTAGTTTTGTTCATATTAGTTTTGACCATCAACATTTATTACCATTAGCTTAATTGGTTGAATGTTTAATGAAAAAGTTATACTACTTTTGTTTGCTGTAAAGATGAAAAAGAAGAAAAATTATATATAACAAATATTCTAAACCTTTGTGTGTGTGCCCTTGTTTACAACCTGAATGATAATTCCACACAAGATGCGGTCACTTCTTATAGATTACATATGTATGAACTGTAATTTGTTGTAGTCCATACATGACATGTATAACAACAATCTTGAGAGTTGGTGAAAGAGTAAAATATATTTGCATTAATGGTTTTGAATCTTGAAGGTAGTAGAGAGAACTACATCGAACTTGGTGTTCCATTATACGAAGCATCGATGAATGGCGATTGGAAAGCTGCAAAACTTATCCTTGATAAACATCCATATCTAATACGGGCTGCGATCACTGAAAACTGTGAAACATCACTTCACATTGCAGCATCAGCAAAAAGCACCAAAAAGGTGGAAGAGTTTGTGAGAAATCTGGTGAAATTGATGGATAGAGTTGATTTGGAGCTACAGAACAAAGACTACAACACGGCCCTCAATTTAGCAGCTGCGGCTGGGAACGTTGAAACGGCAACGATAATGGTGAACAAAAACAAATTCATACTGGAAATCCCTGGTGATCAAGAACAGATGCCACTATATCAGGCTGCTTTGTTTGGAAGGCATAATATGGCGAGGTACCTCTACAATAGCTCTAAAGAAATGACTGGCGATTTCTGGACACATAAGAACAGGAGTTCAGTTCTGGTAAAATCTGTTGAAAATGATCTTTTTGGTACGTAGTTCAATAGTTTTGTGTTCTTCTTATGTTACTACTTCTAGGTCACATTTAATGTCCATTTGCTCCTTGATTTCCAAGCATTGCTTAGAGTTGTCAGTGATGGCTCCAAGCATGTTTGGAATTTAAAGAAAAGTGGATATTCTCAAGAGCTTATGCCTACGCAAACTAAACATGCTATCAAAATCATTGTCTTTTTTCTAGGAAACTTTTGGCTGATTGTTTATGCATTTATTGATGAATGTCTCACTTTAAGTGAACTAAAATCTCTTTTTGTAGATGTGGCATTGAAAATAGTGAATGACCGCCCTGAACATGTTACGGATAAGAATGTACTTAGAAATGTTCTCTCAGCTTTGGCTCCAAAGACTGAAGAATTTGATGGAGCAAAATCACATAAGATCTACAGAATTATCACATCATGTAAGTATGGACTCTTTGTGGTATAGCTTGTATTTTCTCTAATCTATGTTCGACACATAAATAGCTATACTTCAGTTATATAGACATGCTCATAGATAGCATCTAGAAGTCCTTGAATGCTTGAGTTATGAAGCTATTCCTTACAGAAAATATTCTTCTCATAGTGGTTTGATATTACACATTGCTTATCGATCTCTTAGATCAATAAACATTTTCATATTGATTAATTAACCAACTCCCAGCTTAGCCAACTTTTAATCATCAGTTTACTCAGTATTTTGTAAAATGATATACGCTTCTTGTTTTCAGGTTTTGAAGTGTTTAATATCAAGGTAGGACCTGCCGAAAGGGATACCCAAGCCCTGCAATTACTAAAACAAATTTGGAAAAATGTTGCCAAAATGCCTAAGAACGATATTGATGGCATAATCGGAGGTTCAGCCTCACCACCTCTGCAAAGTAAAACACTGGGAGATACAACAACAACAATAACAACGTCAACAACAACAGCAGCAACAATAACAATAACAAGAACAACATCAACAACAACAGTAACACCCAATCCTGCCGGAGCGGGATATGGGGAAGATAATAAACAAAAAAACTCTTCGGGGGTACTTTTTGTTGCTGCAAAAATGGGCAACTCGAGATTTATAATTGAGCTCATTCGATTGTATCCTGATCTAATACGGAATCTAGATGATAATAAACGAAGTATATTTCACATTGCTGTGAAGCGTCGTCATGAAAGGATCTACACTCTATTATATGAGATAGGCTCGATGAAAGATTTGATAACTCCTCTAAAAGATATAGATGGCAACAATATGTTGCATTTAGTTGGAAAGAGTGTTAAACTCAAACGATTGCAGACTGTGTCAGGAGTCTCTCTACAAATGCAACGAGAATTAATATGGTTTAAGGTATATCTTTATATCTTTCTCCCAAAGCTTATGAATGATCTTTCTGTTTTTCTTTCATTCTGCCAGCCCCTTTTTTATGTTCTCATACAATTTATAAGTTGACTACACACAAGCCTTCAAATGTTGCAGATGAACAGTATCTTATAACGATATGAAACAACAATAAATTGGAAAAACAAGTCACTGCTTATACAAAAAAAAGAAGAAAAAAAAAAAAAAAAAAAAAAAGAAAAAGAGAGAGAGAGAGAGAGAGTCGATATTTGGATACATTACTTTAGTGTCTTTGAGTTACCTTTAACGTAGTAAATTACTAGTAATCATAATTTCTTATAAAAGCAAGCTAGTAGCTTATTAATTACTTCTCCAGTTCCCGGCCATGATTAACAACCTCTTTTATAAAACTAAGATATATTAAAGTTTGCTTCCTCATATGATCCAAAGTCGTGGCACAAGTAAGTATGATGGACAGATCGATGCCAACATGCAAGAAACTAATTATGTTACACAAGATAAGTCTTAGTCTTGTATAATATGACAATGAAGTGTGTTAAATACTTTAAGTAATTAAAGATAAGGAAACTGGTTCTTGAAGTAGATAAATGATTAATGTGTATGTTTTGTAGGAAGTAGAGCAGATGGTCCCTCCAGGTAGTAGAAAAACGATGAACAATGATGGTAAAACACCATATGAGTTATTTACTGAGAAGCACACAGATTTGGTAAGCAGGGGTGAAAAATGGATGAAAGATACAGCTGCTCAATGTATGGTTGTTGCAACACTCATAGCCACCATAGTATTTGCAGCTGCATTTACACTCCCGGGTGGATACAATCAAACTACTGGTATTCCTTTTTTCATCCCGAAGAGTGCCTTGATAGTTTTTGTAATCTCAGATGCCATTTCTTTGATGCTATCTTCGGCTTCGGTCCTTATGTTCCTTTCTATCCTCACATCTCGTTATGCTGAAGATGATTTCTTGGAATCCTTGCCTAAAAAGCTAATGTTTGGTCTAGCTACACTCTTTCTTTCTATCATGACCATGATGGTCACTTTCAGTGCCAGTTTCTTTGTTCTTTATCATAACAACTTGAAATGGTTGCCCTTCATTGCCACCGGATTTGCTGCCTTTCCGGTCATTCTATTTGTCGTACTACAATTTCCTCTTTTAGAGGATGTTTTCTACACAACATATCGTTCCAAGTATCTCTTTAAGCCCAAGAAACATATGTTTTACATTTGAAATCTGTTTACTGTTTCACTTCAAGATGTACGTCTAAGGTATCGTGATGATTAAGTATCTTTTGATGTCAATATTTTGTATTAATGGCAATGTTCAAGTAATTTTTCTCTCCAATCAATAAGTATCAAATTTACCTTTGTCAAAAAAAAGGTAATAACTTAACAAACAGAAAAATTGCTTTTAGTGACAAGTATTATTTCGTCACTAACAACAAATAGTCGTCAAAAACTTACTTAGCAACAAAAACTGAGATCGTCACTTATCGTCACAATAACTCTGTCACTTGCGAAAATCGTTGTTACCAAGTGAGAAAATTAGAATTGTAACTAAATTTTTGACAACATCTTTTGTCAAAAAAGACGGTCACTAATGGATGCAAGTCGTCATTATTTTTGGTCACATTGACCATGAAAGGTTGTGAAAATGTTAACATCAACAGTGACCAAATAAAAGTCACTAAAGTTATAAAAGTCTCGTCATCATTGCTTTGTGGAAAACAAATTAACGCTAATAATTATTTAGCCATAAATACAATTAGATGTTTTGCACATAGATACAATACTCCGATATGTTATTTCAAACGAACGTATGAAGTGCGTAATGTAAATAATGCATTAATATCATTGCGCATCATGCAAGCTAAATTACATGTATATTTCATAATCTTAAAAAGTATTACATGTATCAACTATGTAATGTAACACTGTGTTCTCCATTTTTTATTTAAAAAAAGTAAGAGAAAGTATAGCAATTGGTGGGGAGAAAAAAAGAAATATCTTTAAATTTTTGGGTAGTGTTTTTGAGTTGTAAAAAAAAAGGGAGAAAGTGATTGGAAAAATTGTTATTTAATAGTTATGTCTTCGATCATATATTTAACGAGGTGAAAACGCCCCCCCCCCCCCCCCCCCCCCCCCCTCGGTTTTTTTAAAAATGCGGGATGTATTTAAATATTCGGTATGTTTTGCTAGGCGGAAAGATTTTTTAAAAGAAGGGTTTTTTTTGGAACAAAGACTATTGCGGACCCCCTTTTTTTCTTCCATACATTGGTTTGGTATTCTTCGGGTTTTTTTTGGTTTTGTTTTCGGAGGTTATTTAAGTATAACGTTTTTTTTTAACTATCTAAGCTACGTTTTATAATTACCCTTTTTGTTAGGGGTGGATATCAAAAGATATGGGTTATTTATCGAAGCGTAACTTGTAAGATCCCTAATTACAATTTCACCTTCCACCGTGCTTTCATTGCTGATTAACTGTCTCAAATATCTATGGCGTTTACCCCTAATATTGATGAGCTGAAGAGAGCGGCTGGTTCGACTGATATTGCTACGTCTTTTAAATTCTTGGGTACTTTGTAATTAATTGCTGTTGTTGCCAGTTTTCTAGCTAGGAAGTGATTATGCTAGCGTTTGTTCTGTAGTTATGTAAGAAGATAGTGTGTAGTTAGTTTGCGTATGCAGTGGATCACGTGTTTCAAGTTTTGTTTGGCGGAAGTTCACTTTTTGGTCCGGTAATATTGAACTTTTCGTCGCTGTAATTGGCCCTTCAGATTATTAATGAATAGCTATTTTATATGTACTCAGCTTATGCGCTTTTGTTCTACTTATGTAACGCTAAATGATGTTTTCGCATTTAACTGTTCTTAAGAAATATTGAAATCATTTGGGTTAAACTAAGATGCCATTAGTTTAACACACTATCACCTCAACGCAATCGCTAAAGTGGTATAAAAGGTTTGCGATACCATATTCTACATACGCATACGATTAAAATCGGTCTAGATAGTTTCGATTCTTGCTTTGGTTTTCCAATTTTTTTGGTGGTGTTAGATTTTTGTAAGTTTAGGTTTGGATTCCTTGTCACCGCCATCCCTTTGCTTGTTGTTCATGGAATTAGGGATGCATACTAAACGGGTAAATTTCAGTACGGTTGGTCTGTATTGTCACATGGGTGATTCTAAAGTCATTCTTGTTCGGTGAATTATTCCTTAAGTTCTAACTTGTATATCTTGTTTATAATGTAAGGGTGATATAAGTTATATGATAAAGCGATGCATTTTGTACGGTTGGGTATGATGTATATCGTATGTGAAAATATGTATGTATAGTGCATATGCGGAATCCAAGACTGTGTATCCATGGTTATACATGTCTCGCGTTGCAAGTGTTCAAAGTGTTTGACATTTAGATGCCATTCAGGTTCAGTGCTGCGACTGTGCGTGATTGCATGATTGTCTCAGATATTGTTTTTGCTTTTGGCATGCTCTTGTTGCAGCAGGTTCTTTTGTTTTTTGTTAACGCATGGCTAGTATGGAGTTCAGTATTAGCATATTATAATGTAGTGCTATATTTTGCTTTCGATATTGTAGCTTGCACGCTTTGAGGCACTAAGTAAAGCGCTTTTGTATCTGTGTGGGTACTGTTCCTAGTGGTAGACACTGTATCCTGCTTTCTGGTCTATCAATTTATGTTTCTGCTGTTGCGTGTGTATGTTTTTTTTTTTTTGGCTATAAGTTTTCTGCTGTATACATGTCGCTCTCGAGTGTCTAGCAGAACTTGGGTTTGTATGTGATAGTGATGTTTTGCAAGACCAGATGGTGCTCTTTTTTGAAAGGGAGGTGGTTGCGGCATGCGAATGGGAAAGCATGATACGTACACGTTGTTTTGAAATCGGGTCACGCATTAGGTACTTGGAAGACCTTATTCAAGAGGTTTTGCAAGAAGGACGTGGTATGGTTGCTAGGGACTCCGTTCGATTTTTGAGAGAGGTTCAGTCGCG
Organism: Chrysanthemum makinoi; assembly: GCA_910596185.1. Taxonomy (NCBI): domain Eukaryota; kingdom Viridiplantae; phylum Streptophyta; class Magnoliopsida; order Asterales; family Asteraceae; genus Chrysanthemum; species Chrysanthemum makinoi. The sequence continues at coordinate 163,328,113 of OU343222.1, read as the reverse complement.
CGAACGTTCTAAGCAAACAACGCTCCAGGGGATGTTACGTGAAGCGCACATCGCGCTCCGCGCTGCTGCAGCATATATCAACAACATTCGAGTCTTGTGACTGTTGTTTTTGTGTGTGTGGTAGTTGTTTGGTTTAGCCTGTAGCTTGTTGCGGTTTACATTTCGTATGTGCGTACCTATGGTATTTGTGGGTTGTATGTTTGTAAGACTCGTGTTAAATAAAACTTTCTTTTCTAATGTTTTTTTGATTTTTGAATATTTTTTTGTTGTAATGATGAGATTGTTTTGCATTCTGTTCTGTTAACTTGTCAACCTCTTGTTTTCGGCGCTACTCGCGTGAGTGAGTATTTATATTTGCATGTTGCGCTAGGGCCAGCCAAAGCAGCCTCACAATGAGTTTTTTTTTATCGGCTACGCTTTTGGTTGTGCTTGTAAGCCAACTTCTTTCCTGCATTGTTACCTTTTGGCTTGTTGCGTTAAACGGATTGGCAAACGTATAAACTGTTTTAATAAGTTTGTTCAACTAATGTATCAAAGATACTAAAAGCATATAATAATATATATTTTATTGCAACTACATTGCAAAGAGTGGCCAAATTTTGTACACCGATACACTGTGTGAAGTGTCGTGTACATCTGCTTTCCTACAACATAACTGTACATTGTTTTTTTTTCCAAGCATGGCCCTTTTTCAAGATAGACTATGGGCTCCTACAACCAACATTGGGTAAGTGGTTTAGAGCTGTTCTTGCAGCGGTGTTAGAGCTGCATAGCAAAAGGTTGAAGCTTAGTTACAGATGTTATTACACTGATGGGGTTCCTTCGGTTTCACTTTTTGGTTTCTTTGCAAGACGGCCGCTTCTTTTGCAGACGCTGTGAACAACCTGTTTGCAAACCGTTGAACTATCTGTGGATTTGAGGAATTCACCCTTTTTTCTCCGCCAAAAGAGAGCGGCGGAGGTGTGAGGATGTTAGTTAAAACCTTTTCGAAGACTTTTCATCCGGTGGTGCAACCATCGATTCGACGATTCGCCAGCGTCTGTTAATGCTAATAAAGGTTCTGCCACATCAATTACATTGTTTAGTATCAGCATCGGGGCACCTCTTTTGCTGTCGTTTCCGAAATGGACTTCGAACCTGTGGTTTGTGTTCTGCAAATCTTTTATTATCGGTGGCAGCTTCCTTGGGTTTGATCTCGATAAGTAACTCAGCACCTCCGAGCAAACCGGAAGCAAGGCATGTGCCTCGTGTGTCGTACCACGCTAGCGATGCTTCGCCGCTGACGCCCGCCATGGTTGATCCGAACAAGAATGCGGCTGGTATGCTTTGGAATAGATATTAGCCATTGTTATCAATTAATGCCGTGGAACATTTGGCATAACAAAAGTATCCAAACCTGTAATTTGGCACCACGGGCATTCCTGGTTGGTGACAATGCCAGTGTGGACTATCTTGCTCGATGTTTCTGTTGCAACGTTTGCAGCGGTTGCTGTACCAATCTGTGTCCTCGTGTATTTTCGTTAGGACGGCCTCGGTGATAAAGCTTTGTCTTTGCTGCATGAATAAATTTTCAGTTAAGACATATAGCATTGTCTTATTTTATATACTCGTATTATTTTACCGTCATCATTTGCGGACTGTTCTGTTGCAAAGTCACTATCTTAACCGGTTCCTCAGGCATGCCTTCTTCCTGTGTTTGTTGTGGCAATGGAGGCAACATCAGCGGCTCAGTAGTGGCCAGCATACTTTTATAACTGGTAACGTACTTGGTTAGCAATACTGTTGTCAATTACCTATGCAACGCGGCAAAAGCATTTTCAAGATACTGAAAACTTACACTTCTCGTATTTCATTAGCTTCAGGCACATCGGGGTTGAAATAGTAATACGTTGCAGGAGTTGCTGATAGCTGAATCTTACAGGCAAAATTTTTCACCAAACATGAGGTAACCGCTAGTATGATAGGTTGTTCCAGTGGAATGCTTATTTCGGTTTCAAACTTTGTAGCCATGTCGTTCCAGAGGCTTAGTGTGACGGTATTGCCACTGTCATAAGAAAAAGGGTAAATATAGTTATGTACTAATATGAAACAATGTTGAAACTAATAGTTTGGTCAAACGTACTTCAAGTTTTGAATCTCGACATTCTTTCTAAGTATGTGATTTGTTGAACTCCCGAATGCTTTGATTTTCCCAACGTTTCGGATGGTTCCTATATAGTCTATGGAGATGTGCAAACATTTCATAAGTCTTAGGTAAACGGTTGAAACGTTAATCAATGTGCTGCTTTTTATGTAAGTGTGATACCTGTTAAGATTGCATCGCGTACATTGGCTCTAGTTTCCAGTTGGTTATACGCTATGAAATTGAAGTAGTGGTTTGGGAATCCGATGTCATCGATTAGAGAAACGTCTGTGTACTTGCCCAGTAACAGTGTTATATTATTACTCAAAGTGCGTTGCCATGAATATGTGTTTTTACAGCCGAACCTACAGATTTTGTAGCATGAGCCAAACTGTAAAGCGGCGTCAAACTGTTGGATGTCACGCATCTCTGCATTTGCTTGAATGGCATTTCCCTGCGAATGAAGTGTGTTATGCACTTATTAAAGCACTAATTTTGACAGTGCAATGGCGGTGTGTTAACGTTGTGTGACTTACGCGTATGTCCAACATTATGAAACATAGGCCGATGGGGTTTAGGTATGGAACGTTTCTTGAAGTCCATTTGCGATAGACTCTCACATGCAGCTCCTTCTCAAGGTCTTGCGGCTGAACATTGCTAATGTCTACGATGTTGGGCTTCAATGTTGCAAGCTTCATCACATCCTTGATGCGCTACCACCACCGCTTCTATAATTCCATTTTCTCGCAGAGCTTTGTTGTAGCTCAACATCTTTGATGTCGCTATGAGTTAGTTCTACGACTGCAATCTTCCCTTTCTCGTCGGCATCACTTACAGTCATAGCAGCCACCCGAAGCCTCACCTGATGCAACCGGTCCAATGGTCCCAGCTTCGAGCTTTGGTAATGAAAGTTCCTGCGCGTCTTTACTTTCGGTTGCAAAGACTCGTTCGTGGTATGCTAGTATGCTTAGCAATATCTTTGAGTAGTTCATTCTTCCGTTCATCAGCCATAGTTCTGCAAACGATATTAATAGTGATAAGTATACATATTGAGCCGTAACACTAACGTGAAACAGAAATGCTCACACTCGGCCGAACCACGCTGCAAATGCAATGCTTACTGCACAAAGTAATATTTCTGACTAATGTATATGCAAACCTAACACTATAGGAAGCAAGGACATGGCATAAAAGATTCATAACGTAATCACACACGTACACACAAATCATTACACGATACTTAGAAGCACTGACATGCATTACATAACTATGCCCAACGTACAACCCGGCAATCTAATAAAAAAAACACACCTGCCAAACGTCCGCAAAGGCGGCCAACACTCTCCTCCCCAGCCGCAACACCCACAACATCCAAACAACTGCTCTTAGACAAACATGGGAGCGGAACATTCCCCAAACGGTTACCATCCAATGACGATCTACCCACATCACTAAAAGAACCACCTACACCAACCAAACTAAACGACTCAGAAGAGCCACCACCTAAATTTCTAATTGGATCACTCACTTCTAAATTTTCAAGACAACCATCACCACCACCAACTCGCTTACATGCAATACCTTTAGTCCACATACCTATAACTCTAAGCACAGCACAACATTGTAACCTAAATCACCCAAGTACTATTAACTACTGGACACACGATAAATCAACAGCTAAAACAAACAGCATGCATAAAAACATACAAAAACAACAAACGACAAACAATCCTACACAACATTAGATACCTTAGCAATAAAAAACCCACAACAAACAACCTAAAATCAACATGCAAAGAACTAATCGAACCAAAAGAAGATGACATGCATGGAGAAATCCGTCCCACCTACTCAAATAACGGTAAGAGATAAAAACATAAAAACAACAAACTAAAAACAATCCGCACAAAATTAGATACCTTCGCAACTAAAACCGATAACAAACAACCTAAAATCAACATGCAAAGAACTAATCACAACCAAAAGAAGATAACATGCATGAAGAAATCCGTCTCACCTACTCAAATAACGCAAAGAGAGAAACAATGAGAAAACCTTCCACTAAAGTAAACGAACAGCTACACATATAACGTCCTAAAAAGGGCCAAAACTTTAGGAATATGGGCCATGAGCAACAACCCGCGTCCTGGCCCAAAAGCCTACAATACCACGCTTGCCACTAACGAAAATAATAGTTTTTTAAAGTAACCGACGTTCTGTTTTATATGTATAAGAGAATTGAGGCTCATCAAGTTAAAGTATATAATGGGCAATGCGGTGATGACTAATGTATCACTTTTATTCTCTCACTTTGGGATTGAAAGTTTTGGCAACAAAACCCAACCATTCCGCCTTTTTTCACGCTTTCCTCTTACCTTCACTCTAAAAAAAAGTATGAACATGCTCAAAGTAATTTTATTTATTATATGAAACATCTAAAGCCGGTCAATACATATATAATCCCCAAATGGAATGAGGCTACAATCTAATGACAGTTAATACTAGGATTAGTATCATAAAATTTCCCATAAACATTTTTACAATAAGCATTTACGTCTTCTCCGGTGATATCAACTTTGTTTGTCACTATTCCATGACACTTATTGTCTTCGCTGCAATCAAAAGTAATCGCTCTCTTTGATGCTGAGGTACCATATATATTCGTATATGTTATATGACTCACTCGAACTGCTGATGCGCCCGGCTAATATAAATAAGGAAAAAAAAATTAGTACAGGTTTTAGATTATAAAATAGAGTAATGCTTATGAGATTGTTATGGAATAACCATGCTTACCGGTGCAGAGCAATAATGATTTACCGTACTAGTGCAGTAATGTTGATCAATTATAATCGGATTTTTAACATTCTCGAGATTAATGTCCCTAAATGTAATCTTCTTAGCGTACCCCTCTCCATGCTAGTATAATACAAGAAACCAATTAATCAATATAAATGTAATAATATCTCGACAAATAAGTAATTAACTTAACGTAGGTAAGTTTAATGCAATCATACCGGTACCGTCTTGATTCTTAGTCCATTTTTGGTTCCAGTGAGAGTGCAATCTCTTACTATTACTTTTTCGACTGTTGAAGTACGACCATTCTTTCCAAGGCTTCCGATGCTGCCAAAACATGTCAATTGAGAATGGCAGGATAGCAAAAGCACAAATCAAAACATCGCGGCCACAAAATTTTGTATTGTTCACAAATGTTTTCAATGACTACTGATGGGCGATTGAGCTAAATAAATAGCTTAAGATATGGTACCTTATGCCATGACCAGGTCCGCAAAAGACCCTTGTTACATTGATATCATAAGCGCCACTACCAATAGCAACACAATCGTCGCCTGTTATTACGTATATGGGAAACAATAAGCAAATCAAATGTTTCAGAGTATAATAGAGTAAAAGGAATTGCAATTCTATGTTTATGTCATATACCCGTTTCAATTGTAGAATCATGAATGTAAACATGTGACGACAAACTAACATCGATTCCATCAGTATTGGGGCTGTATTCGGGTGCGGAAATATGAAGATCATGGACTTCTACATCTCGACAACCATTAATGCTAATATGTCTCTTTGGACCGTTTATATGTCTTGTACCACTTAATTGAAACCCGTTGCATTTTTGAAAATGTAACATCTTAAATATCAATATTTACATATTAGTATTCAGATCTAATAATGACTACTTATACTTCACTATGATATGAAAAGCACATACCGATGGGCATTTGCAATCTACACCTGTGGGCTGCAAAAGTTAAGAAAAGACGCATTGATAATTAACAACAAGGGTATACAAACTGATCAAATGGTTGAATAACTTTACCTTTATTTCCGAGCCCGGCCACCAGATAGAACCTTGACCATCTAGTTGGCCAGGTCCTTCGATGGTGAGGCCGTCGATAGAATCAAATATTATCATATAGCCATTCGTATCGCAACCTTCCCATCCATCTAGACTCTTGGGGGCAGTAATGTCCCCCAACAGCTACCCACCAAAAACATATAATTAAATTATAATATGAATCAGAATCTTAAAATTTAGTGAGTAAAATTTAGAAAGAAACAAAAAATCAAATGAACTTTTACGTTTTGTGCAATTAACTAAATAAAAACTTTGTTTTTCCATCATTTAATCACTTGTTAGAAATTAAAAAAAGTTGTCCTTTTAACAAGTAAGGAATTATAACATGTAAAACAAATCCGTTAAATATTGAGCGGTTTAATCTTACAAAACAAAATTTCGTGATTTTAAAGTACAAATGTGAACCAGAGGATTAGACGATGTTAATGGAATCTGCGTTTTAATCAAATGTCAAACATAATCAGAGTTTATAGAGACAATTTTTGCTATCATTTAAGTCCTAATCTTAGTACGTACCTGAATAGAAATGCTGGGTGATCTGCATGGACCCGAGAATGAAACACATCTTAATAAAAACGTCAAGTCTGATGGCACGATCAATGTCGGCTCCTCTGACTCATATGCACATACATCCGCCCATGCTTGAACAAAAGCCTGAATCACAGGTCTAGTTAGAAACAATCATAAATTTTATTCAAACTTGTTAACATTATTTACATACATCAGTGTCATCTACATTCCCATCTCCTATTGCGCCATAGTGTGTTACATCAAACGTGGCTTCTTCACTTGTGGTTTTCGAGCCAGATGAAACATAGAAAAAGCTCAAGAACACCACAATTATAAAACCCTGCAAAATAATTAAGACAACATGAATGATATATAACTATTAAAATTGTAATGAATAATCTGGCACAAAAGTGGCTGATTACCATTTCTTGAAAGCAATTTAGGATATCTGTAATGCAGACTTCTCTACAGTATCTGTATATATAGTGAGAAAATGTTAGATTATGTGCACATGTTAAGAGATTCACAAAATCTGCATAATATGATGATATATAAGTTTGAGTAAATTATTTTTGTCACTATTATATTAAATTATATTGAACATATATCACTATTATATATGCAACTACAAATTTTGTACTTCTATTGCTGTTGTAAATGATACTAATAAATATACATTTTGCAAGTACACTTTTTTAAGACTCAATACAAAAAACTAGTTGAATTCTTCAGATTTTAAAAGCTAAATGGCCACGGTTAAGAATGTGTAAAATATAGAGTTCATACTTTCTCAAGTGTGGTAATAATGGGCGTGACAATTTTTTCTGTGGAAATATTATCCAAATTTTTATGGTTAAAAGTGTGAAAATATTTTTTGAATGTCCACACCTAAAAGTGTGGCAAAATTGCCAAAAATGTTTATAATAAAAAGAGTGAAAGTATTTGTGACACATATAAGTATAGCTTTATTGTAATTATATACACTACTACGTAATATATATGGATTACTTTTTAAAATATTTGTGACACCTATAACTGTAGCAAAATTAATATGCATATAAATAGGTTCACAGTTGACCATACCGTAACAAAATAAATATGAAGAATAGAACTATTTTTTTAGCAAAAAAGAAGGTACATATACTTAATATTGTGCATGCATAATGATGTGGGCAAGAAAATGAAAAAAACATCATCCAAACAAAAGTGCTCGCACAAGCAATGCAGAGAGGGACTTTTGTGTATATGACATTTTGTGCAACGCACAAATAAGTGGCGAGTCGCACCAATAGTCCATAGAGTCGATTTTTTTTTTTTTTTTAAGTTTAGTTTACTTGTTGGTATTTGTGTTTTTTTGGAATTCGTTTTTAGATAATGATTAGGAAACTAATTCCTGTCATGTTATGGTTTATTAGATTATTTCATTCACTGATATAAATACAGCCTTTAAGTACGTCAAACTATAACTTAAAATCTTCTTGATTAATTAAACTAGTAAGTGTTATAAGAGTTTCCCTTTATTCAAGTTATATTTCTTCGAGGTTTCATCTTGGTATTCTTGGAATAAGGTCACCGTTCGAGTAGATATTATAAAATCGCTTCCGTTTCACGTCAGTTGGCATCAGAGCTGGTTAGTTTTTTAATGGTCAGTGTTCAACATTTATCCAAAACCCGTATTATTGGTGGAGCACGGTCAGAAGAAAACATGGATCATGATTTAACAGATTTCATGACCAAATTTGATAGAATTTCCACTATCTTTGCAGATATTTTTTCCTTGATCGTACGTGGGGCATAAAACCACAATAATAGTGAGAATACATGGTAATTATTGGGAAGGTAAAAAAAGTGTGAAAGATTGAGTACCAACAACAAAACATTTTCACTCAAATTGCTTGGTTAGTTATTCATGGTATTTAAATTTTGATGTCGACAATATTGGTTTTTTATTTTAAATTATCAATTCAGGTTGGTCAAATTAGAAAAAGCAAAATTTTTGGATTCCAATATCAATTGAAAAGTTATTTAGTCGTGGAGTGTATTGTGAAGCAACGACAAGGATGATTGCCCTATTTATTGAGGAAGCAATGATGTGAGATTCAAGTTTTATAAGATTTAAAAGGGATCTCTATTTTTTCACATCATTGGGGAAGAAAAATGAGATGGCTCCAACCAAAGCAAATACTGGAGTTTTAATGGCCAAGAATATAATGTAAATCCACATGTTGAATCCAAAATTTAAGAACCTCAAGTTTCTAAGAAATTTGATACAAATTATCAACATTAATGTCGGAGACAACAAAGGAAATGTTAACGGTGGATTTGAAGGTGGTACACTATGGTACTGCTATGTAAAAATCCTAAGGATTAATGTTTGTATTCTTGATATGTCTACGTTATAGAGGTTTTTTTTATCATGATATGAGCATGGTTACCCAAGTTGATAAACCAACAAAAATTTCCAATGGCGAATAATGAAGTTTTTCTTTATTGTGTTTGAAGACTTTATGAAAAAGAGCGTTGTAGTTAAATGGAATCATAAGGCTACATGATAAATACACTCAATTGTGAGAAGTTGTTTGAGGAATATGATGCAATTAATGATGAGGATTGAAGGTCGTAACTTTTCAAATGAGAGGGAATGATGCGGACAAACAATTACCGCACAAGCAATTGAGAGAGGAAGTTCTGCGTTTTTGACAATTTGAACGCAGTACAAATGGTCTAGAAAGCATTTTAAATGTTTTTTTTTTCTTTTTTATTTTTTTTTTCTCTTTTTCTTCAGTTTAGAGTATTTTGGGTATTTTTATGAATTCTATAAATTCTCTTTTGTAGTAACTAGATAATTATAAGAAATTTAATTCTTATCATTTTTTGTTTTTCAAGATAATGTCATTCACTTTTATAGATACGAGGTTTAGGTCTCACTTTAATTTTAACTTTTTACATTAATTAAATCAAGTGCTTTGAGTATTATATCTTGTTAGAGCTTTTATTCCAATACGATTTCATCATAACCTTGAATCAGGGTTGCCTTTATATAAAGTTTTATCAAGTTGCTTCCGAATTAGAACATGCATGGAGATGTAGTAGAGACTTTCAAATCAAAAGTAGAAGAGAGGGTTACTTCACAAGTGGAGTACATAATGGCATGGATCGGATGTGTGGGACGTCCTAACTCGCATCCTCAGAGACACGGAAAAGGAATCCTTTGGTGTGACTAGTGGGACAACCAGAACTCATACAACCTACAGGAATCCTGGTGTCTTAGTGAGGAGGTGCAAAAGAAAGTCGCAATGAAACAAACTAGGTTCATAGAGTTTTTTTTTAGTCGGGAGGGATCCCTAGTGGATAGAAGTAGGTCAAATGATAAGTATAAGGAGTAAAAAAGATAAGCAAAAAGGGTAAAAGCCCAAGCAAATTTGTACAAGAAATTTGCATCCAAAGAGGGAGCAAACGATACCTACAAGATTGCTAAAGCCCAAAAGAGAAAAATAAAATATTTAAGAAATATAAAATATATCAAAGATTAAAGAGGTAAAAATATTGTAAACAAAGAAGTAATTAGGAAAAGATGGGGAGCGTACTTTTTCTTCTATTTTCAACGGGAGAAAGCATGAGGGAGGCGGAGAAGTAGAGAACGCTAGACCCAGTACAATTTCTACTACTCAAGGATTAGTCAAGGGTGTGAGGAAAACCTTATAGAGGAAGCGGAGAAACAAAGCCGTACGACCGGAGCAAATTACCATAGAAGCTTGGAGGTGCCTAGGAGATAATGCATTAGATTGACTAACAATTCTCTCCTACAACATCTTTACAAGCGCTAAGATTCCAGATGAATGGAGACTTAGTGAAGTCATCCGCATTTACAAAAGAAAGGAGATGCTTAAGTTTGTAGCAACTATAGGGGTATTAAGTTTCTTGGTTACACCATGAAGCTTTAGGAGAAAGTAATTGAGAGAATGTTGCGAAGAAAGATAGGGGCGTCATAGAGCCAATTTGGTTTCATTATAGAACGTTCTTAGAGCAAGGAATACACCTTATCGATAGCCTTATGGAGAAGTATAAAGAAAAACAAACAGATTGCACACATGGCTTCCTAATACCTGGAGAGAGAGAGAGAGAGAGAGAGAGAGAGAGAGAGAGAGAGAGAGGAAAAAAAACTATAATAACATTCTATAGGAGTTGATTTTGAGGACTTTAGTTTATAAAGGAAAACCAATGAGATACATAAGAGTTAATAAGGGTTATGTACAATTGTCTAAGGACCGCTTACAAATCACTATCGAAAACACAAAGTTTTTCTCAATGGAAATAGGACTATACCAGGGATCAACCATTAGCCAATAAATCTTCATCCTGATTTTGTCAAGCTGTCACGAGATAAAAAGAATGTATTCCATGATGCTTGATATTCATAGACGATTATGTGTTAGTATAAGAATCAACGGAAGACCAAAATAGCAGACTTGATAACTAGAGGGAGGCACTAATAGACAAGGCTTAAGGTGTAACTTCGGTATGAACGAGGTCGACCATAAGGAAAAAGTGGACATATGTATCAAAGACCAAATCCTACAACCAAGTGACTCGTTTAGATATTTAGGTTCAATGACACACAAAGCAATGAGGATACATGATGATGTAATCCATCCTATTAAAGCAGTCTAGTTGAAGTGGAGGGTGGCTACAAAAGTACTATGTGATAGGAAAGTCCTCTAAAGCTGAAGGGTAAATTTATAGAGTGACAATTAGACCACATATGTTGTACGCTGATGATTGATTACGAGAGCTCAAGAAAATTGGATATATAAGTGGCGGAATTAAGAAAGGTAACGTGGACTTGTTGTAAAATCATGTTTGCATGATCCCGAATGGAGTTTTTAGAGCGGACCTTGAAGTCGAAACTGTCATCAACAAGATGAGGGGACGACAGTTGAGATGGTTCTGACATGTGAGGAGGAGACTACAAACAGCGACATTTAAAATACTGGAAGAGTTGATAGTCGATGGCTTGGGGAGAAGAAGGTGTACCGAAACTTAGGTGGGATGATACACTATAGTCACACCTGAAGGAGCTTCTTTTGTCTAATAATATGACCTATGATAAGAACATGTGGAGAGCTAGAATTAGAATAGGTTGCCATAAGTTTAGGTTATTTAGCTTTTCTAGGTGATTTTTAGTAGCCACGGTATATATTGCCCATGCTTTTTTGCTTTCTAAAATATTTTACCACCGCGTTTTAAGTATAGAGAGCCATAGCTAGTTCCTTATATGATTTGAAGAAGATCTAGTAGCCTTACATGAAAATGTTTTTCTTTGTTTTTAGGTATAGTGCCCCATAGTTATACCTATTTTACGAACTTCGCTACACCCTCCGGACATGGTTGTACGCATCTACGAACTTCGTTGCACCCTTAGAATATATAACTTTAAATTGTTAATAGGTTTAATTTCTTTTTTCATAAGCTTATCCTTTTATATCTCCATGCTCGTATGCATTTATGCTTATGTAAGCCCCTTTCCCTATATGATTTCATTTATATTTATGATAATTTAGTGGGTACCACGTGCAATTACACGAATGTGTTTTATGTATATTAAGATTTCACGCATTGTTTGCTTATATGTGGCTATTATTATGAACATTAAGATTTCACGTCGTATGCTTACATGTGATTTTATCAATTTTCAAACCCTTGATATACGTTGTTGAACATTAAAAATCCTTCATGTGCGTAGGAAAGTTTTGACAAATGGAGATGAGAGGGATGGCAACGGGGCGGGGAATGTCGGGGATTGTACCTATCATTCCCATCCCCGTTTTACACTCTCCATCCCCGTCCCCATCCTCATCGGGGAATTGCTTTACATCCGCATCTCCATCCTAAATGGGGATCGGGGATCCCCGCGGGGATTCGGGGATTCTCCACCCCTATGAAATAACATAAAATTCCACCAACTCGTCGAAAATATAAAGAATTTTGACTCATAAAGTACCTCAACAAACGTACATTGCACATAGTTATATTAATTACAATTTCATATCAACTTTAAAGCATCATAAACATTGTAACATCAAATATAATATAAAAGTAATATGTATCATATGTGTGTATTTGAAAAAAATAGCTAAGTAATATGTAATTGGTACCTATACTTCTAAATCTAAATGTGTTTGATCCTATAAATATCACATATGCATATAAACATATATGTCGATACTCATAAACATATGTACATGTACATATACAAGTTAATTGAGTATGGATAAAACATATAAATTTTAAATAACTATACACTAGAAAGATCGGGGTCGGGGCCGGGTTCGGGGATTTATGTTATCCTCATCCCCGCCCCAACCCCGGTTTAATATTTCAGGGGATTCCCCATCCCCGTCCCCATCCCCGGTCAACTCGGGGATTCCCCAGTCAAATCAGGTTTGGGGATCGGGTTTCCATCGGGTACGGATTTTTTTGCCATCTCTAGATGAGATCAACATAAATCACACATTCTCTAAAGATTAAATTGGTAAATTCTATCACCAAACAAACAAAAAAAAACTAATTTTCACATTTTTTTCAAATAAAATATCTTACAAACAGTAATCTTCAAGCTACGAAAAATAAACCATCGCGGCGAGATTTTTTTTTATCTTTCAATGGACGGTACTTCGATATACTTTTGACCATTTTTTCTTTAGAGCTTTATTTTTTTTGTGTTGACATTTTCGCTAGAAATCACATGTGATTTGTTATTTTAAAAATCACGTGTGATTTCACAAATCACATGAGATTTGTAAGATCACATGTCATTTTTTATTTTAAAATTCACAGGTAAAATCACATATGATTTTTAAAATAAGAAATCTACTATGATTTTACGAATCAGTTGTAATTTTTTTGACTAAAATTTCAACACTAAGAAAATAGCTCGAAAGCAAAAGTTCGTCAAAAGTATTTAGAAGTGCCTCTACATAAAAAGGTGATTTAATTCTCGTCGCAATGATGTATGATTTGTTTCCGTAACGATTAACGGTTTGTGAGATATTTAATTTTTAGAAAGAATGATGAAAGTGGGGGTTTTTTTTTTTTTATTTTTTTTGTGAAAAGTGAGTGGCCATGATTTGTTCATTTGATCTTTAGAGTGTTTGTTATCTATGTTGAACTTTTGTCTTGGCAAATAAAGTTTAACAAGATTTAATAAACCGGTGCATTGCGGGGAATGTAAAACATTCATTTTGTAACTACAAAATTAAGTTGTAATAATAACATATCTTTTTAATAAAAAGTGTTAATAATGATAAAGAAAATGAGGTGAAGCAAAAATATATAAATAAATTTTTTTTAGAGTTAATTTGATATATTCACAAACTTAAAAGGTATTAAAATATATAAGTTAATGAGTTTTGGAGATATTTTATTATATTAGTATGTTTAAAGGAAGTTAGTATTGAATGTATTGAAATATATATAAAGTTATTAAACTTTAAATGCTATTTTATTTGATTAGTAAACTTAAAGGATTAGTTTCATTTTTTGAAAATTATCACTATAAATAAACAGTGAATAATATTTCACGAGTGTTATTATTTAAATTTCACCTTAGTTGTTTACTATTAGAGCTTTTTTCAAACTTCATTTATGTGGTTTGCACATAAATTCATCTTCCGTCCCAAGTTTAACGTTTTTTCACAGTTCGTCTCAATTCTTTTCAAATCTTGCCATTTCGTCCTTGTTGCCAACGATCGTTAGCCTTCCTCATTAACTCCCCTAACGTCGTTACCTTTTCACGTCCTTTTGGCCAACAATCGTTAGCATTTAACTTAAATAATCAAAACCAACTACCACCACCCACCACCCACCACCACCCACCATACACTTTTTATTATATGTTTATTAATTCTCACATCACCGCCTACCGCCCACCACTACCACCCACCACCACCACCGCCCGCCACTACCAACTACCACCACCGCGCTAACTTCCAGCTAAAATTCCGACCTAATCTAATGTATGTTTGCTTTAAGAACAAATTTTACATCAACGTGAACAGACCATCGACCTACCACCATCATTGCTTAATAGTCCCAATAGAAAAACCACATGCATAAGTAGTTAAGCACAAGTACAAACGCATTTGAATACATAAATAGATTCCGTACCCGTCTATTGGTTTGTGAAATATAAGCGGTTAAGCAAAAGTACAAACACATTTAAACATAGTTGTTAAGATCAAGATTCTGATCTCAGGATTTTACACAATTTTAAGATACTACAAAGCAAAAATGATCTAAATCCTACGTAGGATTTTAGCAAGTTTACGATCTTATAAGATTCCGATATTGACCATATGATCTTAAGATATAAGCCGATCCGATCTTACTTTTCTCGAACCACATACTAAAAACTACAAAGTTATGGATTATGTTTTATAGAATTTAAAAAACAACATATTAATCTTACTAAACAATCCATATTCATAATTTAGAACAACATTTTCATGATATATTTTTATAATTTTGCGTTTATGATATATAATAATTTGTAGATTTGACTAATATTACAAAGACTATTAAGAAAATGACATTATAGTAGGATCTCAGGATCCCGATCCGATCTTACGATTTCGATCTTGCAAATACGAAAACGATCCTGAGTAAGATCTCGATCTTGAAAACCTTGCATTTAAATACATTATAAATGGCATACTCGTCTATTGTTTTGTAAAATCCATTGCTAAATACATATTGCATTAATTAAATCAGTAGCCAAATCATTCCAAAATCAATTTCAGATGGTAGGGGTGTTAATCAGGTTCGGGTTAAATTCGGGTCGGGTCAAAGTTAGGTCAAGGCTAAAAATAAAATACTCGAACTCAACCTTATTTGAACTCAGGTTAGTCGGGTTCGGGTTAACTCAAATATGTGTAAAATGGTCATAAAATTGCTTTTTATTTTTAATTTAGATAAATAATTCATAAAAAGTATATTTAAAAAAAACCTTATTTGGGTCAACCGGGTCGACTCAAACCTGAGTTAGCAATAAATTTTCAACCCGATGCCCGAATCCAAGTTAACCAAATATTTTCAACTTTGACCTGATCCGAATTGACTCGAACCTAACCAACCCATTTCGATTAACACCCCTACCGCACAATACCACCACTACCCACTACCACCACCGTCGCCCGTAGTGGGTGCTAGTGGTTGGTTGTGGTGTTGGGCGGTGGGGGGTGGTGGTGGTGGTGTTAGGCGGTGGTGGTGGTGTGATGTGGGCCCACGCATTGAGGAATGGGCCATTGTGTATCTCGAGGCCCAAGATTGCATGAGAAAATGGCCTTCGCTAAAATGGGCATAACTTGGGTTACGAGGCTCCGTTTCACCCCATGACCACCAAATCGAATCTTGGAACAAGGAGAACGCCATGGTAAAGTAATTTCTTGGTTTACGGAACTTCCGTGCTGCAAAACGCTATATTTTATAAGTTATTTGAATTTTTATGTTTTTTTCTAGTTTTGTTGGGCTTTGTTTTTTAGCTAGTTTTCGGCCCGTATGTCTTTGAGACCCATTTCGGTATTTTATGCCTATTTAATAAGTTTTTGTTTTTTAACCATTGTGGCTGATCAGTTCCAAGTAATACGAAAAGTCTATTTTTATAGTTTTGCTAAGAATTACCCTCATAATCGGTACTTTGTAAATCAACGATTATTGAAAGATTTGATTACGGCATTCACATTAATCAAAGGTTCAATCTGTGTTATCTCATTTTTTAGTCTACATCATGGTGGGTGGTGGTAGTGGTAGTGGATGGTCAGTGGTGGTGTTGGTATTGGGCGGTGGTGGTGGTAGTGGTGGTGTGCAATGGTGGTGGGTGATGGTAGTTGGTTTTGATTATTTAAGTTAAATGCTAACGACCGTCGACCAAAAGGACGTGAGTGAGGTAATGACGTTAGGGTGTTAACGGGCCAGGCTAACGGTTGTTGGCAACAGGGACGAAACGTGCAAGATTTTAACTTAATTGGGATGAACAGTGAAAAACTTTAAACTTGTGACGAAAGGTGCATTTGTATGCAAACCACAAGGACGAAGTTTGAAAACAACTCTTACCAATATGATCAAATGGCACAAACAAGTGGAGCCGTCAATGCACTTAGTTACAATATATTGGTACCATTTTAAGAGTCGGGTGTGGTCTATCACTTTGATTTATCTTGCCTCTCTAAACTATTGGGTATTGGTTTGCATATGTTTTTGTTCCAAAAAAAAAAATAAAAAAAAAAAAAATGCATATTTTGCATATTAATTGAGACATTTCAATTCATGCGTTAGATAATTTTATAATAAACCAAGTACTTTAACTATTTGTACATTGAAGTATATCAATAATAATTCAGAGTCTGCAAAACATCTCTCATAGCGAGTGTGAGTTCAATAAAGATTTAAAAAAAAAATCAAATATTAAATGGACAAATTCTAGCCATTTAATTTTAATCAAAATAAAAAAAACCGTTTTTCATATTTTTGTTTTCAAAATAAAATATCTTACAAATAGTAAATCGTTAAACGACAAAGAAAATACTATCGCGACAAGAATTTTTTATGAGTATTAAGTTTTAAACAAAAAAAAAATATCACATGTGATTTATGATACGAGTTTTAAGGTTCAAATCATAAATCAAATGTGATTTTATAAATCACGTGTGATTCTTTATAGCATAAATTTCAACACTCACAAAAAGAATTAATTTTTTTTTTTGTCGAAAGTATATAAAAGTTCCCCACTAATGAAAGATGATTTTATGATCGATATGATGGTGTAATTAGTTTTACGTAACGATCAAGAGTTTATAAGATATTTAATTGATAAAAATGAGGATGCAAGTGAGTTTTTCATTTGGATCGAAATGAGTGTACGTCTGAGATTGTCCCATTTTTTTTATTCTTTTTTAATCTTTATCTTTATTGACAGCAAACTCACTTTAAGCATTTTTATAGCTAAATTGCTATGTGGTGACGTTATCTATGTAAGATTTGCATAATCACATTTTTAATCTTGTAGATGCCTTTCGGCAAGAATCCTTCTTATCGGATGTAGCAAAGTTATTGTAAACAACTACAGACAAAACGTACTTCAAGAGTTATCACCCAAATAGCCATAAATCGTAACAACGTTCATGACAATAGAATAATACTAACTTGTATAACACAAAACCTCAAAGCTAATGGCGCCAAAGGTCGAAATAACATCAACCCACATCGTAAAACCATCGTCCCCAGCTCCCGGCCATCTTAAGACCCACGACTTATCTCTTTTAGACCAATTATCACCTTCAATATACCCTCCGATAATCTTCTTCTATGAAGCCAAGTCAGACTCGAATCTACCCCCTCGGCTCAAGTCCTCTTTTTCAAGAGTTTTGTCGTCGTTTTATCCATATGCTGGACGTATAAATGGAGATGTTTTTATTGATTGCAATGATGCTGGAATCCCATATTCTGAGGCCATTGTTGATTGTTCTTTATCGGATGTACTTAGAGAGTGTGATTTGAGTTTGATGAAAGAGTTTGTTCCTCTAACTGAAGAATCTGTGAATCTTGATCACACGATACCGTTGCTAGTCCAAGTGAGCTTGTTTAAATGTGGCGGAATTGCCATTGGCGCATGTTCGTCTCATAAAATTGGGGACGCATCTAACTTTTTTATGTTTATTCGTGAATGGGCAAATATTTCATTGACTGATAACAAGGTCGTTTTAATTCCAGAGTTTACCATCTCATCTTTATTCCCAAGGATTGGTTTCTTGAATATTAACACAGGAATCGACATCCCAATGAACAATAAGCTTATTCGAAAGAGGTTTGTTTTTAGTGCATCAAGCATATCATTACTCAAGGACCTTACAGCTGCTTCTTCTCGAGTTCAAGCTGTTTCAGCGCTCATATGGAAATGTGCTATGAACGCGGTCAAGAAGGCTGATCTGGGGCCCAATAAGCCCGAAATAACATCATCCATAGCAATGACACTTGTGAACATGCGTGGCCGGCTCAACCCACCCTTACCTGAAACCTCTTTTGGCAACTTCGTGGGGTCATTTTTAGCCGAGAAAAACTTAGAAGAAAACAAAGAGATCGAGTTGTGTGACTTGGTGGTTCAGTTGAGACATGGTTTCTTAGAATTTTGTGATGGTTACATGAAACAAGTTCAAGAATCCAAAGATGGGGTCTTGGCAATCTTGAATTATAGTAAAAAGATTGGAGAGATGTTGCAAAGGGATGGTACAGAAGTGTTTACATTTAGTAGTTGGTGTGGCTTCCCATTGTATAAGATTGATTTTGGATGGGGAAAGCCAAGGTGGATTAGTGTTACAAATACACCATTCAAGAATGGTATAATGATGATGGATACAAAAGAAGGAAATGGAATTGAAGTATGGGCCAATTTGGAGGAAGATGTAATGGTCATCTTTGAACAAGACCATGAATTGTTGGCTTATTGTTCACCAAGCAGTAGTGGTGATGTGAGGTGATACTTTGAGAAATCACAATGTTATTATTACATATCTTAATAATAAAAAATTGAAGAAAGAGATCTTTGGTGGTTTGTTACACGTAAGATATTAATGTAAAGATATGAATTGCTATATTGAATTGCCACATAATTGGTTTACATAAGGAGTATATAATACATACTAAATGGGCCATAAACTCAAATACACACAATAGTAAATATGATCGGGCCTCATAATATATTCGCTAACAGCCCCCCGCAGTTTGAGCGGGAGAGAAACGAACACTCAAGCTGGAGCGAAACTCATCAAACAAAGCAGTGGGCAATCCTTTGGTGAAAATATCCGCATACTGATACCGGGATGGAACATGAAGAACTCGCACATGACCAGTAGCCACCAAATCACGAACAAAGTGGATATCAATCTCCATATGTTTCGTGCGTTGATGTTGCACGGGATTAGAGGAGAGATAGACATCACTTACATTATCACAATAAACAAGCGTAGCAGTCGACAGCGGTGTATAAAGCTCACGTAATAAGTTACGTAACTAGCAAGTCTCAGCAACAGCATTGGCAACACCCCTATACTCGGCTTCAGCACTGGATCGAGAAAGGGTAACTTGACGCTTAGAGGACCAAGATAGAAGATTGTTGCCAAGAAAAACACAATAACCCGAAGTAGACTGGCGTGTAGTCGGACAGCCAGCCCAATCTGCATCAGAGTATGCAACCAATGATGATGTCGAGGATGAATAAAGCTGTAATCCATAGTCTAAAGTTCCCCGAACATAACGTAAGATCCGTTTAAGAGTAGAAAAGTGCGGCTCCCGAGGATCATGCATAAAAAGACTAACCTGCTGAACGGCATAAGAAATATCCGGTCTAGTAAAAGTTAGATACTGGAGAGCACCTACAAGACTACGATACAAAGTAGGGTCGGAAACAGGATCACCATCAGCTGCAAGTTTGGTTTCTGTTTCAACCGGAGTCCGAGAAGGGTTGCAGTTAAGCATATTGGCCCGCTCAAGAACTTCAGTAGCATACTTCGATTGGGAAAGAAACATCCCTGAAGTATTATGTGTCACAGAAATGCCAAAAAAATAATTAAGAGGGCCAAGATCCGTCATAGAAAACTCCGCATGTAGTGAAGCAATAACCTGCTGTAACAGTGTTGATGAAGATGCAGTCAAAACGGTATCATCAACATATAACAATAAATAAGCAGTATCCGATCCCTGTCGATAAATGAAAAGTGATGAGTCACATCGACTGTGGTGGAACCCAACATGAGCAGCATAAGTAGCAAACCTCTGAAACCAGGCCCTAAGAGCCTGTTTAAGCCCATATAAAGATCTCTGCAAAAGACAAACATGATAGGGATAACGAGGGTCCCGAAAGCCAGGAGGCTGGTGCATATAAACAGTATCGGATAAAAAACCATGCAGAAATGCATTCTTGACATCCAGCTGATGAATAGGCCAATGTCGAGAAAGAGCAAGACTCAGAACTGTACGTATAGTTGCCGATTTAACAACCGGGCTAAAAGTCTCATCCACATCAATACCTGTAAGTTGTGTACTGCCATTGGCCACAAGTTGAGCCTTGTAGCGACTAAGAGTACCATCTGCATTATGTTTGTGTCGAAAGAGCCACATGGAACGAACAATGTTCGCGTCCGATGGCCGAGGCACAAGAACCCAAGTATTATTTTTAATTAATGCATTATATTCATCTATCATAGCACTACGCCAATGTGGGCCGTGAAACGCATGGGTGTATGACTTAGGAAGTGGAGAGATGGTAGACACATGTAATGTAAAATGTTGGGTAGGACGATTAGAACCAACACGAAAGCGAGTGACCATGGGATGAGTTGACACGGGATTGGGGTTTGGTTGTTGAGTCGGTGGAATAACACCAGCAGGTTGAGAGGTGGTTGTGGTCGTAGTGGGCGAATGAGTTGGAGTACTGTGCGGCTCAGGTGTAGTGATAGATTGGCGTTGGGCCTGCACATTGTTGGTGGACTGAGGCATGAAGGGTGAGATGGGTGATTCAATTAGGCCTGAGTGTGGGGGGGTTGGGCTGTGTGAAGGCGTAAGGGTGGGTTGGGCAGTTTAGGGTAACGAGGGTGAGGGAGAAGGCTTAGTTAGTAAGTGTTGTTGAATTATGTTGGGTTGTGTGTCAAGAAAGGTGTAAGAGGGCGAGGAGTTAGGTGTCATAGAGCCATAAGGAAATTGTGTTTCATCGAAAGTCACATGCCGGGAGATGATAATTTTGTTGGTGTTAAGGTCAAGGCATCTGTACCCGCGATGGTTTGTTGGGTAACCGAGAAAGATGGAGGGCGTGGCACGGGGTTCTAGTTTGTTATTGTCATCTAGGTGAGGGTAGCAAAGACATCCAAAGACACCCAAACACACGAAGATCCGTATAGTTGGGCGTGGTCTTATAAAGGCGAGTGTGAGGGATTTCATTGTTTATGGCGGTGGAAGGTAAGATATTCAAAAGATAGGTCGCCATGTGAAGGGCTTCAACCCAAAAGGTGGGTGGTAGGTGTGCTTGGAATAAAAGGGTGCGGATAAGGTTGTTAATAGTACGGATCATGCGTTCAGACTTACCATTCTGTTGAGATGTCCGTGGACAAGAGAATCGAATGGTAATGCCATTGGAAGCAAACAATTGATGTAGAGCATTGTTGTCAAACTCACCTCCATGATCACATTGCAAGGATTTGATATCACAATTAAATTGGTTCTTAACAAAGGCAGGAAAATGAATAAATTTAGACAACATATCAGACTTTTGACGTAACGGATACACCCATAAATAATGTGAAAAATGATCTAAAAACAAAACATAGTATTTAATGCCAGTAATACTCGAAAGTGGAGAAGTCCACAAATTGGAATGAACAATATCAAAGGGAGAGGTAACAATAGTTTCAGAAAGTGAAAAAGGAAGTCGCACATGTTTGCCAAGTTGACAAGCATGACATAACACGGTAGACTTAGTCTTATTACAAGAAATGAAATTACGAGAAACTAGAGCGCGTAACACGTCACTTCCTGGATGTCCAAGTCGTTGGTGCCACGTGTCCTGACTGGCAAGAAAAGCTTGCGGAGGAGTCGGGTTGGTGACATGATAGAGGTCCCCGGTGCTATCACATCTGAGGAGGATTTGGCGGGTCAAGTAGTCCTTCACAGAAAAACCAAACTCATCAAACTCAATGGTACATTTATTATCACGTACAAACTGACGAACAAATATCAAATTTTTAACAATATTGGGGGTAATTAAGACATTATTTAAGTGAAGCGTTCTGTGAGGAGTGGTTAAAGTGCTATGGCCCGTGTTGGAAGACAGATGGATAAATGCAAGAATTAAAAACAATACTAAGATTATGAGCAGATGAGTTAAGGTGAGAGGACGCACCAGTATCCATGTTCCAATTAGAAGTAGCGGATCTTGAAGTGTCATGGTGTTGAATGCTTGGGGAAGTAGCGTTTCTTGACCATGTGGAGTAACCGTAGGACCCGAACCATAGACAGCTTGTGCGAGAAGAGCCTGCTGTTATGGAGATATTTGTTGCATAGGCGGATGTAAACTTGAGACCCCAATGTTATGGGAAGTAGACTGCTGTGCACTAGACAGCCCAAAGCCAGGCAGACTGGGCCTTGAGCCCAACAGCGATAACAACTGTGGACTGGATGAGGTGAATTCAACCGGACCTGGCCCAATGCACCTTGTAAACCAAATTGAGCGATAAGGTTTTGTTGGGCTTGAAGCAAAGACAAGAGCTGTTGGTGAGTATCCAACCCACGTGACTGACCAAAATTTGTATTCCTATTAGTATTGCTTCTACTTTGACCATTAGAACCACGTGAAGAATTATTATTAGAAGTACCAGTGGAACGAGTGGAGTTATGAATAAACCTGCAAGTATCACCCCAACGACAATACCCTCTGTTGAAATTACGACATACTTCACGAGTATTCCCAGTTGTTCGTGTGTCCCGCGAGTTACGAGAGTCTTGACCCCCAGAAGGATTATTCTCGGCGAGAAGGACTTGAGGTGCCGAGGAAGTTGTGTTTGTGGAAACGAGTTGTGGTCGAGAGTTGAGTCTCATCTCCTCGGTGGTTACCATGGACCGCATGGTGTTGAGATCAGGAAAAGGGTCCTTATGAGCAATAACGGTGGCAAGATTTGCAGACTTTTCACTTAGCCCGTTGATAGCATAGGTAACAATATCATCGTCCGTCATAGGTGAACCAAGATCATTTAATAAAGTAACAATAGATTCAATTTTTCGAAAATAAACATCGGCACTAAGATCACCCATTTGTATGACACGTAACTCACCTTTTAAAGCAATGGTACGCGTACGTTTGTTGTCTTGAAAAAGCTTTTCGACATGTTCCCAAGCGGCCTTCGCAGTAGGGGGATTGGCTTTGATCAGGCGTCCTTGAAGAGTGGGAGCAAGAGTTAAAAGGATCCATGATTTCACAATGGAATCGGCTGTGAGCCATTCTTCCGTGGGAGGATCAGATGTAGAGGTTGTAGCTTCACCTTCGATGTGCTTTAGGACACCGAAATTGTTGCAATGGATCTTGAAAAAATAGCACCAAGATGAGTAATTTAACTCATCAATGTCGAGTTTGACCGGAACGACGGAGTTGAGGTTGTTGACAGCATAAAGCTTTTCAACTAAAGTGAGGGCAGGTGGTGGTGGTGGTGGATTACCGTTTGTCATTATAACGGTGGGGAAAGTAGGGTTTTATGTTTTTAGGGTTTATAGGATCGACACCTTACTGATACCATGTAAAGATATGAATTGCTATATTGAATTGCCCATTAATCGGTTTACATAAGGAGTATATAATACATACTAAATGGGCCATAAACCCAAATACACACAATAGTAAATATGATAAGGCCTCATAATATATCCGCTAACAATTAATGTTTGCAAATTTCAACTTACCAAGACGCCAAACCTAATAGAATTCGTAAGTCCATATAAATTTAAACCAATTCATAATGATTTGTTGCATATTTGTCTAATTGCGTTATCATATCGTGTGCAGATCTCAGCTGAACCTCAGTGTCTTCAATTATTTAACATTCGCTTGAATCATCAAAAACAGAACTTGAGATTTGAGAACTATATTAGTTGGTTCCAAGTTTGTAGTTTTAGTATTACAAGTGAATTTTAATTGTGATAAAAAGTGCAATCATTTACTGCTCATAATAGCACGCAAGTTGAGCAAAACTTTGATGACCATATTAGGACGAAGATAAAGTGCAAGGTGTAATATATATTTCCTTAGTGATTGGTAATAATCAATGATCGACTTGGATAAAACTTGAAGCTACTCCTAAAAAGTAGTTTTTCGACCAAACTTCAGGGGTTACACAAAATCTACACTGAGATAATTTAAATTAAGTTACACTATGGTCTTGAGCGAAACACATTGAAATGTTAAGTGTTGCCATAATTCTCTAAGATCAAATATGTACCTTTCATCAACTGCATGTAAACGAAGTGTCGGGATGTCAGCTGGCTAGAAATACTAAACATGAGTTGATTTGTTTGGTGGTTGACTTTGGATGGAAAGTTTGGTGTTACAGCTGGACAGCCGCAAGGGGCAGCCCTGAACCCGCGTACAGACGGTCCAGGTTCCCCTTAACCCTGACCCGTATTTAAGCTTAATATGGAATACCTTAACGTAACTCAATTATAAAAAGAGATTCATGACACCAATGGGGATCTCCAGACAAATGTGTAAGTTATTAATTCTAAAACCAAACCAAATTTATAGTAAATGATCTACATCTTATCTTAATCAGTATTGCTATTACAATCCACGCCTAATGTGGATCCAATCTTTATATATTGACTATTCTAAGAGCATTAATAAACACCTTCTTATTTTATCCATTTATTAAATCAAGTCTTCTCTTATTTACAACCAATTTGAGTAAAAAAAAATTTGAGTAAAAAACCAATTAGCATACACTCTTTGGAATCTTTTGATAGTTTACTATAGTAATGCTGCAATGCAGACCATATATTAATATGTATTGTGTAGCGTTCAATGCAGAACCACTTTTTTGTACAGAACTTACAGAACCAACATTTTTACCTTTAATAATGCATGATGTACACCATATTAACGGAAGATGTCATTTTTGTAATTATCCACTACTTATTTTAATTAAACAAAAAATTAAAAGGGCAATTTAGGTATTTGTATTTGTCCCTAAAAAATTGCTAGAAACATATCAAGCACATTTATCTCTCTTTTTAATTTAGTAACTGCCTCATCTCTCTAAACCTAAACACCATCACCCAAAACCATATACTGCCTCATTCTTAGATCCATTTTTTCGACCAAAAAAGTAAACAAAAATCACCGATCTCTTTGAATCTATCAATCATCAAAAGACCATAAAAGTAGACAAAAATCTCCAATCTCTTTCGACCATAACGAATATGGCGCCACCAATATCTTCAAACGGTTGATTAAAAATAATAACATCAAAAAAGGTCAAGATTGACTCTTACCTTCTTCGGTCTCATCGTTGCCTCTACAAATTGGTATGTTTTTTCTTTTATTTTTAATTGTTTATTAATTTAATTTTATATTAATTTAATTGTATCACTTTTGTTAGTGTTGATTTGATTTGGGTATTTATCGTGAAGGGGTTTTTGTTTTAGATTTGGGAATTTTATTTTTTTTATTTTTATTTTTATTTTTTAATGATTTTGATCGGTTTTACAACCTGTAATTAATTTGTTGTAGATTTTTAAATTCGGTGGCAATGTTGCGGTTTCACATTGATTTTTTAGGCTTTAATAATTGGAACTATTCATGCGTTATGTGCTGATATGCTTATGTTATGCGGAGAACGCATGTATTGAGTATGATTGTTTAGATGGTACCCATAAACAGATTATTGGTGAACTTTTTGTGGACTTCAATATTTGTTGCTGAAATCTTGGCGCAAATTTTAGTTTTGATTTAGAGAGTTTCGTGATCTAATTTATGTTTTTCTAAAACAGTAAATATGTTTCTTTGTGGTAATCTATGTTAAACGTTATCCAATTCTTTTATGTTGATGTACAAAATTATATTGAATGATCTTAAATAGATAGCAGTAATCATTTAGCCCTTTCGTAACATGTATTGCTCCTATATTAATATATCAAAATTATATAGGTAGTTTTATTTGTGTTTTATATTTGTTTCAGTTGGGAGGGCTTAAATTGAAAAGACTACAGTTAAAGCAAGAAAGCAAGACCAGTGCCTATAAAAAATGTACAGCGTGCACATGTGTTTTTGGAAGGCGTGGACATATGTTTTTATAAATTTGATGACAAAACGCAGCGTGCTCATATGTTTTAGCGGATTTGTTGAAAAAGTGAAGCGTGTACGGATGTTTTTCGAAGAGTGCACAAATGTTGTTGGAAGAGTGCATAAATGTTCTTGGAAGAATGCACAAATGTTTTTGAATGACGTGAACATCTATATTTAACAAGACACATTGTATACTTGAATTGTATTATATTTTTATATCAAATTTTATGTATACTATTTATATTTTGGTTTGTTATAAATTTAGAGTTTACATGTATATGCTTATGTTTTGGTTATAAATTTCAAAGATTAAAGAATGTACACCAAAAACATATATGCAATTATCAATTTAAGCAAAATAAGTGTGATGTCTAAACAATTATACGCAAGAAACTTATGTAAAATTCTAATATTTAGCAACAGAACACATATGCACTTTTGTTTGAAAACATGTATGAAGAATAAAAATAAATAAATAAATAAATAAAATAAAATAAAAATAAAAAAAATTCCAAAATTTAAAGGTTTAAAAAACGTTTTTTTAATTAAAAAAATTAAATAAGAAAGTGAAAATGTGTTTTACCATTATGCCCTTTTGAATTAAATAAAAAGTTTTAATAATACTAAATTATTATTGGTCCAAAGTAGTTCTGTAAAATTCTGTACAAAAAAATAGTTCTGCATTAAACATGACCCAATATGTATTTGGCTTAGTACATATATAAACACCATATCAAAAAAGTCTTCTATTTGACTAAGCGCGTATCTTTGGATGACGATAATAAATTCCAAAATTCAAAACAGAGAAACATTGCAGAATCTGTCAACGAGACCGCGCAACAAACACTCAATAAAAAAAAAACGTATGAACGTATAAATTAAAAAGAAAACACTATATAATGCAATCTAGGATAGTAGATTATCTTACGAACTCCTTATTTCAGAAGCTTGTCATGTTAGTTTATGCTATAATATTAAGGCCCTTGTTAACTCAACATGTTAGACTCTTTTCTTTCTTTTTTTGAATAAATAAATAAGCGAATGTCTTGGTGAATATCACTTGTGCCGAGTTATTTACATATGGTTTTCCAGAGTAATTAAAGACTTTTTTTTATGGACTTCCGAGTTATTTCCATATGGTTGTTATTTCCATATGGTTTCCGAGTTATTTCCATATGGTTTCCAGAGTAACTAAAGAGAAACTGCTCTGAACATAACCTCAGGAATTATCGGCTATATAAACAGATGTCTAGTTTAGAATAAATTATCTTTTCTCATGATACTGTTGTGATGAGCTCTTAGTTACAAATAATTGAGAAGTAGAAAATATAAGTAGCCGGGAGCAATGAGGTCAAGTACAAACCAACAAGAGATGATCCAAATTTGCACTTCGTTAGCTCAGACATCATCTCCGCGGCTACCAATATATCTACCAAGTCAAGATCTACTTGTAGGTAATTTATCAGTTGCTACAGTACATCTCTACATTTTAACTTAAGACTCTTGCTTTGAAATAAGAAATAAAAAATAAAAAAATTTCTTTGTAACTAGGAAACTTGCTTCTTGGTCCTTCGGATGGTGGAAATATGTGGTTTAGATCTCTTATTATACTTAGAAGTTAGTATTTGACTATTTCTACCAATGATGCTTTAGTCCATCGGTAAGAGCTTTGGGCTTGGGTCAATAGATCCGTGTTCAAACCTCTTCCATGGCACTAAAGATCATTTGGTACCATCCCCCCACCGTAAATGCTCAGATTGACTGGCCGGGTCTTTGGGGAGGGTCCGGTTGGCATCCTTAGGATGCATGGGACCAGGGTGATCCCACCGATCTTCACCTTTTGGAGTGTTTGACTATTTCTAAGGTTAAAGGTGACTCCATTTATTGCCAATTTCTCGCATAGGAACTGCGGATCCGTTTGTTCACTTGAAAATGTTCTATTCACAAAAAGTTTCACTTTTTCCTAGTTTTGTTCATATTAGTTTTGACCATCAACATTTATTACCATTAGCTTAATGAGACATGATAAATGTTGAATGTACATTTTTAATGAAAAAGTTATACTACTTTTGTTTGCTCAAAAGATCTCAAATAAAGAAAACAATATAATCATTCAAAATGATTTATTAACACTTAAAAGATTCATGAAAAATTATCTATATAACAAATATTCTAAACCTTTGTGTGTGTGCCCTTGTTTACAACCTGAATGATAATTCCACACAAGATGCGGTCACTTCTTATAGATTACATATGTATGAACTGTAATTTGTTGTAGTCCATACATGACATGTATAACAACAATCTTGAGAGTTGGTGAAAGAGTAAAATATATTTGCATTAATGGTTTTGAATCTTGAAGGTAGTAGAGAGAACTACATCGAACTTGGTGTTCCATTATACGAAGCATCGATGAATGGCGATTGGAAAGCTGCAAAACTTATCCTTGATAAACATCCATATCTAATACGGGCTGCGATCACTGAAAACTGTGAAACATCACTTCACATTGCAGCATCAGCAAAAAGCACCAAAAAGGTGGAAGAGTTTGTGAGAAATCTGGTGAAATTGATGGATAGAGTTGATTTGGAGCTACAGAACAAAGACTACAACACGGCCCTCAATTTAGCAGCTGCGGCTGGGAACGTTGAAACGGCAACGATAATGGTGAACAAAAACAAATTCATACTGGAAATCCCTGGTGATCAAGAACAGATGCCACTATATCAGGCTGCTTTGTTTGGAAGGCATAATATGGCGAGGTACCTCTACAATAGCTCTAAAGAAATGACTGGCGATTTCTGGACACATAAGAACAGGAGTTCAGTTCTGGTAAAATCTGTTGAAAATGATCTTTTTGGTACGTAGTTCAATAGTTTTGTGTTCTTCTTATGTTACTACTTCTAGGTCACATTTAATGTCCATTTGCTCCTTGATTTCCAAGCATTGCTTAGAGTTGTCAGTGATGGCTCCAAGCATGTTTGGAATTTAAAGAAAAGTGGATATTCTCAAGAGCTTATGCCTACGCAAACTAAACATGCTATCAAAATCATTGTCTTTTTTCTAGGAAACTTTTGGCTGATTGTTTATGCATTTATTGATGAATGTCTCACTTTAAGTGAACTAAAATCTCTTTTTGTAGATGTGGCATTGAAAATAGTGAATGACCGCCCTGAACTTGTTACGGATAAGAATGTACTTAGAAATGTTCTCTCAGCTTTGGCTCCAAAGACTGAAGAATTTGATGGAGCAAAATCACATAAGATCTACAGAATTATCACATCATGTAAGTATGGACTCTTTGTGGTATAGCTTGTATTTTCTCTAATCTATGTTCGACACATAAATAGCTATACTTCAGTTATATAGACATGCTCATAGATAGCATCTAGAAGTCCTTGAATGCTTGAGTTATGAAGCTATTCCTTACAGAAAATATTCTTCTCATAGTGGTTTGATATTACACATTGCTTATCGATCTCTTAGATCAATAAACATTTTCATATTGATTAATTAACCAACTCCCAGCTTAGCCAACTTTTAATCATCAGTTTACTCAGTATTTTGTAAAATGATATACGCTTCTTGTTTTCAGGTTTTGAAGTGTTTAATATCAAGGTAGGACCTGCCGAAAGGGATACCCAAGCCCTGCAATTACTAAAACAAATTTGGAAAAATGTTGCCAAAATGCCTAAGAACGATATTGATGGCATAATCGGAGGTTCAGCCTCACCACCTCTGCAAAGTAAAACACTGGGAGATACAACAACAACAATAACAACGTCAACAACAACAGCAGCAACAATAACAATAACAAGAACAACATCAACAACAACAGTAACACCCAATCCTGCCGGAGCGGGATATGGGGAAGATAATAAACAAAAAAACTCTTCGGGGGTACTTTTTGTTGCTGCAAAAATGGGCAACTCGAGATTTATAATTGAGCTCATTCGATTGTATCCTGATCTAATACGGAATCTAGATGATAATAAACGAAGTATATTTCACATTGCTGTGAAGCGTCGTCATGAAAGGATCTACACTCTATTATATGAGATAG
This sequence comes from Chrysanthemum makinoi, assembly GCA_910596185.1. Classification (NCBI taxonomy): domain Eukaryota; kingdom Viridiplantae; phylum Streptophyta; class Magnoliopsida; order Asterales; family Asteraceae; genus Chrysanthemum; species Chrysanthemum makinoi. Next base: position 163,297,665 of record OU343222.1, on the reverse strand, counting down.
GCTCGATGAAAGATTTGATAACTCCTCTAAAAGATATAGATGGCAACAATATGTTGCATTTAGTTGGAAAGAGTGTTAAACTCAAACGATTGCAGACTGTGTCAGGAGTCTCTCTACAAATGCAACGAGAATTAATATGGTTTAAGGTATATCTTTATATCTTTCTCCCAAAGCTTATGAATGATCTTTCTGTTTTTCTTTCATTCTGCCAGCCCCTTTTTTATGTTCTCATACAATTTATAAGTTGACTACACACAAGCCTTCAAATGTTGCAGATGAACAGTATCTTATAACGATATGAAACAACAATAAATTGGAAAAACAAGTCACTGCTTATACAAAAAAAAGAAGAAAAAAAAAAAAAAAAAAAAAAAGAAAAAAAAGAAAAGAGAGAGAGAGAGAGAGAGTCGATATTTGGATACATTACTTTAGTGTCTTTGAGTTACCTTTAACGTAGTAAATTACTAGTAATCATAATTTCTTATAAAAGCAAGCTAGTAGCTTATTAATTACTTCTCCAGTTCCCGGCCATGATTAACAACCTCTTTTATAAAACTAAGATATATTAAAGTTTGCTTCCTCATATGATCCAAAGTCGTGGCACAAGTAAGTATGATGGACAGATCGATGCCAACATGCAAGAAACTAATTATGTTACACAAGATAAGTCTTAGTCTTGTATAATATGACAATGAAGTGTGTTAAATACTTTAAGTAATTAAAGATAAGGAAACTGGTTCTTGAAGTAGATAAATGATTAATGTGTATGTTTTGTAGGAAGTAGAGCAGATGGTCCCTCCAGGTAGTAGAAAAACGATGAACAATGATGGTAAAACACCATATGAGTTATTTACTGAGAAGCACACAGATTTGGTAAGCAGGGGTGAAAAATGGATGAAAGATACAGCTGCTCAATGTATGGTTGTTGCAACACTCATAGCCACCATAGTATTTGCAGCTGCATTTACACTCCCGGGTGGATACAATCAAACTACTGGTATTCCTTTTTTCATCCCGAAGAGTGCCTTGATAGTTTTTGTAATCTCAGATGCCATTTCTTTGATGCTATCTTCGGCTTCGGTCCTTATGTTCCTTTCTATCCTCACATCTCGTTATGCTGAAGATGATTTCTTGGAATCCTTGCCTAAAAAGCTAATGTTTGGTCTAGCTACACTCTTTCTTTCTATCATGACCATGATGGTCACTTTCAGTGCCAGTTTCTTTGTTCTTTATCATAACAACTTGAAATGGTTGCCCTTCATTGCCACCGGATTTGCTGCCTTTCCGGTCATTCTATTTGTCGTACTACAATTTCCTCTTTTAGAGGATGTTTTCTACACAACATATCGTTCCAAGTATCTCTTTAAGCCCAAGAAACATATGTTTTACATTTGAAATCTGTTTACTGTTTCACTTCAAGATGTACGTCTAAGGTATCGTGATGATTAAGTATCTTTTGATGTCAATATTTTGTATTAATGGCAATGTTCAAGTAATTTTTCTCTCCAATCAATAAGTATCAAATTTACCTTTGTCAAAAAAAAGGTAATAACTTAACAAACAGAAAAATTGCTTTTAGTGACAAGTATTATTTCGTCACTAACAACAAATAGTCGTCAAAAAACTTACTTAGCAACAAAAACTGAGATCGTCACTTATCGTCACAATAACTCTGTCACTTGCGAAAATCGTTGTTACCAAGTGAGAAAATTAGAATTGTAACTAAATTTTTGACAACATCTTTTGTCAAAAAAGACGGTCACTAATGGATGCAAGTCGTCATTATTTTTGGTCACATTGACCATGAAAGGTTGTGAAAATGTTAACATCAACAGTGACCAAATAAAAGTCACTAAAGTTATAAAAGTCTCGTCATCATTGCTTTGTGGAAAACAAATTAACGCTAATAATTATTTAGCCATAAATACAATTAGATGTTTTGCACATAGATACAATACTCCGATATGTTATTTCAAACGAACGTATGAAGTGCGTAATGTAAATAATGCATTAATATCATTGCGCATCATGCAAGCTAAATTACATGTATATTTCATAATCTTAAAAAGTATTACATGTATCAACTATGTAATGTAACACTGTGTTCTCCATTTTTTATTTAAAAAAAGTAAGAGAAAGTATAGCAATTGGTGGGGAGAAAAAAAGAAATATCTTTAAATTTTTGGGTAGTGTTTTTGAGTTGTAAAAAAAAAGGGAGAAAGTGATTGGAAAAATTGTTATTTAATAGTTATGTCTTGTAACGAGGTTCCCCTCGGTTTTTTTAAAAATGCGGGATGTATTTAAATATTCGGTATGTTTTGCTAGGCGGAAAGATTTTTTAAAAGAAGGGTTTTTTTTTTTTTTTTTTTTGGAACAAAGACTATTGCGGACCCCCTTTTTTTCTTCCATACATTGGTTTGGTATTCTTCGGGTTTTTTTTGGTTTTGTTTTCGGAGGTTATTTAAGTATAACGTTTTTTTTTAACTATCTAAGCTACGTTTTATAATTACCCTTTTTGTTAGGGGGTGGATATCAAAAGATATGGGTTATTTATCGAAGCGTAACTTGTAAGATCCCTAATTACAATTTCACCTTCCACCGTGCTTTCATTGCTGATTAACTGTCTCAAATATCTATGGCGTTTACCCCTAATATTGATGAGCTGAAGAGAGCGGCTGGTTCGACTGATATTGCTACGTCTTTTAAATTCTTGGGTACTTTGTAATTAATTGCTGTTGTTGCCAGTTTTCTAGCTAGGAAGTGATTATGCTAGCGTTTGTTCTGTAGTTATGTAAGAAGATAGTGTGTAGTTAGTTTGCGTATGCAGTGGATCACGTGTTTCAAGTTTTGTTTGGCGGAAGTTCACTTTTTTGGTCTGGTAATATTGAACTTTTCGTTGTTGTAATTGGCCCTTCGTATTATTAATGAATAGCTATTTTATATGTACTCAGCTTATGCAGTTTTGTTCTACTTATGTAACGCTAAATGATGTTTTCGCATTTAACTGTTCTTAAGAAATATTGAAATCATTTGGGTTAAACTAAGATGCCATTAGTTTAACACACTATCACCTCAACGCAATCGCTAAAGTGGTATAAAAGGTTTGCGATACCATATTCTACATACGCATACGATTAAAATCGTGTCTAGATAGTTTCAGATTCTTGCTTTGGTTTTCCAATTTTTTTGGTGGTGTTAGATTTTTGTAAGTTTAGGTTTGGATTCCTTGTCACCGTCATCCCTTTGCTTGTTGTTCATGGAATTAGGGATGCATACTAAACGGGTAAATTTCAGTACGGTTGGTCTGTATTGTCACATGGGTGATTCTAAAGTCATTCTTGTTCGGTGAATTATTCCTTAAGTTGTAACTTGTATATCTTGTTTATAATGTAAGGGTGATATAAGTTATATGATAAAGCGATGCATTTTGTACGGTTGGGTATGATGTATATCGTATGTGAAAATATGTATATATAGTGCATATGCGGAATCTAAGACTGTGTATCCATGGTTATACATGTCTCGCGTTGCAAGTGTTCAAAGTGTTTGACATTTAGATGCCATTGAGGTTCAGTGTTGCGACTGTGCGTGATTGCATGATTGTCTGTATATTGTTTTTGCTTTTGGCATGCTCTTGTTGCAGCAGGTTCTTTTGTTTTTTGTTAACGCATGGCTAGTATGGAGTTCAGTATTAGCATATTATAATGTAGTGCTATATTTTGCTTTCGATATTGTAGCTTGCACGCTTTGAGGCACTAAGTAAAGCGCTTTTGTATCTGTGTGGGTACTGTTCCTAGTGGTAGACACTGTATCCTGCTTTCTGGTCTATCAATTTATGTTTCTGCTGTTGCGTGTGTATGTTTTTTTTTTTTTGGCTATAAGTTTTCTGCTGTATACATGTCGCGTACTGAGTGTCTAGCAGAACTTGGGTTTGTATGTGATAGTGATGTTTTGCAAGACCAGATGGTGCTCTTTTTTGAAAGGGAGGTGGTTGCGGCATGCGAATGGGAAAGCATGATACGTACACGTTGTTTTGAAATCGGGTCACGCATTAGGTACTTGGAAGACCTTATTCAAGAGGTTTTGCAAGAAGGACGTGGTATGGTTGCTAGGGACTCCGTTCGATTTTTGAGAGAGGTTCAGTCGCGCGAACGTTCTAAGCAAACAACGCTCCAGGGGATGTTACGTGAAGCGCACATCGCGCTCCGCGCTGCTGCAGCATATATCAACAACATTCGAGTCTTGTGACTGTTGTTTTTGTGTGTGTGGTAGTTGTTTGGTTTAGCCTGTAGCTTGTTGCGGTTTACATTTCGTATGTGCGTACCTATGGTATTTGTGGGTTGTATGTTTGTAAGACTCGTGTTAAATAAAACTTTCTTTTCTAATGTTTTTTTGATTTTTGAATATTTTTTTGTTGTAATGATGAGATTGTTTTGCATTCTGTTCTGTTAACTTGTCAACCTCTTGTTTTCGGCGCTACTCGCGTGAGTGAGTATTTATATTTGCATGTTGCGCTAGGGCCAGCCAAAGCGGCCTCACAATGAGTTTTTTTTATCGGCTACGTTTTTTTGGTTGTGCGCTTGTAAGCCAACTTCTTTCCTGCATTGTTACCTTTTGGCTTGTTGCGTTAAACGGATTGGCAAACGTATAAACTGTTTTAATAAGTTTGTTCAACTAATGTATCAGCATACGAAAAGCATATAATAATATATATTTTATTGCAACTACATTGCAAAGAGTGGCCAAATTTTGTACACCGATACACTGTGTGAAGTGTCGTGTACATCTGCTTTCCTACAACATAACTGTACATTGTTTTTTTTTCCAAGCATGGCCCTTTTTCAAGATAGACTATGGGCTCCTACAACCAACATTGGGTAAGTGGTTTAGAGCTGTTCTTGCAGCGGTGTTAGAGCTGCATAGCAAAAGGTTGAAGCTTAGTTACAGATGTTATTACACTGATGGGGTTCCTTCGGTTTCACTTTTTGGTTTCTTTGCAAGACGGCCAGTTTCTTCTTTTGCAGACGCTGTGAACAACTGTTTGCAAACTGTTGAACTATCTGTGGATTTGAGGAATTCACCCTTTTTTTCTCCGTCAAAAGAGAGCGGCGGAGGTGTGAGGATGTTAGTTAAAACCTTTTCGGAAGACTTTTCATCTGGTGGTGCAACCACTGATTCCGACGATTCGTCAGCGTCTGTTAATGCTAATAAAGGTTCTGCCGCATCAGTTACATTGTCTAGTATCAGCCTCGAGGCACCTCTTTCGCTGCCGTTTCCGAAGTGGACTTCAAACCTGTGCTTTGTGTTCTGCAAATCTTTGATTATCGGTGGCAGCTTCCTTGGGTTTGGATCTGATAAGTAACTCAGCACCTCTGAGCAAACCGGAAGCAAGGCATGTGCCTCAGGGCTGTACCACGTTAGCGATGCTTCGCCAGTGACGTCTGCCATGGTTGATCTGAAACAAGTATCTGCGCAGGTATGCTTTGGAATAGATATTAGCCATTGTTATCAATTAATGCCGTGGAACATTTGGCATAACAAAAGTATCCAAACCTGTAATTTGGCACCACGGGCATTCCTGGTTGGTGACAATGCCAGTGTGGACTATCTTGCTCGATGTTTCTGTTGCAACGTTTGCAGCGGTTGCTGTACCAATCTGTGTCCTCGTGTATTTTCGTTAGGACGGCCTCGGTGATAAAGCTTTGTCTTTGCTGCATGAATAAATTTTCAGTTAAGACATATAGCATTGTCTTATTTTATATACTCGTATTATTTTACCGTCATCATTTGCGGACTGTTCTGTTGCAAAGTCACTATCTTAACCGGTTCCTCAGGCATGCCTTCTTCCTGTGTTTGTTGTGGCAATGGAGGCAACATCAGCGGCTCAGTAGTGGCCAGCATACTTTTATAACTGGTAACGTACTTGGTTAGCAATACTGTTGTCAATTACCTATGCAACGCGGCAAAAGCATTTTCAAGATACTGAAAACTTACACTTCTCGTATTTCATTAGCTTCAGGCACATCGGGGTTGAAATAGTAATACGTTGCAGGAGTTGCTGATAGCTGAATCTTACAGGCAAAATTTTTCACCAAACATGAGGTAACCGCTAGTATGATAGGTTGTTCCAGTGGAATGCTTATTTCGGTTTCAAACTTTGTAGCCATGTCGTTCCAGAGGCTTAGTGTGACGGTATTGCCACTGTCATAAGAAAAAGGGTAAATATAGTTATGTACTAATATGAAACAATGTTGAAACTAATAGTTTGGTCAAACGTACTTCAAGTTTTGAATCTCGACATTCTTTCTAAGTATGTGATTTGTTGAACTCCCGAATGCTTTGATTTTCCCAACGTTTCGGATGGTTCCTATATAGTCTATGGAGATGTGCAAACATTTCATAAGTCTTAGGTAAACGGTTGAAACGTTAATCAATGTGCTGCTTTTTATGTAAGTGTGATACCTGTTAAGATTGCATCGCGTACATTGGCTCTAGTTTCCAGTTGGTTATACGCTATGAAATTGAAGTAGTGGTTTGGGAATCCGATGTCATCGATTAGAGAAACGTCTGTGTACTTGCCCAGTAACAGCGTTATATTATTACTCAAAGTGCGTTGCCATGAATATGTGTTTTTACAGCCGAACCTACAGATTTTGTAGCATGAGCCAAACTGTAAAGCGGCGTCAAACTGTTGGATGTCACGCATCTCTGCATTTGCTTGAATGGCATTTCCCTGCGAATGAAGTGTGTTATGCACTTATTAAAGCACTAATTTTGACAGGTACGAAGTGTGTTAACGTTGTGTGACTTACGCGTATGTCCAACATTATGAAACATAGGCCGATGGGGTTTAGGTATGGAACGTTTCTTGAAGTCCATTTGCGATAGACTCTCACATGCAGCTCCTTCTCAAGGTCTTGCGGCTGAACATTGCTAATGTCTACGATGTTGGGCTTCAATGTTGCAAGCTTCATCACATCCTTGATGCTGCTACCACCACCTGCTTCTATAATTCCATTTTCTGCAGAGCTTTGTTGTAGCTCAACATCTTTGATGCTGCTATGAGTTAGTTCTACGACTGCAATCTTCCCTTTCTCGTCGGCATCACTTACAGTCATAGCAGCCAGTCCAGAAGCCTCACCTGATGCAACCGGTCCAATGGTCCCAGTGCCGAGCTGTGGTAATGAAAGTTCCTGCACGTCTTTGCTTTCGGTTGCAGCACTCGTTCGAGGTACGCTAGTATGCATAGCAATCTCTTTGAGCAGTTCATACTTCCATTCATCAGCCATAGTTCTGCAAACAATATTAATAGTGATAAGTATACATATTGAGCCGTAACACGAACGTAAACAGAAATGCTCACACTCGGCTGTCGAACCACGCGTGCAAATGCAATGCTTACTGCACAAAGTAATATTTCTGACTAATGTATATGCAAACCTAACACTATAGGAAGCAAGGACATGGCATAAAAGATTCATAACGTAATCACACACGTACACACAAATCATTACACGATACTTAGAAGCACTGACATGCATTACATAACTATGCCCAACGTACAACCCGGCAATCTAATAAAAAAAACACACCTGCCAAACGTCCGCAAAGGCGGCCAACACTCTCCTCCCCAGCCGCAACACCCACAACATCCAAACAACTGCTCTTAGACAAACATGGGAGCGGAACATTCCCCAAACGGTTACCATCCAATGACGATCTACCCACATCACTAAAAGAACCACCTACACCAACCAAACTAAACGAATCAGAAGAGCCACCACCTAAATTTCTAATTGGATCACTCACTTCTAAATTTTCAAGACAACCATCACCACCACCAACTCGCTTACATGCAATACCTTTAGTCCACATACCTATAACTCTAAGCACAGCACAACATTGTAACCTAAATCACCCAAGTACTATTAACTACTGGACACACGATAAATCAACAGCTAAAACAAACAGCATGCATAAAAACATACAAAAACAACAAACGACAAACAATCCTACACAACATTAGATACCTTAGCAATAAAAAACCCACAACAAACAACCTAAAATCAACATGCAGCAACTAATCAGAACCAAAAGAAGATGACATGCATGAAGAAATCCGTCCCACCTACTCAAATAACGGTAAGAGATAAAAACATAAAAAAACAACAAACGAAAAACAATCCTGCACAAAATTAGATACCTTCGCAACTAAAAACCGATAACAAACAACCTAAAATCAACATGCAGCAACTAATCACAACCAAAAGAAGATAACATGCATGAAGAAATCCGTCTCACCTACTCAAATAACGCAAAGAGAGAAACAATGAGAAAACCTTCCACTAAAGTAAACGAACAGCTACACATATAACGTCCTAAAAAGGGCCAAAACTTTAGGAATATGGGCCATGAGCAACAACCCGCGTCCTGGCCCAAAAGCCTACAATACCACGCTTGCCACTAACGAAAATAATAGTTTTTTAAAGTAACCGACGTTCTGTTTTATATGTATAAGAGAATTGAGGCTCATCAAGTTAAAGTATATAATGGGCAATGCGGTGATGACTAATGTATCACTTTTATTCTCTCACTTTGGGATTGAAAGTTTTGGCAACAAAACCCAACCATTCCGCCTTTTTTCACGCTTTCCTCTTACCTTCACTCTAAAAAAAGTATGAACATGCTGACATTTTTGTTTTCTTCACTTTCTCTCACTTTTCACGCAAAATCAAAACTTAAGAACACACTGTAAACAACATATGTCTCAGAAATAAATGTCTTTCAAACAAATGGATGTTCAATTCAACATCCTAAAATCATATTGCCCCTTAACGCCATAAAGTAAATCATCACTGCAAAACAAAACAAAAAAAAATCATAAATAAATTTAATTTTATATTAAGTCCATTAAATAGAAATGAACTTAGAAAAATTTTCTTTTATTAGAAACGCACCTATTTTATTACCACGTTACCATTGTAACTTTTAAATTCGTTTTTTTATCAGCAATTTGGTAACCGGTTACTTGGTAAATCAGCAAAATTTGATTATTTGTCATTTTTTTTCTATATATATTCTTATGTGAAATATGTATTTATTTAATTGTTTATGTTGTTTGCTTACATGGAATATGTCTTATTGTATTGTTTAAATTTTTTTTATATAATAAAACAAAACTTCAAGTGGAGACTTTATATTTCAAAAAACTCAACCTTCCTTTATTAAGTGATAGTTTTTTTAATTTGATTTTTCTTTTAAATAATTAAACCTAATTATTTCCTAATTTAAAAAAAATTCTACCCACCTATTAAAAAAGGGTGAAAATACACATGGGCCTTGATACTAATTTCTCATAGGGTCATACTATACAAACCCTCCTTATGATGTCAAATCATGAGGTTTTGTACTTTTATTCCTTTTGTCCCTCATTTTTTCAGTAAAACACAGTTTTTTATCAGTTTATGCTCCATATTTCTAACAGTTTTAAGCGACTGACTTATTAAACTTTATATTTTCTATTCCATACTTTCAGGTTTATAGTTTTTTTATACAAACAAAATTATAAAAATAAAAAAATAAAAAAATAAAAAAATCGCAAAAAAAGAGGGGGTGCCTTTTGTAGGAAATGGGGTTTGTATAACTTGTCCCTTTCTCATAACTGTAGGCCAAAAGTGTAACTTAAAAAAGAGAAAATTACCAAAAGGGGTCAAAAATCCAACCTTAATCCATTATCTAGTCACTTTTAACATCATTTTCCCATTTTGGTTATGCTCAACTGCTCGACTCCACTCATTTATTGACACGTATTCTTTTTATAATATTTTAAAGTACAACTAATTATTTATTGATTTAAGCTGCTTTTATTAAATGTCTAAAACACCCTTCTTTCACCTCACCACCACACATATCTTATCCATCCTTAAAGATAGATATGTATAAACACAAAACACATAATACAAACAAGCATCAATCTCACTCTCTTTTCTCTTTTTCTCTTTTTCATACACACTCAAGATCTGGCCACCACTGGCTAAATCAAACGACCACCACCCAATCGAGCAATGATATATTCCGTAATCTTGAATCATGCTAACTTAAGCTAGTTTGCCTTATGCTACTAGTCCAGCATGTGCACACAGATAGAACAACAATAAACGTCACATAGTTATGAGACAGGCCATGAAGTTTCATAAGACGAAGTGGGGTGGCGGATAGTGGTGGTTAGGGTGGTGGTGAGGGTTCATGAAAAATAAATGCAATAAAGATTAATTGATGGTGATGGTCGTCTTATTGTGGTTTGATCTTCTCTAGTATGTTTAAGATCAAGTGTTTGATGTGTAAAAGTTAGGTTGACTATAGAGCTAATTGTAGCTAATTATGATGTAATTTTGTAGATCTATTGGTTGTTAGTTGATGAATCGATGTGTTTGAAAATAGGCTAGCTGTGAAGATAAGTGTATTGATTTCTTTCTTTTATTTCTAAACTTTGCAGATGTGCTCTGTTTTCTTTTCATTTTTTCTTTGTAAAAAAGCTACAAAGATCATGTATATACAAGGGTATTCTTCTGGTAATTGGGTTACCTTTCTAGTTTCTTTTTCTTGTATACATAAAATGGTTAGTTGGGTTACCTTTCTACTTTTTTTTCCTTGTATACAGAAAATGGTGTGGGGTTGGAGATGTTTGGCTGAGCAGTTGAGCAATGGTGATTGAGCAGTGGTGGTCGAGGAGTTGAGCAGTGGTGGTTTATCAGTTGAGCAATGGTGGGTGGTGGTTTAGCAGTTGAGTAGTGGTGGTCGAGAGCGGTGGTGGTGGTAGTGGTGGTGGACCGGTAAAGTGGTGAACTTAGGTGGGTAATTAACAAAGAGAGATAACAAGGGTATATTTGTAATTCTGGGATAAAACAAAAAAAATATCTTCACCACCTCTTTTGATAATTTTCTAAAAAAAAAAGAATTCCAGTCATCACCAACAAATCATTCGACTCAAATCCTGCAACAAATTCCACTCTCTCCTCCAACCCTAGCGGATCCTCCACTCACCGCAGCCACCACCAGCCGATCATCATCAGGTCATCAGTTTCTTTGTGCTACTTGTCAGTTTTTCGTGAAGGGGACCAATGGGAAGGCGACATATCTCCGGCCAAAGGATTCGTGTTTTTGGTTAGTTTTCTTTTTTTATAGTAAATTCTGTTAAGTTGGACTCATATTGCCTAATTGATTATAGAAAGATATTATTAAATCGATCGACTATCTTGGTTTACTTTCAAACTTCTATTTGCGTTTCATTTAATTATGTTGGCTAAAATATCACAAGAACAATGACATCATATAAATATGAGGGCCGAAATAAATGAGTTTAATATATTTTGGGGTGAGGAACCACATGTTAAAGAGACACAGTTTACTTGGTAGTTAACAACAACACTGATTGGGGTAAGAAACTATGGTCAAAAGTCTTCATAAAGATGATAAATGTTTAACTACTAACAATCGGGAGTTGGTATTTGCTAGGAGGTCTTATTCGCATATAGAATTACTCTGTTGGTATAAAGGTTCTTGAATGTCTCCTAAAATCGGAAGTCAAAGGGTTATACATCTTAGCAAAGCACATCTCTATTACACATTTTCAAGGTTACTTTCTTTTGCAGTGCCAATATCTTAACCTCACAAATCATAATTTGAGGAAGCTGCAAAGACTCCTTGGAAACTTTTCAAGTTATTTTGATATTGTATTTCCATTTAGACTCTCGGATATCAGTCTCTCAAGATTTAGTTACCTCAAGTGAAACCGATCTTTCAGTTAGCTTGCTTAATGAGATTTTTATTCAAAATCTAGATATCAAGGAAACTTACTTATGATAATGGATATATGCCGGCCCTTTAATCAAACATACAGAGAGCACCTAGACGGGCTGTAAGTATGTCATTCTCAACCTCTGGGGAATTTCGCGTGTTTACTTAAGAATTGGTCTATTTGGGTATTCCTTATTTCTAACGGGTCAAATGTGAATCAAAGAAATTTTCCTATAAAGTAAAATGTCAAATTGACTGAATGGGGCCAATATTGTAATAAATATATTTTGGGTGTAAGAAATTTTAACAAGGGTAAACAATTTTTCGAACCAACCCAGGCTCGGCAATATCAAAAAGTTACTCGACTTTTCCATATTGCCATTTATAATAGTCATTGTTTTTTCCTGTACCAAATCTTTCGTTTCATGTTGTTCAGCTGATCAGGAAGAGAAAAATTTTGCCATGTTTTTGAAAGCCAGCTAGCTTCCTACATCTCTTAAAATTTGCAGTTTTACAAGCAGTCGTCACAGCAAAATATCATGAAAATGATCACGGATTTCAACCTCATCTTATAGTTCCACAAGGATATTGTCACATTATTGAGTCTTCATTGGTTATTGTTGGACTTAATTGTTTTAAGTCTTGTTAACCCAAATATTCCTGCTACTTTTTTCTGGTTTGGGCCAACAGGCCAAACAAACCCATTAGGCAATTAGGTTTATAAAACGGTTATTAGTTTAGGGTTATGTCGTTTAATTCTATTGAAACGTTGTATCACTTGATGACAGCAATTCAGGTTGTATAAATAGAATAGGTTTCTGTAATTCATGGTAACCCTTCTGTTTTATATATATTAGATTCTTAAAGGTTCAACCCATCTTACTTGTTTCTTTTTATTAATTCTTGATTGATGTTGTTACCATGAAGTTGTTTGATCACATATACGATCCTGTGGACATGCAACTTTCTGCATAAACAACCTGTGAATATAGAACGATTACAAAGTTCTTAAAAGTGGCATCAGAGCTGAAGGGATCAAACAATAACAATTCATGATTCAATCACCAATCAAGATTCAAACCTACGTTTTATAAAGGAACGCAACCATGGATGCCGTTTGAAGAAGAAATATTAGAGACGGTGGATTTAACCGAGATAAAGATGTACTCAAATCCGGTGTAGGAAGAAGGCTAAGGGATTTACTTTGTGATAACATCAAATAGTCCTGAATATTAAGTGTCAATTTCCCCCGATAATGCTTGTAATTTATATCATTTATATGGATTTACGCTTGTTTTCCATTGTTTTCCACTTTCAGGTAAATTACGAGCATTGGAGCTAAAGAGACGCGGAATTGGAGAATTATCTAAAGATTTATCACAGTCTGCTACTTTGAAGAAGTTATGGCGTAACTCGTCTTTTACATTATGCCATAACTATTGCGTGACTCAGAAAACCAACTTATCAGAAGGTTAAGGCGTAACTCTTCCCAAAGGTTATGACGAAACTATATTAGGTCAAATGAGGTTCCACGCCGTTGATACTTACGCCGTAACTATTGCATCTACTACGACGTAACCGAGTTTATTGAAGACTACGGCGTAACCACTCATAAGGTTACGCCCTAACCAGCAGATCTAGTGCAAAATACGATGAAATAGAAGGTTACGGCGTAACTCCTATATTGGTTATGCCGTAACCCAGATCTGGCCTATAAATACCCCATGAATTCCAGCATTTCTAATCATTCCATTCCACACACAACACTCAGAGAACTTGGGAAAAAGCTCAAGGCATGTCTAGAAGAGCATACGGAGCTGTCTCCAAGGGAGAAATCACTCCCCTACGATAAGCATTAGCATTTTATATTTCTTTTACTTTCAATTCATGTATTTCGTACCTTTGAATATTGAATTGGTTTGCATGATTAATATGAGCGGCTAAGCACCTCTTGGTGCTGGCCTAGTTATGATTCCTTAATTGTTTTGTTTGCGTTTACTTTACTTCCGTACAATTATTTCTAAGTGTATGCATGCATAGTTTATTGGTAGCCACCCTTGGTTCGGTAGTTTTGAATGGCGGTAGAGGCCAATTGCCTAGGTGATATGACCAACTGACCCTAGGTGAGCGGACTGAGACGGGAAGGGTAAGATATGACCAACTGACTACCCTTTCTACTTGTGCGATTTGACCAACTGATCACCTATCGTTTGGATGAACTTAAGAATTAGGGGGTGCGTGTCTAAGTTCCTAACGGTCCGGCATTCACTATTATAAATCTAGCATGTAGCGGTACTTAATGACTTGGCTTAGGGACCGGGAACAAGGACTTATGAGGGACACCTGACTTCTCCTGTGGTGGCATCTTTGCTGATAGGTTAGGCGAATTGACCAAATGTTGTCCTCTCGACTTTGACCCCACCTGAAGTAATTGGAAGTAAGTAGACGTAGACATAACTAGCTAGGAGGATTAACTAGGTTAGCACCACTCTCCTCTATTGATTTCCCTTTATCATTTATATGCTTTTATTTGCTTTATTCTGTTTTAGTAGTTTAATTAATTAAATCCCTATCAAAACCATTATTAATCTGTGACACCTAGACTTAGTAATAATCCATCACACATAGCTCTTGGGACGACCTTGGCTTTACCGATTACTACACTACACACAACCGGGTACACTGCCCGTTAGTGCACTAGGGTAGACCATAGGTATAACGAGACTTTATAAATATTAAAACCTGGTCAGTAAAACCTGCATCAAGTTTTTGGCGCCGCTGCCGGGGAGTTATTTTAGGATTAATATTAAATCTTTCGTTCCGTTTTATTATTCTCATGATCATTATTCGAGTTTTCAGGTACCATGGAAGTTGTTGACATTGATGACCTCACTCTTGAGGAATATTTGGCATTAACAAGAGAAGAACAATGACCAGGGATTGTTAGGCCAGCTATAGCAGAAGATGCTCAATTCGAAATCAAACCTTAATTCATGAGAGAATTATCTGCAAATCCCTACTCTGGAAGCATCACCGATGATGCCCATGAACTTATAGACAACGTCGAGTACATTGTCAGCCTATTCAAAATTCTCAGAATCTCACACGATGCTATAATGTTACGAGTATTCCCTATTTCTCTTACGGGAGCTGCAAAAAGATGGGTTGATCGATTACCTGTTGGGACTGTCAACACTTGGCCTAACTTAAAAAAGTGTTTCATTAAGATATACTGTCCTCCATCAAAGACGGCTAAGCAATTGGAAGAAATCCATAACTTCAAGCAAGAGGGTGATGAAACGTTATACCAAGCTTGGGAAAGATATAACGAATTGTTATACAAATGCCCTACTCATGATCTCAATAGCCAACAAAAGGTGAACATCTTCTACAAGGTTCTGGACATCTCCTCAAGACAAATGATTGATTCTCAAGGGCCGAGTCCTAGTATGACACCCACTTTGGCTTTAGAAACTATTCAAAAAATGGCAGACCACTCTCACAAATGGCACAATGGAGGGAGCAACCGAAGTAAGAATGGAGATATGGAAGGCCTTGCAGCAATAAACAACAAATTAAAAAGCCTTGGAATAGAAATGAAGAATCTCAAGGAAAATGTGCATTCCATTCAAGTAGAGCCAAACGGGACTCCACCTTCTAAAGAATGTTCCTCCAGGAGGAAGTTAAAAGGATCGGAGAAGTTAAATATGGAAGAGAATCCCCTTTCAACAACTATAATAATAACGGGACCAGATATCGAGAAAAATCCCCTGGGTTCTACACAAGAATCAACAACAATCCTCCTAAACCTAGCCTTGAAGAAATAATGCACAGGCACATCGAAGAATCTACGAAAAAGGGAGATAAACTCAAGGAATGGATGGTCAAAGTGAAGGAGGACACCAATATGAACCTACGTAACTAAGATGTTGTGATTAAAAATCTCGAAACATAAATTGGGCAATTGGCTAAAAACCTTGAAACAAGTAATGCTAAAGCCATTGCCTGCAAGGCCATATTTGCACAAGATAAAGCAAAGAAAGAGCATTGCACATCTTCTATCACTAATGATATTTCCGGGATTAACTACCTTAGAGAGGATGATAAATCAGAAGACGACGAGGTCCTACCAAGCCAACTTCCTGAAAAACAAAGACAATACCAGGGAAAGTTTTCTTCTCCCATGCACTATTGTTAACATTAAGATTCCCGCATTAGCTGATTTAGGGGCTGGGGTAAACCTTATCTCTACCACTTTATTTGAAAAAATAAAACTTACCAATTTAAAAGAAACAAATATTATGATAGAAATGGCTGATTCCTCTAAAGCTGTGCCGAGGGGAATTGTGAATAATGTGCTTTTAAAAAGTGGAAAACTTTTCTTCCCAACTAATTTTGTGGTTATTAACATGGGGAAGCGGGAGGCTTACAACTTAATTGTTGGAAGACCTTTTCTGGCCACTTGTAAGGCTCAGATTATGGTTTTTGAAAAACAAATTTCTTTAGGAACTGAAAATGAACGAATAACTTTTAGTATGAAAGAGCATTTAAAACCAAAAATTTAAATTTCAAATAATGTTGATGTTGTTAATGTTCAGTCGCTAGATCCCGCTCTACACTCTAATCCTATTACTAATGATAGTAGAGAGAATATTGATAATTGTAAGCAGAAACAGGAAGAAATTGACCAAAGCATTGAGGAGACTCCGGTTCTAAACATACATTTTAGCAACTCGATGTCAACCAAGGATGGCGAATCAGTGACAGCATGGCCACCGTTTACTCGTCCTTAAAAATGTGAAAGAAAGGCGAATGAATGGATATACCCTCATAAGGGAGAGAGACATGATATTGAATTAGCATTGGAAGATTGGAAGAATATAAGATTTGGGAACTCAAAAATCCATAAGGGACTGGTTAAGCAGTATAAGTACAATCATCTCACTGACATAATAAACGGTGCAAGATCCAGCATCAGTATTACTAGTAGTCTTATTGCTGAAAATGATGACCGGAGAAAATCATGTGATGAATGGCTTTCACATGAGTTTGGAACAGATGGCATCCGTAATTCAACAAGGAAAAAAGGTTCGACAAATGGATGAATGAGTGCCAACGAGTGGTGGAATTGGGCCAGATCCAAAGGCCACCATAGAAGCCCCGCGGCTATGAGTCTAACTTAAAGACTCGTAAATAAAGAAAAGTGCTCTTTCGGGAGACAACCCGAATTATCCCTTTCTTTTGTTTTATTTCCATTTCTGTTGGGTTTTGTGTTTTCTAACCATTTTTGCAGGAAACGAGGAAATAAGTGTTGCTGCAGTTTGCTGATCTGACCAGAGTTACGGCGTAACTCATCTATGTGATTACGTTGTAACCAACCTTTTAGCAGCAGAATTCTCGACGCATTAATCATTATGGCCTAATACCATCTCTGTGGTTACGCCGTAACCACTCGCTTTGCAGCTTATGTCAGGTTTTTCCATTTACGGCGTAACTCCCTCAAAAGAGTTACGACGTAACCTTCCTCTGCTTTAATTCTTTCATTTTAAAACACAATAACCTTGTATTAGTATTTTAAATGAACTTTATGGGTGTGTTCCCTGTAAACCCTCACGAGACTTCATTCGTCCACTTGGGACACCAAGTGGTTTAAAAGGCTTGTTGCATTCGCTAAATGCAACTGTGATTCCTACGAAAGTGAGTTAGGTTTGTTTTTCATTTTTCATTTTTCATTTTTTTTCTTTTTAGAATTATGCTTGCCGGTATTGTGATTTCAGGGATTGAAGTTTGTTCATGATGCTTATACAAAGGCACGTTTCTTTTTCGTGGGCCTTCTTTCTTTATGGAACAAATTTCAGGGAAGTTCTCGCTCTAATTCTACTTTTCTCTTCACCTTTATTTAATGCTTAGTACAAAAGGGACTTTGTACAATTCAAGTGGGGGGACGGGAGTAGAATTATCGCTTGAACATTATTTTGCCCTCGTTTTCTAGTTTATTTTGAAAAATTATGTCATTTTTAAAATTTTGACATGTTTTTCTTAACCTAACTAGATTAGACCTTAGCCGAGCACATACAACCCTTGATATTATATTGTGAGATTAGCCTTATCCGTTTCCAATATTTTACCCCAAATCCACAAAATTATGAGTGAGCCGGTAGCTTGTAAACTTTAGAACTTTGCCTTTGCAACATTTCGAGACCATAGACGAGGTATGTTGAGTTAGCTCGATGTATTTGGACTTTTCAGTTTTAGAAGGCAATATTATAGGATTATCACCCAAACAGCCTACCATTGTGTGTCTATCGATTAGTCTCCTCGACTTCTCGACCCTCATGTGAAACCCTTTTGTTGCACTCACCTTTAGTGCAAGATACCCCTAGATACACCCATCTGAGCCATTCCTTTCATTTTGGTAACCCGATATATTGTTTCGATACACCTATATACCTTAGCCTACCCTGTAGTCTTTATTTGTGATTGGGAAGTCATCATTTGCCTAAGTTCAAGATTCGAGTGGAAAGGTTCGAAAATCACACTTTCATCGAAAACATTTCTGAAGATCATTGAAGACCCCCCGAATTCCCATTGTTCATCTCGAGTGGGGGGATTTTATGTTTAGTATTTACTGTTATGTTGAAAAAAAATTGTTATGTTATTGTAAAGTGCGATGTTATAAGCACTATGTTATAAGCTTTATAGATTTAGTATCGAGGAGGCCACCTCGGTCACATTTGAAGATTGGAGTTGGTAGTTATGCCAACAGTTGGAGAAAGGGTAGTGTGCCCATCACGACGTCCTCTAATGACACATCTACCTTGCATTTCATGATCCGGTTTCTTGACTTCAAAGCTTGAACTTTGGGCGGACGGTAAGTGGTGATGACTTGGTTATAGATTTAGACTACCTGCTTGTTTTTTATTTTACACCATTTATATATCCCATGTCTTATCCTACCCTTTAGTCATAAAGCGTGTCTAGGTGATGCAGGGAGCAATCTTTGGTGTCTTAGCCATGGATTTGGTCATGTATCATTGATTTTGTCTACTTCGCCGTGACATGTTAGTAATGACGAGTCACCCCTTAACCTTTGTCGTGTCTACCCATATTGCCTTCGAGAATTGTTTAGCCCTTAACTCTAGTGGTGGAGATTTGTGTAACCGCCAAGCTTATGATAGAACACATGATATGACTCTGCGATTGAGTGATCACCCCGAAATTGACACTTAGAATAGTTGAGGGATTTGAGTGTTTTGTTCCCCTTTCGTGAGGTGTTCGGCTTTGTTTTATTCTAGCATAAGGGAAGGTTATGGGAGATATCTTTTTAGGAATCTTTCTAATAAGGTCTACTTGAGGGCAAGTAGAGTTCAAGTGGGGGGATATTTGATAACATCAAATAGTCCTGAATATTAAGTGTCAATTTCCCTGATAATGCTTGTAATTTATATCATTTATATGGATTTATGCTTGTTTTCCATTGTTTTCCACTTTCAGGTAAATTATGAGCATTGGAGCTAAAGAGAGGCGGAATTGGAGAATTATCTAAAGATTTATCACAGTATGCTACTTTGAAGAAGTTACGGCGTAACTTGTCTCTCACATTACGTCGTAACTATTGCATGACTCAGAAAACCAACTTATCAAAAGGTTACGGTGTAACTCTTCCCAAAGGTTACGTCGTAACTATATTAGGTCAAATGAGATTCCACGTCGCTGATACTTACGCCGTAACTATTGCATCTACTACGACGTAACCGAGTTTATTGAAGACTACGGCGTAACCACTCATAAGGTTACACCGTAACCAGCAGATCTAGTGCAAAATACGATGAAATAGAAGGTTACGGCGTAACTCCTATATTGGTTACGCCGTAACCCAGATCTGGCCTAAAAATACCCCATGAATTCCAGCATTTCTAATCATTCCATTCCACACACAACACTCATAGAACGTGGGAAAAAGCTCAAGGCAAGTCTAGAGGAGCATACGGAGCTGTCTCCAAGGGAGAACTCACTCCCCTACGATAAGCATTAGCGTTTTATATTTCTTTTACTTTCAATTCATGTATTTCGTACCTTTGAATATTGAATTGGTTTGCATGATTAATATGAGCGGCTAAGCACCTCTTGGTGCTGGCCTAGTTATGATTCCTTAATTGTTTTGTTTGCATTTACTTTACTTCCGTACAATTATTTCTAAGTGTATGCATGCATAGTTTATTGGTAGCCACCCTTGGTTTGGTAGTTTTGAATGGCAGTAGAGGCCAATTGCCTAGGAGATATGACCAACTGACCCTAGGTGGCCGGATGAGACGGGAAGGGTAAGATATGACCAATCGACGACCCTTTCTACTTGTTTGATTTGACCAACTGATCACCTATCGTTTGGATGAACTTAAGAATTAGGGGGTGCGTGTCTAAGTTCCTAACGGCCGGGCATTCACTATTATAAATCTAGCATGTAGCGGTACTTAATGACTTGGCTTAGGGGACCAGGAACAACAGGACTTATGAGGGACACCTGACTTCTCATGTGGTGGCATCTTTGCTGATAGGTTAGGGCGAATTGACCAAATGCTGTCCTCTCGACTTTGACCCCACCTGAAGTAATTGGAAGTAAGTAGACGTAGACATAACTAGCTAGGAGGATTAACTAGGTTAGCACCACTCTCCTCTATTGATTTCCCTTTATCATTTATATGCTTTTATTTGCTTTATTCTATTTTAGTAGTTTAATTAATTAAATCCATATCAAAACCATTATTAATCTGTGACACCTAGACTTAGTAATAATCCATCACACATAGCTCTTGGGACGACCTCAGCTTTACCGATTACTACACCACACACGACCGGGTACACTGCCCGTTAGTGCACTAGGGTAGACCATAGGTATAACGAGACTTTATAAATATTAAAACCTGGTCTGTAAAACCTCCATCACTTTGCCTTGAAGTCACAAGTTGAAACAGAAGGACATGTGTTAGGAATTGGAAATTCAATAAGTAAAGTATCGGTCACCCCAAATATTATCTAGCATAAGTTAGCTCGTAGACATATTGTTTGTTACGTTATTTAGTAGTTTATTAGTTAGTTTGTAGCGTAGTTTAGTTTAGAGCATCACCGTGGAGGAAGGACGGGTCTTTACCCACTGTATGCCTGATCCACAGTCCGATAGGAGGACGTATTCATTGTAACTATAAATACCCCTTCCATCCTTGGAAGGGGTGGTGCTTTTCATTAATCTAACCTTACATTTGTGAACCAAGTCTCTACCAAGAAAACACCCTCTCATCTCTTTCACTCTAACTATGGCAAACATGTATTTTCATCATCCAAGACCACCCGAATCATCAACACAATAAATATTACGATCCTACAAATGGTACCAGAGCCAAGGTTGTGTTTTGATGATTTATTGTGGTTTTGTTATATATGTTTTTGATTGTTTTGTGTATTTTTGTTGGTCGAAAATTAATTTTTTTCTGGTTTACTTTGGTATAACAGTTTTGAAACATGGTTGTTGTATCCTATCTTTTTTGGTCACAAAAAGTCTTGGTCCATCATTGTCAATATCTGTCTTGTGTCATATCTGGCCAAACAGAATATATATTATCTTTTTTATGACTTTTTGTACCAAACGTGATGTATATGTGGTCAATCAGTCAGATTTCTTGTGGTCAAATGGGTCAAAAAGATGTTTTCTTTATGCTTTTTCTGGGTTTGTCATGAACATGGTGTGAAGTTGGTCGGAAATCTTGCTAGCTACTTGTGGTTTTTCTTCATAGCGAGTTGGTTGTGTCCAGATTCAGTGTACCTTCTTTATAGCGAGTTGAGGTAGCGAATTTACATTTTTTAATGTCAAGCGAGTTGTTTACATATTTGATGTAGCGACTTGTATCAAGAAAAAAAATGTGTAGCGACTTGACCTGACGACTTGTTATTTAACAAGTAGCGATTTGGTTCCCTACATGATGCTTGCAACCTGACTCATGTCCCTAATTAAAAGGTAGCGACTCGTTTGATTTCAACTAGTGACTTGCCTGTATGCCAACTAGCGACTTGACAGAGAAAGGAAGAAGAAGATAAAGACCATTACTCACGACTTCAGGCTTATGCCATCATCAGTCAACAAATACCAAATTTCTGTCAAACAAGACCTTGACCACAATGAATACCACATACCAAAAATTAACATCTACCTCAGGTTATACCATCATCGGTCCAAGACTAACCTATCAATCCAACAATTCTAAGCATCAAGAAACATCAACAATTCAAACTAAGAGCATGATCAACATCTATCATTCATCCACTTCTACATCTACTTAAGCTAACAAATTCTTTCAAATATTGATCTCAGTTGGGTTCTATATGTTCCAAATCTTTAAAACATTCGTCAATTTCTTGAACCTCCAACACATCATCAATCTTGAAAACGAAAAGTATAAGAAAATCAAACTAACAATCTCAGATCCGTGAGTCCCATGCATAAATCTATAATAATCTTATGAGTAACTCACGTATTTCTTCATTGATCATATAAAAACCTTGTTATTTTTTTATGTACGAGTCATGTATGATAAGGAAAAATCAAAAATGCTTTCCCTTTTATTTTGATTCGACTTCAAAGAAAAGGACTCATGATAAGATCTCAGTCAAGTTTTTCGTGGTAATCATTGTTACAGCTAAACATTTTAGGTCAAGACTCACGAAATTATTTTGCTTCATCAATCTCATACTTGT
The DNA here is from genome assembly GCA_910596185.1 of Chrysanthemum makinoi. NCBI lineage: Eukaryota > Viridiplantae > Streptophyta > Magnoliopsida > Asterales > Asteraceae > Chrysanthemum > Chrysanthemum makinoi. Next base: position 163,275,123 of record OU343222.1, on the reverse strand, counting down.
ATTCGAACATAAAGAAAAGTAAATTAACAAGCATGTTAATTTCTTTTCTTTGGTTCGGTGTAAGAAAATCCAATAACATTCGGTAAAAGACCTTTAACAAGGACCAATTAAAGTTAAAACATTCTAATCTTACCAAATACACCGGTTTGTCTTCAAAACCGAATCATGCTCTCAACCTCAAGCCATCCCTGTGGCAAGGAAATTATGAGATGGGTGCTTAAATCGGATGAAACTTCTTTTGGGGATTGAAATAGTTGTGTAAAGATGAATGATTATTCATGAGATCTAGATTTGTGTTTGAGGTGAGAGAGAAACGTTTTTTTTAGAGAGGCGGATAAATTGTGGAGTAAGATTAGGGTTATGGAGTGAGTAAGTGGCGTTTTATAATCCGTGATATTAGGGTATGAGATGGGTAGATGGACCGGGTATTATTTGGGCCGTATGTTGGATGTTAATTGGGCCTCAGAGGTTTAATTAATTGGATCGGGCCAGCATGTGCTTAACGAATGTGGTCATCTACCTTGTTATATTGGACTTTGTGACAGGATGAAATACTCACGGATTGGGTGTACATTTTAATCGAGTCGGATAATCAGCATCCATGGACTAATTCGGTTTATGATCTAAGTGGATTTGTGCAGTCTATGAGCCATGAGAACGTTATTTGTTTATGACATGCGATTTTGTGTTACATTGAGTATTGACTAATTTGGATCGGGAGTTGTGTTAACTCCGGGTTAAATGTTTAAATGGATTTTGTGAAACTCTTGTATCAATGGGCCAAGTTTACAGACTGGTTAGTATGAGTCATTGGGGTTGATGATACTATTTGATGTTGAGATATACTGAATTATGAGATCTGACAATAAGATTATGTGACAATGAGATTTGCTACGTTGATGAAAGTGTTGTGGTATGCGGGTTGACATTTTGGTATATACATTTTCACGTAGAATATTATTTCTTGGCTTGAATTGATGGTAGAAGAATGTTGACTACGGGATTGTTTGGAAGGTATTTCTTATTTGGATTTGAAGTGAGGTTTTTCAGACGCGTTTACTTATTTTCGTCTTCTTTCTTTCTACCCTTCCGCGAAGATGACTTGTTTGGGCGTTTATTGAGTGTGATAAAGACTTGGCTATTTAGTTACGGTTGTAATTCTTTCTCGCTTAACCCACAACGTAGCTATCACTTCGGTGTCTCACTCAATTGAGAATGTCAAGAGGTTTTGTACATTGGGTACACCGTTTCTTCTTCACAAGGATTAGTACAAGTTTAAGTAACAAATATGGGGAATTTTACTTCATGATCAAGTTTGGTATATCGGGTTTACTTCACCAGGTGGTCACAAAATTTGCTTGAATGCACGCGTGTGAATAACGGTTTACCAAAGGGTTTATCGGATGGTTGATGATAATGTTGATGTTGGATTATGTACCATTGATGAACCGCTGCATGTTCCCCTAAAACAGATATTCACCGAAACCAAAGTTGTCATAACACATTCAAACTAACATTGTTTACGGTTTTGTCTTGATTTTGTAAAATCCAGCGAAAGAATCTATTTCTCGATTTAAATCATAGACTTGTAAAATCCCGTGACAATGGAAACATCTTGGTAATAGTAAAGTGCACATCCGGATCTATCTTACGGTTTATTCTTGGTTTTGTAAAATCCCGTGAAAGAAACTATTTCTCGGTTTAAACCATAGAGTTGTAAAATCCCGTAATGATGGAACCATCTTGGAGAAGAGAAAGTGTAATTCTGGATCTTACTTGATGCTGGTGCTACGGTTTCTGCTTCGAAGAAGGGATAAAAGGGTGTATTTCATGAATTGGATGTGTGTTTGGATATTCGTCATGGTAGTTTGGTTATTACAGGGTTTTACGGGGTTATGTGTTTTTAACCATGGTCGGGATGAAAACTATTATCATAGTTCACTTAAAACGTCAAAGGAGGCTAGATTTGAGCTTTTAACCAGAAGATGTGACAACGGAGTTAATTCACTATTATTTATTTGAGGTTGAAGTGAATTATCACGGGCAAGTGTACTTAGTATCTGAAGGTATCGAGGATGGATGGATGAAGATTCTTCATGATCCTTGTTCGAGCTTATTATCAAAAACGAAGACTTGGAAATCTAGTTACATTTGGGTGTCTTTTACCTTTTCTTTTTACCACTTGGGGGAATTGGGCTCTTATCATCTCAACATAACTATCACTTTAAGGAGTTACGTTGTAGTGCTCAGTGTCACATTCAATTGTGGATTTTCAAGAGGTGATGTACGTCTTATACTTGATGGTTGGTTGGTTGAAGAGTATAGAGTACTTAGAGATTCAATGGTGGATGAAGTCTCGGCACCGCTCTTTGTTACATATGTGCAAGTTTAAGTCACGAGTTCGGGTTAGTTTACTTCACGGTCAAATTCATCATATTGGGTTTTCTCCATCAGCTGTCACAACAAAGAGCCTACTGAATGATAATGGGTTGATTACATGTTTTGCCAAAAGATATGATTAAAAGAGAGATATTATGACGTCTGTTCACATCAGTTCAGGCCTCGTACTTCAACATTATGACGTATGAACACATCAGTTCATGCCTCGTACTCTAAAGAAAATAAAAGTGTACGTTTCAGTGCGCTTTATCTTTGGAAAAAGAGAAATCTTCTTATTATGACCATTCTCATCAACATGCCTTATGCTTTTTCCATGCGCTTCAGTCATCAAGTGAACTGGACTACTGATAATTACTCTTATTCCACTTGCTCAATATAATGAAGATGTCGACATCATGTGCTAACTTTGCGGGGGAGAAGTGTGAATAGAATACATTTGGATGATAATCACTTGTTTAATCAAGAATGGCATCTCCGTATGAAATTATTGAGGGGGAGAAGAAGTGTGAATTTTCTGCATGGTTGATTGATATTTGAGAATATATGGTCAAACGGCTCCAAACTCATGTAAGAACCGAGCTTCTTCTTATCGGATCATCTTCACATGTAGTTTCTTCTAAGATCCGTTGGTTGACTTCTTCACATGGGCTGATATGATTAAATGACAAGGTGCTTCTAGTTGCTGGGCTGATTTCTTTGATGAACATCTTTCTGTTCTTATTTGATTGGGAGGGATTTTAGTTAAGGATATTTGCTACATATAAGGTAATTGGAACGCATTTGGTGAGATGAAGATGTTAACTATCTAATCCCCAACAGGACAATCTTGAAGAAGGTCGAGTCTACAGTCTGTTCTACATTTTCTGCTACATGTTAGAAGACTAAAGACGAGTTGCATTTAAAGATCTAAAGACTTCTTCTTAATTCAAGCATTCATCATAAAGATTGTCGGTTTAGGGGAGAGCACTAATTGGGGAAGAGTGAAAAGCTAAAGTTAATCCCCAATTAGACTTGCTCACATTCTTCAGCAAGTTGATTCTCACAGATACATCTGAGCTAATGATAATCTTCTCAATAAATTTCAAGTATTTGGGCTTATGATATGTTGCTGCTTCTGAAGTGTCAAAACCAGCAAGGGGGAAGGAGACTCACATCTAAACACAAAGCGAGTAAACTTGATGAACTTAATTCTTCTAAGTGATTGAAGATATCCCGGGAAGACAAATGTCATGACCGCAGAGAAACTCAAGGTTTTACTCATCAAGGCTTTTAGTGTTATTATTCCAACAACGTGGGGGAAGTGATCTTAGAGAAAGTTTCTGAAGATAAAAAGAGGTACACAAGTGTGTGATGATTTCGATGTTATCGCAATCATCAGGGGAGAGAGAATTGTGTACATTGGGGGCACTCAGCTGTCTCACTTGAGAGCTTAATCAGTGATTCAGAGATATAATCACTTATTCCGGAGATTGACGTCCGTAGAGATAGTCATCTTCAGAGATAATCAGTGATTCGGCCTGCTTCTTCAATGCTATCGGTTATCTCTCTTTGGGCATTCGGGTACTTCGGGTTCTTGTGCTTCATACACTTTCTTTAGGGGAGAAAAAAGTATACATCGGGGTTATTCTTTGGCTATTGGACTTAATCTGCTACTTCGATGGTATAAGTTTCTCTGTCTTCGGGTATATGTGTATTTGGGTTCGTGAGCTCTAGCCTAAGAGACTGACTGCATCAATTCATCTACTTGGGGGAAGTGGTCTCTTGACAACTTTTGGTATGGATCGCTTCAGACTTCAGTGGAAAAGGAATTTGAGAAGATTATTTATACGTGGGATGATACGTTGCTGTTCTTCTATTGGATGATATAACCTCGAACGAAGAATCACAAATATTATTCTTAAAAAGAGCAGCAAGATTTATGATAATGGTGTGCTTCTATGTGCACCTGGCTAAGGGAAGCTTGAAAGAAAGATTTGAAACTGCTCAGCTAAAGGATTTTCGGTTTGGGTGGAAGCTGCCAAAGTCTCACTTTCAGATGGTTCAATTTCTTTCTTCAATGCAAGAGCCTCGGAAGCTTTGGTGGTGAAAGTTTTAGGGATGATGACTTCTATCTTCTACAACGGAGCTGCTCGATATCCTTATCTCGGTACTCGTATCATCATCTTCTTAAACTATATCATCTACTTTATCTTTGTAAATATCTATCAAAAACAAAATACAAAAATATAAAACCAGTAAAACAAAATAGAAAAATATAAATTCAACAAAAACCCATAAAAATCAGAAAATTTAAAAATACCAAAAATATGTTTTTCTCAGACATGTCTTCTGGTATCGATAACATCTGCGGTCTTAGAAATGTCATTCAATAATGGCACGGGATCATAGATGAAGTTCGAGCAGGAGGTGTAAATATTTTTTCTAAAACATGTCTCAAAATATGCCTTACAGTTATTTCAGACTGTAAACCGTGCTTAAACCATGGCTTGCTATTATTTCTGATAGCAACCCGCTCTTCAAAAGAAGGAAAGTGCTGCACTAAACATATTTTCAAAAATATCGTGCACGTATCCTAAAACAATTTGAGGAAAATATGTCGAAGGACTGCTGTTCTTACACAAATGTTTTTCCGTCTAAAATTTTTCAGAAAAATATTTGTTGTTTTCCAAAAATGGTGGTAAAATGAGTTGCTTTAACAACAATCAGTTTCAGAGTTTTTAGTAAATTTGCAAACTCAATTAATGACTTCAGCACTTTTAAACTTTTCAAAAAATGAGTCATTGATTGAGGGGGAGAATGTTTTCAAATTTATATCATCTAACGGGCTTTCTTAATTATCCTATATGCTTAATTAAAAATGATGTTAACCTACGTTGAAGGACTAGGTGCCCAGGATATGATTGTTAGGATTAGATGATTAGAGTTTGATAAACACATTATTCCCATGCCTTATATGAAATGATTGATATGTTGGATTGACTTTCATTAGTCGATTATTGTTTGGGTGTTGTCGACCACCATATATCTGTTTGTGTCCACTAACATATGCAGATATCATGGTTGATAAGAATGTTCCCGATCCGGATCCCACATATGAAGATGATTGGATGCCGAAAGGAAAGGGAAACTATATCTTGGGTCGACAAATGAAGAAACGGAGCTTAATTTGACTTCTATGGAGAGTTGGCATGAAATGCAATGTAAGAGGTCTCACTGCATCAGCAGATGGTTTTCTTCATCATCAATTGAAGAAACGGAGCTTAATTGGACCTCAGTTGGCATAAAAAATGAAACGTAAGAAGTCTCACTGCTTCAGCAGACGGTTTTTCTTCCAAGCCTTACAACAACAACAACATAAGCGGCTCAACCACCTAACGTATCTTTGTGCAGGGTACCATTTTTAAACAATTTTGAAAACATTGTATTGAAAATGGAAAAATATTGTTTTGAAAATAAATTGAACTAAATTTTGAAAATCACCGGACTTCTTTTTACCTAAACCTATGTCACTCAATTATCGACTTCGGTCATCGATTGAGAGGGAGAGTGATTTAAAATATAATATTTTCAAACAATATTTATTCATAAAAGTTCTGGGTTGTACGTTAAAATGTGGTGATCTAAAGATTTAATGTTATGTCATGGTATGATTTTCTTTAAAACTCAAAGATCTGTCAAAATGAAATTTTTTCTATTCTTGTTTGATTGTGAAATTGTTTTATTTTACTTAAAAGGCTCTTAAAACAATCATAACTGACACTAACAATCTTTAATGTCTAAATCTGGTCCTTATCTGTCATATTTCAAAAATTAAATCTTGCCACGTCTTTCCCCAAAATTTTCTAAATGATTTAAATCAACTGGGATCACAAATCTCAAATGGTTTGAATTTTTTATCGGGGGAGAGATCGTGATTTAAATCTCAAATTTGTTTAAATGGAATTGGTTTTAGTCATTTAAAGGCACTCCTGCCTCCATGTGCCAAACGATTTCAATATATGATGCACATGATTGAGGAGGAGCATTTATCCAAAAACAAGATGAGTATTTAAACCAGACCACATTTTCTCCCATGTTTTCTAAACCTGATTAAATCACTTGAGATCCAAAATCTCAAAGGGTTTGATATTTTGGATCGGGGGAGAATTTATGATTTAATAATGAAACTTGATATAAAGATGATCGTTTTGATTCAAAGTGCAAGTTCTCTCTAATATGTACCAAACTCTTTCGTATATCGATGCACATATTGAGGGGGAGTGAATGGTTTTTTATTGGCAATCGTGAAAAGTACTTCAAAAACCTTTTGCCTCTATGTGATAAAATGATTTCAAATATCCTACGCACATATTGAGGGGGAGAATTTACCAAAGAAAATCAAATGGCTTTTTCTATGAAAATTGTGATCAAAGAAAATATTTCAAAGTCCTCTTGCCTCCATGTGCTAAACAATTTCTAAATCAAATGCACATGTTGAGGGGGAGGTTTTCTAAATGATCAAAACTGTTAAGGTACAAAATGCTTTGATCTCGTATCACAAGTACCTTGATTGATTTTCCAAATGATTTTTCAATTGGTTTCAAGAAGGAATGAACAATACCAAAAGACCGACCAATTTACTTTATGCATGGAGTTATAAGGATGGTTAGGTTAGGTATTCGTTCCCACGATCCGCCAGAACCGGAGGGATCTACCCAAGGACAATCCACTAGATAGTGTAGAGTCTTTAGGTATGATGAAAAAAGGAGAAAAGTGAGATATGGGAAGAGTGCGGACTGAGATAGAGCAAGAACTGGAATAAACCCAACAAGGTTCTAGTAATGAAGTCTCGGTAAGCACTGAAGGGGTTGAAGAATGAAAAAGAAATGAATGAGAAAAGGGTGAAAAGAAATAGCCCTCCAATAATTCAACCTTATGGCAGTAACCGGGTTCAATACATATGCTACTGGTAGTTACCAAGGTAACACTGTTATTGAAGACAAGACGTCATGGACCCAGTGACGCACTGCACTAAACTTCCCAAGCTACTCAAGTTCCTCTTAAAAGGGCTTGTTTCATTCTCACGGGGAACCTACATAATCTATCAACTTTCTCTTAGAGATTGTTGATATTGAAGAAGAAGACCCTCTCCCTAGTCTCCGGCATATGAACCAAATGTGCACAATTGAGTCTAGAGCCAAGAGATCATCCACAATATCTCATTAGGACACAAAATTAATGTAGACTTGCTGTTTCACACAATGTGGAAAGTAAGAATATATTAAGAGTCTTTCGCATTATCCTTGTGGTATTGCCAGAACATCCGAATGATATGTAAAAATATTCACGATGAAGATGGAAATCCTTCTAGAGCCAACATCAAACAAGCTCTTGGTGGGTGACATGTGAGATCTATTCTATAGATCAATCTTGTGACAACTAGATAGAAATGATGGGGCGATTCACTCGTGAATCAACCTTGGTCCAGGAAATGGATTGACGGATACCTTTGAAAAACCGGTCGTTGTGCTCAACAATTCTTTTCTCTAACACATCGACTGTGTTTTAATCTTTCAAAATTAAAAATGGTATTTACGATTGAAAATTGATTTTTCTTATAAAACCTTCGTCGTATTGCAAAACTCTTTCTTCAAGCAATACGCGATTGTTTTCAAATCTATTTTGAATCAATCAGTAAATCTCAATTTGCTGGTTCACTCACTCCGTGTTGTCTTCTTTGAGACGCTCCGGTTTGAGAACGGCTAGAGCAGCTGCAAAACCCTGTCAAGGAGATTCTTCGGAATTATACCTGATCACAGGCAGTACTTGTACTGATCAATGGGGAACCGTGGGCCATGTACATCAATTCAACGAAAGTGGTCAAAGACACTTTCGTGTGTTTTATTGCTAACTGTTGTTTGAAAGTACATTTGGACGGTTGCAGTTGATTAGAATTGAGGAGTCAATCCAAAGCCACATGCTCACAGCATCCACACTTAATTGAAGAAATCATGACTGGTGCATACCTACATAACCTGGTTCTGATATTTTTATACTATGCTTCTGCTACGCTGCTGCAAATATCACGAACCAGTAGAGCTTCCGCTACTCTGATGGAAAGATGTCATGATCCTGAAAGTGTGAGCATGTCGGTCCAAAAGTCACAACATCACATGAAGGCAACACTACAAAGGTGATCCAGAGATTTACTGTGGCTGATGATCTCAATGAAAGCTCGAAGATCATCAAAGATGTGGATCAGTTAAAGGCCTTCACTAAAAGTACAAATCAATGCGGACTTTGAAGAATCGCTACTAAAGCACAAAGTTTACGGAAATTGAAGAATTGAAGTCTACGAGCTTGGAACTAAAGACAAAGAAAGAATGCTAGGATTTAAAATGTAAATCATGGGGTGACCTCCCTTAAGGGGAGATTGTTAGGAATTAGAAATTCCATAAGTAAAGTATCGATCACCCCAAATATTATCTAGCATAAGTTAGCTCGTAGACATATTATTTGTTACGTTATTTAGTAGTTTATTAGATAGTTTGTAGCGTAGTTTAGTTTAGAGCATCACCATGGAGGAAGGACGGGTCTTTACCCACTGTATGCCTGATCCACAGTCCGATAGGAGGGCGTATTCATTGTAACTATAAATACCCCTTCCATCCTTGGAAGGGGTGGCGCTTTTCATTAATCTAACCTTACATTTAGGAACCAAGTCTCTACCAAGAAAACACCCTCTCATCTCTTTCTCTCTAACTATGGCAAACATGTATTTTCATCATCCAAGACCACCCGAATCATCAACACAATAAATATTACGATCCTACAACATGTTTCAAGAGGCTAAAGGACGTGCCTTGAGATCATGAAGATCCAGTGACGCACCAAATTGATTGAAGACATCAAAATTAAAAGAAAGGTTGAAGAAGGCATCAAGGACAAAAGAAAAACAAGATTGAAGACAACATAAGAATGCAAGTAGTGATGATTTCATCATCACATGAAGAAGAAAGAACTGCATATAACACTGAAGATGGAAGCCTGCAGATTCGAAGAACAAGACTTAAACAGTTAGGGGGAATATGTTGGACTTAATTGTTTTAAGTCTTGTTAACCCAAAAATTCCTGCTACTTTTTTCTGGTTTGGGCCAACAGGCCAAACAAACCCATTAGGTAGTTAGGTTTATAAAACGGTTATTAGTTTAGAGTTATGCCGTTTAATTCTCTTGAAACATTGTATCACTTGATGACAGCGATTCAGGTTGTATAAATAGAATTGGTTTCTGTAATTCATGGTAACCCTTCTGTTTTATATATATCAGATTCTTAAATGGTTCAACCTATCTTACTTGTTTCTTTTTATTAATTCTTGATTGATGTTGTTACCATGAAGTTGTTTGATCACATATACGATCCTGTGGACATGCAACTTTCTGCATAAACAATCTGTGAATATAGAACGATTACAAAGTTCTTAACATACCAAAAATACAAGAAACAATTGAATCGGAAAAGCTTTTCTATATATCAGTCATCATCTAGTTTGAATACAACCTCTATCTATTTATACATTTCGAAAGGGTACAATGAAAAGTTATGTTGGTTCAAGAAAGCCAACAGATGTGTAGGTTGATGGCATAACTGCCATATAACAGTTATTGTGTAACTGTCATATAACTGCATGTGTTTGACTTTCTTCTTTGACTTTGGGTTGACCGGGTCATATGGGGTGTTTGACTTGGGTCGATTGGGATTAACCCAATATTCTCCCCTTAATCACAATCGCTGTGACGTAGGTCTTTAAGTCTTCTTGATTCATCTTCTGGTTAAATCTACCATCTGAGCTATTTTAATTTCTTGTAGTGCTTGTGATCATCCTTATATCCAGGTAGATCAATTTTCCTTCGGTTACTTCCACCTTTTCTTCTGTGATCTTCATTATGTCCATGTTGATCATATTTTTTGTGGTTATTTCCACCTTCATTGTTGTGATCTTCCTTAAGTCCAGGTTGATCATATTTTTTTGGTTATTTCCACCTTCATTGTTTTGATCTTCCTTAATTTCGGGCTGGTCATATTTTTCTGGTTATTTCCACCTTCCTTGTTGTGATCTTCCTTAAGTCAAGGTTGATCATATTTTTCTGGTGCTTCTTCAACAGTTGCCATAAGTAATGTTGGTTCTAAGTCTTCTCCAATGAGATTAGATTGTTCTTCTTTATTTGATAGACATTTGTTTGCAAAATGCCCATACTTCTTGCATTTAAAACACATCACCTTACTCTTATCATGAGTAAATTTATTTGAGTTGCTGTTTGATTCTTTCTTGGAATTATTTTCTTGGCCTCGCAAAAAATCTTGTCCACAATCTTCACAGTGTCTTCCATGAGTAATGTTATTGTTGTGGCGTATAAACAATAACTTATATTGATCGTTATTGTCCTTATTCTTCTTAAACTTTATTCTTTCCTCGTACGTCTTGAGTCTCCCAATTGCTTCTTCCATCGTCATTTCACTTAGATCAGAATATTGCTCTATTGATGCAACTATTTGTAGATACCTATCGGGTACCGCATTTAATACTTTCCGTACTAAGGTTTGATCTTCAATAGTGTGTCCTAAACTAGCGGCTTTGTTTACGAGTGTTGTTAGTTTTGTAGCGAAGATGTCGATTGTCTCGTCTTTCTTCATTTGTAACATCTCAAAATCATATTTGAGTGTTTGTAGTCTTGCTTGTTGAACTCTGTCTTCGCCAACGTGTCTAGTTTTCAAAGCATTCCAAATGTCCTTCGCGGTTTTGTGCTTTGTTATTTGAAGTAATTGTTCCTCGGGTAAGGCTTAATAAAGGAAAGCAATAGCGGTTTTGTCATTTTTCTTATCGAGTTGAGTCGATTCAGTTGGATCTATTGTTTCCCATAAACCATTCGCTTCGAGAATGATTTGTATTCGAATTGCCCATAATGAGTAATTCTTGGGTTTTAGGATTAGGCATTGGAATTGAGGTGTACTAATTGTACCAATTTCCTTATTTCCACTTCTTTTCATCATATCTTAAGGATATTGACAAAAAAAAATCCAAAAACACTTTTTTAACACTAGGTGTGTCGAAATTTCTATATGGGTTATTATACAAAAAAGTCACTAAAGTTTGCGGGAAATTTGTCCTAAGTCACTAAAGTTTAAAAGTTGTCATTCAGGTTACTCAACTTATGAAAGTTGTCAGCCACATTACTGAACTTATGAAAGTTGTCATACAGGTTACTGAACTTGTAAAAACATGACATTTTTGTTACTTAACATATAAAAAAGATAAACGTAAAAGTCGCTGAAATTATAGACATGTTTGCTTTTTAACATTGAGTAACCTGAATGAAAACTTTTAAACTTTAGTGACTTAGAACAAATTTTCCGCAAACTTTAGTGGCTTTTTTGTATAATAACCCTTTCTATATCTAGCGATTTTTTTTTTTTTTTTTTTTTTTTTGCCTTATAGGCTATAAAAACTTTACGGGACTAGTTTTTAAATCCAAAACTATCCTTAATCAATATAATAGTTAGTATGAGTACTAGGTTATTATATTTCTAAACCTCGACAAGATACTAATCTTAAAATAAAGAAGTAACTTATAAAAAAAACTATACAATATATATTAATAAAACTAATATATACTATATATATAAAAATGGAAATGGAAGGGTGGTTTTGTATAAATTTTAAACCTGGTGGGTTGATAGTGTAACCCGTAGCCTTTTTTATCCTTTGAGATGACCTTGTAAAAGTTTGCGACTCTCTCTTTTTTCTTATCTCTTCAGAGATTAAAAAAAAACGTCTCTTTAATTTGAGACTAAAAATCCTTTCTTCTAGGATATAATTCGTTCTTCTCCTCTCCTAATATGATGGTTGACCGCCTATTGACAAGGCTTGGTTAACCTTTCTTGATCTTCTCTGGTTTGCTGTGTTCTTCGCGAGCACAAATTATCCCTCCAGATGAAACTTAGGGTTTCGCTTGAATTGGGGGTTTTCTAACCGATAGAGATTTAGATGATTGGAGTTTGAAATTGAGTCGATTGGTGACTCAATTGATGTTCTGGGGTTAATACCTTAACGAACAGGTGTGTTTGTTCTATGTTGTGAATCGTTAATTTCTGCCCTAATTGATGATTGTGTTATCATATTGGTATTTCGTTTTTTTTGTTTTGAATCAAAGGGATATACGATTTTTAATCGTTTCTGATCCGTTTGGATTGGTTAAAAATGTTTCGATGTTAATATTGTCTATTAACAAACTTTTTCTTGCAAAGAATATAAAACGTTATCTGTGGCAGATTCGTTTAATTAAACAGAAACACAAAAGTGATATTTTTTATTTGTGTTTGTTTTAGATTTGTAGAAAAATATTCCCGAAACAAAGTTTTGTTCCATTTTTATTCTGAAACTGAAAAAACGAAAGATTGGTATATGATGATTTGTGGCTCTGATACTAATTGTTGGCCCGTTTTTCTGGATCTATAATCAAAACATACCAAAAATACAAGAAACAATTGAATCAGAAAAGCTTTTCTATATATCGGTCATCATCTAGTTTGAATACAACTGCTATCTATTTATACATTTCGAAAGGGTACAATGAAAAGTTATGTTGGTTCAAGAGAGCCAACAGATGTGTCGGTTGATGGCATAACTGCCATATAATAGTTATTGTGTAACTTTCATATAACTGCCTGTGTTTGACTTTCTTCTTTGACTTTGGGTTGACGGGGTCATATGGGGTATTTGACTTGAGTCGATTGGGATTAACCCAATAGTTACCATAAGGGCTTGCTTATGTGAAAGCGTTAATTAAAAAACTGACGCTTTTGTAGTTCTTGACAATAAGAAGCTATTTTTTATCAAGTTAATAATTATTGACTTTTTTGTCATTGAAATTCATTGTCATGAATGCAACAATCAAAAGCTATTTTAATTTCATATTTATTGGCTATTTTTTTTGTTGGTGTAAGATTGCATACTAGGCATTTGGATAAGCAATGCCAAACCCTCTCAAAACCGTGTATTGCTATATTAGTTTAATCAATCCCAAATAGCTCTTAATGTGCAGCTTTATAGTCATTATTGTTTGTATAACCATATTTCTGGAAATGCATATTAAAACTATAAGGAAAAAAAGCCATACGAAAAGTACATTTGTTTTAACTACTAATACTCCTTACCTCTTCGAGTGACCAACACATAATTATAATACCCCTTAATATGACATTTGACTCACATGCATGCTTTCTTTTAGGCCTGTTACAAGAAAGTTGTAGAGAAGGCTGCTTTCTTTGAAGCTCATTACAAGAAAGTTGTTGCCCCAAAGGCGGTTGCTACCGCGGCCGCCTTGCTTGAGAAAGGAAATACTAATGCGGCTTCCATTAAGCCTAAGTGCCATGCTGCAGAAAGAGTCACTGGTACAAATTATGATACTCATAATCTATTAACGGGAATGTCGCAAGTCAAATGGGGTGAATAAGCAAATTATGGCAACCCCTTGGAAGGTAATTTCACAATTTTTTTTGAAAATCACTACTTTAATTTTTTCTGGTTTAGTGCCGCGATATATGTTAATATTTGGAAGTCATTGCTTTATTATTATTTTCTAATTTTAAAAGTGTAGTCCTATTGTAAAGCAAGAGAAATTCTTGCGCGGGTTCCATAAAAGTAAACAAAAGTTGTCAGTCACTTTAGTTGTTAATAATATCACAAATATTGGCTTAACAAGAGATACTAAATTAGTTGTTAAAAATTCTTGCGCAGCTCAGTGTGCAAGACCGTATCAATCTTTTCTAAAACAAACAAAATAAGGAGGTTCTGCTACCGGAAGTGGCGCCAATCTTTATTCTGTTTTCGCAGATTGAGGTGTTGTGTAAGAAATTACATTCATATTTTGAATCATCAATAAAAGCTCGATTGAGTGCGGATCTTTGAGGCATGCCCAAGGTGTGTCTTTTATGGTTGGCAACTTCTCAACAGCTATAAGGCTTGGGATTAAAAAAACAGACTCCACATTTCGTTTATGTTATTAACTACCATGATTTACTTAACATCACCCCTCTTAACTTGGACCTCTGGACCTTATCGGTAAATTTTTTGAAGACCTGGTGCTGGTGCAAGAAGCATCTTGCAGAGTTGAGACATACTATTGATTTCTTGGTAGATGTTTATTTGATCAGACCCAAGTTGCGTGAAAGTAGCAACTAAAGATAACATATTGATGTCCGTAACCGATTATCATCAAGGCCGTTACACTGTTTCCACGGTGGTTCTTAAAGTCTTTGATGTATAATAAAATGGAGATGTGGCTTGCGGGTAAGATATCATTTAAATACCATAAAAAGCATACAAGTCACATATATTAAATTTAAAAATCTAAAAATAAATCTGATTCGTTATGCTTCAACTGATGATTATCAATGTAGTTTTTCATTTTTGGAAGTTATAATAGTGGTAGTTATCTTAGTAACACAAAAGAGATGGAGCTTGAAGCATATTCTCATGGTGGGGGAAAATGAAAAGTATGTACATTGATACTACACCATTGATGGATCTCTGAAGTAGCCATTGTGTATCATTTAAGTAATTTTTCTAACTTATTGACAATGATTTGCGTGTTTTATTTATTATGAACCTTCTTGTCTGTTTATATTATAAATTTGTATGCAAGTTAATTTACTCTTAATCTTAGTAACAAAAGCTCAATATCAATAACATGTGAGAACACGAGTTAAAACATGTTTCTAAATTCTTGCTTCATTTCATCTTCGATATTTGAATCCAAACAAAAGAATATAAATAAGCGATTATCATTTATGATTACTTAAAAAAAATACAGCATTTCAAAAACTTGTGTATGATATCTAAATTATTTTTTTAATTTATGTAAAACCCCATGCGTGGACGGAAATTATAACTAGTGTTTTATATCATTGATTGTTTGACGTGGATCTTTACTTTCTCTGATGAGGTGAATAATATATTACACTTCAAAGTATATACATAGCATTCTGCAAATCAAAAAATGTGCCAAGACAAGCCATAGCTACTACCACTTATATGATTGCACTGAAATACATCTACTAACAAAAATAGGGATAATAACTTTAAAAATCATCATACTTGTTTAAAAATACTCTTTTGGGTATCGAAAAAAATGTTTTGCTTATACGGGTACTAAACTTTCAAATTTGAACTTTTTGAGGCACTAATCTTTCAAATTCGGTCTTTTTGAGTTACTTTTTCACATTTTTGCCCCTAGATTTTTAACAATTTTAAGGGAAAAATGTCACAAAGTACCTCAAAGAGTCCGAAATTGAAAGTTTGGCACCCATATAAGCCAAAAAATATGTTCGATACCCAGAAGAGTATTTTTGAACAAATATGATGCTTTTTTTAGTTATTATCCCACCAAAATACCAAATCTAATTGTATACTAATCATTATTTACCAATGGGACTACATTTCCTCCATATTATACACCATCTTATTCGACTTGCATCATTATCCCCATACATTAATATAGACAATGCATAATAGAAGGCATCATCCCTCCTAACAAACCAACCAAACCTCTAACATTATTGCATACCTAATGTGACTGCATTTCCTCACCCATATTAACAGATCCATGTATCACTAAAACAGATTCCAGCCTCACACAACTAACACATAGGCTACACATATGAGAAAGGCATCACCACACAATGTGCAACACTTCTCCTCCACAGAGAGACCACGCCTAAAGTTGACTACAATTTCTAAATAGAACACTCCCTCAATTCAACTTATGTAGTCACATCCTCACACCAGAGAGAATAAAAAATGATCTAATAGGCATCATCAACTTCAGTGTGAGAACCCATGGGAATTCATAACTTTAACCATCTATCAAACACTCCTCAATGGGTTGTAAGAAACCTACTTCATGGCTCAAGATGGTGCCTTTAACTGCTTTATACACACTACCACTCATACAATGATTTCCACCAAATATCCATTGCATAGAGTAGAGGAAAAAACATAAAGGTTTCTACATCCAAGATACAAGGCCATCTGCTTTCAATCTATACCAAAACACTCCTTAATACTAGATTTCATAACATACCATATCTTAAGCCATGATTCCTTATAGAGCACTATAAAGCTAGGACCAAGTAGTCTTATATTTCATGACTCACAATTCCTAGTTACTTATAGTGCTCAATAGTGGAATTTGTAAGATTTTATTACTTATTTAGGTTACATGCAATTAAATTATATTAAATGAATATGTGGAACAATTCAATTACAAACCCTAGCAACTGATCCATGTATATGTTACAGTCTTTAAATTAACTACCAAGATAGTTAGAACGTGTGTACCTTAGATTTGCTCGACATGATCACTTGAATACTCATACAAGAAAGCTGCAAGTATCCACCGGTATTGGTCACGTTTGGAAACCGCTAGACAGTTGTAACTCGTTGCGTGCGAGTGATCCCAGGTTACCCCCTTTGAACTGATTGGCTAAGGATTTTAGGAAACCCTTAGTCGAAGTCACTTTTGGGTCGATTTAGGGGTTTTGAACCCTTTGGGTTTGTGACCTGTCGAACGAGAAAGGGAAGAGAGGGATTTTAGGGTTGTGTGTTGGTTTGTGTGAATTGTGTAAAGCATAATTAAAGTGCGTTATTTATATAGGCATGGTTTCCTTGTCCAACAAGGAAACCATTTATTTTTCACTTTCACCCTTAATGTCCCTAATGTTTACACTTCAAGTTATAGTCTTTATAACTTATTAAGTTAACCCAATTAATTTAATTATCTCGGCCTTCAACATTTATTATTTACATAATAAATATTACTTCCACTTGTGATGCACCAGTGTTACCTATTAAGCCTTAATTACCGGATGTGATTTACTACAGTAATATATAATTAAATAAATAACTATATATATTATTTGTTCACATTATTCCTTTAGACTCCCACTTATGAAAGATAATTATATACCCGTACAATCACTGCCTAACAGAGGTCCCTAGCAAGACATAAATAAGGTTGTCGGGTCATAAGAACTCTCACACCTTGTAATTGTACTCCCCGATTATTACTAGTTTCTACAACTGGATAAGGTTCATAAAAGAGTAGAGATTATCCTTTTGCAAGTAATGTTCAAGAAATTACCGTAGCATGGACTGCGCTTCAACATACTTTCTATTCTCGTTCTTGTTTCCGTGTAACACTGACATGAAGTACATTCATTCACCGCGGCCACGGAATTGTACTCAATGTTATCTACGAGGGGCCCAGAATATCTTCTTCTATCTTTCAAATATTCTGCAAATTCCCTTTGACTATCAGATCACCCATTTTTACCTCTCACTGAATCCAACATTAGTACACAATGTTATGTTATTGCGCAGTAACTGGAAACTAAGCCAAAACTTAATGAAAAACAAAAAAATAATAATCTAATATCTCAAGTGGTAAGGATATCTTAATGAGACTAACTTCCGATCTAGTCCATGAAGTTGTCTCACTGCGGGTCACCCAATACCCAGTCCTCAGATAAGTACTTGTGAATAATATACCAGGTCGATCTTCACGATAACCGAACACCAAGTCGTCACTCACATGACGTACAAGTAGTTATGGTTCGATTTTAGGAAGGTGACTATGCACTAAACCAGGGATTAACAAAACACGTAAAAATTTTGATTTTAAACTTAATGAATTATGAAAAACAAGTTTGCAAAGCTCTCATAATACATAAACTATAATCATTAAGTCCAAACTAATCAAATAACAAAACTAATTCTATATGTTTATAGTGCTTAGCTTAAGACAATGGTTAGTCAAGGGATCAACAAAATTATCTTTTTGTAGGAATCTGTCTAACTATCACATCTCCTCTTTCCATAATTTCTCGTATGATGTGAAATTTGCAAAGTATGTACTTGGTTTTGTGATGCTCTATGTGCTCCTTAGCTTGCGCTACAACACCAATATTATCACAAAATATTTTCACATGATCTGAGATACTAGGAATAACTCCAAGATCTTTAGTAAATTCTTAAGCCACACCACTTCCTTAGTTGCGTCACTCTTTGTTATACACTCCGCTTCTGTAGTGGAATCAACTATAGTACTCTGCTTCGCACTCCTCGAGCCAATTGCTCATCCATTTAACATAAACACATAACCAGATTGTGACTTAAAGTCATCTTTATCACTTTGGAAACTCGCATCAGTATGGCTCATCACTCTGAGCTCCTTTTCCAAAGTCATAACCACCATCAAACATTAACATGACATCCTTGGTTGAAATGGCTGATAAAACTGTGCAAGTTCCTAAAGGTGTAAGAGAAAATATGCTAGTGAAAAAAAATATGCTAGTGAAAATTGACAAATTCATATTTTTCATAGATTTTTTCATTCTTCATATGGTCGGATATTTTAGGGTACCCCTTATCTTAGGAAGACCATTACTAGAAACTACTCACGCTGAAATAGAGGTTTTTGGCAAAACAGATTTCCCTAGAAGTAGGTCATGAGAAAATTTTGTTTAAAATGGACGAAACTTTAGATGAACTACCCATTTTTATTGATTCTGTTTGTATGGTCAATGTTTTTGAGAAAAGGGTATAGAGAAGAGGATGTTTAATATAATAGACAAATCTGATGATGCGTTTTCATATGATTCTCCTTTGTGTACTGAATTTGATGCATTCAGTTATCTACTTAAAATTGATGTTTTCACATGTGATATTGAAGTGCAGGAATCATATTAAGAACGAGAGTATAGATGGTCAAGAAAAACGGACTTTGTAAAACCTTGGGCAATTGAAATCAAAGAATATCTCACTAATGAAGTTACACGTAGAATGACTCCATCATAAGAAAAAAACGAAAAGTGCATTTTTGTGATCCTATTCAAACATATTGAGGGAGTTCCTACATAGTTTGGCCATCTTCTGACTCGGGATTAGAATAATGTAATGGTGGGTATTTGCATGGTCATGAAAGAAGTAACGACATTTACAACTATCAGACATGCGATAGTGATCTTGGAGGTTCTAAACAGGTTAGCAATAAAGGTGAGGAGACGCCTAAAATCAGAGACATGCCTTTTAGTGAATGGTTGAAGGCAAAGTTCGGTGATCAAAAAGTGGACCAGTTTCCAAGGAATAAGATGTACAATGATATTACTAAGACAATCTGGATGAGTCCACAATAGGAAACAAATTTGTAACACTCTCAAAATATCACAAAGAAAGATAATGTCACTAGGTGTTATTTCATAGTACAAAGTTCAAGTCATAGAAAACGCACTTTAAATGAGATGTTTTAAAAAGTTACCATTCGATAAAAGAAATCAAACTTACAACAAGAGGTCTCAAAGTGTTAAGTACATAAACATTTTCAAAATATCATCGAATGGTATATATGAACGCATTAAGTCTTCAAAAAATGTCATGCGACTCAAATGCTCCAAGCTAAAGTTATGCCTCAAGGACCTGAGAAAATATATGCTAAAAGTGTCAACACAAAGGTTGGTGAGTTCATAGGTTAAAAGTGAATAAGATGAAAACCTGTCTGAATAAGTCTTCCTGACAAGTGTATGTCAACCTAATTCTGTTACAAGTCCCGCTCATACAAGACTTATAACATCTTAGGTCCAAATACAAATTCATGATGATAAATGTAAATGTTAAGTGCGGACCACAAGAATTTAAATTTTTTAGACCGGTTCATTCGGTTATGTGACCATTTCATTCGGTCATGATACTAGTTCATTCGGTTATATGATCAGTTCATTCGGTTATGTGACCAATTCATTCGGTCTTGTATAGTCACGACTCTTGGTAATTATAGTATCTTAGTGTCAATCCATAAATGTTTAAGTAAAATGAGCATGCATTATCACCCCGAAATTAGTTCAAGACAAGTAAAAGTGAGGGCCATGAACTCACCGTATACAAAGATGATAGCAAATGAGTAAGTAAAATGACGAATAAGCCGAGAAAACCCCTTAGAAGCAACCTAAAATAATACGTTGTGTCTTAGGTTTATGAATGATAATGTAAATATGCAAATGAGTTTTATAAAGTCTTTAAATATAGATTATATATTGTCCTTAGCGTGTGTAAATTTAATAAAACAATTGGGACAATTTTTACGTCGGTTTAGTAAGTTTAATAAACTCGATGTTTAAATGTAGTTTAGTTTTAAAGTATTTACTCGATGTTATAAATTCCGTTTCTCCTAAATCGTAAAGAGTTATGACTCGGTTATTATGTCCTCGAAAAGGAATTTGAGTGTATTTGTCAATTTTGTGGGCCCTACTGCCTTAAAAATTACAAAACTAACATCAAATTAGCAAAATTACCTTGTGTATCAAAACTAATTCTTGGCTGCACATTTCAGTCCCACGAAAACAGCTTTATTTTACAAACTACAACTCCGTTTGATTCGGTACAATCGGGCACGTTTAAGTTAAAGGGAACTCTAATTTGAATACCAGTAAGAATTTCTTTATAAAATTTAAGAGTATTTGGTCATTGAAATCTGGTTACCAAATCCGGCATAGTTTTTCCGTTTATTTTCTATTTAATTCATGAGGTAGAGTTATGGAGTGAGTCACCTGGAAAAACAAAGCTAATACATAGATCTATAACGCTATATTTTTATCCAAGTCTCTAGAACTATGGAGTTTTCTCAGTAATTCAATCTATGTCACTGATCAAAACTGTCTCAATGAATCAAGGTTCAAACATGTTTTCAAGTGTTTTTAGCTATATACAATGTATAATCATGTCATAATAATGAATATTACTTATGATATACAGAAAAAAAATATAAGATTAAACATGAAAAATAATTGGTTTCCTTACAAAGGGTTGGTAAAAACCTCCAAGAAAATCCTATATAATCTTCCCAAAAGACCATAGAAAGATGAGATTTGATTGATGTTTTGTGAAGAAACAACCCAATAACAAGACTAGAACTTCAAGATATTCAATCTATGACCAAGAAACTAGTAAAACTTTTGATGTATTTTGTGTTGGTGTTGTTTTGGTCACGTTCACAAAGAGAT
Organism: Chrysanthemum makinoi; assembly: GCA_910596185.1. NCBI lineage: Eukaryota > Viridiplantae > Streptophyta > Magnoliopsida > Asterales > Asteraceae > Chrysanthemum > Chrysanthemum makinoi. The sequence goes on along the minus strand of OU343222.1, from coordinate 163,253,631 downwards.
AAAGGAGCAAGAGTGGGTGAAATTTTAAGAGATCAAAATGGTGTTGTTAGTTAGTACATGCAAAATGAAAGCAATATGTGTCCTCATGAGTTATAAGAACAAGACACTTGGCTAAGAAGATCATCACACAATGACACCTCTCTTGTGAGGTGTCAAAAATGTAAGAGGGTTAAATTTTTGGTTAGTTTTATTGTTAAAGTGTAGAGTTTGATCCCGATAATTGAAAACGCAAAGTTTTTAAAACACGAAAATGTAAAATGTGCAAAGTTTATATCAAAATGAAAAAGTAAATGTATAACATGTAAAATATTTATTTAAGGTAATTAAATTAAATAAAAAATGTAGACTAAGGGCATCCGCTATGGTTAATTTTTATAAAGCTTTAAAAATTTAATATTTCATGCCACATCAATATTTTATAAACCTTTTGTATTAATAAACCTATATTTACAATGTTACAAACATTTTAAAGCTTTATAATTGTTTCACATAACACATGCATTTAATATCTTGTGACTATGAATAGTTCTAAGTTTTAGGACCTTTTGCATGCCACATAGACATGAAATAAAATCCACTATGGTTGAAATGAACAATAAATCTTTTCATAAGCATTTACTATTTTTAATCATTTAATTTCTTTGTTTTAGTTTTTAAATCATAATAAATAAAATAAAAGTAAAAAAAATATAGTTCTTTTTTCTAAAATTTTCTTTTATCAAATAAGACTTAGGAAAAATAGATTTGCACTTCTAGAGTTAATTTTTCTTAGATTTCACTTTTTGGGCTCGGGATTAGCCCGAGCGTGCTAGTTTTTAGGTTTCCTTTACGTTTTAGCTTACATTTGCTTCATATAATTGTTTTAATAACTTATTATGCCTGTTTTAGTTTATGTTTATCAATTTTAGTGTAAAAATCCAAAAATCTCTTATTTTCCCTATTCAAATTTCCCGACTTTGAAACGACGAATCGATTTTCCATTTCACCCTCGTAGGGAAAACGACCCGGGAGTTCCATACTTCTGGTAAATCTTATATACTCAAATTGATAAAATCAGTACGTGAAGATGAATAGTCCGCAAAAGCTTGTTCGGGGAGTTTCATACAATCACGAGTGTCATGAGGACCACTACATAGTTCACATGAAGAAGTGATTTTGTTCACTTGGCGTGAAGGTTTAGGAGCTTCGTAGGAACTCATCAAGAATTTAACTTGATCTTCAAATTCAATGATCCTACGATCGGTAATGCTTGAGACATTAGAAGGCAAGGATATTGCCTTGACGGTTTTGCTCAATTCGCGAGGGTCATTCCAACTTTCATTGTCATGGAGGGCGAGATCCTCTATAATACCCCACGACTCTTCCACATTCTTGTCACTTAGCTTACCACCGGCCGCATGGTCAATGGCTTGCCTTGTGGAGGGATTGTTATGGTCATAAAAAAATTTGACTTTGAGCCAAAGGTCAATGTCATGATGAGGGACTTTTTACCATGAATCCTTCTCCACAAGTACACAAAAACGGATTACTTCGTTCCATCTCAGTTTGTGAGGTTAAAGTGAGGATAAGAAGGTATGAGTTATAATCATTTATAAGAGTCCATGAGTTTTGAGTCAAAAATAATTTGGTCAAAGTCACTAAAGTTGATGTCCTTTACAATGTTCTGTTAAGTCTTTTCAACGTACCCTACATCATAAATCAATTAATCACATCCGTTTAATAACCTCGAGATCAAAAATACTATCAACTACTATATTCACATCCAGTCAAATAATTTTTATAATTATTTAAATCATTTACAACTAATTTAAATTATTTCCACATTTTTTTTAAATTTATGTTCATTTTTAATAAGTATTTGTAATTTGTATTTTTATATAATGAATGAAATATTATTTAAAGGGGTGATTTAATGTATGAAATATTAGTTTAAGGGGTTAATTTGTATTTTTTTTTTTTGTCAAAGAAAAGTGGGTCCCAAAAGATTGTGTTAATGTGGCGTTATGATAAGAGTTTTTTTTTTTTTTTTTTATATGAAATGTTAAAGATGATTGATTTTTTTTTTTTTTTTTAACATGAGTTATACTTGTGGCTCTTGAAGCAAGATTACTCTATTCAAAATAAGATAATCACTATAAATAAAAAGAGATAATTACCAAATTTAAATGATTTAATATTATTGCATATTATCTTTATTTTTTTAAACAAGTTAACGAACCAAGACCAGCCCGACACACCCTAGGGTGGCCGGCCGAACACCAAGCCCAAAAGGGGTTAGCCATTTTTGGATTTTGTCCAAGCTCATTCCAACTTAATCTGGTCCAGCTAATTAAGACTAATGTGTTTTCGGATATTTAGATCATTTATATATTTACAAAAAACATATGAAGCCGTAATCTCGAATTATTGTGTGTGACCCGTGATATCATATATTAACTAGTCTCATGACCCGGCCGATGGCCGGGCTAGCTTCATGAATTTATTACACAAATAAATCAATACCACATGCTATGGATATAACTTAATTTTTGAATTGGAAAATAAATGCATGAATTGAAGTATAAATCATGTGAAAGAAATATCACTATACATCCAACATATAACCAATCATACGATTCTAGCATATAAAGAACTTTATAATTTCCGCATATCTTGTAGTCTTTAGTCTTGTAAGATCATATTCTGCCCCTCTTCCTTTTTTTCCATTCTGCCGGCTCTTGCAATCCTCTGGCTCACATGTTTCCTGATAGAACAACCAACAAATCTAACAAAGCTAATTATCCCAACACTTTATTGTCCTATTTTAAGACCTCATTATTTTGTATAGCAATTTAAACAAACTAATAATATAAGATCTCGCAAACCTATAGCACTACTATATTGGACATGAGGACTGCAACAATAATACGATAACATGCGAGTAAAAAAGTACATGTGGAACGACAATATTTACACTACTAATATGCATACCGTGCTATGTTTATGAAAAGAAGAATAGGCAATGTAGAAGACTTATGTGCATCCTCAAGTTCATCCATGGTATGTCTAGCAACACTTCCATGAGCTTTGACCAACCATTTAGACCCATTTATTCATAAATAGTTTAATTGTGTTTAATTTCAATGTGCCATTAGGTCAAACCAAAATTTAATAAATAGAGGAAAAACCATTAAAATTCTGCAGAGGGCTTTTATAACATAATATAAGAACATAGACTAACATCATGACTGAGTACTTAGGGCAACCTCCAACATGATTCAAAACATGTATTAAACATCACATTAGAAGCATTAAATTTACCCAAATCGGACATGCAACAGGTATTTAGGTAAGACACTTAAAAACATCTATAAGCAGAATGGGTCACCTAGTTGAGTGGTCAAATGATTTGAAAGTTAAAAGTTTATACAACCACCTAACTATTTCTAAAATTAACCCTTAATTTATTTTTGCACTGATAATGTGTTTGGAAAGAAATAGAAATACATTATCAATGCTAAACGAACTCTTGTCATACGAGCAAGTTTATAACTCGCAAGTAGCTGGAAGTACTTCATTAGCCCAAGTTTTTTAATATTTCAAAGATGATTCTCCTGTCAAGACTTGAAACAACAACACAAGGAAGTCGCTCAGTAGACAAAGTAAAGATAAAAAGACCCTATCATAACAAAATAAGTGGCAAATGTAGACTCTTGAACATTGGGTTCGCCCGAGATTGGAATCCAAGTCATCAAATAACGGTGAATATATGAAAATGTGGTGGATTTGAGCAATTATATATTTCAGTAATTTTTCCTCTGAATACCCTAACATAACAAAGTAGGTGGCAAATGTACTGTAAGACAAAACGTGATTACATCCATTAACCTTTTATCAAATAGTAAAAAAATAAAAAGAAAAAGAAGAAATCATATACCTGTGACGACTTCTTCGGTGCCACTGATCTTATAAAATCCCATGTGCTCCTTTAGAGGATCTGAACATTCATCCATCTAGAAAAGAAGACGCCAAAATTTTACTATGTGTGAGTTTAGATCAGAAGACGTTAAATATGTCAACTTATCTCAGGCATGTAGCGCTCAAGTCAATTCAAAAGCCACGATGAAGATCCACATTGCTCAGGTGCCATGTACCACCTTGTTGCAACACCATTGCTCAGGTGCCATGTACCACCTTGTTGCAACACAATCACTGGCGATAGGCACTGAACTAAAGTTTGATATATACTATTGAGTGAAATCACCTAAATCTATATATCATTTCCACAAAACATATGGTGTGTCGTGTGCGTATATAAACATAGCCTAATGTCACGGACTTGTCTCTACAAGGTCTTCCGTGCGGCACTTAGTCTCGACTAAGCTCAGCCTTGCTCGAACACTCAACGATGTATGCAACGAAAGTAACTTCAAAGAAAGGAACAAGTGGAATGTAAAGAACACTTTGTATTACTAGAGAGCTTTACAAGTTTTGATTACAAGAGAACTTCTTGGATGCCTTGAACAAATGAGGCCTCCTCTATTTATACTAGTGAACTAAGCTATGTACAAATTCTACACACTTCCATGGTAGGAAGATTCTAGGACTTCCATGAGCTTCTAGGGCTTCCATGGGGTTCTAGAGTTTCCTACATCTTCCATCATTTTCCGAAGGGTTCCAAGATCTTCCAAGTTCATCCAAGAGAAGTGTGGAACAATCCGGAATCCCGAACATCTTCGAAAAATGATCTAGTCGAGTAGGCGGGTCGTGACATCCTCCCCCACCTAAGCTTGCGACGTCCTCGTCGTGCCATCCTCGTGATACTTCTTGATCTTGTCCGCAAATTTCCACAACAAGTCTTCGGCTTCCCAACTTGCTTCGCTATCGGGAAAAATACGCCACTTGATCAAGTACTCCTTATAGCTCGGCACCCCTCGTCTCCGTATCGTACGATCTGACAAGATCTCGTCAACCTCTCGATCGTACAAAGTAACAACCGTTGTTGGTGCCCGTTTGGACACCCCTCATTCCGAGTCTTCCTCGTCCTTATGATAAGGCTTGAGAACGCTAACGTGGAAGACCGGATGAATCTTCAACTTGGGTGGTAGTTGAAGTCGATAAGAAACATTTCCAACACGTCCAATCACCGGGAAAGGGCCTTCATACCTCCGTATCAAGCCTTTATGCACCTTCCTTAGTGATTTGAATTGTTGAGGCAAGATCTTCACCATCACTTGATCTCCGACCTCGAACTCGACGTGTCTCCTTTTCTCATCCGCCCACTTCTTCATCTTTTTAGCCGCTTTGTCCAACGAAGCCCGGGCCAAGTCCGCTTGCTCGTTCCATTCCTTCATCGTCTTGTAAGCGGCCGGGCTACTCCCCTCATATGATGCGGCTAATGCATTCGGAGTCAATGGTTGGCGCCCCGTGACCAACTCAAAAGGACTCTTCCCTGTGGCTTCACTCCTTTGCATGTTGTACGAGAATTGAGCAAAGTCAAGGAGTTTAGCCCAATCATGTTGGTTGGCACTCACATAGTGCCGAAGATAGAGCTCTAATAATGCGTTCACCCTCTCCGTTTGCCCGTCCGTTTGGGGATGGAAACTTGTAGAGAAATTCAAATCCGTTCCCATGATCTTGAACAACTCCGTCTAAAAGCGCCCCGTGAATCTAGGATCTCTATCGCTAACGAACACATGTGGCACTCCCCAATACTTCATCACATTCTTAAAGAAAAGCTTAGCCGTATCGTTCGCTGTGACATCGGGTGGTGCGGCAATGAAAGTTCCATACTTCGAGAATCGATCGACCACCACTATAATACTCCCACATCCTTCCGACTTCGGCAAGCATGTGATAAAGTCCATGGAAACGCTCTCCCATGGTCCTTTGGGCGTAGGTAGAGGCTCCAACAATCCTCCGGACTTCTTTTGCTCTATCTTGTCTTGTTGGCAAACAAGGCACGTCCGCACGAATATCTCTACGTCATCCTCCATCCTTGGCCAATAATAAGTGCCTTCGACCAATGCCAACGTCCTCTTAATCCCCGGATAACCGGCCCACTTCGAATCATGACACTCTCTCAAGATTACCATCCTAAGATCACCCCACTTAGGAACGTAAAGCCGATCTCCTTTGGTGAACAACATGTCTCCTTTAAGCCAAAATCTCCGAGTATTTCTTCTCTTGCTAGGGCCACGAGCTTCTTGGCAAAAGGATCATGTTCCAATCCTTCCTTAATTCGTTCTTGGAGGAAGAATTGCGCTTGGGTGATTGCCGCAAACTCCGCCTTGCGACTCAATGCATCGGCTACCACATTAGCCTTCTCCGGCTTGTACTCCAAGTGATAGTCGAACTCGGCTAGGAAGTCTTGCCACCGATCTTGCTTGGGACTTAACTTCTTTTGGGTTTGAAAGTAGCTTGTAGCAATGTTATCCGTCTTGATCACGAATCTCGAGCCCAACAAATAATGCCTCCAAATCAGCAAGCAATGCACAATTGCCGTCATTTCTTTCTCTTGCACGGTGTACTTCCTTTCCGTCTCATTTAGCTTCCGACTTTCGAATGCGATCGGGTGTCCTTCTTGCATTAGAACTCCTCCAATAGCAAAGTCCGATGCATCCGTGTGTAACTTGAAAGGCATAGTTACATCCGGTAGTCTCAACACCGGTTCTTCCATAACCGCCTTCTTCAATCTCTCGAACGCCACTTGGCAATTTTTGTCCCAACTCCAAGCTTTGTTCTTCTTCAATAGGTCCTTCAAGAGAGATGCTATTGCCGAATACCCCTTGATAAACCTTCGATAATAGTTCACCAAGCCAAGAAAAGATCGTAACTCTGTCACCTTGGTTGGCGGTTCCCATTATTGGATAGCTTTTACCTTTGCACCGTCCATCATCAATCCACCGTCTTTGATCTTGTGCCCCAAGAACTTAACTTCGTCTTGGGCGAAAGAGCATTTCTCCAACTTCACATAAAGTTCATTGTCTCGCAACACTTGGAACACCTGTTTCAAATGCAAGACATGCTCCTCCAAGGTATGACTATAAACAACAATATCGTCCAAGTATACCACCACAAATTTATCAAGGAACGGATGAAATAACTTGTTCATGAGGGTGCAAAATGTAGCGGGAGCATTAGTCAAGCCAAAAGGCATTACTAAGAACTCGTAAGAACCATACCTCGTGACACACGTCGTCTTAGCTTCGTCTCCCTCCGCTATCCGTACTTGGTAGTACCCCGATCTCAAGTCTAACTTGGAGAAGTATCTCGCCTTTCCAAGTTGATCAAACAAATCCGCGATAAGAGGAATAGGGTACTTGTTCTTAATCGTTACCTTGTTAAGTGCCCAATAGTCTATGCACATTCGTAAGGATCCGTCCTTCTTCCTTTGAAATAACACCGAGGCACCATATGGGGCTTTCGAGGGTCGAACATAGCCCGCATCCAATAGATCCTTGAGTTGTTTACGCAACTCCTCCAACTCGGGTGGTGGCATTCGGTAAGGGGATTTGGCGGGTGGCTTGGAACCCGGTTCCAACTCGATGGTATGATCCACCTCCCTCCTAGGTGGTAGTCTCTTGGGTAACTCCTTGGGCATCACGTCCTTGAACTCATCAAGAACCCTCTCAATCTCCTTCGGTATCTCCACTTTGCCCGACTCGCCATCCGTCTCTAGCCTTGTTACCACCAAATAGCAAGGCTCGCTCTTGTTGTACCCTTTCTTGAATTGCATGGCCGAATGGGTCTTCACTCCACACTTAGAATCCCGTTTCGTGCTAACCATGCAAGTCTTTCCACCATCTAGGATACATAAAGAATTAGCAAATGGCATAGGGAAAGCTCGTACCTTATCGAGGAACTCCAACCCAAGAACCACATCGAAATCATCCATCGGGACCACCGACAAGTCAACCGTCCCTTCCCATTCTCCAATCTTGGCTTGAACATCCTTGGCCACTCCTTCCATCGGCTTGGCCTTCGAATTTACCGGCTTGAACGTTCCACTCCCTTTCGTAGCGCTGATCCTTAGCCGCTTGGCTTCATCAACCGACACGAAATTATGAGTGGCACCGGAATCTACTAAAGCACGTACCTTGGTCCCATTGATGGTTGCTTCCACAAATTGAAATCCTTTCCCTACAACTTTCGGTACCTCCGTCTTGGCCTTGATTGCATTCAAGATCCTCATCGAGCTCATGCATCCGCCATCACTTGGGCCTTCATCTTCATGAACCATCATTCCATTAAGGCTTGCTTTCTTAGGGCAATCTCGAGCTCTATGAGGTCCATCACATATGAAGCATCCACCACTCTTGAAGGCCGTCTTTACGTCTTTATTCTTTCCGGTTGGTGGTTTATGTGTATTATCCTGCTTTGCTTGAGCGACTTTCTCTCCCCCACCTTTCTCATGGTTCACCTTTCGATCCTTCGGCTTAGACGTTTCCCTCCTCGTACTAAAGTCGATCAAGGCCTCGGCATGGGCTATAGTCGTAGCAAGGTCTTGAACTCCACGTCCTTCTAACTCTGTCTTAGCACATCCTTGCAAACCATCGAGGAAATAAAAGAGAGAGTCTTGGTCGGAAAGATCCGGAATCTCCAAGGTGAGTGTAGTGAATTCCTTAACATAATCCCGGATCGTTCCGGAATGCTTAAGTTTACGAAGCTGACTCTTTGCTTCGTTTTTAGCATTCTCCGGATAGAATTGCTTCATTTTTAGCATTCTCCGGATAGAATTTCTTCTTAAGTTCAGCAACAAAATCAGCCCAAGTATCGATAGTATACGTACCTCGCTCGATATCTCCATATCGACGTCTCCACCATAACACCGCGGTATCCTTCAGGTATCGGGTCGCCATCTTGATCTTGGTGTCATCATCCGTAATGTTGACGCCCTCCAAGTATTGTTCCATCTCCCATAAGAAATCATCAACCGCCCTAGCTTCCCGCTTTCCCACGAACGGTGATGGTTTTGGAACATCAATCTTCAGAGCATTATGATTAGCGTTGCCACCTCCGTTAGCCATGGATCGCTTGCATAGCACTACATCGGCTTGCAAGTCTTCGATGGTCTTATGAATTTTGGAGATCTCGCCCATGAGCATCTCCTTTAAATCATGGATCTCGCGTTTAAAGTCGCCACTAAGAGTATTGAGGACGACCCTAAAGTCATCCTTCATGGTCGAAAAGTCAGAGTCTAAACCTTTCAAGCCCTCAACTTGGGTCTTCAACTCCGACACGGATGTCTCAACACCCGCCAATCTCTTATCAAAGCTTGACATAACGTCCTTAGATGCACCTCTCTTCTTCGGGTCTTGACGCTTGACATCGCGACCTTGCCTCTCGTCAACGATCGCACTTCCACTAGCACCAATCTTATCGGTCTCATTTGCCATCGCCTTGAATCAACTTAGCTTTGATACCACTTGTCACGGACTTGTCTCTACAAGGTCTTCCGTGCGGCACTTAGTCTCGACTAAGCTCAGCCTTGCTCGAACACTCAAAGATGTATGCAACGAAAGTAACTTCAAAGAAAGGAACAAGTGGAATGTAAATAACACTTTGTATTACTAGAGAGCTTTACAAGTTTTGATTACAAGAGAAATTCTTGGATGCCTTGAACAAATGAGGCCTCCTCTATTTATACTAGTGAACTAAGCTATGTACAAATTCTACACACTTCCATGGTAGGAAGATTCTAGGACTTCCATGAGCTTCTAGGGCTTCCATGGGGTTCTAGAGTTTCCTACATCTTCCATCATTTTCCAAAGGGTTCCAAGATCTTCCAAGTTCATCCAAGAGAAGTGTGGAACAATCCGGAATCCCGAACATCTTCGAAAAATGATCTAGTCGAGTAGGCGGGTCGTGACACTAATCTCAATATGAAAACATTCCGGATACAAACAAAAGGCCTCACCGTATTACCTCGTTTCTCAATGAGAAGCGTAAGCAACAATGACATGAGATAATCTCACCACTTAGTAGCAAATCCGCTCTTAAAAAGATAGCTTAATTTTGCAGAATCAACGACTAACAAAGAAATCCTATCTTATTGTAAAATTGAAAGATATGGTTGAAGATGACCTAATAAGCATATGAACAATTTCAGTAAGCACTAAAAAACTGCTTACATGTAATACGAATACACGAAAAGCAAAAAAACAGTTTTTATAAAAATCCCCAAGCACCTTCTAATACGCATTCTCCTACAAATAAGGCGCTTGCCACTTAAATAAGCAATCCTAGACAATTACTTAGTCTTGGAACATGACCCATTTAAATCTTAGAAGTACACTTTTAGCCATTTTTTTATTTGAACCATATATATATTTTTTACCTTTACATCTTCAAGATCAGTTTCGTAAGAAGCCTTTCACCACAACCTTTGGCATCTCTACGTCTATTTCTATCTCTTCCACTCCTGGAAACAACACAACCATGACACACCATTGTCATTAATATTAAGCTATCAGATGATTAAGACATTGTGTACAGTTCCATCTGTTTGATATCGCAATTAATATCTAAAATCAAATTAGGATTTCGGCTATCATGAAAAAATGTAGCTTAAATAACCTACCTTGTACACATAACGGTTTAACTATTCATTTATTGAGAAAGGAATGAACAATCCGCTCATTTGTTGACCATAAGATTTCAGAATATAAGTTTTCTAGTATCCAGAGAATTTTACCAAACTGATTAGGAGTTGTTCATCATGTAAAGTTAATTTACATGTAAGTATATGATTATCATAGTTTCATAACTTCAAATAACTATTAATTATCTTCTTAAGATAACTTCAACTAAAATAACTGCATCCAAATTAAATAGTATACTTGTTCAACTCGATATTGCACGGTAGCTTTCAAAGCACAATACCAAACAGTCTTAAAAGCAAATTTACAATATTAGTAGAGGTACTATCTGATGAAACTTACAATATTAGTAGAGGTACTTTCTTTTCTTTTTATAACTTGAAAGACCCCACATTAAAAGCAAATTTACAATATTAGTAGAGGTACTATTTGATGAAACTCCTACGAAGTGATGAACAAAATATGCATGACAAAGGGCTGAACAACTTAAACTACAATTTCTTTAGCAAGTAAATTTATTTTGTCAAATATCGATTCCGCTAATTTAATACGTAGTAGAAAAGTTGGACTGGCAACCTCATTTGCTATCTCATAACCAATGATGTTTTAAAAGACCAATCTTACTTTGACTTCCAACTCTAAAATGACACATTTAGAAAATATTATCAACCAAGAAAATGCAAAATTGTATATGCATTTAAGCAAAACTATCCAGCATGAAAAAAAATAAGCAAAACTAAGGATATGGTATCTTTGGATGCTACTCACAATAAGATATCTTTGGATGCAAAGTATCAAGTATCAAGCCATAATACTTACATATAAGCAAATGATGATTCTTGAATGGATGTGTGTAAACTCTAAAAGGTCATCAAGTATAAATTGTGAAAATATAGTGTGTCTCTACTTTAAAACCAATTTAAAGATCACTTTTTGATTGGGATGTGCAAAAAAAAGGCTTTTGGCCAAAACATGGCTTCAATATTGAAACTTAAGAATGGCCTGATACATGAAAGTGCAAAAAGTTCATTTGAAAACCTGCATAAGGTCCTCTTGCAAGTTTTTGTCAGTAGTGTGTTCTATGAAAGCGTGTGTTATGTGTGTTAGTCTGCGCGTGAGTTACCTATGAAGCAAAATGCTTCTGGATGGCAGTAACCAGATGTTCCTTTGAAGGATTAGTATGAATGTTTCCCTGAAACATGAAATCAATATCATGATGAGTTGGCTAATCTTTTAGCAATTACAGAATCGTGTGTGCGCGTGCGCTGAAGTGGCGGGTGGGTGGGTTGTATGATTGTATCTGACTTACAAAGTTGAAGGTGCTATAATATCGCCAGAGCGTGTTGGTTCCAAGCTTTGTGAAGTTGACTTTCTGATTAGAGACACAAAAGAACCAAGGAATAAATGGAAATGCTCTTAAACATATATTTTCATCATATGCCACAACCCACAAAACTAATGTGCATATCATGTTTCGACTCTTTATTCATGCTTAGCGAGGATGCACATTGATGTTTGACTATTTAAGTCAAAGGCAAACATACAACTTTTTTTACGGCCATAAAAGGCATTCCGATGTATCTTTTTCCAATTTAACAAACAGCAACGGTTATTTTCATGTTAGGAAGTTTTTTCTACTTACTGAATTTTATAAGGAGAACCAATAATTGATCAAATGAGAAAGTTAAAATTGTATATGCTTGGCCTCAAAAGTTAAATGTGCATCTTAGTTGTGTTACATGTCAAATAATTGCGTTTCCAAGAGTTTCTACTTACCGAATAACACGGATAGATATTTGATTGAGCTTCTTTGCGTATACTTCGATTCATAGGTTTCGTTGAGAGGGATGGACCCCACGGTCTTGTGTACCGAACCCTGGGCTTGCTTGGTTTGTTGAACTCCATAGGAGCAACTGCCAACATAAGCATCAATAAAGTTAAAGCTTATCAATGTCTCCAAATGTACCGATTGAATAATTTTTTGAACAAACTCACCGAAGAAATTGTCCTTTTCACTAGCATCAGAGCCACAGCTAGAATTATCAAAGTCAACCTCGCCATCTTCTTCTTGACCCGTAGGGGGTTCAAGAACACTCAAAGCATTCCTTTGCAGCTTCACTTCTATTCCATTCTTCAAAACCTAAAAACGATTGACTCTTTATCAGAAAGTAAACTTACGTAGATGCATACGAATTATGATCACTCATTTACTTTGTTTACATGACAAAAGTTTTGGTATCTAGACTTTCATAAACACCCATTTTGGTGACCCGAAAACATTGATTTTAAAGTCTGGTCCTGTGAAAAAAGTTGAATTGGAGTAATGAATCTAGGATTCGTGTACAATCTATCTTTCCCCTGTGGCATATTTTCTCTTATCGTGTTCGTTTATCTTATCAAAAGATGCAAACTAATATCATATATCAAAATTAAATGAAAATTAAGAGAAGAAGGGTAAAGGTAATACCAGCCAATGCCAACCACCAAGACCAATAGCCTTCTTGACGACACCTTAAAGACCGACCAAAACAGACTTAGTTCGGTTGTTTCCTGTCACAACAACTTTCGTATGCCTTAGAAGAAGTGAAAGCTCTTCATCACCACTTTCATCTCGATAAAGTTGATTGCGCTGTGATAAATCATTCTCTGATCATTTTGTGCGTGTCTGAATCATTTTAATTGAAGTGATAGGGTTATCGATAATGATTTTGAATCATGAATAAAAATAAATTGATTTGGGGATATTTGATAGAATGAATCGATTTGGGGATATCGATAATGATTTTGAATCATGTAGGTTAATTTTTGGGATATGAATGGAATTGATTTGATTAGCTGAAGATCAGGGATGATAACAGAGATGAGAATGGCGTGTCTTTTTTGAAGATGAAACTGTCAATGGCGTGTGTTTTGTGAAAAGCCGACATTTACACCTAATTAAAACCGGACATGCTGGCATTTTTTTGTACATCATGGCATTCTTTTTTGCCAAGTGGCATTAATGAGGTGGCATGATCCTCTAATATATATATATGGGGAGATAGTAGTATTTAATTGTGTTATATCATGCGGATACTTCTACAAAGCTACAACACATATAATAATCATCATTTTCTAAAGGGAATGTCTAACCAATGCCCTAAGGGCATTGGCTAAGATTTGTCTTTTGTTGTTTTTAGTTACACAAATGGTCCTTATAGTTGACACATAATTACATATTTGGATGGGGGACCTACGTAAATAGTTATTATAAATCACAAAAGAACAAATTTTAACCAATGCCCTTAGGGGGCGTTTGGTTGGGGTAATTTGAAATTCCGGAATTTTAAATTCTAGAAAATTTAAATTTTTGAGAATTTAAAATTCCGGAATTTAAAATACCTTCGCATGTTTGGTTGACAGAAATTTATAAATATTTTTTTTATTTTTTTCAACATAAATTTCATAAATATTCTACTTAAAAGTTTATAAAAAAAATTATAAAAAAAAGTTTATAAAACATTTATAAAAAAACTTTATACAAAATTTATAAAAAAAAGTTTATAAATAATTTATGAAAAAAGTTTATAAAAAATTTATAAAAAAAGTTTATAAAAATTTTATAAGAAATTTATAAAAAAAATTATAAAAAAAAAGTTTATAAAAATTTATAAAAAAAAAATTATTAAAAAAAAAGTTTATAAAAAATTTATAAAAAAAGTTTATAAAAAATTTATAAAAAAAGTTTATAAAAAAAATTCATAAATATTTTATTTAAAAGTTTATAAAAAACCAATAAGAAAAAAATTTTATAAATTTTTTTTTTCAAGTAAATTAAAATTTTTCACTTTTTGGAGGCATTTTGATTCTCTCTATTTTGGCAATTTGGGGAATTGTAAATTACTTCAAATGCCTAAATTTAAGTTACCAAACGGGACATTTGAAAGGAATTAAAATGCAAATGCCCCCAATATCCTTCAAATTGCCCCAACCAAACGCGCCCAGAGCATTAGTTAGATATTCCTTTTTCTAAATAATGGAGTAAATGAGTGTTTAATTATCATACTTTAGGTTTCAACCCTCATGCTCGTTTTCACAATTATTTTAAAATGCTTTATGATATTTTACACGATCTTTCAAAGATGAAATGTCGACAACTAAAGTCAAATGTTGTATTATCATATACATGTTTCGTATAAAAATGTGACATCTTAATGTCCACCTCTTCTCTTACACTACAAGCTCAAAATATGTTGGCCTTTGAGAATCTTTCAAAATATAACAAACTACCGTACACATCTATTAATATTTAATCGCATCTTTGCCCAAATATCTTACTAGATAACCTTTCACTAATGCTAATAGATGAGCAAACCATTACTACTCGCGCTTTACGGAAATAAAAAGATCGATTTAAGCTGTGTTTGGCGAAAGGTTTATAAGGCTTGGTTTTTAAAATAAGCCGTCTTATAAAATAAGACTCGTTTGTCATACGGGTTATAAAATTATAAGCCCCTAAAAAGAACTTAAAAATTTAGCCTCACAAAAAAAGCTAAAAACTTTAACCCGAGGCTTTTGAACAATAAATTACTTATTTACCCACAAAAATATCTAACATATACAAAAACTCATTTAATTATGTATTTTTTAATAATTTTGCGATAATAAGCCTAAGCTTAAGCCCATTTGCCAAACAAGTTTACAAAAATACAAATTTCAACTTCGACTTATAATAAAAGCCCCAGCCCCAAGCTCAGCCTAAACCCCAGCCTCAACCCATTGCGTCAAACATATCCTAAACAAGCCAATTTTTAAGGGATTAAGTCGTAAAATAGCAATGTACTTTTCAAAGAGTCCCGTTTTGGTACGTATACTTTTTTTGTTCCACTTAATGTAACGTATTTTTGGTTTTTGTGCTACTTTGGTACGTGTACTTTTTCTTAACTTTGTTTAAGTTGTAAAATAACAATGTACTTTCCATAAGTGTTTCAATTTGGTACGTCATCGCACGTACCAAATAAGAACACTTATAAAAAGTAAATTGCTATTTCACAACTTTAAAAAAAAAAAAAAAAATACACATACTTAAAGTAGCACAAAAACCAAAAGTACGTTATATTAAGTGAAACCAAAAAAAAGTACACGCTCAAAACGGTATAAAGCTGAAAGTACGTTACTATTGTACGACTTAATCCCTTTCGATTAAGGTATCTTTACTATTAAAATGATAATTAAAATAAATAAATAAATAAATAATAATAATAATAAATAACCTTCAACTTTTACTTTTTGTCCGATAATAGCAACTCTTACCTTTTTAACGTTCGCAACACGTGTCAACATGTTATTAGATAATTTCGTAAAAATTTCCTTTATTATGCAAAATATAAAAGAATACGTACTTCTTTCATTTTAAAATTATAGTTAATATTTATTTTCTTGAATATTTTAAAATTATTGTTTATTTTCTATTTTAAGTAATAAAAAAATAATATAGTTGAAGAATATACTATTTGAGTAGTTAAAAATTATAGTGGTTCTATTTTTAAATTTTGTGACTGAGAGAGTAGATAGTATGAGGCTAGGCGCAATAAAGGTGACAATCAAATGAGTTGTCAAGGTTGTTGAGGGTTATCCTTGTTGTGGAGGAGTAGGTCGTTGTCGGTCGGATGAGATGAGGGTTGCAAGCTCGACTGATTACCATAATTAGTCAATGTCACATTTGTGTTGCGTTGTGTGTGTTTAGTTTAACTAAAAAGTTATTTTGTGAGATATGTTTTTTGTATTGTAGGTTGTCTTATTGTGCTTAAAAGATCTAGCGTAAGTCGCAGGAGAAAGAAAACTAAAGAGGCAGAAAAAATGTGGTTCCAAAATGAACAAACTAAAAAGATGTGAGCTGAAAGTGTCCGACATATTACTTTAAAGTTAAGGAAGAAAAACCAAACTAAACCAGATAGTTGTAAAGCAAACTCTCTCATCAGTGGGCAAACAACCAAACTAGAATAAAGAAAAAAAAAAAAAAAAACACATACACACTTAAATCAAAATCAACCAATAAATCCATCATTCTATTCTATCATGTTCTTGGGTAATTTTCTCTCTCTCTTTCATTTCCAAAATCTAAATTAATAATAATTCTCAATATTTATAAGTTTTGTCAAAATTGGTAATATATTTGCAGGTGTTGAGTGGCTATTGGATTTGATCTACAGTGGATTTATTTTAGTTCTTTGACGTTTGTTTGCTTTGCTTTGATTTGATTTGATATTTAATTATTAGATGCAAATACTCAGATCAATTACAAATTGCATCTGCAAGATATTTGAATTCATGGGGTCAGTGTTTCTCTGTTTCGTTACTTTTTATATTGTTTAGATAATATTTGTCACTTTTCTCACTGATCTGAGGTTTTTATGCATGAAAAATGATTACGAGGCCTAAAAGTATGACTAATTATGTGACTAAATAGATGTGCCAATAAGTTATTGAAAGTGAAAAGGTGGGTCCACCTGCTGGGTGACATGCTGGGTGACAGGATGCTGACACATAGTTTTAGGCATTCCAGTTGCCAATCAATGCTCTTTATATTATACATATGTCTTATAAATATTTGCACTTTTTAATTTGAGCTGTTCGTTACTTTTTTTTATTCGTTAGAAGATTACTTTTGTGTATTTTGGGTCATTTGCATGGAAATGATTATGTTTTTCCATAACTAGGAGGTTACCCAGTAATTAAACTTTTCTTGCCTGCAGTGTTTTTCGATTATATGTTTCCGTGAGAACAACTTTACGGATGACGATAAGTTTAGGTTGGAAAATATGGAAGAGGTTATAAAGGTCCCCCCTCCCCATTTTTACGAGTGACACCCCTCCATGTTTTTGATCTTTTTTTTCTTTTATTTTTATAATTTTGTTTATAACATAAAACAACAGAAAATGCGGAATAAAAAATATAAAGATAAACAAGTCAAAATTATTAAACTGTCAAAAAGTACGGAACAGAAAACAGGGGGACCAAGGGGGTGGAAAGTACAAAACATTTGTACTTTTTGTAAGGTAGGGGGGGGTGCGCGGGTGGGTATAACATATCCCGAAAATATATAAGCTATAGCAACCTATTTCATATAAAATAATAGGGTACCCGTATGAAAGAAATATTGTTCTGTCTTCAATTTTTAAGGTTCTTAGTTCTTCCATGAATATATTGTCGTTGCTGTTTCATTCTTCATCTCAACGAAGTTTTCTTTTCCAAAACCATGCTTTTAGGTTTGTTTGTTTGAGTTGTGGGTTGATTTGGGGTTTTATTTAGGTTTTTAGTTATGTTAGTGGTTCGTTGAATCAGTATTTGGTGCAAGAGAGTGAGTAATCAATGAATGGTCGTGATAATTTGCGAAATTGTGATGTCTAGGATCTAAAGTAGTAATCTGTAATTTTGATTTTTTCCCAAAAAGATTAAAATTCTGTAGTATGTAATTTGATTCTATGCTCTTAATGTTTATACGGTTCTAAGTTAGGAAAGTATAGCAAATATGGAAGTTTGGCTGGAAATTTAAAATGGGTGGCATGCAGAATATCTGAAAGGAAATTATTAGAATGATAATCAAGAGAAAAATTGTAATTTTGCTACTGATAATTTCAACTATGTCATTCACTCTTCACTTGTAGTATAGATGCTGAAAAGTTCCAAGTGTTCAACAATGTCATTCACTCTTCATATTTAGTATAGATATAAATATAGATAATGTGGAAAGAATTTAAGTGTATAAGTGTTAGTTTTCATATGTAAAGGTTGATTTTTTATTTAAATGTTAACATTGCGGGTTTCTCAAACGGGACACAACGTCACCTTTTAATGACCGTACAAAAGAAAATAATACAATCAGTAAATCTAGACACGTTCATATATGTGTAGAATTCAAAATTGATAAAGAGTGTGAAAGTACTATTAATTTTTATGAGAACATTTAGTAGAAAGAAAGTGACTGTTCACTTCAAGTCACATATTTAATTTTCCAGTTGATATAAAGTTGGATGTGGCGTGTTTGGCGCCCAAGCATATAGGGGCTTAAGCTTGAAAATAAACCTTTATAAAATTTAAGCTTTGTTTTTGACAAAGGTTACGAGAGCTCATAAACAAAATTTAAGCTCCTAAAATCCAAAGCTCCACTAAGTAGCTTCTAAATAAGCTCCGGCGACAACCATTTTCTCCAAACACGCCCATGAAATGACATTTATATACATGGGGTGTGTTTGGGAGCGAGCTTATAAGAGCTTGAGCTTTTTAAAATAAGTTTTGTTTGTTACACAATCTTATGAAAGCTTCCATAAGATATAAGCTCCGATGAGCTCAAGCTAATGGAAATGAGCTTTTAGAAATGAGTGGAGCTTGTATTTAGTCAAATTACTAAAATCCCCTTCAAAATGTTATGGAAAAATGTGCAAAAGCTTGAAATATATGTGAATTTAATTTAATCTCGTTTTATGTAATTTTACAATAATAAGCTCTAGCTCTTCTTCCGATTGAAAAAGTTGAAAAATAAGTCTAGGTATCCTTCATGTAAGATTATATCGTTTGCAAATAATGACTTCCCATAACGTCGAACCTAGTAGAACTTTATAAATCGATACAAGTATAAGACTATAAGCCAGTTTATCATCATTTGTTGCATATTCATCCACTTGGGTCATTGTGTTTAGATCATTGAGCCTCGTTGTCTCCAAATCTGTAACATTGGAAACATAACTTGAGATTTAAGAACTACCATAATTTGGCTCCCAGTTTCTAGTATAAGTACTAGAAGTAAATGCAAGTATCACATAAAACGGGATAAGAATGCTACAATATTGCAAAACAGCATAAACTGTCGCCTATATGGTGACTTTATAACTACAGATCACATTATTGCCTAAGTTGTAACATCAGCGATAGAATAAGTGTTGTGTCCAATGACCGTGTCAAATGATTGCTATAGTTTATGTGGGCACTAACTTTTATCTGTTGCAATTAATTCACTGCACCGAGAAGGTGGTTGCATACTTGTAATTCTTCACAGTAAAAAATATAAGCATTTATGTCAATGTTATGTATGGAAAGCATTTGGTACTATGATTACTTGGTTTTTGTTGCTGTTACTTTTGGATTTTTTTTCCTAATCATATTTATGGTTGTAAACCTTATTTGCAACAGAGCAGAGGGTGTCTTGGATGTTGTACTAAGACACCATTTGTGACTAACGAAAATAAGCAAGCAGGAAGTCTTGGAAAAAGTCAAAACACGAATAGACATAGTATTTTAGAGGATTTTTACAGTACCAGCACATATGATATGGATTATAGTGTACCTCAGTCTCAAATAAGCGCCTCATCAACTAGCAACCCGGCAATGGATGCCCAATCTAGTTCTGGCATCAATTCTTCAGAATTTGTCAATCGCGGTATGTTTTTCAGTTATCCGTCAGTACAAATGTGAAATCGATAGTAACTTTTTGCTGTGTGCACTGTGCAGGTCTTCTTCTTTGGAACCAGACAAGGCAACAATGGACAGAAAATAAGGCGTCTGCTGACAATAAAAAGGCTCGACAGCCTGTTATAAGGTAGGTAATTAAGTGATTTATTAAGTCATAACTTTAGAAGTTGAGAATAACATTACTTATAAATCTTGATTTGATCCGTAGAAATGTTCATAGTAAAAAAATCTGTTTCGGAAACATAGTGGCATTAGGAAAGCAATTAGTCTAGTCACTATTCGGGCTGATTGAAACAATTGAGACGAAAGCTTCGATAATTGCAAAGTACTACTCCGTATATCATTTGCTGAATTAGCATATGGTATCGGAAAAATGCCACAAAAAATGACTAGCTCTACTATAAAAAAAATGTGAAAGTTAGCAGTAAAAAATGTTGCCATTTGATGAGATGAAGTTATAATTCGAAAGGAGATATAGCTTTCGGAGCCTCTTTTCTGGAATTCTAGTTTATAAGTGGTAACCAAAACTTTTAACTCTTCGATTATGCCCGTTTTTAGTACTTTGGATTTGTATTTTTATGTCAATTGTACATTATAGCTACAACTTTACCTAATTTATTAGTTAAATGCTAAAGTTAATCTTTGTTTACTTATGAGTTATGAGCATATGAGTGGGGGTATAGTTATATATTTGTATCAGTTAAATGTGTTTTGTTAATTGCTTTTTAGGAATAACAAGTTTAAGTTTTTAAACACAATAGATTTAAGTTCTAATTTTTAAGTTATCATTAAAGTGATTTGTTGTCTAAAAACTTGATTCATATACAGCTCCGTGTAATACTTATGTTTGACTTATATATGACTACTAAATCAAAAAAATGTTGATTTCTCATATGTGTTGGATTTGAGTTTGATTTTGCACATATTTTGGTGCAGCTGGAATGCAACGTATGATAATTTGCTTGGGACGAACAAGCCTTTTTCCCTACCTATCCCTCTACCTGTAAGTCTTGCTCATTTTTCTACTCCATCCAATAAAAAATAATCGATCTTTTAGAAAGTCTGAAATTATATTTCAAGTTACAAAAAATATGGGCTTGACTTTAAAACGATTACAAATTTCAGAATCACCAACATGAGTAAAATTTACTAGTGTATTATAGTCTTTTCTGTTTAAAGTTATGGGTTTGACTTTAGGAAGTCAAAAAATGGCTACAATGCTTGTTTCTGACTCCAACTTCATTCTCTCAGGAAATGGTAAATTTTCTTGTCGATATCTGGGAGCAAGAGGGATTATATGACTGAGTTGCTGCCAAACATAAGATCGCTCGCTTTTCAGATCCTATTGCATGTATAGAAGTTCTCTGACCAACCACATAACTTCTATTATTATGTCCATATGATCATGCAATGTTTAATTATATATGTTTGGATTGGAAGGAAACTTTAAAGGAGACTACACTAAACCTATAAACTGGGTCATAGTCAGAACTTAAATGTCTTTTGTTATTGCTGTTTTAGGCGTATAAATTGCACCGACTATTGGGTTTTTAGTTGAAACTGAAAGTTTTGCTACAGTTTTATCTGGAAAATTTTGTTGGAAATTTTTAATCTTGGATCATTTAACTTTAGCTCTGTGTTGGCAAATCACTGCCGATGCAGCAAATCGATTTTGTTGCATGAATCAGTGCTCTGATCTGGCAATTTTACTTGAATATGCCACTGTAGGTTAATCAAACATATTGATTCAAAGTTTCTTAAACAGAAATCAAGTTAACTGATTATCAGATTTTCATTAATAAATGAATGTCAAAATTTCGGTTGTACAAGGTAAAGAATCAAAACAAATACTCTTTTTATGTTCAAACCCTCATCAAAACTCAGGAACATATATGGATCCAAAGCTAAGCCCCCTCCGATTTGAGACCGGGTGGCCTTGCTTTGTCTAATACACTTTTTGATATTGTATAAAGCTTAATCCTAACCGTGTTGCACCAAAGTGGTCGAACATTTTATAACCGTAGTAACAGGCAACTGCCATTTAAATTACTAAATGCATGGGGACTGATGTTTTCGTTAACATAACCAGAATAAAACCCTATCGTCTTGCTGGCTTGCTGCCCTTTACATTCAAAATTTTGTTATCGGACACTTAACACAACCATAAAACTAGATTTGTGTCATTTGATTTATTTTTAAGAATACCAAAGTATCTTGTATTACACCAACATGGTAACCCAAACATAACAAAGTGTCACAGACTCAAGGGGTGGCTGTAAACAAAAGGAAGAAGTTGCAACTATTATACTGAAATCCATGTACTCTTTTAAATGGTTGACAATATCAGAACTGATAATTTTTACAATAATGAAAACTGAATTTGATGGCACGGAACTATGTCCCAGGACGACACTAGAATTGTCAGCCAAATTGTTAAAGGGCGTCTTAGTTACACATCTGATATCGCTAGGCCACATGTTTGTTTGCCTTGTTGGCATGGAGACACTCTGGCTCTGGATGATTGTTGGAACACTGAAAACATGCATTATTTCTTCGTTATTAACATTAATTCATCAACAATGACAGTTATTCAATTCAGGTGTCCAATAATACATCAAACCAAAATGCTCGGTTAATAATAAGATTGTGACTTGTATTAGTTGAATCTTGTTATGCAAATGCTAAGTGAAATACTAATTCCTAATTATCACTTTTCTAACGTCTACCTCACGACCACATCATTTCATTAAATGTAGACATCGGGTTGTTATAAGTTACTAACAAGTTTGTTGAAAAACATATAGGAAACAAAACAACAATGTGTTGATGTTAATAAAGAAAATTTAAGGCTATGCAAAAAAAAAGTGGAAGATTATGTCGTGATCATAGTGTTGCGACACTTTATGATCATAGAAATTACGCTAATGACATAAGCTTATGCTAAAACATCATTATTTTCTACAGAGTGGCTAGCATATTGTTATCTTTCTCATCTATATAAATGTACAGGTATACACTTACGGTACTATTTTTGTACCTTTTCAGCAAATTGCAACTTAAAATTAAATCATTCTATAATGGCAATGACAATTAAGGACGTACGCTTATGCTAAAACATCATTATTGGTTTACAAAGTGACTAGCATAATGTTCTTATCTTTCTGGAAGAATCAAAATAGTATCATCTGAATCTATACATGTACAGGTATACAACTATAGTACTACTACGTACTTTTGTTACTTATTAGCAAATTGCATCTACAACTAATTAGATCAAATAAATATCTAGTAGTACCACTTGATAACTTTTTACTAATCAAATACAAATCAGATGATCAAGAAACTAATATTAAAATAGTTGCAACTTGTAAGGTGCATGAGTTGGAATGTGTTGGATACTCTCAATAAACCATGAGGGCATGTTCCAAGTTAAAAAGCCCATAATGTGTTGGATACACATAAACTAATTTATTGATGGATCAAATATTATTGTGATTCTTAACTGATAACAAGTACTTTATTTGTTGTTTACAAAGATTCAGTACTCTGTATAATCAATCTGGAAGAGATCTGGAAATCAAACAGACGCGGACATACGTGGGGCAGGGGTGTGCATGTGCATACTTTTCGAAAATCATCCGTAGTGCAAAACAAAAAAATTTAATATTTTTATAGTTTAACACCAAGTGCATACCCTTTTTAAAAATTATGAACACCTTGCTGCAAATTTAGCGCACACGCTCTACTTAGATAAAACGATCTAGCCAATAAGGGGAAATTTTCAGAGTGCATCTACATGACAAATGTCTGCGTCATACTGAAATCAAACACAAAAGTTCACATTCGAAATTTGCTGTTAGCTAAACGATATGACCAATAGAAACTCGTCGTGACCAACGATGTCGTATACTGTGGTGTACATGAAACTACATGGATAACCTTAAGCTTGTTGAAATATCATTATTTCTAGCTGCTTGTTCATGATTCTTACAACCAATCTAAATAGCTATTTTGTCATAACCCTAAAATATATTCGACAATTATAGCTCGCAAAATTTATATCTTATTCTTAGAATCATTTAAATGGCTAGTTATATAGTATCAAAAAGTTCATTAAAATTAATATATTCAGTTTTCACTGTTTGAAAATAAAATTTAACTAGCTACCTAGTGCTAATAATTTATTATCATCAATATGTTATGACAATTTGATTGAAATTTCACGTGGGCATCCAAGTTGCATGAATAGTCTTTAACAAATTGCAATCAATTATCTTAAAAGAAAACCTGAAGAAGGTGCACCAAATTATATTTTACTTTTGCATAAATAATTAGATTCAATAATCAACCTGATAACTTTACAGGTTGCATTTTGGAGATTATATTCGAAGACTTCACAAAGACCCAAGATATGATTAATAAATGATATTTTTTATATTATTTTTAGATATCCTTGTTGATATGTCGATTTTTTTGAGATTGTGTGTTTTACAATGTTAACATATGTAACACCTCGATATAGATCTTGTTCACGCTTTGCTTGTATGTATCGGCTCATGGTTTTCCAAAATGTGTCATCAACGCCAAGAGGTTACTCACACATTTCTCATCTCCATGGCCGATTTGAGGACGAAAATTGTTAAGTTTCTTTGGAAGATAACATTTCGTTTGTGACAATAGCAACTTTTTTTGAGCGTTTAGGTGATCGATGATCATATGTCATATAAAGATATTTGATTTGTTTTCCTTTAGGTAAAAGAGGTGGATCAAGCTTAGGAATAAAATTGCAAAACGGAATATCTATGATGAATCTATTAGATAATGTAAACCTCATGCTTTCATTAAACACAAACATTCGGTATATATAATCACAATATATTAATTGCATACCAAAACCTTTAATGGGCCTAATCCAATAACAATAAACATAAGTTAACTGGGCTAAATAATAGTTCGGTTAATACACCTCCGCAGTTTGAGCGAGAGGCCTTCAAATGTTCAAACTGGATCGGAAATCAAGAAACAAAGCAGTAGGAAGTCCCTTAGTAAAGATGTGAGCATACTGAAATCGAGATGGAACATGAACCACACGAACCTGTCCTGAAGCAACATAATCACGGACGAAATGAATGTCGATCTCAATGTGTTTCGTACGTTGATGTTTACACAAGATTTGTCAATAAATATACGGCACTCACATTATCACAATAGACAATAGTATATGTAGACAAAGGGTTATGAAGCTCACGCAATATACTGCGGATCCAAGCTGTGTCAGCCACCACATTAGCAACACCATGATACTTGGCCTCAGCACTGGACCGAGATAACGTCACCTGTCGTTTAGCAGACCAAGATAACAAATTGCACCCAAAAAAAGCGGAAGTAGACGGTGAGTGGCAAGGGCAACCGATCAATCAGCATCCGTGTAAGCAATAAGCTGAGCAGTAGAAGAAACATGCAGTTGAAGACCATGATAAAGAGTACCATGAATATAGCGTAATATACGCTTCAAAGTATGATAATGTGTATCACGAGGGTCATGCATATACAGACAGACCTGATGAACTGCGTATGAAATATCCAGAGGCGTAAAGGTAAGATATTGAAGGGCACCAAATTTGATATAAGGTGGGATCATCAAAGGGTGTGCCATCATGTCCAAGCTTGAACTCTGTATCAACAGGAGTGCAACACGGTATACATTTCTTCATATGAGCTCTCTCAAGACTTTCTTCAGGAAACTTGGACTCCGATAAAACATACCGGAGGCGTTGTGCGAGTAAAAACACCAAGAAAATAATTAAGAGAGCCAAGATCCGTCATTGCAAACTCACCATGACGAGCAGTGATAACACGTTGTAAAAATGTAGTTATAGAAACAGTCAATATAATATTATCCACATATAGTAACAAGTAGGTCGCGTCAGATCCACGATGAAACACAAAAAGCGACGCGCATTAATTTTGCTATGCTAAAAACCAATGGGAATAAAAAATCATGCAAACCGCTGAAACCAAGCTTTAGGGGCTTGCTTAAGCCCATACAATAATCGCTACAAATGAGTGAATGACAAACATAATGCGGGTGAGCAGGATCTACAAACCTAGGCGCGATGCATATAGAGTATCTCCGATAAGTGACCGTGAAGAAAAGCATTTTTCACGCGTCAAGTCGATGAATATGCCAATCGCGAGACACTGCTAGACTAAGTATAGTGCGAATAGTAGCTGGTTTGACCACGGGACTAAAAGTCTCATCACAATCAATCCCCTGCTGCTGATTGCGATCATTTGCAACAAGTCACGCCTTATACCTGCTTAAAGTACCATCTGCATGAAACTTATGCCTGAAAAGCCACATAAAACGAACAATATTCACATTAGCTGGACGAGGCACAAGTACCCACGTACCCTTAGTAATTAAAGCATTGTATTCATCTTGTGGAAAACTAGAATGGGGGTTGAATAGTTTTACCGAATTTAAGTTAGTTTCAAAAACTTTAGATTCGATGTTATGTGAAATCGTATGGATGAAGAGAAAGTATAGATTCTAAAAGTAATGCGAGTAAAGAAAGCAAGTAAAGTAAAGGATAGAAATGACACAACCGATTTATAGTGGTTCGGCTACAAGGTTACTTTCCTTGCCCTACTCCCACTCGAGAGTCACCTACTTAAGAGTTCAAACACTATGTCAACAAACTCTTTCAACTCGGCGGAGAAGCCTTCACAACGTTGCTTACACCTCTTCCCGTTACAAAGCTAAATACGAGAGTCCGTAACACGGAGGACCAAACCAACACTACTATAACACAACAAATACGTGAAATATGAAATACAAGATCTTCGCTACAGAAATCTTGTGGAGGAACAAATCAATCAAGGACCCCTTGCTTGGATGACTTGTAGAATGCTCGTGATCTCGCCTTAGAGAAGGACCTATATGAGAATCACAACAAAAGAAAGAAGAACTACTCTCTAGATCAAGTGATCCTAGATTAGAAGAATGTAAGAATATATGAGAGAGTTTGTAAGAATAGGGGTGGTTTACAATGAAGAAATGGCTCTCTATTTATAGGCAAATTCTTGCCACTGTTGCACGGATCCCACGGATCCCTTCCCTGAGGGATCCGTCTAGTGTAACTTGAGGGATCCGTGAGACGCTCCTGTTTGCCCATGGGTTTTTGGGTTATGGGTCATGGGTCATGGGTCCTAGACTTTGGACCATGGGTGTCTAAGTAGATACAATGTATCTAAAAGATGCAATGCATCTAGACAATGGGTTATAGGTTAACTCCATGGGTTATGGATATGCTCCATGGGTATGGGTCATAGGTTGTGGTTTTTACCCATCCTAATAAACTATTACAACAAATCAATTATTATAACAATTTGTATTAAATGACTATATATATAGATGCTTTATAAAAATAACATGTATCCTTATACTTTTACTTAAGATAACATTATATTTGTTATCAACAAAACACAAAGAGATCGCTAAATATTAATAAACGTTTTTACGGTTTATTTGTATTAACACATCTAACATAGCTAGTTTCCACTGAGGATCACGAAGAACATGAACATGAGAACGATGAAGCGGAGAAAAAATTGTGACATGACAATTCATACGCTCAATAGGTTTAGATATACCGACTTTAGCACGTGTGTCCATTGGATGAGTGTTAACGGTTGGAATAGGTATATTGGGATGTTGAGTAGGTTGTTGCGTTTGGGCTGTAGTGGCGTTATTATTTCCGGGGAGGGGTGGATAAGAGTCGTGGTATCGGGCTGCATATGTGGGTTGGTGTTTATTGGAGTGGTTGGTTTTTTACCAATGGTTGTATCCGGCTGAGTTGCGTGATAGTTATTGGCCTCGGGTGCGACGTGATTTATAGGGCTTGGAGGAATTGTGTTCGTTGGGCGAGTAGGTGAAGGAGTAGGCGAGTTGGTGGTGGGTTGTTGATGGGCTACGGTTGGGATTGGTGAAACAGGTAGTGGTATTGTGGACAAAGATATCAGTACTAAGTGAAAAGGAGACAAAAATAATGTACGATTAACTTAGGTAACGAATTGAGAGAGAAAAGTGAAAAAGCAAAAGCATATGATAAAGAAAAGTTGTCATATGGTATGCGAGTTTTTGTTTGTCATATTAGAATGTACTAGTTATAATACCCGTACGCACGGGTTTTGACCAAAAAAATATTATTTTGTATTATCTTGAATATTTTGTATTTAAAGATAATTACATATAATTATATACTTATGCACGAGTTTTCCATTATATATTAATATCCATTAGAATTTATTAAAATAAAATTTTGTAAAAATTTCTCTTAGATAACTCAAGATTTAAATATATTTAGCAGACATATATGTTGATGTTGCTATTTAAATTTCACTATTGATATTATGTTGTACACAAGATGCGAGTTTAGTAACACATAATTAGCGTCGATGAAGTTAAAATATATTCCTTAAAGTTTAAAAAAAAATGTTTTTCTACATATCCTTATATAAATAAATAAGAATTACATGATTCGTTGTTATAAGTACAATCACGTATATTTTTTTCTTCATATTACAGTAACCCGTACTTACAATTTGATAATTATATTTTCATTTTCAAAAATTTAGCCGTATTTAATATTCAAATTCGTGTCCACATAATCATACTTTTAAAATAAAATAAATAAGTCCTTACTGAACTTATATAGTAAAAGAAATATTTTGATATTTATAATCCTATGCATATTTATATGTTGTAATTTTAAAACAACATATATATTGTATTTTTAATATATAAAGTATATGGGGTAAAAAGTATAAAGGTGAATTTGTTTAATTTCTAAAGTTATTATAAAACATGAAAACTTATAATATTACAATTAACCTTATAATTTTTAAAAATTCAACCACTATAGTTTTATTAATTACCTCATATTTTTTTAAGTTTTTGTTTTTACAAATATTGTTATAAGTATAATCGCGTATATTTATTTTTATATTAAAGTAACCCGTGCTTACAATTTGATAATTATATTCTCGTTTTCAGTAATTTAGCTGTATTTAAAATGTAAACTCGTGTCCACATAAGTTAAACTTTTAAAAATGAAATAAGTGGGTCCTTATTGAACATAAAAAGTAAAAAAATTGATACTTATAATCTTATGCAAATTTATATGTTGTTATTTTAAAACAACATATACATTGTATTTTTTAAGATATAAAGTATAAAGGGTATAAAGTATAAGGGAATATTTATTTATAATCCAAAATTATTAAAAAAACATGAAGGCTTATAATATTACACTTAACTCTATATAATTTTTAAAATTCAACCACTAAAGTTTTATTAATTACCTCCTCTTTTTTAAGTTTTTGTTTTCACAAATTTGACACCTATATTTTTATGTGTTTTTTCTATCAACCAAAATTTTCACCAAATTTATTAAAGTTTGACCAAAATCAATTTAATTTTGACTTTTATTAACCAATCACATATCACGATTTTGCTTCGGCGTCGAGCTCTCTATTGGCCCAATTATTTTTTCAATAAGAATGAATTCTCTCCGATGACCGACCGCGACCAGTTGCCACACGATGACCAAGTTAAAAAAAAAGTGTAAATATCGGTTGAAAAAACAACCGATTTTCGTTTTTAGGTTGCCTCGACCGATCCTCGACCTACACCCCACATTGGTCATTTCAAATTTATTTTGTCGAGAAAGGCGATGTGGCACGGTGACACTGTCACGACGTGTCCAGCTTTAAAGGTTGACCAAAATCAATTTAATTTTGATTTTTATTAACTAATCACATCTCACGATTTTGCCGTGTGTGCCAAATAGGCTCACGTATTTCTAACCTTATAACATGCGTATCCGACTCACATATTCGAACATTCCTACCATAAAATTCCCTATATAGGCACTAAAACACATATTTGGTACATTAAAATACATTCATGTATTATCTAAATCAGCAACTCAACTTATTTATACATTCATACCTTGAAGCGGTAGAAAATCCTTCCACGACAATCATGTGTTGATACTTAATCCTCTTCTAAAAAACTTACACAAAAAAATTGCATTACACTTTAGTATGTGCGATAAGATCATAAACTGTAAAACCACTAACATGTTGCATTATAGTGAGGATAGATAAGAAAACTTCGGATTAGAACAAAAGGGGTGTTTGGTATGCTTATTAAATGCGCTTATTGGCTTATTCAATTACCATAACACTATAAGTTTATGATAAAGCTATAAGCATTTTTTAGAAGCTTAATAAAAAAACCCCGAACTCACAACTAATTCTATCATAGCTTAGTGTTTTTATAGTAAAAACACAAATATTAAGCGTAGAACTCTTCATTAAAAAAAATAAAAAAAAAAATACTAAAAGTTGGTGTGTATAACAAAAAAGTTAAACCATAAAAAAAAATTACTAAAAAATATCAGCTAGATAAGGCATAAGCCAAAGTTCTGTTGAAATCTCTTCGGATTCTATTGAAGCAAAAGAGGTTAACACATAAATCATAAGTATAGAAGAATGGTTGTATCTCACATCCGTGATTACCAACTCAATAACATTATCGCAGTATAGTAACGTAATAACCTGATTAAAAATTATATATTATTGCTTAATAATTCTCATGTACATACTTTTATTTCTTTACAACGGCCAACTATTACGTTTTTTTTTGATGAAACATCACGTCAATGAATAAAGTTAGGTTATCACAAACGTAGTTTTTCCTCTTTTTTTTTTTATTTAGGAGGTGATTGTTATAAAATAAGGATTGTGATGCGTGCATTTTTTTTTATAATTTAAAGAAAACACCTTCTAAATTAACACCCATGTGTTTGTTTGTTTTTTTTAATAATTAGCTTTGTAAAACGTTTTTAACTGACATACATGTTGAGGTTGAGGTTGATGTTGAGGTTTAACTTTAACTATTGATATCATGTTGTACAAAATGTGCGAGTTTAGTAGCACATAATGAGCGTTGATGAAGTTAAAGTATGCTCCGTAAAGTTTTTAAAATGTTTTTATGGATATCCATATATAAATTTTAAATAATAATTCATGAGTCGTTGTTATAAGTAGAATCGCGTATATTTATTTTCATATCATAGTAACTCGTGGATTACCATTTGATATTTATATTCCCTCTAATAATATTATAAAGATAATGATAAAAGTGAAAGTGCTATTTGTTTGTTTGTTTTTTTGTTTTTTTCTAAAGTTATTAAAACATAAAATTGTAATTTTACACTTAAATTTATATAATTTATATAAATTCAACCACTAAAGTTTTATTAATTACTCCCTTTTTTTAAGTTTATGTTTTCATAAATTTGACACCTATATTTTTATGCATTTTTTTTCTTAACAATATTTCCACCAAAAATTAAGTTTGACCAAAACTAATTTAATTTGATTTCTATGACCATCATATTGCTCGATTTTGCTTATGTGGGTAAATTCGCACTTCCTATTGGTTTAATTTTTTTTTCAATAAGAAGGGTTTTGCAAAAACACTCCGAAATGATGTAATTCTTTTATTATATAAAAGATTAATTATTCGTTAATTTTTCCTATTCTCTTCCGCATGTGTACTTGATATTTATTGTTTATATTTATGACAAGGATGTTATATAATTCCAACACATTATAACCGTTCTCATGTTTATAAATCAAACACGATACATATATGATGTCGTTATCAAAGTTCACTCATAAATACTACGTAACACGGCCACCATTATCAATAAGAATCGTGAAAATG
Source organism: Chrysanthemum makinoi (assembly GCA_910596185.1). NCBI lineage: Eukaryota > Viridiplantae > Streptophyta > Magnoliopsida > Asterales > Asteraceae > Chrysanthemum > Chrysanthemum makinoi. The sequence goes on along the minus strand of OU343222.1, from coordinate 163,221,804 downwards.
TAACAAACCATAACTAACTAGTAACTAAACGACAACTAATTAATCTTAACAGACTCAGCTCTAACATTCTAGCCGTACTTATTGGTATATGATGACGTCAAAGGAGCTCAATATCACAATATCACGATCGTCGTTAGCGATATGTAACAAACTATAACTAACTAGTAACTAAACGGCAACTAACTTATTCAACAAACTCAGTTCTAACATTCTAGCCGTACTTATTAGTATATGATGACGTCATCGGAGCTCAATAGCCATATAACAGACTCGTAACAAACTCAACTCTACATTCTAAAAGTAGTTATGCGTATAAATCATAAAATGAACACGTCAATTATGACGTCATCAGAGTCCAATATCAAACTATAATTAAATCGCTACTAACTAACTAACCATACTTATTTGCGAAGACAAAAAATGAACACGCATGTGATGACGTCATCAGAGCTCAATATCAAAATAACTATACATATTAGCAGTACTTATTTGTTTACAAAAACATAAACAGGTATAAGATGGCGTAACTGGGTTACATTGTTAAATTATACAACGAAAGAGGTCTCGGGTTCAAACTTTGGGGAGAAAAGGTTCATCTGCGATGACTTCAAGCTATTTAAAAGGGTAGTCACTTGGGATACGGCCAGAATGTCGAGAAGTTAACCAAAAAAAAAATGTTGAAAAATGCTTACCGGAAATTGATGGAGTGTGAGGGGTGTCCGATATCTGCATGGGTGTACCTTCTAGATAGTTTTGCCCTCAAGGCATTTGTCACATCATCGTTATTTTAGCCTTTCTATTTTCACATTCACACACCAAAATACTCTCCCGCCATCACTTGATTAGACAAAAACATCACTTTTAAAACCCATCATACCCGCTAAAACCCAAACTCAACAAAAAACTCAATTAAAAATGAAGAATGACGTACTCCAATTCAATGGCGGAGATTGGCGGGGGTATGGTGGCACATAAATGGCTCAAGCCAAAACCATCCACGTTGGAATGGCTCTTATGCGTATGCTATGATAAGCCTTTTAACATTATTTTGTCAAATGACCACCTTAACATCTTTTAATTTTCGCGTTATCTAAAAGCTTAATTTTTGAATCATTTAGCGGTCGTTTAGTTGGTGAAAAAATATTCCATTTTCTCAGGAAACTTGTTATATGAAAAGAGAAAATTTGAAAAATTTGAAAATCCGTTATTTACATTTTTTCCCAACAATTTTAAAAAATAGTGAAATTCTCATTCTTTAAATTTTAACTAAAAATTAGAAAAACTCATTTTACTCTTCTCACTTTTTTCATTCTCATTTTTTTATATGTCCATTTCGTCTGTTTTATATGTTTTCATCTATTTTTATACGTTTTTAATCATTTTCATCAGTTTCATATATTTTTAATCGTTTTCATCCTTTTTTATGCTTTCATCCGTTTTTAACCGTTTACATCCGCTTGTATGCTTTCATCCGCTTTAATAACGCTTTTACGCTGTGGTTTTCGCTCGCTTTGTACGTATGTTTTGATAATGCTTTCGTCCGTTTTATAATTTATTATTTTATACGCTTGCATCGGTTTGTCCGCTTTTTACGTTTTGGTCCGCTTATACATTTTCATCCGTTTGCATCCGTCATCCGCTTTATACGTTTGATTCATTTTATACGCTGTCCGCTTTTATACGCTTTCAACCATTTTCACTGTTTTTATACGCTTTCCTTCGCGCTTTATTGGTTTTAACGTTTATCGCCATCCATATCCGTTTTTGTACGTTTTTATACGTGTACATTTTCGTCCATTTTTATACGTTTTCAGTTATTTTCGTTCTTTTTCGTCTGTTTTAATTACGTCTTTATACGTTTTCGTAATACGCTTTTAGACGTCATCGCCGTCCGCTTCTACATTTTCATCCGTTTTATATGTTTTCGTCAATTTTTCGTCTGTTTTCGTAGGTTTTCGTCCGTTCTATGTATTTTTGTATGTTTTCGTCCGTTTTCATCAATTTCATTCCATTTTCATCATTTTTTTTTATTTTTTTTTTGCCTTTTTTATGGTTTTGTACGTTTTCATATGTTTTTATCCATCCAAAAACGATAAAACATGCTACATAATGTACAAAAAGGTACACAAAAAATACAAAAACGGACAAAAAAGAACAAAAACAGACAACAATGGACGAACATGTATGAAAACGTACAAAAGCGTACAAAAACGAATATGAACGGATGAAAACGTATAAAACATACACAAACGTGCAAAAACGTATAAAATAGTCAAAACGGATGAAAACGTATAAAAAGCGGTTGAAAACGTATAAAATGTACAAAAGCGTAAATGGATGAAAACGGACAAGAACAGAAGAAAAGTATCAAAGCGTGGAAACGTATAAAAACGGATGAAAGCGCAAAAAAACGGAGGAAAATGAATGAAAGCGTATGAAAACATCTAAAAGCGTGTAAAAACGTATAAAAATAGATGAAACGTATAAAATGGTCAAAAACGTATAAAAACGGTAAAAAAACGTACAAAACGGATAAAAATGGATAAAACCGGACGAGAACGAATAAAAAAGTATAAAAACGTGTAAAAAAGTATAAAACGGATGAAAACATATAAAATGGATAAAAACGAATGAAAAACGTATAAAAACGAATGAAAGCGTATGAAACCATACAAAAACGTTTAAATACGAATAAAAACGTATGAGAAATACAAAGATCCAATATGAAAAAGAAAAAAAAGAAAAAAAAAAGAAAAGAAGTTGATTATAAAAAGAAAAATGCCTGAATATAAACATCTTTTTACTTTTAAAAAAAGGAAAATACAACTCCATCTAAACACATTTTCAAAATCTTCTCTAGAAAAGAAAAAATAACCCTTCTCTAGGAATTCGAAATCGAAAAAACAGGAAGCTAAAAAGCGATTGCTAGAATGTAGCCAAAAGGCATTAGTAATTGGCAGTACAGACACTTGTTAAGAAAAAAAGAATATAGATCAAAGTCCAAAGTTACAAACACTCTTTTCAAACTACTCTTTTACCCATCTTTGATACAGGGCATGTATGAGCGTAGCTTAACTGAGAGTAAGTATTTTAACATATAGCTTTGTTGGTTGACAAGGCTTTTTAGCGCTTTTTGAAAAACATTTTTTTCTTAAAAGAAAAGCTATAAAGTACCCTATAAAATAAGCTCTAATCCACAAAATTTTCTAGCTAGTTGTGCCAAAACATAAACTATATCTAAGCAATTCATTGGAAAACTTTTGCATGAAGTTGTGACCTATTAGTGACATGTCTGGCTTTGTCACTAATGACTAGGATTTTCTTGTCGCTAATTTATGTTGAAGAAAGATGGTAATATACATGTATGATCTGTATGGCCAAATTAGTACTTACAGGAGGACTGAATGACAATGTTCTTTGAATGAGTTTTATCCTGCCTGATATTGCATTAAGAGCCTGCCATATACGCATATTTGTAGTCAAGTTTGTGAGATAAACAACAAATGTGTCTGATGATTTCATGTGACACCGGGTGTGAATCAACGCGCTTGGATGACATAATTTGAACTCTCATCAGGTTTCGAGTGACCACTCTATTAACAAATGCAATGAGAAAAGGGCTGTTTGGTCGATCAAGATCATCAATGCATCTTGGTTTAAGTGGTGCCAAGACAATAAGATCTCCGCCTTTTGGTGAATAACTACTCATCTTAGATAAAGTTATGTTATAGGTGTTGGAAATGTATATATTTACAAACATGTGAATGTCCGGATTCGAACTCGTGACCACTGGATTGCACACATTAGCCCCGAATAAGAATTTAAAGTACGGTTAATAATTAATGATTTAGTTTACGATTAATTATTACACATTATAACGATTAAGTATTTAACGGAAAAATGACTAACGACCGTTAAATGGAAAAGAGAATGACTAGAAATGGAAAACTTGGAAAAGTTATGGGATGGGCTTTGGGCTTTCCATCATGGCCGGCCATAGGGGTCTCTCCAAGGCCTTGTTCCCCTAACTTGTCCTCTAAGTTTACCTACTAGTATATAAGGAGAGGGGATAGGTTCTAGGGTTTCATACACTTGTGCATTGAATTAACCCTAGATCTCTCATCTCCTCTCTCTAGTCCATATTTCGGCCGAACACCCCAAAGTAAGGGAGTTTGGTTTCGTTTTTTCTTAAACGAGGACTTGTGTTAGATCTAGCAATCGCTTGATTCGTTTGGTTAATTCGTGTGTACAAGAACGTGGTTGTAAGACATTATTCTTACACCAATAAGTACTTCTTTGTTTTGCTTTGCTCGAGGGTTGTTTTGCTTTGCTCGAGGGATTTAACATTCGCAAGAGGTACATTACGCATACTTTCAGTTAATTAATTTATTTGTTATGATCTTAAGTCTTCCGCTGTGTACTCTTGATGTCTTTATGTTTTATTGTATTTTATACATCATAAACTCAACAGTGGCATCACGAGCCTTGTATAACAAGTAATTAATTTCTGAAACACATAATTAAAATAAACATGAATGTGTTATTATTTGTATGCTTAGATCTAGGGTTTGCAAAACCTAAACCCTAATTTTGAGGGGGGGCGTTTATTTTGGTGCCCTAATTAGGGTTTTGTAAACTATTGTTTTAATTGGATTAGAAACCCTAAGATGCATGCAACTTTATGTGTATATGCGTAACTTTGATTTAATTGCATTAATTGTTAAGTGTAATTTTATGTCCATGATAATTATCTGCATGTTTTATCATGGATCTGCTTTTTTTTGTATGTCTTTCTTGTTTAAGTGATATACACTAATTTTTTGATAGATCTAAAATTGGGGAAGACCTCAATAATTATTAATTTAATCAATTATGTGCTATGTGGTATATGTTTAATTTTGACTTACGCAATCGATGAATCGATGCATGTGGCTCACCTTGTACATAGATGAAAACGGGTGACAGTCTTAATTAAATATATGCATATTGTCAAATCTAGAATTGGTTGTTAATAGGATTTATCAAAACCGTTTGCATGTGGCTATTTGATATGCATGACTTTTATTTGTTATGCATTCATTGTTTATTTGTTTATTTTTTCAAATACTTGCTTGTTTGTTATGTGTAACAAGAGGGTATTTTTACAAGAAAAATAAACTGACCTAAACAATGGTGAAACATGTATTTTTAAGAATAGTAATCATAATCGTTTAATTGATTGATGACTTTGGTACAAATGGCCTGAAAGGCTCACCCATGAGAATGAACTAATAAAAGGGGTTTAAAGAAGTGCGCACAGTCACACCGAAAGGATGTCTAAGGTTGTGCTTTAGCGTGCACAGTCCTGCCCTCTGTAAGTTCGAGTGGAGCTACTTAGTAAGCCGTTAAATGTGCAAGCTCATCTTAAGGGCGAATTAGTTTTAATTCCATTCGCCACTTCGGTGGTAATTATCCGAAACACTAAGTGTTTACACTTATGCAAAAGTACGGTATAATGGATGATAATTAATACTAAATTCCTTGATTGGTGAATCCAATACCTCAATTAAAGTTTGATGATGAAAAGCTTATACATTAAAACAAGATATATATGTTTTAATAAAAACTATGCTACAAAGGTGAATGCATGACATCTTTATACATATTTGATTTAACATCAAAACTATTACCCTTTAATTTAAGTTATATGCCATCCAACGAAACGGAAACACCTAAGATTATTTTTTTATTTGCGTGAGATCGTGACTTAGATCGTAATCAAAGGGAAAAATGTCCACGTGTCGTGAGAGCGGGCATGGACGATTTTGCAGTTTCTTAAGTTGGACAACTTAATTGAGTTTTGTAGTGAGTGCTGGCAACTCAAGGCATAAGATGGGATAAAACATGTTTACATGGCGATTGATATTGGCTATATGTAAATCCCATAAATCTAGGAATTGCAATTGAAAGTGGCAATTGAGCAATAGTCCACTACCATTTTGTATAAGGTTCATTACGATCAACTGATGTAATGAAATTATGACAATTTGGATCCTAGTTTTCAATAAATATTAATTGGTTATATGAATATGAACCTTGGGTATTTAATTGTTTATTGAAAAGGTTAATTATCGAAAATACTAAAATTGAATTTTGTAATTTTTTTGAATGTATAAATGCAACATTTAACCGTAAACGTGGTTTAGTCTTTGATTAGTAAATTGATCCATTCTAGCTTTCAAACAAATGTTTGATCGAGAATAATTTACTGATAAGACAAACGAAGTCTCCTTTCCATGGGAGAAGCATGAGACTCAATCCTATTCCTTTTCATGAATGAGAAAGGTATAATAGGAACATTTGAATTGTCTAAATTCTAATGTAACTCTTAGCAATGAATTGCGCATCTTATTTTCCATAAAGATTTCATTACCCTCATTTGGTGAATGAATCCTTTGTAACAACATGAATGTTGGTTAACTGGAAAACATGTATATGAGTTACTAGATTAGAAGCTAGACTAATTACCGCAAAAATTGGTAAAAGGCAAACTAGCATATTTTTATCTAGTTGTTTTGCTTTAGCCTTTAAGGGTACTACATACCAGTATGGGGATGGTAAGCCTATTAAGGAAGAAATTGCATACCAAATTTTTCGAGTTAATAACATTGATGGATATTCCATTATTCATAGAGTAGAATACACCTTTTAGTACCCTAGTAATGATTACGTATGGTTCTTTAAAGGTGTAGGAAAGTAAATAGCAAGCAAGTTGTTTTCACTGATTATGCAACACTTACAATGTTGTCAGATTCAGTGGGAGCATTTGTGTTGCATTAATGAATAAGAAGTTGTTTTAATGATTTCTAATTCAGTGGGAGCTACAAGCCTTATTTCCTCGTGTAGTAACCCAGCATTATCTTCAAAGATAATTACTTTCCAAATTGTAGACACTTATGTTTTTAAGGATAGTCGTGTACGTTTCCTTACTAAACAATATAGTTCTACATCTACTAGTTATATCTATGACACAAATCATATTAATCAAATAAACGAACGTGTATCGTGTTGTTTATATGCTACATGATGTTGTTCCATGCACAAGTGGGAGAAATCTTATTGTGTGCAAGGTACAACACATATTAATATGATTTATAAGGATTCTCTTGACGTGTAAAGTAAGAGAATAACGTTCTAATAGGAAGTATACATTTATATATGTATGATTGCCCTATTAAGAACATGTGTCAAGATGATAACAAAGACTACTTTATTTTAAATATTTATGTCATTCAATATTTAAGAAACACTTGTAGTTACAATTTATGTTACGTGAGAACGTGAACTAGATTGTAGCCCAAGGTAAAATATCCACGTGTCGTGAGAACGAGCATGGATGATTCTGCAGTTTCTTACATGGAACATTTCATGGAATGACATAATTAAATGAAGTAATCTAATACTACCTTGAATTTGAGTATTCGTTGAATGACTTAAATATATGTAGTAAATATTAACTTGAAATATTAATTGAAACCGAGGTGGTGTTCATAATTACTTTAATTATAAATGTTTATGATTTTGTAAAGTCACAAACATGAAGTCTTTTAATACAAGACTTACAATATAAAGTAAGACGTTAACTTGCTATGTTTTAAGACATATGCATGAAGTCAATGAGTTGATCAATGACTTATAACGTATAGTGGGATTATAACTAATATGTCTTTTGACTTGGTCAAAAATATTTGTGTTATAATGTATGCAATTGACTTGGTAATTCTATTGTACCATTAAGTTTTACTTTGTTGGTAAATAGGTAAGCCAAAAGAGTAGATGGTTATCTAAAATATTGTTAGATTTTCTTACAATATTAATTCTAAGGAAATACCATAGTTTTATGGTATGTTCCGTTAGAAGAATCAAAATCTGTTGGCATTATTTGATTCAAGATAACTATAGTTTCTTCCAAAGGTTATCAAGGTTAGTAGATTGAGTATAGATTGAATATACTCAATAAGACTCCAACCTAGAAGATTAATAAGACACCATTTGTTTATGGAATGTGATGAATCACATTAAGCCTTATAAATGAAGTTCTGAATTTGTTAAACTACTTATAGAGTGAGTCGTAACAAACTAATGTTAGAACTCGTCAACGTTTTTGTAATATCCCAAAAGAGAACAATGTATTGTTGCTCTACTTGCTAAACTATTTAAAGGTAATCTTTAAATTTTTAAAGGCAAGTGGGAGTTTTGTTTAGATCTTGAAAGATTGAATTACAAAATACATAATCTTCTAAAATGCACTAGCAAATATCATGATGAGGCTAAACATGAAAATGATAGACCTTAATATGATGGAATTGTCATTCATAGATCCGTAAGGATATCTCAGATATTTAATATGCTGAGGAATATGAGTTACAGGATCATGGTAAGTCTGTTAATCATAATGATAAATTTACCAAATGTTGAATTGTGGAAAATCAATCATACTATGAATGTAGAGATGCTGTCCATAAAGATAATCAACTTTAGATACTTGGTTTATCTTAATAATGAATATAAGTTTCTTCAAAGGATGGAAACCCTAGTGGTTTAAATCTTTGTGTAGAAATCATATGGACAATATTGTACATGTATTTAATGTATGTCTAGTGATAATAATATCAATCATACTTAAGCAATTAACTATGATTGAATATTCTTTCCTATATACATTAAATAGAAGTATAAAGATTATAATTGTCATACTTAGTTTCATTGATATGAAATTTTGACAATGAATGTCATAACTCTTTGTTGTGAAATTACTTTTTGCGAGGACGATGAGTAATACAAAGAAGTTTTATGAATTCAAATAATCCTTGGATATGTACAAACTGCAAGAATCCATGAATGGATATATGCAAGCATCTAGGAGATGTTTCTTATGTTTAATATTAAATCCATGTTTGATTTAATAATTAAAATAAGATTGCTCATAAGTATTCCTGAAAGCTAGTGGGAGTATTATTTATTTTTCTTAAATCTTATATGTTGTATGGGCAACTACATTCCACTTAAATTAAGTTTTAGTTGGGAATGAAACTTCTTTTGTAAGATTTGGAAATAATATATACAACTTTGGAATATATGTTTATTATTATAAACATATGCAGTAAATAAATGAGTCTAATAGAACATGATGAATACATATCTTTGACAAGATAGTATATGAATGAGATCTTAAAGTTTAACTTGAAGATTCATCATGAACATCATGTTGTGTATAAAGTTGTTGTGTCATGCTTGATTACAAGATGATTTGACAACATTGAAAGTTGTTAGTGTAATAAATATTTTAAAGGAATATGTTTGGATTTAGAATCACATTCCACAATCTGGAGATGCTCCTAGATTCTATGGATGATTATATGACAATTGTTTCATAATTGTCATTGCCAACAAACTTGAGGTTTGGTAGGCACCAACATTACACTAGAACTGTTCAAAAGTTTACGGATATTTAAAGAGCATATTGTTGTACACAATGATGCTAGTATAATTGAGATGACACTCAATTCTAGTCATGGTATCCTTGATAATGACCATGTTGACTAGTTATGCTCAACTAAGAGCATAGTTGCATTATACATTAAAGAATAAAGAATACTTTAAAACTTTAAAGTTTGGAAAGATAATTGTCATAAAAGGGTGGTTCAGGTTATCACGCACCTTATGGAATGATATGACAATATCAAGATATGTGTAAACATATACAAGAAATTCAGTTATTAAATTCTTGAAATAAGTATTCTCAAAATTCCTATAGATCAAAGTTAATTGAAATTATGCCTTGTCAACAAGTATGATTTTCATGACTTGTGGCAAAATTCATTAACTAGTATTATCATGCATTGATCTATTTAGTATTTGGATAAAGGATGTTAAACAATTATTATTTATAATGAATTAAAGTACGGTATACGTTTAATTTCATTTATAATATTGTGTCCTATATTTGCATGTTTAAATCCTTGAATAACTTAAGTTATTCTAAATAGTCCGTTGCCAATCAATAACATGGGAATGATATTGAATTAAGACAAATCTGAGTATTAGTTAGAATATACTTGAAAGTATATTGATGCGTAGCATGACTAATTTCAGATGATATTCAATGAATTGAGTATAGGACTTATCCCACCCGCATGATGATACTTTATGGATCTTTGTCATTAAGTATATCATGGATATTTATCCTCTGACTTGAGATACAAGAGATATGTCATGGATGTAGTGCATTTTTGTGAAGCAGTCTAACGCTACACGTATCGGTAGTTATAAGGGTTGTTTTCAGAAGTGTTGCGAAATCTATGAATCCTGCTTGTAGTCAAAATGGGATTTGTTTCCTTCAAATTCATTTTGAAGTATAATACTGCTGGGCCCCTCGTAGGGTTGTTAAGATGTTTGCATGGCCATGCCCAAGGTCTTCTGGAATATGTTCAGAAGAATTGGTAATCTTGATCAATCACATAAAGCGAAAAGTAATAGTTAATTAAGAAATGAGTGAGATCCATATTCTTATTAACATAGTATTAGAAACAAAAGGATGAATATGATGATGAATCATCAAAACTTGGTTTTTCTCCAGAAAACCATACACGAGTTGTACCGGGGGCATTGGCGTGTTGCTAGACGCTAACCAATGTCATTTCACGTTTTGTAAACATATCCAAGTGGGAGCTGTTGGAAATGTATATATTTACAAACATGTGAATGTCCGGATTCGAACTCGTGACCACGGGATTGCACACATTAGCGAATGAGAATTAAAGTTAATAATTAATGTTTATGTTTACGATTAATTATTACACATTAAGTCCGGTTAACGATCGTTAAGTATTTAACGGAAAAAATGACTAACGACCGTTAAATGGAAAAGAGAATGACTAGAAATGGAAAACTTGGAAAAGTTATGGGATGGGCTTTGGGCTTTCCATCATGGCCGGCCATAGGGGTCTCTCCAAGGCCTTGTTCCCCTAACTTGTCCTCTAAGTTTACCTACTAGTATATAAGGAGGGGTAGGTTCTAGGGTTTCATACACTTGTGCATTGAATTAACCCTATATCTCTCATCTCCTCTCTCTAGTCCATATTTCGGCCGAACACCCCAAAGTAAGGGAGTTTGGTTTCGTTTTTTCTTAAACGAGGACTTGTGTTAGATCTAGCAATCGCTTGATTCGTTTGGTTAATTCGTGTACAAGAACGTGGTTGTAAGACATTATTCTTACACCAATAAGTACTTCTTTGTTTTGCTTTGCTCGAGGGTTGTTTTGCTTTGCTCGAGGGATTTAACATTCGCAAGAGGTACATTACGCATACTTTCAGTTAATTAATTTATTTGTTATGATCTTAAGTCTTCCGCTGTGTACTCTTGATGTCTTTATGTTTTATTGTATTTTATACATCATAAACTCAACAATAGGACCGTTCACCAGGAACATCCGACACTGACCTCTGAAACTCAGAAACACGGCTTGTCGGTGCATTACGAATTCCTGTAACTTGAGAATGCAATTCTGCACGTGTTTCCTCAAGAAGCAGACTAGTGAACGAGTTAAGGTAGTCGGTTTCGGATGGAAATGTCAATGGCACTTCTGTCACCTGTGAAAATCACATAATTATCAACGGTTATTGCATTTTGATAGGAAACACTCTCACAGATATGTCTCCGATGATAGCTTCGTTGAAAATGAAAAGGCCTACTATCAATCTTGTAATAAAGTTATCGTATACAATTGAAGGGGATATTGAACTTGTTCGTTAAATCCTATCATTGAAGGGGATGTCGAAAATTAAATTCGTTTCTATATCTTGATTCGCTCGATCAAAATGAATAACAAATTACTAAGGGGTATACGTATTTGTTTAACCTTAGTTTTTAGCTTATGAGCGGCTTATGTGATTTCAGCTCATGTTTCATAAGCCAATATTTTCCGGCTTCTTTTGAAA
>OU343222.1:163133392-163209726 GCA_910596185.1 Chrysanthemum makinoi | reverse complement strand
CTTCATATGGTCGGATATTTTAGGGTACCCTTATCTTAGGAAGACCATTACTAGAAACTACTCACGCTGAAATAGAGGTTTTTGGCAAAACAGATTTCCCTAGAAGTAGGTCATGAGAAAATTTTGTTTAAAATGGACGAAACTTTAGATGAACTACCCATTTTTATTGATTCTGTTTGTATGGTCAATGTTTTTGAGAAAAGGGTATAGAGAAGAGGATGTTTAATATAATAGACAAATCTGATGATGCGTTTTCATATGATTCTCCTTTGTGTACTGAATTTGATGCATTCAGTTATCTACTTAAAATTGATGTTTTCACATGTGATATTGAAGTGCAGGAATCATATTAAGAACGAGAGTATAGATGGTCAAGAACAACGGACTTTGTAAAACCTTGGGCAATTGAAATCAAAGAATATCCCACTAATGAAGTTACACGTAGAATGACTCCATCATAAGAAAAAAACGAAAAGTGCATTTTTGTGATCCTATTCAAACATATTGAGGGAGTTCCTACATAGTTTGGCCATCTTCTGACTCGGGATTAGAATAATGTAATGGTGGGTATTTGCATGGTCATGAAAGAAGTAACGACATTTACAACTATCAGACATGCGATAGTGATCTTGGAGGTTCTAAACAGGTTAGCAATAAAGGTGAGGAGACGCCTAAAATCAGAGACATGCCTTTTAGTGAATGGTTGAAGGCAAAGTTCGGTGATCAAAAAGTGGACCAGTTTCCAAGGAATAAGATGTACAATGATATTACTAAGACAATCTGGATGAGTCCACAATAGGAAACAAATTTGTAACACTCTCAAAATATCACAAAGAAAGATAATGTCACTAGGTGTTATTTCATAGTACAAAGTTCAAGTCATAGAAAACGCACTCTAAATGAGATGTTTTAAAAAGTTACCATTCGATAAAAGAAATCAAACTTACAACAAGAGGTCTCAAAGTGTTAAGTACATAAACATTTTCAAAATATCATCGAATGGTATATATATGAACATATTAAGTCTTCAAAAAATGCATGACTCAAATGCTCCAAGCTAAAGTTATGCCTCAAGGACCCGAGAAAATATATGCTAAAAGTGTAACAAACAAAGGTTGGTGAGTTTAGGTTAAAAGTGAATAAGATGAAAACAATGCGAATAAGTCTTCCGACAAGTGTATGTCAACCTAATTACATTACAAGTCCGCTTTCATACAACTTATAACATCTTAGGTCCAAATACAAATTCATGATGATAAATGTAAATGTTAAGTGCGGACCACAAATTTAAATTTTTAGACCGGTTCATTCGGTTATGTGACCATTTCATTCGGTCATCTGAAGTTCATTGGTTATATGTCATTCATTCGATTATGTGACCATTCTTCTATTATGTGACCATTCATTCGGTCTTGTATAGTCACGACTCTTGGTAATTATAGTATCTTAGTGTCAATCCATAAATGTTTAAGTAAAATGAGCATGCATTATCACCCCGAAATTAGTTCAAGACAAGTAAAAGTGAGGGCCATGAACTCACCGTATACAAAGATGATAGCAAATGAGTAAGTAAAATGACGAATAAGCCGAGAAAACCCCTTAGAAGCAACCTAAAATAATACGTTGTGTCTTAGGTTTATGAATGATAATGTAAATATGCAAATGAGTTTTATAAAGTCTTTAAATATAGATTATATATTGTCCTTAGCGTGTGTAAATTTAATAAAACAATTGGGACAATTTTTACGTCGGTTTAGTAAGTTTAATAAACTCGATGTTTAAATGTAGTTTAGTTTTAAAGTATTTACTCGATGTTATAAATTCCGTTTCTCCTAAATCGTAAAAGAGTTATGACTCGGTTATTATGTCATCGAAAAGGAATTTGAGTGTATTTGTCAATTTTGTGGGCCCTACTGCCTTAAAAATTACAAAACTAACATCAAATTAGCAAAATTACCTTGTGTATCAAAACTAATTCTTGGTTGCACATTTCAAATCCCAACTTGCCTTTATTTTACAAACTACAACTCCGTTTGATTGGTTACAATCGGACGTTTAAGTTAAAGGGAACTCTAATTTGAATACCAGTAAGAATTTCTTTATAAAATTTAAGAGTATTTGGTCATTGAAATCTGGTTACCAAATCCGGCATAGTTTTTCCGTTTATTTTCTATTTAATTCATGAGGTAGAGTTATGGAATGAGTCACTGGAAAACAAAGCTAATACATAGATCTATAGCTTATATTTTTATCCAAGTCTCTAGAACTATGGAGTTTTCTCAGTAATTCAATCTATGTCACTGATCAAAACTGTCTCAATGAATCAAGGTTCAAACATGTTTTCAAGTGTTTTTAGCTATATACAATGTATAATCATGTCATAATAATTAATATTACTTATGATATACAGAAAAAAATATAAGATTAAACATGAAAAATAATTGGTTTCCTTACAAAGGGTTGGTAAAAACCTCCAAGAAAATCCTATATAATCTTCCCAAAAGACCATAGAAAGATGAGATTTGATTGATGTTTTGTGAAGAAACAACCCAATAACAAGACTAGAACTTCAAGATATTCAATCTATGACCAAGAAACTAGTAAAACTTTTGATGTATTTTGTGTTGGTGTTGTTTTGGTCACGTTCACAAAGAGATAAAGGAGCAAGAGTGGGTGAAATTTTAAGAGATCAAAATGGTGTTGTTAGTTAGTACATGCAAAATGAAAGCAATATGTGTCCTCATGAGTTATAAGAACAAGACACTTGGCTAAGAAGATCATCACACAATGACACCTCTCTTGTGAGGTGTCAAAAATGTAAGAGGGTTAAATTTTTGGTTAGTTTTATTGTTAAAGTGTAGAGTTTGATCCCGATAATTGAAAACGCAAAGTTTTTAAAACACGAAAATGTAAAATGTGCAAAGTTTATATCAAAATGAAAAAGTAAATGTATAACATGTAAAATATTTATTTAAGGTAATTAAATTAAATAAAAAATGTAGACTAAGGGCATCCACTATGGTTAATATTTATAAAGCTTTAGAAATTTAATATTTCATGCCACATCAATATTTTATAAACCCTTTGTGTTAATAAACCTATATTTACAATGTTACAAATATTTTAAAGCTTTATAATTGTTTCACATAACACATGTATTAAATATCTTAAGACTATGAAGAGGTCTAAGGTTAAGGATCTTTTGTATGACACGTAGACATGAAATGAAAATCCACTATGGTTGAAATGAACAATAAATCTTTTCATAATCATTTACTAATTTTAAACATTTAATTTCTTTGTTTTAGTTTTTAAATCATAATAAATAAAATAAAAGTAAAAAAAATATAATTCTTTTTTCTAAAATTTTCTTTTATCAAATAAGACTTAGGAAAAATAGAATTGCATTCTAAAGTTAATATTTCTTAGTTTTCACTTTTTGGCTGGGATTAGCCCGAGCGTGCTAGTTTTTAGGTTTCCTTTACGTTTTAGCTTACATTTGCTTCATATAATTGTTTTAATAACTTATTATGCCTGTCTTAGTTTATGTTTATCAATTTTAGTGTAAAAATCCAAAAATCTCTTATTTTCCCTATTCAAATTTCCCGACTTTGAAACGACGAATCGATTTTCCATTTCACCCTCGTAGGAAAACGACCCGGAGTTCCATACTTCGTAAATCTTATATACTCAAATTGATAAAATCATGCGTGAAGATGAATAGTCCGCAAAAGCTTGTTCGGGGAGTTTCATACAATCACGAGTGTCATGAGGACCACTACATAGTTCACATGAAGAAGTGATTTTGTTCACTTGGCGTGAAGGTTTAGGAGCTTCGTAGGAACTCATCAAGAATTTAACTTGATCTTCAAATTCAATGATCCTACGATCGGTAATGCTTGAGACATTAGAAGGCAAGGATATTGCCTTGACGGTTTTGCTCAATTCGCGAGGGTCATTCCAACTTTCATTGTCATGGAGGGCGAGATCCTCTATAATACCACGACTCTTCCACATTCTTGTCACGCTTAGCACCGCCGCATGGTCAATGGCTTGCCTTGTGGAGGGATTGTTATGGTCATAAAAAAATTTGACTTTGAGCCAAAGGTCAATGTCATGATGAGGGACTTTTTACCATGAATCCTTCTCCACAAGTACACAAAAACGGATTACTTGCTTCCATCTCAGTTTGTGAGGTTAAAGTGAGGATAAGAAGGTATGAGTTATAATCATTTATAAGAGTCCATGAGTTTTGAGTCAAAAATAATTTGGTCAAAGTCACTAAAGTTGATGTCCTTTACAATGTTCTGTTAAGTCTTTTCAACGTCTCATCATAAATCAATTAATCACATCCGTTTAATAACCTCGAGATCAAAAATACTATCAACTACTATATTCACATCGGTCAAATAATTTTTATAATTATTTAAATCATTTACAACTAATTTAAATTATTTCCACATTTTTTTTAAATTTATGTTCATTTTTAATAAGTATTTGTAATTTGTATTTTTATATAATGAATGAAATATTATTTAAAGGGGTGATTTAATGTATGAAATATTAGTTTAAGGGGTTAATTTGTATTTTTTTTTTTTGTCAAAGAAAAGTGGGTCCCAAAAGATTGTGTTAATGTGGCGTTATGATAAGAGTTTTTTTTTTTTTTTTTTAACATGAGTTATACTTGTGGCTCTTGAAGCAAGATTACTCTATTCAAAATAAGATAATCACTATAAATAAAAAGAGATAATTACCAAATTTAAATGATTTAATATTATTGCATATTATCTTTATTTTTTTAAACAAGTTAACGAACCAAGACCAGCCCGACACACCCTAGGGTGGCCGGCCCAACACCAAGCCCAAAGGGGTTAGCCATTTTGGATTTTGTCCAAGCTCATTCCAACTTAATGGTCCATAATTAAGACTAATGTGTTTTCGGATATTTAGATCATTTATATATTTACAAAAAACATATGAAGCCGTAATCTCGAATTATTGTGTGTGACCCGTGATATCATATATTAACTAGTCTCATGACCCGACCGATGGCGGGCTCTTCATGAATTTATTACACAAATAAATCAATACCACATGCTATGGATATAACTTAATTTTTGAATTGGAAAATAAATGCATGAATTGAAGTATAAATCATGTGAAAGAAATATCACTATACATCCAACATATAACCAATCATACGATTCTAGCATATAAAGAACTTTATAATTTCCGCATATCTTGTAGTCTTTAGTCTTGTAAGATCATATTCTGCCCCTCTTCCTTTTTTTCATTCTAGGCTCTTGCAATCCTCTGGCTCACATGTTTCCTGATAGAACAACCAACAAATCTAACAAAGCTAATTATCCCAACACTTTATTGTCCTATTTTAAGACCTCATTATTTTGTATAGCAATTTAAACAAACTAATAATATAAGATCTCGCAAACCTATAGCACTACTATATTGGACATGAGGACTGCAACAATAATACGATAACATGCAGTAAAAAGTACATGTGGAACGACAATATTTACACTACTAATATGCATACCGTGCTATGTTTATGAAAAGAAGAATAGGCAATGTAGAAGACTTATGTGCATCCTCAAGTTCATCCATGGTATGTCTAGCAACACTTCCATGAGCTTTGACCAACCATTTAGACCCATTTATTCATAAATAGTTTAATTGTGTTTAATTTCAATGTGCCATTAGGTCAAACCAAAATTTAATAAATAGAGGAAAAACCATTAAAATTAAGAGGGCTTTTATAACATAATATAAGAACATAGACTAACATCATGACTGAGTACTTAGGGCAACCTCCAACATGATTCAAAACATGTATTAAACATCACATTAGAAGCATTAAATTTACCCAAATCGGACATGCAACATGTATTTAGGTAAGACACTTAAAACACATCTATAAGAGAATGGGTCACCTAGTTGAGTGGTCAAATGATTTGAAAGTTAAAAGTTTATACAACCACCTAACTATTTCTAAAATTAACCCTTAATTTATTTTTGCACTGATAATGTGTTTGGAAAGAAATAGAAATACATTATCAATGCTAAACGAACTCTTGTCATACGAGCAAGTTTATAACTCGCAAGTAGCTGGAAGTACTTCATTAGCCCAAGTTTTTTAATATTTCAAAGATGATTCTCCCATCAAGACTTGAAACAACAACACAAGGAAGTCGCCAAGAGACAAAGTAAAGATAAAAGACCCTATCATAACAAAATAAGTGGCAAATGTAGACTCTTGAACATTGGGTTCGCCCGAGATTGGAATCCAAGTCATCAAATAACGGTGAATATATGAAAATGTGGTGGATTTGAGCAATTATATATTTCAGTAATTTTTCTCCTGAATACCCTAACATAACAAAGTAGATGGCAAATGTAATTGTAAGACAAAGATTACATCCATTAACCTTTTATCAAATAGTAAAAAATAAAAAGAAAAAGAAATCATATACCTGTGACGACTTCTTCGGTGCATGATCTTATAAAATCCCATGTGCTCCATTAGAGGATCTGAACATTCATCCATCTAGAAAAAGAAGACGCCAAAATTTTACTATTTGTGAGTTTAGATCAGAAGACGTTAAATATGTCAACTTATCTCGGGCATGTAGCCAAGTCAATTCAAAAGCCACGATGAAGATCCATTGCTCAGTGCCATGTACCACCTTGTTGCAACACCATTGCTCAGGTGCCATGTACCACCTTGTTGCAACACAATCATTGGCGATAGGCACTGAACTAAAGTTTGATATATACTATTGAGTGAAATCACCTAAATCTATATATCATTTCCACAAAACATATGGTGTGTCGGTGTGATATATAAACATAGCCTAATGTCACGGACTTGTCTCTACAAGGTCTTCAGTCGCGACTTAGTCTCGACTAAGCTCAGCCTTGCTCGAACACTCAACGATGTATGCAACGAAAGTAACTTCAAAGAAAGGAACAAGTGGAATGTAAAGAACACTTTGTATTACTAGAGAGCTTTACAAGTTTTGATTACAAGAGAACTTCTTGGATGCCTTGAACAAATGAGGCCTCCTCTATTTATACTAGTGATCTAAGCTATGTACAAGTTCTACACACTTCCATGGTAGGAAGCTTCTAGGACTTCCATGAGCTTCTAAGGCTTCCATGAGGTTCTAGAGTTTCCTACATCTTCCATCATTTTCCGAAGGGTTCCAAGATCTTCCAAGTTCATCCAAGAGAAGTGTGGAACAATCCGAATCCGAACATCTTGAAAAATGATCTAGTCGAGTAGGCGGTCGTGACATCCTCCCCTTAAGCTTTGCGGCGTCCTCGTGTGCCATCCTCGTGATACTTCTTGATCTTGTCCGCAAATTGCCACAACAAGTCTTCGGCTTCCCAACTTGCTTCGCTATCGGGAAAATTACGCCACTTGATCAAGTACTCCTTATAGCTTCGGCACCCTCGATCGTCACGATCCGACAAGATCTCGTCAACCTCTCGATCGTACAAACAACAACCGTTGTTGGTGCCCGCGGACACCCTCATTCGAGTCTTCCTCATCCTTATGATAAGGCTTAAGAACGCTAACGTGGAAGACCGGATGAATCTTCAACTTGGGTGGTAGTTGAAGTCGATAAGAAACATTTCCAACCAATCAGGAAAGGGCCTTCATACCTCCGTATCAAGCCTTTATGCACCTTCCTTAGTGATTTGAATTGTTGAGGCAAGATCTTCACCATCACTTGATCTCCGACCTCGAACTCGACGTGTCTCCTTTTCTCATCCGCCCTTCTTCATCTTTTAGCGCTTTGTCCAACGGCCGGGCCAAGTCCGCTTGCTCGTTCCATTCCATCCATTCGTAAGCGGGCGGGCTACTCCCCATATGATCGCTAATGCATTGAGTCAATGGTTGGCCGGTGACCAACTCAAAAGGACTCTTCCTGCGGCTTCACTCCTTTGCATGTTGTACGAGAATTGAGCAAAGTCAAGGAGTTTAGCCCAATCATGTTGGTTGGCAGTCACCCAGAAGATAGAGCTCTAATAATGTTCACCTCTCCGTTTGCCGTCCGTTTGGGGATGGAAACTCATAGAGAAGTTCAAATCCGTTCCCATGATCTTGAACAACTCCGTCAAAAGCGCCCGTGAATCTAGGATCTCTATCGCTAACGAACACATGTGGCACTCCCCAATACTTCACCACATTCTTAAAGAAAAGCTTAGCCGTATCGTCATTTGTGACATCGGGTGGTGCGGCAATGAAAGTTCCATACTTCGAGAATCGATCGACCACCACTATAATACTCCCACATCCTTCCGACTTTGGCAAGCATGTGATAAAGTCCATGGAAACGCTCTCCCATGGTCCTTTTGGCGTAGAGTAGAGAACTCCTCCGGACTTCTTTTGCTCTATCTTGTCTTGTTGGCAAACAAGGCACGTCCACCTGAATATCTCGTCATCCTCCATCCTTGGCCAATAATAAGTGCCTTCGACCAATGCCAACGTCCTCTTAATCCCTGGATAACCGCCCACCGAATCATGACACTCTCTCAAGATTACCATCCTAAGATCACCCCACTTAGGAACGTAAAGCCGATCTCCTTTGGTGAACAACATGTCTCCTTTAAGCCAAAATCTCCGAGTATTTCTTCTCTTGCTAGGGCCACGAGCTTCTTGGCAAAAGGATCATGTTCCAATCCTTCCTTAATTCGTTCTTGGAGGAAGAATTGCGCTTGGGTGATTGCCGCGAACCTAATGCGACTCAATGCATCGGCTACCACATTAGCCTTCTCGGCTTGTACTCCAAGTGATAGTCAAAATTCGGCTAGGAAGTCTTGCCGAGCTTGCTTGGGACTTAACTTCTTTTGGTTTGAAAGTAGCTTGTAGCAATGTTATCCGCCTCTTGATCACGAATCTCGAGCCCAACAATAATGCCTCCAAATCTGCAAGCAATGCACAATTGCCGTCATCTCTTTCTCTTGCACCGGTGTACTTCCTTCCGTTTCAATTAGCTTCCGACTCTCGAATGCGATCAGGTGTCCTTCTTGCATTAGAACTCCTCCAATAGCAAAGTCCGATGCATCCGTGTGTAACTCGAAAGGCATAGTTACATCCGGTAGTCTCAACACCAGTTCTTCCATAACCGCTTCTTCAATCTCGAACGCCACTTGGCACTTTTCGTCCCAACTCCAAGCTTTGTTCTTCTTCAATAGGTCCTTCAAGAGATGCTTGTTAGAATACCCTTGATAAACCTCGATAATAGTTCACCAAGCCAAGAAAAGATCGTAACTCTGCCACCTGGTTGGCGGTTCCCATTCTTGGATAGCTTTTACCTTTGCACCGTCCATCATCAATCCACCGTCTTTGATCTTGTGCCCCAAGAACTTAACTGCTGCTTGAAGAGCATTTCTCCAACTTCACATAAAGTTCATTGTCTCAAGACACTTGGAACACCTGTTTCAAATGCAAGACATGCTCCTCCAAGGTATGACTATAAACAACAATATCGTCCAAGTATACCACCACAAATTTATCAAGGAAAGGATGAAATAACTTGTTCATGAGGGTGCAAAATGTAGCGGGAGCATTAGTCAAGCCAAAAGGCATTACTAAGAACTCGTAAGAACCATACCTCGTGACACACGCCGTCTTAGCTTGTCTCCTTCGCTATCCGTACTTGGTAGTAACCCGATCTCAAGTCTAACTTGGAGAAGTATCTCGCCTTTCCAAGTTGATCAAACAAATCCGCGATAAGAGGAATAGGGTACTTGTTCTTAATCGTTACCTTGTTAAGTGCCCAATAGTCTATGCACATTCGTAAGGATCCGTCCTTCTTCCTTTGAAATAACACCGAGGCACCATATGGGGCTTTCGGTCGAACATAGCATCCAATAGATCCTTGAGTTGTTTAGCCACTCCTCCAACTCGGTGGTGGCATTGGGGATTTGGTCGGTGGCTTGGACCGGTTCCAACTCGATGGTATGATCCACCTCCCTCTAGGTGGTAGTCTTGGTAACTCCTTGGGCATCACGTCCTTGAACTCATCAAGAACCCTCTCAATCTCCTTCGGTATCTCCACTTTGCCCGACTCGCCATCCGTCTCTAGCCTTGTTACCACCAAATAGCAAGGCTCGCTCTTGTTGTACCCTTTCTTGAATTGCATGGCCGAATGGGTCTTCACTCCACACTTAGAATCCCGTTCCGTGCTAACCATGCAAGTCTTTCCACCATCTAGGATACATAAAGAATTAGAAAATGGCATAGGCTCGTATTATCGAGGAACTCCAACCCAAGAACCACATCGAAATCATCCATCGGGACCACCGACAAGTCAACCGTCCCTTCCCATTCTCCAATCTTGGCTTGAACATCCTTGGCCACTCCTTCCATCGGCTTGGCCGAATTTACTGGCTGATGTTCACTCCCTTGTAGCGCTAATCCTTAGCGCTTGGCCATCAACCGACACGAAATTATGAGTGGCACCGGAATCTACTAAAGCGCACCTTGGTCCCATTGATGGTTACTTCCAAAAATTGAAATCCTTTCCCTACAACTTTCGGTACCTCCATCTTGGCCTTGATTGCATTCAAGATCCTCATCGAGCTCATGCATCCGCCATCACTTGGGCCTTCGTCTTCATGAACCATCATTCCATTAAGGCTTGCTTTCTTAGGGCAATCTCGAGCTCTATGAGGTCCATCACATATGAAGCATCCACCACTCTTGAAGGCCGTCTTTACGTCTTTATTCTTTCCGGTTGGTGGTTTATGTGTATTATCTGCTTTGCTTTGGCGACTTTCTCTCCCACCTTTCTCATGGTTCACCTTTCGATCCTCGGCAGAGCGTTTCCTCCTCGTACTAAAGTCGATCAAGGCCTCGGCATGGGCTATAGTCGTAGCAAGGTCTTGAACTCCGTCCCTTCTAACTCTGTCTTAGCACATCCTTGCAAACCATCGAGGAAATAAAAGAGAGAGTCTTGGTCGGAAAGATCCGGAATCTCCAAGGTGAGTGTAGTGAATTCCTTAACATAATCCCGGATCGTCCCGGAATGCTTAAGTTTACGAAATTTGACTCTTTGCTTCGTTTTAGCATTCTCCGGATAAATTGCTTCATTTTAGCATTCTCCGGATAGAATTGCTTCTTAAGTTCAAGAACAAAATCACCCAAGTATCGATAGTATACGCACCTCGCTTCGATATCTCCATATCGATGTCTCCACCATAACACCGCGGTATCCTTCAGGTATCGGGTCGCCATCTTGATCTTGGTGTCATCATCCGTAATGTTGACGCCTCAAGTATTGTTCCATCTCCCATAAGAAATCATCAACCTCTACAGCTTCCCACCGAACGGTGATGGTTTTGGAACATCAATCTTCAGAGCATTATGATTAGCGTTGCCACCTCCGTTAGCCATGGATCGCTTGCATAGCACTACATCGGCTTGCAAGTCTTCGATGGTCTTATGAATGTTGGAGATCTCGCCCATGAGCATCTCCTTTAAATCATGGATCTTGCGTTTAAAGTCGCCACTAAGAGTATTGAGGACGACCCTAAAGTCATCCTTCATGGTCGAAAAAGTCGAGTCTAAACCTTTCAAGCCCTCAACTTGGGTCTTCAACTCCGACACGGACGTCTCAACACCACCAATCTCTTATCAAAGCTTGACATAACGCCTTAGATGCACCTCTCTTCTTGGTCTTGGCTTGTCATCGCGACCTTGCCTCTCGTCAACGATCGCACTTCCACTAGCACCAATCTTATCGGTCTCATTTGCCATCGCCTTGAATCAACTTAGCTCTGATACCACTTGTCACGGACTTGTCTCTACAAGGTCTTCCGTCGCGACTTAGTCTCGACTAAGCTCAGCCTTGCTCGAACACTCAACGATGTATGCAACGAAAGTAACTTCAAAGAAAGGAACAAGTGGAATGTAAAGAACACTTTGTATTACTAGAGAGCTTTACAAGTTTTGATTACAAGAGAACTTCTTGGATGTCTTGAACAAATGAGGCCTCCTCTATTTATACTAGTGAACTAAGCTATGTACAAATTCTACACACTTCCATGGTAGGAAGATTCTAGGACTTCCATGAGCTTCTAGGGCTTCCATGGGGTTCTAGAGTTTCCTACATCTTCCATCATTTTCCAAAGAGTTCCAAGATCTTCCAAGTTCATCCAAGAGAAGTGTGGAACAATCCGGAATCCCGAACATCTTCGAAAAATGATCTAGTCGAGTAGAATTGTGACACTAATCTCAATATGAAAACATTCCGGATACAAACAAAAGGCCTCACCGTATTACCTCGTTTCTCAATGAGAAGCGTAAGCAACAATGACATGAGATAATCTCACCACTTAGTAGCAAATCCGCTCTTAAAAAGATAGCTTAATTTTGCAGAATCAACGACTAACAAAGAAATCCTATCTTATTGTAAAATTGAAAGATATGGTTGAAGATGACCTAATAAGCATATGAACAATTTCATAAGCACTAAAAACACTTACATGTAATAGAATACGAAAAGCAAAAAAGCAGTTTTTATAAAAATCCCCAAGCACCTTCTAATACGCATTCTCCTACAAATAAGGCGCTTGCCACTTAAATAAGCAATCCTAGACAATTACTTAGTCTTGGAACATGACCCATTTAAATCTTAGAAGTACACTTTTAGCCATTTTTTTATTTGAACCATATATATATTTTTTACCTTTACATCTTCAAGATCGGTTTAAAGAAGCCTTTCACCACAACCTTTGGCATCTCTACGTCTATTTCTATCTCTTCCACTCCTGGAAACAACACAACCATGACATAGCTTCAATATTGAAACTTAAGAATGGCCTGATACATGAAAGTGCAAAAAGTTCATTTGAAAACCTGCATAAGGTCCTCTTGCAAGTTTTTGTGTTAGTGTGTTCATGAAATTGTTAAATTACGTGTGTTAGTACTCTTGCATGAGTTACTTGTGAAGCAAAATGCTTCCGGATGGCGATAACGGATGTTCATTTGAAGGATTAGTATGAATGTTTCCCTGAAACATGAAATCAATATCATGATGAGTTGGCTAATCTTTTAGCAATTACGAGAAATGGTAAGATAGCGATGCTTATTTGAAGTGGCGGGTGGGTGGGTTGTATGATGTATCGACTTACAAAGTTGAAGGTGCTATAATATCGCTTGAGCTGTGTTGGTTCCAAGCTTTGTGAAGTTGACTTTCTGATTAGAGACACAAAAGAACCAAGGAATAAATAGAAATGCTCTTAAACATATATTTTCATCATATGCCACAACCCACAAAACTAATTGTGTGCATATCATGTTTCGACTCTTTATTCATGCTTAGCGAGGATGCACATTGATGTTTGACTATTTAATTCAAAGGCAAACATACTACTTTTTTTACGGCCATAAAAGGCATTCCGGTGTATCTTTTTCCAATTTAACAAACATCAACGGTTATTTTCATGTTAGGAAGTTTTTTCTACTTACTGAATTTTATAAGGAAAACCAATAATTGATCAAATGAGAAAGTTAAAATTGTATATGCTTGGCCTCAAAAGTTAAATGTGCATCTTAGTTGTGTTACATGTCAAATAATTGCGTTTCCAAGAGTTTCTACTTACCGAATAACACGGATAGATATTTGATTGAGCTTCTTTGCATACTTCGATTCATAGGTTTCGTTGAGGGATGGACCCCACGGTTGGTAATGTAGAACCACGGGCTTGCTTGGTTTGTTGAACTCCATAGAGCAACCGCCAACATAAGCATCAATAAAGTTAAAGCTTATCAATGTCTCCAAATGTACCGATTGAATAATTTTTTGAACAAACTCACCGAAGAAATTGTCCTTTTCACTAGCATCGAGCCACGCCTAGAATTATCAAAGTCAACCTCGCCATCTTCTTCTTGACCCGTAGGGGTTCAAGAACACTCACATTCCTTTGCGGCTTCACTTCTATTCCATTCTTCAAAACCTAAAACGATTGACTCTTTTCGAGAAGAAAGTAAACTTCGTAGATGCATACAATTATGATCACTCATTTACTTTGTTTACATGACAAAAGTTTTGGTATCTAGACTTTCATAAACACCCATTTTGGTGACCCGAAAACATTGATTTTAAAGTCGGTCCCGTGAAAAAGAAGTTGGAGTAATGAATCTAGGATTCGTGTACAATCTATCTTTCCCCTGTGGCATATTTTCTCTTATCGTGTTCGTTTATCTTATCAAAAGATGCAAACTAATATCATATATCAAAATTAAATGAAAATTAAGAGAAGATGGGTAAAGGTAATACCCACCAATGCCAACCACCAAGACCAATAGCCTTCTTGACGACACCTTAAAGACCACCAAAAACAGACTTAGTTCGGTTGTTTCCTGTCACAACAACTTTCGTATGCCTTAGAAGAAGTGAAAGCTCTTCATCACCACTTTCATCTCGATAAAGTTGATTCTTGTTGTGATCATTCTCGATCATTTTGTGCATTATCTGAATCATTTTAATTGAAGTGATAGGGTTATCGATAATGATTTTGAATCATGAATAAAAATAAATTGATTTGGGGATATTTGATAGAATGAATCGATTTGGGGATATCGATAATGATTTTGAATCATGTAGGTTAATTTTTGGGATATGAATGGAATTGATTTGATTAGCAAGATCGGGGATGATATGAGAGATGAGAATGGCGTGTCTTTTTTGAAGATGAAACTGTCAATGGCGTGTGTTTTGTGAAAAGCTGTCATTTACACGTAATTAAAACCGGACATGTGGCATTTTTTGCATCATGGCATTCTTTTGAAAGTGGCATTAATGAGTGGCATGATCATCTATATATATATATATGGGAGATAGTAGTATTTAATTGTGTTATATCATGCGGATACTTCTACAAAGCTACAACACATATAATAATCATCATTTTAAAGGGAATGTCGCCAACTGCAAGGGCATTGGTTAAGATTGTCTTGTGGTTTTAGTTACAATAATGGTCTTATAGTTGACATAATTACATATTTGGATGGGGGACCTACGTAAATAGTTATTATAAATCACAAAAGAACAAATTTTAACCAATGCCCTTAGGGCATTAGTTAGATATTCCTTTTTCTAAATAATGGAGTAAATGAGTGTTTAATTATCATACTTTAGGTTTCAACCCTCATGCTCGTTTTCACAATTATTTTAAAATGCTTTATGATATTTTACACGATCTTTCAAAGATGAAATGTCGACAACTAAAGTCAAATGTTGTATTATCATATACATGTTTCGTATAAAAATGTGACATCTTAATGTCCACCTCTTCTCTTACACTACAAGCTCAAAATATGTTGGCCTTTGAGAATCTTTCAAAATATAACAAACTACCGTACACATCTATTAATATTTAATCGCATCTTTGCCCAAATATCTTACTAGATAACCTTTCACTAATGCTAATAGATGAGCAAACCATTACTACTCGCTTTTACGGAAATAAAAAGATCGATTTAAGCTGTGTTTGGCGAAAGGTTTATAAGGCTTGGTTTTTAAAAATAGTTATAAAATAAGACTCGTTTTATTAAATGCACAGTTATAAAATTATAAGCCCAAAGAACTTAAAATTTAGCCTCACAAAAAATTTAAAAACTTTACAGAACTTTGAACAATAAATTACTTATACTTACACAAAATATCTAACATATACAAAAACTCATTTAATTATGTATTTTTTAATAATTTTGCGATAATAAGCCTAAGCTTAAGCCCATTTGCCAAACAAGTTCAAAATACAAATTCAACTTCATTTATAATAAAAGCCCATTAAACTCAATTATAAACCCTATCAACCCATTCGTCCAACTATCACAAACAAAACCAATTTAGGGATTAAGTCGTAAAATAATGATGTCTTTTCAAAGAGTCCGTTTTAGTGCGTATACTTTTTGTTCCACAATGTAACGTATTTTGGTTTTGTGCTACTTTGGTACGTGTACTTTTCTTAACTTTGTTTAAGTTGTAGAATAACAATGTCTTTCCATAAGTGTTTCAATTGGTGCGTGTCATGCGTCGCCAAATAAGACACTTATAAAAAAATGCTATTTCAAACAAAAAAAAAAAAGTACACATACTTAAAGTAGCACAAAAACAAAAAGTACGTTATATTAAGTGAAACAAAAAAATACTTATCTTAAAAGCAGTGAGTTCTTGTTATTATGACTATCCCTTTTCGATTAAGGTATCTTTACTATTAAAATGATAATTAAAATAAATAAATAAATAAATAATAATAATAATAAATAACCTTCAACTTTTACTTTTTGTCCGATAATAGCAACTCTTACCTTTTTAACGTTCGCAACACGTGTCAACATGTTATTAGATAATTCGTAAAAATTTCCTTTATTATGCAAAATATAAAAGAATACGTTGTTTATAATTACTTCTTTCATTTTAAAATTATAGTTAATATTTATTTTCTTGAATATTTTAAAATTATTGTTTATTTTCTATTTTAAGTAATAAAAAAATAATATAGTTGAAGAATATACTATTTGAGTAGTTAAAAATTATAGTGGTTCTATTTTTAAATTTTGTGACTGAGAGAGTAGATAGTATGAGGCTAGGCGCAATAAAGGTGACAATCAAATGAGTTGTCAAGGTTGTTGAGGGTTATCCTTGTTGTGGAGGAGTAGGTCGTTGTCGGTCGGATGAGATGAGGGTTGCAAGCTCGACTGATTACCATAATTAGTCAATGTCACATTTGTGTTGCGTTGTGTGTGTTTAGTTTAACTAAAAAGTTATTTTGTGAGATATGTTTTTTGTATTGTAGGTTTATTCTTATTACTTTAAAAGATCTAGCGTAAGTCGCGAGGAGAAAGCCAAAAGAGCAGAAAAATGTGGTTCCAAAATGAACAAACTAAAAAGATGTGAGCTGAAAGTGTCCGACATATTACTTTAAGGTTAAGGAAGAAAAACCAAACTAAACCAGATAGTTGTAAAGCAAACTCTCTCATCAGTGGGCAAACAACCAAACTAGAATAAAGAAAAAAAAAAAAAAAAACACATACACACTTAAATCAAAATCAACCAATAAATCCATCATTCTATTCTATCATGTTCTTGGGTAATTTTCTCTCTCTCTTTCATTTCCAAAATCTAAATTAATAATAATTCTCAATATTTATAAGTTTTGTCAAAATTGGTAATATATTTGCAGGTGTTGAGTGGCTATTGGATTTGATCTACAGTGGATTTATTTTAGTTCTTTGACGTTTGTTTGCTTTGCTTTGATTTGATTTGATATTTAATTATTAGATGCAAATACTCAGATCAATTACAAATTGCATCTGCAAGATATTTGAATTCATGGGGTCAGTGTTTCTCTGTTTCGTTACTTTTTATATTGTTTAGATAATATTTGTCACTTTTCTCACTGATCTGAGGTTTTTATGCATGAAAAATGATTACGAGGCCTAAAAGTATGACTAATTATGTGACTAAATAGATGTGCCAATAAGTTATTGAAAGTGAAAAGGTGGGTCCACCTGCTGGGTGACGGGTCAGGGCTGACATAGTTTTAGGCATTCCAGTTGCCAATCAATGCTCTTTATATTATACATATGTCTATTAAATATTTGCACTTTTTAATTTGAGCTGTTCGTTACTTTTTTTTATTCGTTAGAAGATTACTTTTGTGTATTTTGGGTCATTTGCATGGAAATGATTATGTTTTTCCATAACTAGGAGGTTACCCAGTAATTAAACTTTTCTTGCCTGCAGTGTTTTTCGATTATATGTTTCCGTGAGAACAACTTTACGGATGACGATAAGTTTAGGTTGGAAAATATGGAAGAGGTTATAAAGGTCCCCCCTCCCCATTTTACAGTGACACCCCTCCATGTTTTTGATCTTTTTTTTCTTTTATTTTTATAATTTTGTTTATAACATAAAACAACAGAAAATGCGGAATAAAAATATAAAGATAAACAAGTCAAAATTATTAAACTGTCAAAAACGGAGGAACAAACAGGGGGCCAAGGGGGTGGAAAGTACAAAACATTTGTACTTTTTGTAAGGTAGGGGTGGGGGGGTCGCGGTGGGTATAACATATCCCGAAAATATATAAGCTATAGCAACCTATTTCATATAAAATAATAGGGTACCCGTATGAAAGAAATATTGTTCTGTCTTCAATTTTTAAGGTTCTTAGTTCTTCCATGAATATATTGTCGTTGCTGTTTCATTCTTCATCTCAACGAAGTTTTCTTTTCCAAAACCATGCTTTTAGGTTTGTTTGTTTGAGTTGTGGGTTGATTTGGGGTTTTATTTAGGTTTTTAGTTATGTTAGTGGTTCGTTGAATCAGTATTTGGTGCAAGAGAGTGAGTAATCAATGAATGGTCGTGATAATTTGCGAAATTGTGATGTCTAGGATCTAAAGTAGTAATCTGTAATTTTGATTTTTTCCCAAAAAGATTAAAATTCTGTAGTATGTAATTTGATTCTATGCTCTTAATGTTTATACGGTTCTAAGTTAGGAAAGTATAGCAAATATGGAAGTTTGGCTGGAAATTTAAAATGGGTGGCATGCAGAATATCTGAAAGGAAATTATTAGAATGATAATCAAGAGAAAAATTGTAATTTTGCTACTGATAATTTCAACTATGTCATTCACTCTTCACTTGTAGTATAGATACTGAAAAGTTCCAAGTGTTCAACAATGTCATTCACTCTTCATATTTAGTATAGATATAAATATAGATAATGTGGAAAGAATTTAAGTGTATAAGTGTTAGTTTTCATATGTAAAGGTTGATTTTTTATTTAAATGTTAACATTGCGGGTTTCTCAAACGGGACACAACGTCACCTTTTAATGACCGTACAAAAGAAAATAATACAATCAGTAAATCTAGACACGTTCATATATGTGTAGAATTCAAAATTGATAAAGAGTGTGAAAGTACTATTAATTTTTATGAGAACATTTAGTAGAAAGAAAGTGACTGTTCACTTCAAGTCACATATTTAATTTTCCAGTTGATATAAAGTTGGATGTGGCGTGTTTGGCGCCCAAGCATATAGGGGCTTAAGCTTGAAAATAAACCTTTATAAAATTTAAGCTTTGTTTTTGACAAAGGTTACGAGAGCTCATAAACAAAATTTAAGCTCCTAAAATCCAAAGCTCCACTAAGTAGCTTCTAAATAAGCTCCGGCGACAACCATTTTCTCCAAACACGCCCATGAAATGACATTTATGTACATGGGGTGTGTTTGGGAGCGAGCTTATAAGAGCTTGAGCTTTTTAAAATAAGTTTTGTTTGTTACACAATCTTATGAAAGCTTCCATAAGATATAAGCTCCGATGAGCTCAAGCTAATGGAAATGAGCTTTTAGAAATGAGTGGAGCTTGTATTTAGTCAAATTACTAAAATCCCCTTCAAAATGTTATGGAAAAATGTGCAAAAGCTTGAAATATATGTGAATTTAATTTAATCTCGTTTTATGTAATTTTACAATAATAAGCTCTAGCTCTTCTTCCGATTGAAAAAGTTGAAAAATAAGTCTAGGTATCCTTCATGTAAGATTATATCGTTTGCAAATAATGACTTCCCATAACGTCGAACCTAGTAGAACTTTATAAATCGATACAAGTATAAGACTATAAGCCAGTTTATCATCATTTGTTGCATATTCATCCACTTGGGTCATTGTGTTTAGATCATTGAGCCTCGTTGTCTCCAAATCTGTAACATTGGAAACATAACTTGAGATTTAAGAACTACCATAATTTGGCTCCCAGTTTCTAGTATAAGTACTAGAAGTAAATGCAAGTATCACATAAAACGGGATAAGAATGCTACAATATTGCAAAACAGCATAAACTGTCGCCTATATGGTGACTTTATAACTACAGATCACATTATTGCCTAAGTTGTAACATCAGCGATAGAATAAGTGTTGTGTCCAATGACCGTGTCAAATGATTGCTATAGTTTATGTGGGCACTAACTTTTATCTGTTGCAATTAATTCACTGCACCGAGAAGGTGGTTGCATACTTGTAATTCTTCACAGTAAAAAATATAAGCATTTATGTCAATGTTATGTATGGAAAGCATTTGGTACTATGATTACTTGGTTTTTGTTGCTGTTACTTTTGGATTTTTTTTCCTAATCATATTTATGGTTGTAAACCTTATTTGCAACAGAGCAGAGGGTGTCTTGGATGTTGTACTAAGACACCATTTGTGACTAACGAAAATAAGCAAGCAGGAAGTCTTGGAAAAAGTCAAAACACGAATAGACATAGTATTTTAGAGGATTTTTACAGTACCAGCACATATGATATGGATTATAGTGTACCTCAGTCTCAAATAAGCGCCTCATCAACTAGCAACCCGGCAATGGATGCCCAATCTAGTTCTGGCATCAATTCTTCAGAATTTGTCAATCGCGGTATGTTTTTCAGTTATCCGTCAGTACAAATGTGAAATCGATAGTAACTTTTTGCTGTGTGCACTGTGCAGGTCTTCTTCTTTGGAACCAGACAAGGCAACAATGGACAGAAAATAAGGCGTCTGCTGACAATAAAAAGGCTCGACAGCCTGTTATAAGGTAGGTAATTAAGTGATTTATTAAGTCATAACTTTAGAAGTTGAGAATAACATTACTTATAAATCTTGATTTGATCCGTAGAAATGCACATAGTAAAAAAAATCTGTTTCGGAAACATAGTGGCATTAGGAAAGCAATTAGTCTAGTCACTATTCGGGCTGATTGAAACAATTGAGACGAAAGCTTCGATAATTGCAAAGTACTACTATCATTTGCTGAATTAGCATATGGTATCGGAAAAATGCCACAAAAAATGACTAGCTCTACTATAAAAAAAATGTGAAAGTTAGCAGTAAAAAATGTTGCCATTTGATGAGATGAAGTTATAATTCGAAAGGAGATATAGCTTTCGGAGCCTCTTTTCTGGAATTCTAGTTTATAAGTGGTAACCAAAACTTTTAACTCTTCGATTATGCCCGTTTTTAGTACTTTGGATTTGTATTTTTATGTCAATTGTACCTTTATACCTTGGTTATAGCTACAACTTTACCTAATTTATTAGTTAAATGCTAAAGTTAATCTTTGTTTACTTATGAGTTATGAGCATATGAGTGGGGGTATAGTTATATATTTGTATCAGTTAAATGTGTTTTGTTAATTGCTTTTTAGGAATAACAAGTTTAAGTTTTTAAACACAATAGATTTAAGTTCTAATTTTTAAGTTATCATTAAAGTGATTTGTTGTCTAAAAACTTGATTCATATACAGCTCCGTGTAATACTTATGTTTGACTTATATATGACTACTAAATCAAAAAAATGTTGATTTCTCATATGTGTTGGATTTGAGTTTGATTTTGCACATATTTTGGTGCAGCTGGAATGCAACGTATGATAATTTGCTTGGGACGAACAAGCCTTTTTCCCGCCCTATCCCTCTACCTGTAAGTCTTGCTCATTTTTCTACTCCATCCAATAAAAAATAATCGATCTTTTAGAAAGTCTGAAATTATATTTCAAGTTACAAAAAATATGGGCTTGACTTTAAAACGATTACAAATTTCAGAATCACCAACATGAGTAAAATTTACTAGTGTATTATAGTCTTTTCTGTTTAAAGTTATGGGTTTGACTTTAGGAAGTCAAAAAATGGCTACAATGCTTGTTTCTGACTCCAACTTCATTCTCTCAGGAAATGGTAAATTTTCTTGTCGATATCTGGGAGCAAGAGGGATTATATGACTGAGTTGCTGCCAAACATAAGATCGCTCGCTTTTCAGATCCTATTGCATGTATAGAAGTTCTCTGACCAACCACATAACTTCTATTATTATGTCCATATGATCATGCAATGTTTAATTATATATGTTTGGATTGGAAGGAAACTTTAAAGGAGACTACACTAAACCTATAAACTGGGTCATAGTCAGAACTTAAATGTCTTTTGTTATTGCTGTTTTAAGGCGAGTATAAATTGCACCGACTATTGGGTTTTTAGTTGAAACTGAAAGTTTTGCTACAGTTTTATCTGGAAAATTTTGTTGGAAATTTTTAATCTTGGATCATTTAACTTTAGCTCTGTGTTGGCAAATCACTGCCGATGCAGCAAATCGATTTTGTTGCATGAATCAGTGCTCTGATCTGGCAATTTTACTTGAATATGCCACTGTAGGTTAATCAAACATATTGATTCAAAGTTTCTTAAACAGAAATCAAGTTAACTGATTATCAGATTTTCATTAATAAATGCATGTCAAAATTTCGGTTGTACAAGGTAAAGAATCAAAACAAATACTCTTTTTATGTTCAAACCCTCATCAAAACTCAGGAACATATATGGATCCAAAGCTAAGCCCCCTCTGATTTGAGACCGGGTGGCCTTGCTTTGTCTAATACACTTTTTGATATTGTATAAAGCTTAATCCTAACCGTGTTGCACCAAAGTGGTCGAACATTTTATAACCGTAGTAACAGGCAACTGCCATTTAAATTACTAAATGCATGGGGACTGATGTTTTCGTTAACATAACCAGAATAAAACCCTATCGTCTTGCTGGCTTGCTGCCCTTTACATTCAAAATTTTGTTATCGGACACTTAACACAACCATAAAACTAGATTTGTGTCATTTGATTTATTTTTAAGAATACCAAAGTATCTTGTATTACACCAACATGGTAACCCAAACATAACAAAGTGTCACAGACTCGCAGGGTGGCTGTAAACAAAAGGAAGAAGTTGCAACTATTATACTGAAATCCATGTACTCTTTTAAATGGTTGACAATATCAGAACTGATAATTTTTACAATAATGAAAACTGAATTTGATGGCACGGAACTATGTCCCAGGACGACACTAGAATTGTCAGCCAAATTGTTAAAGGGCGTCTTAGTTACACATCTGATATCGCTAGGCCACATGTTTGTTTGCCTTGTTGGCATGGAGACACTCTGGCTCTGGATGATTGTTGGAACACTGAAAACATGCATTATTTCTTCGTTATTAACATTAATTCATCAACAATGACAGTTATTCAATTCAGGTGTCCAATAATACATCAAACCAAAATGCTCGGTTAATAATAAGATTGTGACTTGTATTAGTTGAATCTTGTTATGCAAATGCTAAGTGAAATACTAATTCCTAATTATCACTTTTCTAACGTCTACCTCACGACCACATCATTTCATTAAATGTAGACATCGGGTTGTTATAAGTTACTAACAAGTTTGTTGAAAAACATATAGGAAACAAAACAACAATGTGTTGATGTTAATAAAGAAAATTTAAGGCTATGCAAAAAAAAAGTGGAAGATTATGTCGTGATCATAGTGTTGCGACACTTTATGATCATAGAAATTACGCTAATGACATAAGCTTATGCTAAAACATCATTATTTTCTACAGAGTGGCTAGCATATTGTTATCTTTCTCATCTATATAAATTTACAGGTATACACTTACGGTACTATTTTTGTACCTTTTCAGCAAATTGCAACTTAAAATTAAATCATTCTATAATGGCAATGACAATTAAGGACGTACGCTTATGCTAAAACATCATTATTGGTTTACAAAGTGACTAGCATAATGTTCTTATCTTTCTGGAAGAATCAAAATAGTATCATCTGAATCTATACATGTACAGGTATACAACTATAGTACTACTACGTACTTTTGTTACTTATTAGCAAATTGCATCTACAACTAATTAGATCAAATAAATATCTAGTAGTACCACTTGATAACTTTTTACTAATCAAATACAAATCAGATGATCAAGAAACTAATATTAAAATAGTTGCAACTTGTAAGGTGCATGAGTTGGAATGTGTTGGATACTCAATAAACCATGAGGGCATGTTCCCAAGTTAAAAGCCCATAATGTGTTGGATACACATAAACTAATTTATTGATGGATCAAATATTATTGTGATTCTTAACTGATAACAAGTACTTTATTTGTTGTTTACAAAGATTCAGTACTCTGTATAATCAATCTGGAAGAGATCTGGAAATCAAACAGACGCGGACATACGTGGGGCAGGGGTGTGCATGTGCATACTTTTCGAAAATCATCCGTAGTGCAAAACAAAAAAATTTAATATTTTTATAGTTTAACACCAAGTGCATACCCTTTTTAAAAATTATGAACACCTTGCTGCAAATTTAGCGCACACGCTCTACTTAGATAAAACGATCTAGCCAATAAGGGGAAATTTTCAGAGTGCATCTACATGACAAATGTTTGCGTCCGCCACTGAAATCAAACACAAAAGTTCACATTCGAAATTTGCTGTTAGCTAAACGATATGACCAATAGAAACTCGTCGTGACCAACGATGTCGTATACTGTGGTGTACATGAAACTACATGGATAACCTTAAGCTTGTTGAAATATCATTATTTCTAGCTGCTTGTTCATGATTCTTACAACCAATCTAAATAGCTATTTTGTCATAACCCTAAAATATATTCGACAATTATAGCTCGCAAAATTTATATCTTATTCTTAGAATCATTTAAATGGCTAGTTATATAGTATCAAAAAGTTCATTAAAATTAATATATTC
Source organism: Chrysanthemum makinoi (assembly GCA_910596185.1). NCBI lineage: Eukaryota > Viridiplantae > Streptophyta > Magnoliopsida > Asterales > Asteraceae > Chrysanthemum > Chrysanthemum makinoi. Next base: position 163,185,095 of record OU343222.1, on the reverse strand, counting down.
AGTTTTCACTGTTTGAAAATAAAATTTAACTAGCTACCTAGTGCTAATAATTTATTATCATCAATATGTTATGACAATTTGATTGAAATTTCACGTGGGAATCCAAGTTGCATGAATAGTCTTTAACAAATTGCAATCAATTATCTTAAAAGAAAACCTGAAGAAGGTGCACCAAATTATATTTTACTTTTGCATAAATAATTAGATTCAATAATCAACGTGATAACTTTACAGGTTGCATTTTGGAGATTATATTCGAAGACTTCACAAAGACCCAAGATATGATTAATAAATGATATTTTTTATATTATTTTTAGATATCCTTGTTGATATGTCGATTTTTTTGAGATTGTGTGTTTTACAATGTTAACATATGTAACACCTCGATATAGATCTTGTTCACGCTTTGCTTGTATGTATCGGCTCATGGTTTTCCAAAATGTGTCATCAACGCCAAGAGGTTACTCACACATTTCTCATCTCCATGGCCGATTTGAGGACGAAAATTGTTAAGTTTCTTTGGAAGATAACATTTCGTTTGTGACAATAGCAACTTTTTTTGAGCGTTTAGGTGATCGATGATCATATGTCATATAAAGATATTTGATTTGTTTTCCTTTAGGTAAAAGAGGTGGATCAAGCTTAGGAATAAAATTGCAAAACGGAATATCTATGATGAATCTATTAGATAATGTAAACCTCATGCTTTCATTAAACACAAACATTCGGTATATATAATCACAATATATTAATTGCATACCAAAACCTTTAATGGGCCTAATCCAATAACAATAAACATAAGTTAACTGGGCTAAATAATAGTTCGGTTAATACACCTCCGCAGTTTGAGCGAGAGGCCTTCAAATGTTCAAACTGGATCGGAAATCAAGAAACAAAGCAGTAGGAAGTCCCTTAGTAAAGATGTGAGCATCAAATCGAGATGGAACATGAACCACACGAACGTCACGAAGCAACATAATCACGGACGAAATGAATGTCGATCTCAATGTGTTTCGATGCGTTGATGTTTACACAAGATTTGTCAATAAATATACGGCACTCACATTATCACAATAGACAATAGTATATGTAGACAAAGGGTTATGAAGCTCACGCAATATACTGCGGATCCAAGCTGTGTCAGCCACCACATTAGCAACACCATGATACTTGGCCTCAGCACTGGACCGAGATAACGTCACCTGTCGTTTAGCAGACCAAGATAACAAATTGCACCCAAAAAAAGTAACTGGAAGTAGACCGGTGAGTGACCGGGCAACCCGTCCAATCAGCATCCGTGTAAGCAATAAGCTGAGCAGTAGAAGAAACATGCAGTTGAAGACCATGATAAAGAGTACCATGAATATAGCGTAATATACGCTTCAAAGTATGATAATGTGTATCACGAGGGTCATGCATATACAGACAGACCTGATGAACTGCGTATGAAATATCCGAGTGCGTAAAGGTAAGATATTGAAGGGCACCAAATTTGATATAAGGTGGGATCATCAAAGGGTGTGCCATCATGTCCAAGCTTGAACTCTGTATCAACAGGAGTGCAACACGGTATACATTTCTTCATATGAGCTCTCTCAAGACTTTCTTCAGGAAACTTGGACTCCGATAAAAACATACCAGACGTTGTGCGAGTAAAAACACCAAGAAAATAATTAAGAGAGCCAAGATCCGTCATTGCAAACTCACCATGACGAGCAGTGATAACACGTTGTAAAAATGTAGTTATAGAAACAGTCAATATAATATTATCCACATATAGTAACAAGTAGGTCGCGTCAGATCCACGATGAAACACAAAAAGCGACGCGCATTAATTTTGCTATGCTAAAAACCAATGGGAATAAAAAATCATGCAAACCGCTGAAACCAAGCTTTAGGGGCTTGCTTAAGCCCATACAATAATCGCTACAAATGAGTGAATGACAAACATAATCTGGGTGAGCAGGATCTACAAACCTAGGCGGCTGATGCATATAGAGTATCTCCGATAAGTGACCGTGAAGAAAAGCATTTTTCACGTCAAGCTGATGAATATGCCAATCGCGAGACACTGCTAGACTAAGTATAGTGCGAATAGTAGCTGGTTTGACCACGGGACTAAAAGTCTCATCACAATCAATCCCCTGCTGCTGATTGCGATCATTTGCAACAAGTCACGCCTTATACCTGCTTAAAGTACCATCTGCATGAAACTTATGCCTGAAAAGCCACATAAAACGAACAATATTCACATTAGCTGGACGAGGCACAAGTACCCACGTACCCTTAGTAATTAAAGCATTGTATTCATCTTGTGGAAAACTAGAATGGGGGTTGAATAGTTTTACCGAATTTAAGTTAGTTTCAAAAACTTTAGATTCGATGTTATGTGAAATCGTATGGATGAAGAGAAAGTATAGATTCTAAAAGTAATGCGAGTAAAGAAAGCAAGTAAAGTAAAGGATAGAAATGACACAACCGATTTATAGTGGTTCGGCTACAAGGACACCTTCCTTGCCCTACTCCACTCCCCGAGTCACCTACTTAAGAGTTCAAACACTATGTCAACAAACTCTTTCAACTCGGCGGAGAAGCCTTCACAACGTTGCTTACACCTCTTCCCGTTACAAAGCTAAATACCGAGTCCGTAACACGGAGGACCAAACCAACACTACTATAACACAACAAATACGTGAAATATGAAATACAAGATCTTCGCTACAGAAATCTTGTGGAGGAACAAATCAATCAAGGACCCCTTGCTTGGATGACTTGTAGAATGCTCGTGATCTCGCCTTAGAGAAGGACCTATATGAGAATCACAACAAAAGAAAGAAGAACTACTCTCTAGATCAAGTGATCCTAGATTAGAAGAATGTAAGAATATATGAGAGAGTTTGTAAGAATAGGGGTGGTTTACAATGAAGAAATGGCTCTCTATTTATAGGCAAATTCTTGCCACTGTTGCACGGATCCCACGGATCCCTTCCCTGAGGGATCCGTCTAGTGTAACTTGAGGGATCCGTGAGACGCTCCTGTTTGCCCATGGGTTTTTGGGTTATGGGTCATGGGTCATGGGTCCTAGACTTTGGACCATGGGTGTCTAAGTAGATACAATGTATCTAAAAGATGCAATGCATCTAGACAATGGGTTATAGGTTAACTCCATGGGTTATGGATATGCTCCATGGGTATGGGTCATAGGTTGTGGTTTTTACCCATCCTAATAAACTATTACAACAAATCAATTATTATAACAATTTGTATTAAATGACTATATATATAGATGCTTTATAAAAATAACATGTATCCTTATACTTTTACTTAAGATAACATTATATTTGTTATCAACAAAACACAAAGAGATCGCTAAATATTAATAAACGTTTTTACGGTTTATTTGTATTAACACATCTAACATAGCTAGTTTCCACTGAGGATCACGAAGAACATGAACATGAGAACGATGAAGCGGAGAAAAAATTGTGACATGACAATTCATACGCTCAATAGGTTTAGATATACCGACTTTAGCACGTGTGTCCATTGGATGAGTGTTAACGGTTGGAATAGGTATATTGGGATGTTGAGTAGGTTGTTGCGTTTGGGCTGTAGTGGCGTTATTCGGCTCGGGGAGGGGGTGGATAAGAGTCGTGGTATCGGGCTGCATATGTGGGTTGGTGTTTATTGGAGTGGTTGGTTTTTTACCAATGGTTGTATCCGGCTGAGTTGCGTGATAGTTATTGGCCTCGGGTGCGACGTGATTTATAGGGCTTGGAGGAATTGTGTTCGTTGGGCGAGTAGGTGAAGGAGTAGGCGAGTTGGTGGTGGGTTGTTGATGGGCTACGGTTGGGATTGGTGAAACAGGTAGTGGTATTGTGGACAAAGATATACGAGTACTAAGTGAAAAGGAGACAAAAATAATGTACGATTAACTTAGGTAACGAATTGAGAGAGAAAAGTGAAAAAAGCAAAACGTATGATAAAGAAAAGTTGTCATATGGTATGCGAGTTTTTGTTTGTCATATTAGAATGTACTAGTTATAATACCCGTGCACGCACGGGGTTTTGACCAAAAAAATATTATTTTGTATTAATACTGAATATTTTGTATTTAAAGGTAATTACATATAATTATATACTTATGCACGAGTTTTCCATTATATATTAATATCCATTAGAATTTGTTAAAATAAAATTTTGTAAAAATTTCTCTTAGATAACTCAAGATTTAAATATATTTAGCAGACATATATGTTGATGTTGCTATTTAAATTTCACTATTGATATTATGTTGTACACAAGATGCGAGTTTAGTAACACATAATTAGCGTCGATGAAGTTAAAATATATTCCTTAAAGTTTTAAAAAAATGTTTTTCTACATATCCTTATATAAATAAATAAGAATTACATGATTCGTTGTTATAAGTACAATCACGTATATTTTTTTTTCTTCATATTACAATAACCCGTACTTACAATTTGATAATTATATTTTCGTTTTCAAAAATTTAGCCGTATTTAATATTCAAATTCGTGTCCACATAATCATACTTTTAAAATAAAATAAATAAGTCCTTACTGAACTTATATAGTAAAAGAAATATTTTGATATTTATAATCCTATGCATATTTATATGTTGTAATTTTAAAACAACATATATATTGTATTTTTAATATATAAAGTATAGGGGGTAAAAAGTATAAAGGTGAATTTGTTTAATTTCTAAAGTTATTATAAAACATGAAAACTTATAATATTACAATTAACCTTATAATTTTTAAAAATTCAACCACTAAAGTTTTATTAATTACCTCATATTTTTTTAAGTTTTTGTTTTTACAAATATTGTTATAAGTATAATCTCGTATATTTATTTTTATATTAAAGTAACCCGTGCTTACAATTTGATAATTATATTCTCGTTTTCAGTAATTTAGCTGTATTTAAAATGTAAACTCGTGTCCACATAAGTTAAACTTTTAAAAATGAAATAAGTGGGTCCTTATTGAACATAAAAAGTAAAAAAATTGATACTTATAATCTTATGCAAATTTATATGTTGTTATTTTAAAACAACATATACATTGTATTTTTTAAGATATAAAGTATAAAGGGTATAAAGTATAAGGGAATATTTATTTATAATCCAAAATTATTAAAAAATATGAAGGCTTATAATATTACACTTAACTCTATATAATTTTTAAAAATTCAACCACTAAAGTTTTATTAATTACCTCCTCTTTTTTTAAGTTTTTGTTTTCACAAATTTGAGACCTATATTTTTATGTGTTTTTTCTATCAACCAAAATTTTTCACCAAATTTATTAAAGTTTGACCAAAATCAATTTAATTTTGACTTTTATTAACCAATCACATCACACGATTTTGCTTACGTGGCGAAATCGAGCTCTCCTATTGGCCCAATTATTTTTTCAATAAGAATGAATTCTCTCCGATGACCAGACACGACCAAGTTGCCATAGTCGATGACCAAGTTAAAAAAAGTGTGTAAATATCGGTTGAAAAAACAACCGATTTTCGTTTTTAGGTTGCCTCGACCGATCCTCGACCTACACCCCACATTGGTCATTTCAAAATTATTTTGTCGAGAAGGTCGATGTGGCACCCGGTGACTGGGTCACGTGGTCCAGCTTTAAAGGTTGACCAAAATCAATTTAATTTTGATTTTTATTAACTAATCACATCTCACGATTTTGCTTACGTGTGTGCCCCAATAGGCTCACGTATTTCTAACCGTATAACATGCGTATCCGACTCACATATTTGAACATTCCTACCATAAAATTCCCTATATAGGCACTAAAACACATATTTGGTACATTAAAATACATTCATGTATTATCTAAATCAGCAACTCAACTTAATTATACATTCATACCTTGAGCAGGCGTAGAAAATCCTTCCACGACAATCATGTGTTGATACTTAATCCTCTTCTAAAAAACTTACACAAAAAAATTGCATTACACTTTAGTATGTGCGATAAGATCATAAAACTGTAAAAACCACTAACATGTTGCATTATAGTGAGGATAGATAAGAAAACTTCGGATTAGAACAAAAGGGGTGTTTGGTATGCTTATTAAATGCGCTTATTGGCTTATTCAATTACCATAACACTATAAGTTTATGATAAAGCTATAAGCATTTTTTAGAAGCTTAATAAAAAAACCCCGAACTCACAACTAATTCTATCATAGCTTAGTGTTTTTATAGTAAAAACACAAATATTAAGCGTAGAACTCTTCATTAAAAAAAATAAAAAAAAATTACTAAAAGTTGGTGTGTATAACAAAAAGTTAAACCATAAAAAATTACTAAAAATATCACTAGATAAGGCATAAGCCAAAGTTCATTGAAATCTCTTGGGATTCTATCTGAAGCAAAAAGAGGTTAACACATAAATCATAAGTATAGAAGAATGGTTGTATCTCACATCCGTGATTACCAACTCAATAACATTATCGCAGTATAGTAACGTAATAACCTGATTAAAAATTATATATTATTGCTTAATAATTCTCATGTACATACTTTTATTTCTTTACAACGGCCAACTATTACGTTTTTTTTTTTTTTTTGATGAAACATCACGTCAATGAATAAAGTTAGGTTATCACAAACGTAGTTTTTCCTCTTTTTTTTTTTATTTAGGAGGTGATTGTTATAAAATAAGGATTGTGATGCGTGCATTTTTTTTATAATTTAAAGAAAACACCTTCTAAATTAACACCCATGTGTTTGTTTGTTTTTTTTAATAATTAGCTTTGTAAAACGTTTTTAACTGACATACATGTTGAGGTTGAGGTTGATGTTGAGGTTTAACTTTAACTATTGATATCATGTTGTACAAAATGTGCGAGTTTAGTAGCACATAATGAGCGTTGATGAAGTTAAAGTATGCTCCGTAAAGTTTTTAAAATGTTTTTATGGATATCCATATATAAATTTTAAATAATAATTCATGAGTCGTTGTTATAAGTAGAATCGCATATATTTATTTTCATATCACAAGAACTCGTGCTACCATTTGATATTTATATTCTCATTACTAATATTATAAAGTATCGGGGGTATAAAGTGTAAAGGGTTATTTGTTTTTTTTCTAAAGTTATTAAAAAATATGAAACTTGTAATTTTACACTTAGCTCTATATAATTTATTTAAAATTCAACCACTAAAGTTTATTAATTACTCCCTCTTTTTTTAAGTTTATGTTTTCATAAATTTGACACCTATATTTTTATGCATTTTTTTTAACCAAATTTCTCCACCAAAATTATTAAGTTTGACTAAAACCAATTTAATTTTGACTTTCTATTGACCAATTATATTGCTCGATTTTGCCTACGTGGCAAATTCGAACTCTCCTATTGGTTTAATTTTTTTTTTAATAAGAATGGTTTTGCAAAAACACTCTGAAATGATGTAATTCTTTTATTATATAAAAGATATTTCATATTGTATAGTTTATTAATTATATTAGAATGTTTATTTGTAGTGTTTGGGTTTAACATGACAAGTTTTTTACTAAAGAAAAGTCAATTTTATTTGAATATTACTTGGAGAAGAAGTTAAGATAAAGTTGTCAAGTTTTAATGTTTTATACATTGCATTACAGTATTACACTGTTGAATCGAAACATACTGTACTTATCGTAAGTTTTTAACCAACTTGAAGAAGCAAAATCGAACAATTAGAAACCCAACAAGGGTTCTTTTTCAAAAACTTAAAAGAAACAAAACTTAAGTGGTTTATTAAGATTATTAGAACTATAGGGATGCCTCTTGTAACTTAAGCCAAGCTCTAGTGGATTAGTCAAATGTCCTAATCATGTTAAAATTTTATAAGTAAAACTGTAATCATCGATTTAAACAATGGTGGCCTACTTGCTTACCATAATTACGGGCGTTACAATATATTATATTATATATAAATACATTTGGCGAGGAAACTTATGATTTCGTGCCTAAAAACTTATGGAAACGTGCCAGAGTTTTTAAAATATTGTGGTGGGCCGGGTATTTTCATTATGGCCCGGCTCTTTCGGGTTTCTATCCATTCAGGCCCAATTAAGATCCACCAAAATTGTGGCAGGCCGACAAGCTGCAGCTATTATCAGTTAATTGTGCCGACTTTGGATAAAGTCGAATGCCAAAACACGTGTCTTCAAATACGCATACCACCTGTGATTTGACCCCTTAATACCTATCAGTTCGTCAAATCCAAATGATGAAGATGATGAAGTCCGCTGCAATTATACTTAATCAAAATAGAAGTTTTAGGGTTCCAGTTGTGTTTTTTTTGCCAGTAGATTTCCTTTCTTTATGGTTGATTCATGTTCAGTTATACTTAACTGGAACACTCAATAAGGTATGTAAATTTAATATTGGTTTTCTTGATTATTATATATTTATATGTATTATAAGGTTGGTTTTGAAATTTATCGACTGCTATATGTATTGAAGCTTTCTAAGGAAGAGATAATAGCTTCATCTAGGTATTAATCAATCATATGTTTATATTTGCATACCATGGGTGCTGAAGAAGACTGTTTTGACAAAGATGAAGTAGTTGCAGTTCATACAAGGTATTAATCAATCATATGCAGAAGTTCTATCTACTTTGATATCGACTATGGCTTTGTGTCTAACAATTTTTCTGTTGTGTCAACTTAATGATGTTTCTTTTGTAAAATATTTTTTATATCATGAATAGGGTCCAGGAAATAGTTGGTGCCACCAAGTATCCGCCTAGGCGCTGTGGAAATATGTTACCGCCCCCGATAGTTGAGCAATCAATTAGCTACAGCACTTCAGCTGATGATTCTTTGCGTAATGATGGCCAGAAGGTAAGATACTAACTGTTATGCCCTCTGTCATGCCCAATATATTTTCTCTGGATTCCAGCTTTCATAGACTCATAGTAATCCATGATATTGTTGTTCAGATTGTAGCTTCGGCCGATGTGTGTCTTTCAAATTGGTTTATACGTGTAATGTTCTTCTACTTGGATGCCAAAGGGACTTTGCAACAGTTCAGCAAATGTGTAAATCTCGCTTAGTTTTTTATTTTTTTCCTTTGATGTGCGGCGTCATATCTAATTTGATAGCGTTGATTGTTCATTACAGAGGTTAAATGACGGTGTTCTTATTTGGAGTTAATCTTCGGTAAGTATTCACGGGGTGTGTGTAGCTGCATCTACACAGGTACAATAATCTATTTAAATCTAAAATTTGAACTTAAAACTTACTTACGACTTTAGCATTTGCTTTTTTTTTAGGTTCATGATATATGTATAAGCAGATATTTATCTTTAAAATAAAGACTTCGATAAATAGTGTTTGGATTTTCTTATTTTGTGAAAAGCAAATGTAGTGAGGCAGAAAATTCCTGTTTGGAAATTCTCATAGGCAATCCTAAACACCCTCTTAGTAAACAATGCAATTTATATGATAACTTTATGACAAACACACGTCTTATTGTTTTGTTTTGGTGATGCTTGCTTCAGGGAAAGTTAGTTGAACTATGGGGAAAATGAATTCAACAGCAACGCCTGATCCTAGAAAGCGGGTGGACAAACTCATTGTACCAGCGTTGAATATCGCATGTAAGTCATTATCCGATAACACGGACCTAGGTGCATATTTACGCCTTAATTCTCCGTTAGTGATTAAAAGATTTGTACTCTTGACAGGTTATGCATAATCCTGTTTACATACTCGAGAACGCAGACTCTTGACATGTACCTGGGCACCATGTGCGATGACTCAGAAGAACTGGAGGAGCTATTTTTGCCACTACTGTTAAAGCTAAGGATGACATGATGTTGAAGAAAGGAATATCGGAATCCTACGATGAGTCGTGTTGGGTATGGGAGAATATATGGAATGAACAAATGCATGATCGCTTTTATGAACATGTGGCATGACGATATCATTGCTGCAGAAATTTCTGTCCAACAAATTCCAAAATGTTGCACCAGTTTGGTCAGTTACACCAAGGTGATTGTCAGACAATTTTTTATGCCACTTTCGTGCGGACATACTTAGTTCAAAACATTCACCTCCTTTTTACAAAAAATTATATAGTTGCAGGACGTGATCGGGTGACATTGGATTCTCTCGGGGATCATTCGACAGGAACCTATTGATATGCCTACCCTGTCTTTTGGGGGAACTCAGAAGCCGTGCATGGCAAAGGAGAGCCATGCTTTTGGACAAAATACTGAAGGCTATGACAGACTGCCCAGCAACTCTAGGCGTCTAGGACAACTAGGAGCTCACAAGCGGAAACAACTACTGCAAGGTAATGGGACGTCGATATTTATCATCACCTTTTGATGATTTCACATGTCAATGCATGCAATGTGTAAAGAGGTGACGTACTTGGTTACTTATCTGCTTTGATAAGCTAGGTTTCTACTAATTATTGTTAATTTGTTTTCCTTTAACAAAAATTAAGGTATTCGAGTTAACGTAGTTACTTTTTTTGGTTGTTGTCTTGATTTTCAGATTAATGGAATCAGCAGCTGAAAAACCGTAGAGGTCAGAATGGGTCAAAACTGATGAATTTTAAATATTTTTACATGGAATTTTTTAATGTGTAAATAGGTTTAGAACAATAGTTATATATCTCTTATCCAGTCTTAACGTGCGTGTTATCATGTTTTCCAAAACGAGAATGCAAAAATTGTATTAGTGCCATGTGTTGCATACTTGCGTCTTATGCGACATATGTGAAATAAAATGATCTGGAATATACTTTTAACAATGGTTTTCCCGGGTCACTATTATGAGTTCATTTTTTCATTGTTCAGGTATATTCTGCTATTATGGGCATCTTTGATGGCGGCGATCACGCACACCTAATGTTTCGCTCCAGGTTGTTAGCTTTCGAATCGCAGCCGAATTTAGAAAGTGGTAATCATATTCTACCCCTTCGTATGTTCTAGCCTGATGTAAAGAGTAGTAATCTTCTGGACACTACAACAAGTTTAGGGTTTAAACGTTATTGATGTGTTCAGAAGTACGAATATAATTTGACTTATTAAAAATGATTATCAGATGCAGTATAAGTTGTTGCTAAAAGAATTATATTTTTATTCATTTGTGTTTCTTTAATTGCAGTTTTCAATTCCAATTATAGGTGACTTTTTCCTAATTTCATTCAAGGTATTGAAATTAGGTAAGCAGAGGATTTTTATATGTTGGAGGTAAATTGTTTTTTCTTACAATTTATAGTTCTTATTTCTCTTGCCTCTTTTTATTTTTTGTGGCTACTCTGATTCTTCGAGAAATGAATAGAAAGTGGGTTTTTTTTAAATGATTGTTGCCCTTATTTTAGAAATATTTCATTAGTGGGTTGTGGGAGAATGCAGGTAATACGATTGGAGCCATGTGTTAAGCATGTCGACGAGATTTTAGGGTAATTTCACCAGATAAACATTCATCACCGCGCAGGTAAAATCCTGGATCCCATCCTTCATTGGCTATGAATTAGGATATTGTATTATATAAATCAAATTTCCTTTCTATTGTCTGTATATGGGGATTTACAAGCGTACGGATGCTACTTTAATTAGACATATATCGTATTTGCGAATTATGTGCTTCATTTAGCTTAAAATAAAGACATTCAAATTATTTGGCTATGTACATAAATGCATAATCAACACAGGACATAAGTTATTCATGAAAATAGCTGAAGCTACTAGCAACCATAAATGTTACCAAAACAACCCTTACAAGTTTGTTGCAGCTATTACTATATAAACAAAAAGGTCATACACACAGCATATGGATATACTAATTCTTACGTGCATATTAAAAGAAGGAATGCACTAGGTACTGACATCACATATTAAAAACTAATTTGCTTCGTTTATCTGTTTTTTAGTGAAACAGTGGTAGAAGATTGGACTGTATGTAGGACATCATTGACATCTTTAATGGATGTAGAGAGGAGACATGGTATGCATTTGTCTCTTTGCTGCTTCGTTTGAATATTTATTTTTGATTTTGTTTCTATGTGAAAAACAAAATACAAGAATATGAACTTAAGGTTTGTATTACTTTGTTTTCTACTGATCTATTCACATGACATGCTATGCACAGGTTTGGCATGTAAATGGTTAACAAGAGCTATTAGTAAAGTATATAGGCGTCATCCACCGCATCAGTGAACTGTGAGAACTTGACGACCCAACCAAAAAAAGATTGGGCTGCAGAGATATTAACCTCCAAGATCTTGAGTTAGTTTACTGACTATCCATAAAATATTATAAATTACAATAACTGAAACTAACAAAATGTAGCGGCTTTAACAGTGGCGACACCGTAAGGTTTACTCTCTGGAATGAAATGGTGAGAAAATTTGACATGGAAGCGTATGAAAACATAGAGAAGCCTGCAGTTATGCCGGTCAGTTCATGTTGGGTGAAATGTATGGAACGAAAATTTGTGTGATTATTCAAGTGGATTGTATTGTTGACTTGAGTGCAATTCCTTCCTCTTCAGAATGTGTTCTTAGTGGAGAAGCTTTGCGGCCTTAGATCATTGAGCTCAAGGCCACACGCCGTGAGTTTTATCTTTTTTCCACTTTGGTCCGTGCCTTTCTCAACAACGATGACCATGCGGGTAATGGACCAAATCAGGTTAACATGATCCACCGACAACTTTTGTCCTTTCTTTTACAAATTTAAATATCTTAGTAAGATCACGCTAACAGGTGTGTGTATCGTAGTCATTCTATTTAGGTGATTAATTCCAAGTACCACCTTCATTTATTCATGATTTTGTAACGTTTGACTCCTTCATAGATGTTGGGCTGCGCTAGCTTTCAATACATTCAGGTCATATTAATATAATACAATAGCATGGTCACTTATGTTGCATTTCAATAGCACACTCTTATGTTAGATGTTTTAGTCACATGTCAAAACAATATCGTTTGAGTGCATGATTCATTATTGTAGCATTTTTCTTCACATTTTGTATATCGTACGCTTATATTGTTGTATATTGCTTGATGTTGAAAGTTCAGTCTAATTATAAAAAAGGCTAATGTGTGAATCACATAATTTGATATAAAAAACCACCACCAGGTATTATTATAATGGTTTACGAAATACAATTTATAATGACTGACTTTTTACAAATGCAGAATGATATAGCCAAAAATGCCAACTCCAGCACAACCTAAAGAGGACTACGGCTTAAAAATGTTAGTGAAACGCCCCCGCCGCATCGCGGCGGGCTTCATGCTCGTTTTAATCAAACGAACATAATATAAAACTTTACAGTTAACCCTAAAGGGGCGACCACTACCTACATTCGATTAATTAATCTCAAAGTAGGATATAATGATATATAGTTCAAGCATTTTGATACTACCAATTATCAAGGTTGTCAGGATCGAGATCCTACCCAGGATCGTTTTCGGCTTTGCAATATCGTAATCGTAGAATCGGATCGAGATCGTAAGATCCTATGAAAATGTATATATTTTTGTATAGGGGTTGTAGTTTTATATTTCTATATAATATGATAAACGAATCTAAATGGATGATAAAATAAAAAGTTATATGTTCAGGTACCGTAGTAGTAGAATGCTAGATATATTGCAATGCATAGTTGCACAAAGTTACTACATACGTGCACGGTGCACCTACTTTTCTTTTTAATGTTTTTTTATTATATGTTTTTCGTGATAACATTTATGCAAAAAGATAATGTTAATTTATTAGCACGCGATTCTGTAACTCTTTTGTTACAATATATAGATTAATGCAAAAATATATAAGGATTGTATCTGAAAATGAAACGACATAGTTTATAATAGAAGACAACACAATTTTTTTTTCTTGATGACCAAATAAATTAAATTAGAATATTCTGATAATATTACTGAAATCTTTTTCTTGATGACCCAATAAATTAAATTAAAATATTCATGCTTTTATATGTAACATAAAATAAAATTTGAACAAAATTGGGTCAAGTATGTAGATAGTTTATTTAAAAAACAAGCTTCTGACATTTTACAAAACACAAAATTGTTTTTCATAATAAACCCAAAAAGACACATCTAAACTATTTCTAAATAGTCCATAAAAACATAATGATTTTACACTCATTAACTTGTAAGAGACAATTAATTAACAGCACCAAAATAATAATTTTTTTGAAAAATTGTTAGTCATTGGGCTTTAAGACATGAGCTTATACTTAATGAGTTAATATTAAAAAAACCTAATAATAGGCGATCCGATCCGATCCGATCCTACGATAATGCTGCGATCCTACCTGGATTGCGATCCTGATCATTTTTTTTTGTATAGGATCGTACGATTCTACGAGCAGGATCGCGATTTTGACAACCTTACCACTTATTATTATCTCTTGTTATAGGTAGTACTAGTTCCCTATGAGAGTTTTTAAGCAATATAGCGTACTTGGGATTTTTGAAAAGTTACAAGTACTAAGTGTTGTTCCCCGTTCACTATCGTTTAAAACAGTTTAAGAATCAAAAACAAGTTAATAGTGAACAATGACTGAAATTAACATAAGTAAAACACACAAAGTAATTTTCAACATCATATTCTTTATTAGAAATTAATCAAAAGAATACGTTACCCAAGTACTTGAGGAATAGTACTTGGGATTGAAATAACAAAGTTTGGTGACTCCTCTCTAAGCTCGGGCTAAGTCTGAGCACAACTCTAGAGCTCACCGAGCTATCTCAGAACTAAGTTGTATTTGGAGGAGTGAAAAGATGGCTTGCGTGTATGTGTGGTTTTACAATTCACAAGCTCAACCTTTTCACTCCATCTCTTATGCTATTTATACGTGTATGATATTTGACTCTTTCCTAAGTGACAAACGACATCATACGTAAGACAAAATCTTGATGTATTTTGTCTCAGTTTACAAAGACTATTCTAGGTAAGAGACAAGACTACTTTCCTAAGTTCAGTGATGACACCGAGCCCGATCTTTTGCTATCCAGGGAAAGTTGACTTTGGTTGATAAGGACTTCGTCTTATCTGATTCAAACTTATCCCGCCTTATCCCGCTCATTCTTCAGTCTTTACATCCTTCAGTCTTCTACTTCAGTTTGTCTTCAGTGTAAGAGTTGGAGAGTAGTCTTAGGGATTCAGTGAGTTATTGTCATCACTCACGAATCCATCATCTTCTTCTTGACTCAGTCTTCACCCTTTAAGTTCCGCCTTCGAGTAGAGACTACTTAGCCTCATCTGAGTATCACGAAGATGACTCACCGAGAGACTATGCAATCATTGACTGTTAGTGTTTAACGGACTAAACACTTGGGCTATTTTCTATTCAAATCCTAGATCAAGGGGTTTGGGTATTTACTGAACCCAACAGTCTTCCCCTATTTGGATATACAAATAGCCTAAGTGTTTGATCAGTGCAAGTGAGCAAATGGCTTCTTCTTACACTGAATGTACTAATGAATACAATAAGGAACACTGAGTAATATAACAAAACATACATCTTTTACTGATCAGATTACATAGCTCCTATCACTAGTACAAAAAAATAAATTAAAATGATCAGTCTAGATGAATTTGCTTCAAGCTTGACTTTCTTTGTGATCGTGTTTCCTGTCGGGATGATCTTTTATCTTGGCATTTAAGTCGCCAGAATTTGATATTAGCAGGAGTCTGAATTTTTGAAGCCACTGGTATGTAGCTCAGCATTGTTGCCACTCCTGCCTTGTCAATATCGCTCCACCTTTGGAACGCTGGGTTTCCATATTCATCAATGAAAAATAGCCCTCTTCAGGCTTTTCAATCACCAAACAGTTCACAAATTTAACACCTTCGGTGGCTCCTGTTGCATTCAAACCGGGCACTTTTATCTCAGATGGAACTCAACCCTCTTTCTTTTGCGGTGGATAATTGTGGTTGAGATCCTTGAGGTGTCTGTTAAGGCGGTGAATTCAGTTGAGGTGTATCCCTCGATCTTTCATATCTTTTCTTGAGCATCTTCATCGCTCCTTAACCACCGTATTTTGCTTCTTTTCTATTATCAGACCCAGTTCATCGAATTCAGTGATCCCAAAGTCAGTGAATTTTAGGGGACCATGAACCTCGAAATGTCTCTTATCATCCCCCAGTAGACATTCATTGCCGTGGTTTGGATCCGGGGATGATTTTGACATCGATGATCTTCTCGAGCGGTCTTACGCTTGACATTGTCCAATTGTAATGGTCAATTCTTGCTTTCGATGGCGCAGATCTTTTGTTCTTTTCTTCCAACTGCTTTTTTCATTTATGCCATCTTAGCTGCTGAGCATCCTTAAACTTTTGTCTGCTGGCCCTTTTGAAGCTTCTTTGGATCAATTCCCACATTCTCGGCTTCTTCGGCAATCACTTTAACCAGTGCTTCCTTACTCTTCTTATCTTCTTCAGCTTGTTTCAATCTCCTTTCTTCTTTAGCAAGGTATGCACTTAGCTGTTGTAGTGTGAGCAGGTACTCAGTGTTGTCGATTTTAAAGGGAATCTTCTCAGGCTCAGGAGGTATTGTCATTATGCATTTTCCTTTGTCCTGGCCTGAAGAAGAAGATGCCACCAGGGGCGGTGTTGTTGTTGTTATTGGTGTGATTACTGTCAGTTTTGTTGTTGAAGGTGTTGGTGGTGGGATGGATGAGATGGGTATTCTTGACCGGTGCGATGATGATGTTGGAGCTACAGATACGATGGTGTTGGCTCCCCTCGGTGAAGAGGAGTTTTTTCAACAATATTCTCCCCTTCAAGCATGCGGAGCGTCGTGAGGGCAAGAGTTGGTGTTGGTACTTGAGGGGAAGGAGTTGCTTGACCCTTGAAGGCCGATAAATTTCGGTGATCATTGCCTTCATATCAGAAGTATCTGTTTGAATGCCAGTGACCTTTGATTCCAAATTAGCATGAGATAATTCCAAGGCTGTCATCCGAGGCCCAAGATTCCAAGCCATGGAGGATGATGCCTTAGCTAGATTAGCCACCTGAGCATCAAGAGAACCCAATGTAGATTGTAGGGACTGACCAGAACTCTGTAGGCCTTGAACATTTCGGATGAAGCATATCAACCAGTCGGTGAGACGGGAGGAATTCTTCATATAAACTTCAGTGGCTTCCAGCACTTTAGAATTGAGTGTTGGGTCCTCCTTGACAGTCTCCTTGATATCATCTATTGATGAGCCACACTTCTGAAGATACTCTCGAATTTTACCCAGGTTTGCATTCTGTTCGTCAATCTGTTGATACATGATCCGTCTCCGAACGGTCTATCTTTTATTAGTCAACCACTTTTGAATGGTCAACCATAAAAGTCAAACAGCTCAGAACAAAATGCAATTAAGTCCAGAGGAGTTTAGTGTTTCCCCGGGTCGTTAAGTCCCAACGAGGTGTGAAAACTGTAATACAACGAATCTGTAATCGGGTGATATTGAACATGAAAGGGGTTATGATTGATTACACTAAGGAAATTAAATCTAATAAAGACTTTGAAGTCATTTTAATTCTATATTTAAAATTGATTAACGTTTAAAACCTAAAACGTACGTTTAAATAAAATTACGTGACGCATCTGAAATAAAACGTGAAAATAAAGAAGTAAAATACCTACGGATATGGAAAATACATTTTTAAAATCCTAATGATGCAAGAAAATTATTGGAAAAATAAAATTATTTTTATGACTATTTATTTAATTATTATTAATTAAAAACTATTTTTAACTATTTAATAATACCCTAAAATATAAGAAAATATGAAATAAAGCTAGAAAAGCGAAATTATGACTTAGAAAAATCTAAAATATTATAAAACTTATTTTAAAACTGAAAATATATTTATTACACTTTTTATGTATTTATTATTAATTAAAAATGATTTAAAAATACTTAAAAACTAATATTAAATAAGAAAAGGACTAAATGAGCTAGGAAAAATCTGAAAATTTTATGGAAAATCTAAAATATTATACTAAGCCTGGGAAAAATATAAAAAGTTAGATAAGCCCACTAATAAGCTGAATTGGGCAAATAAGCAGTTTGAATAAGCACTTCAAATAAGCAAATAAGCACTAGAATGTACCAAAAGCTCAGGGATAGTGAAATATACTAAAACAAACTCAATTCAACTGAAAAACCTTAGATAAGCCCTAGTCAGTAGTAAAGCTCACCCAAGTCCTACTGACAAAACAACTTTGGGACAGATAAGATGGCTCAAATAAGTCGTCTAAATAAGCTTTATAGTGAAAACTAAAGGTGGAATCTTAGAAACAGCTAGGTTTCCTATCTTTTGCCCCAAATATCTCACCTAAAGCTCTACTAGATAGCTAGAAATTTGCTTGCAAAGATGGGCTTCTTCGTAGCAGGGAGGTTTGTGAAAAAGAGCTTAAAAGAAGCTAGCAAATAAGCAGTTTACAACACTAACTAAAAATTATAAAAAATACTATGATGAAGACAATCAACAGAATGACAAATATCCAAAAGCACAAGTCTTCACTCCTAATATTAAGTCCTACATGAAATTCACAAGTTTATTCAAAAATGGGTTTCTATGAAATTTTGACTTTTTTAATTGTGAAACAAGTTTGACTTTTGTGGACTTTGGGATGATCTTAAGGACTGAAAATGTTGTTTTAGGTTATAATGAAACTATAATAAGCCACTAGGACAACTTTTAAGCAAAATGGTTGAGTTTTGGCCATAACAGTCCCAACAAAGTTGGACTGTTATGGTACTAACTAAATGATTTTGACCTTTTAACTAATAAGTACTGGTTTATATGATAAAACTAACCTATATAGACCTAATTAAACATGTTTCAACAGCAAATAACAACAATAACACACTAGATTCCACAGATCACACTAAATCCAAACACTCCCTTATGGGACCGATTTTTGATTTTAGAAGAAATCCAATGATCTAGTCCATAATACTAAATGACAAGGTAGTAATATGATTCAGAGAACTTATATAAGCACAAAAACACAAATAGTTACAACTAAAATACAACAATCAAGATTGTGCTAAATTAGCAGTTATATATGAAATATTGAGCAATGAAAGATTTTAGCAAACAAGTATGAGATCTTTCAACTCAAATCATCTTCAATACAGCAAATGAACATAAAAACACTAAAAGCAAGTAAAATAACCAAAGCTATAGTAATATTCAAAAAATAATAATAATAAAATAAAGCTTACAAATTGAACCAAGACTAGAACAAGTGAACCAGGGCTCAGGACACCATCCTATTACTCCCCTTGGAGTTCTAAACCCATAGCAATCCAAAAGATACCTTGCTCCAATGTTTCTCCTTTATTCAACTGATTTTTTTATTTTATGGCTATTTATTTGTATTTTTGATATTTTTAGTTAAACTGGTTTTTACTGCTTTCAAAGCATATAAAAGATTATAAGTAATTAAAATGAGCTTGAAGAAACATGAAACTACAACATTTGACAGTATTAAGTGGACTTGTCAAATTCACTCAAAATTGCTAAAACTGAAATCAAACTTGTTAACTGAAATTAATACTTGGAATAGGATTAGATTACATTAAAAAAAAACTTTAACAAAACAACTTGGAAGCTGAAAAATACACTTGGAATTTAATTTACACTACCTACGACATGTAGAAAGCTAAAAACTACTCTACTTCTTCTTCTCTGAGCTTCTTTTTTTTCTTTATAGAGTCATTTTAGGTTATCCTTGACTTTCTGAACCTTTCCCACTTCTAATCATGGCCATTGAATGCGCTGAATCAATCCTAGCCATCAAAATTCAATTTGGAGCCAAAAATATCTCATGCCAGGTGTAGGTTGAGTGTTGAGGATAAGAAGCAATAAATGCTTCTTGGTTTGTTGTGTTGGTGGAGGGGATGAGCTGGTGAGGATGAGCTGGAGGTAAGGTGATGGTGAGTGTTGCAGGAAAAGGTGATGGAGAAGGGTGGTATGGAGGGAAAACGGGGGCAGGTTTTGGTTTTGGTCAAACCCAGTTTGACTGGGGAATTATTTGAGTCCGGTTGGTTTGTAGTAGTATCACAAGGACCATAATTGCAATTTAGCAATTTTTTGAGGACCGATCTTGCCCATTTTCCAAAGTTATCAATAGGACCAAACTTGCCAATCTTTAATAGTACAAGGACCACATTGAATGTTTTCCATTTTATTCCACCAGGGACCAAATCTGCCAAAGTTCAAAGTAGAGGGACCATTTTTGTAAATTTTCAAAACTTTCACCAAAGGACTAAATATGACAACTTATGATTTCAAAAGGACTTTTGGTGACTTTTCTTAAAAAACAAATGCTCAGTCTGATTTTGACAACTTTTGAAATTTGGGGATTGAACCGCCAATTATGCAAACTTTGTTCGTTTTTCAACTGTTTTTACTCATTTTGCATCTAAAACATATAAAACACAATTCTGGAATATTTCGTATTTTGATGCCTATTTGAGTGTTTTTAAATGTTTTGCAGTTCAGATTTGACCAAAAATGATGAGTATTTACACACTCATCAATCCCCCACACTAAACTATTGCTAGTCCCTAGCAATCTTTTGAGAAAACTTAATGGATTTCATCTCTTTACCAAAATCCATTACTTCTGGAGTAGCCAATTGTTTTAGTTCAAGTAAGAACCTTGGTACAATGATAACCAAATGATTTTGAGCAAATCACCATCTTTCAACGGTGTTGATTTGTCTTTACCGTAGCCGCTTTTATACGGACTAGCCAACTTAGATAAATTATCAATATTATCTTTGGTGAGTCGATTACCAATTATGGTTTTCCAACCGCCTTTACCACAAGCCATAAACTTGCGGGCTAGCCAACTCTTCACTAATTTAAAGATATGGTGAAAGTGAACACCATACAATTTTGGGCAAATTGCAAGCTGTCAACGGATTTGAGATATCTTTACCAAGAGCCGTTTGCTCTGGATTAGCCAATCCTTTTGTTTATTAGACATGGCGGACTGATAACCGTAATTTGAGTAAGTGCAAAACACTTACTCCAAAAAAATTGGCCAAAATGGGGAATTGGGTGGTATAATTACATGATAAAATTCGTGAGAATTCTTCCCCACACTAGAAATGAATATTGCCCTCAATATTCAAAGTACCGGCGGTTATGCCGAAACATAAAACGTAAAAGGGAAATACTACGGCCATTATTTTTGTGATGATTTTTTTTTTTTTTTTTTTTTTAATATTAGAAAACTTATATACAACAGCGGGGGGCAACTCCCCCACACTAGGGTGGTACACACGGGTGAAAACCCATGTTTAACTACTGTTTTTGATTACCGAGTCGCTAGCTTGACTCGACCCCGTATTCAATTGTTCTTGGGGAAGCAGAGTGGAAGAACAATCTCCATCGGACTTTCATTCAAGATGTTTGTACAAACATCTGAAGCACGTGAAAGTTCCACACCGATGAGATATACATAGACAGACCCGGCTCACAACTGGTACATGGAAATGCCGGGGTCAAAGATGGTATCTTCACTCCCGAATGAGTGAAGAAGAGAAGAAGTCACGGGATAGGTGAAGAAAAGAAAGAAAATCATGATGAAAATCATGACTAACTCATCTTCATCCATAGGAGAATCCATAATTTCAGTATTATGAATCTCATCATTTAAGCTTACGTGATCAAGACAAATCCCGGGTGTGTTGTAACACCCCCAAAATTTCACAGTGGAAGCGTTCGGGTCATGGGGTGCTACTAAATCAATATACACAACACAAGGTAATAAAGAATGGAAATTTTATTCCATTTTCAAAATATAGATTTATTTAAGAAATAGTTTTACATCATTGTTTCAAAGTGCGGAAGTAAAGCCCATAAAATATATGTTGTCCCATTAAAAGTTGTATTAAATATGATTGTAAACACTTCGGATGCCAGTCTTCAACGAATGCCTTTGCCATTGCCCACGCCAAGAAATAAACCTGAGAAAAACATGCTAAAATGTCAACACAAAGGTTGGTGAGTTCATAGGTTTAGTTTAAGAAATTAAGTTGGACCACAGTTGTACATATAGCATCTCCGTGAATGACACTATATGCAAAAGGCTATTACGCTAATACCAAGTTCATGCGACCGAAACTACGACAGTGTGCATGCATCTAGAAGCATGATAAATAAAAGCCCAGCAAGTGTATTTCCAGTACACTCAATCAATACGATATGGTATACGTTCGACGTTTGCCTATCCGGTCAAACTCGAGCGGTGTCATCCCAATAGATCTATTCATAACAATCGCGCCTCCCCAAAGGGAACTAACGGTAGCATAGCTGGGATTCAAGGTTGTTTCACGTAATAGTGTTTTCAGTTTCAGGTCCGAAAAGAGTTTTGCATGTTTCTCACCCCATAGTTTTATAAAGCAAGTAATAAAAGTAAAAGTGGGGCTATAAACTCACCTTGGCCATTAGTAGTCCAGAAGGAGATAATCAATTAGTGGTGATAGTGCACGACTCCGATACGCAACCTAATTTAGTACGACAATTTAGTCTTTATTTATGTTTAAGACTCGATAAGCTTAAATAAGTTTTAAAGTTTTAAAGTGTTTGTGTTATTGTTTCTTGTGTGGCAGCATTTAAGTTTAAGTAGTTTTCTAAGTATTTGCAGGTAATGGCTCTTGGAAATGTGCATAAGTATATAAGTAAAAATATATATGACGAATGAGTCTCCGGTTCAAAAGTAATCAAAAGATTGTGTACGAAAAATAATCACAAGGTAAATATTAGATGTTTTCGGAATATACAAGTATGTTGTTACTTAAAAATATGTATATACATATAAGTGTTTGTGGAAAATAATTTATATTAGTTAGCCTATATAAATAATGTTTCATTTTTGTCTTTTAGTCGGGTTTTGTGAAAATTAACTAAGTATAGAATTTTAAAAATTGGGCATGACCCGTTTATATTTATTCGCTTCCCAAAATCTCAATTTTGCAAATTTTCCCCCTTAAACCATTTTAAATAGTCCAAGAAAAAAAATAAGCTAAACAAATATGTCAAATATTAAGTTAATATAATAAGTTCAAGATTAAGTCAAAACTCATAAAACTTAAATAAGTTATATCAATAAGTTTCAAAATGAGTCAAAAGAGGCATAAATTATACTGTTTTACATAATTTATATAAAATAGGCCAAAGAGGCCGTGGATTAAACTTTTTATATAATTTATACTAAAATAGGCTAAAGAGGCCTTGAATTAGATTTTATATCAAAATAAGTCAAAGAGGCCATACATTGAATTTTTTAGCCGCATATTAGACTTTTTATATGTTTTATATCATGTAAAGCCAAAGTGGCCGGGTTAGTCTTTTACATCTTTTATTTCGAAATAAGCCAAATATGATTTCAACCCATTTTAGTAAATAAACATTAAGTTGGTATTTGAACAATCAAGTTATTATGTTTTTGAACCAAGTATTTTGTGAGTCAAAATAAACAAGGAGTTTGAGGGCAAATGAGCAACACCAAATGCAACCTAACTGTTGGTTAAGCCCAACAGTGGCTTGACAACCACAACTCAAGCACAAAACAAATTAAATCAAACTTTCTTTTAAGACCATTAGTGTAAGTATTTTAGTCCATTAAGTCAACATATATGTATAATAAGCTATAGAATAAGCTAGGGAGAATCAAATAAGCACTTATCCAGTTAGAGCCAATCCTTTATGTTTTTATTAGATCTATATTTACTTGTGTTTATTTAGAAAAAAAAATGTATAACAATTCATATAAATATATACGTGAGTCGCTTTGCTTAGAAATAAGCTAATGCTTATTTTCGTTTTACTTATTAGTGCTTTAAGTGTCCAATTAGTACCACACAAGTGCAAAAACACAAACTATTTTCTTGTTTGACTTGTAAGTCGATTCTCAGTAACTTCAAGAAACCAAAAATATTACTTATTAATCTACTAAGACATATACAAATATCAACCTAACAACATTAATGGACAACAAATATATATAGTCGAATGAACAAAATTTGCTTACAAATTCAATGGGTAAAAAAAAAGAAAAACATAGATTCTTACACTCAAAAAAAACTGGTGGGTCGTATGGGTATGAACACCGAAGCCACAAGCTCAATTGGAGGAGTTTCGAGACGAATTGGAGCAATTAACCACTTGGGAAACCTTCCTTATACTTCCCTAAGCAAAACCCCTTGATCAATTTTGAAAACCCCTTTGTTTTGACATGAACCCTAATTTTCAAGTTGAAGAGAAAATGATGATGAAGCTTTCTGAGATGGAACCCTTTTATAGTGGAAAAAGTTGGAAGGTGATGGTGACTCCATTGTTAACCCAAAACATGTTTCTCCCCTTTTTGAGCTCTTCCTTCCTCGAATTCGGATCAAAACGCACCATGTGTGCTTCTAGGATGTAGCTTAGACTTATTTGGTAGTGAAGACATAAGTGTTTTCTTGGTTTGATACCAAAAGGAAAGAAAGCACCTAAAATGGTGTTTCTGTGCTTTGTGTTTCGAAAAAGAATGAAAGAGAGAGAAGCAGGCTAAGCAGAAGTAGGAGAGAGTAGGAGAGGGACGTGTGAGAGGGAGTGTTTTATTTATTTGGTTTTTGTCCTATTATTAATACAGTATAACTTGTACTGCGTGTGTTGTCGGATCTCAAACGCATTCTCTCCGGTGTAAAAAATATAAAAAATATTTTTGAAGCGTCTTGAAATATGATATAAAATTAATGTTGTCGGCTTTGCTAGTTTATTTTTATATTTTAACTGTAACTGGTCGCGATTATAGATTGAAAAGAAAGAAAAAAAAATCTAGCCGTGAAAAATCAGTAGGAAAATTTACGGGTTGTTATATGTGTCATGATCAAAGTGGAAGTTATCATACTCCGGCAGAGATATGATATGAGTGAGTTCACCGGCGAACTCCTCGTGAAGAGAATCAATCACAAGATGTAAATCTATGAATTCTTGTTCCATCAGACTCATCACTATCCTCAATCTGAGTATCAAAGAGTGGATTCTCGAAATTAAAAGTGAATTCGAGTCGAATTCAAATAGAGGATTAGTGAGAGTTGTTTTGAACGCTTCAAGAACAAAGTGATCAACATTCTCTATTGGAATGTTGGGATAAGAAGTGAGTGAACGATCATTATAAAGGAGACTTTCAATCTCTCCGGATCGGCTTGAAATCAAAGAGACTATCGCCACTTTCGATGAAAGTGGATGATGTGAGTGAGTTCATCGGTGAACTCCTCAAGAAGAGGATCGACGTGGGAGTGATGCCTCAACATACTTGATGTTTCCATAAGAAGCACAATTGTCGCTAAAATCGGAGAAAGTTTCAAAATGATCTAGAGAATACTCAAAAGGGGGAAGAGAATCACACATATGCTCGAAGTTCCCCTGTGACTCTCTTGGAATTGGGACAAGGTTCTCAACACTAGACTTTATGAATTAGTCCGATTCCTTTTCGTGAACAGGTCAAGATGCTCGCCTCCCATGCTCAGAGAGTGAGTGTGAACCTCGGTGTGATAACAACAGACCGGGGAGTTGAGAAGGACTAGCAGTTATGGATTCTACAAGTTCCATTATTTCTACCGCTAGTGATTCAGTCATATTCTTTTCTCCCTGTATTTCCACGGATGGAATCTCAACTGATGAACTTGATGAATCTTTATAAAATTGTAGAATATCAAGGGTATCTTCATCATCACTGTCATCGGGAATGAAACGGAATCGAGAGCTAGATTTGGCTGCTTTTTGTATTTCAATTAATTCCCTAATAGAGTTTTCACCGCAACTGGGAATCTAATTTGCTTGACGCTCTTCCTAACAATTCTTCCATGGATGTTTGATTTGGATTATCTTGGGAATGTTTACATTCCTTCAAATCTTTGAATCCAAAGATCAAGGAGAAGATTTTGAGGAAGTGGCTTAGGTGAGGTGGTGCCTGATTCATTTGGCATCTGTAGAGATTGGTCATGATACTTGAAGAGTCAGAATTGTTACAAGGAAATGGATTCCTTGTTTGACAATCGAGCTAAAGTGGACTTCCACAGACTCACAACAAAATGATTGTTGTGGTCGGTCGTGTGAATAATATGGAATTTGGTCATTTCCAAAGTCCCGAGTGTTACCGAAAACCGTTCATAGACAAACGGTTCCCGGTTTGACACTCAAATTCTTGATGAGGACCTCCAAAAATTCACATGAATATGTCTCGAATCTCATGATGTGGTAGTCGATGGAATAAATCATGTGTCATGGTAAGAATAGGGATCTTGGTTATAGACGACCCATTTCCGACTCTACCATGCTAAAACCGAGACAATTATCATCATTATGAGGGCCACCACACCATTGACAACCAAGAAGGTGAGGATAAGACATAGAAAGAATCAAAGGGTTCCAGAGGGTAAGAAATGAAGAATCAAAGGGTAAGAGGGTAAAGAGGAATATTTTTGGTATTTTTGAAAAACATGTTGTAAAAACAAAGAATGAAAATATTTTTGGTAATCGTTTAGTCAAACGAATTAACTTCACGATAATTTTGGTTTTATATGAAAATAAGGAAATATGGACAAAGATGGTAAATATACAATGGTTGTATATTCAACAATCACGATGCTTCAAATTGTAGTAAGACACACCCCGCCAAGGCCGTAAAATTTGATCCGTCTCCGAACGGTCTATCTTTTTATTAGTCAACCACTTGTGAATGGTCAACCATAAAAGTCAAACAGCTTAGAACAAAATGCAATTAAGTCCAGAGGAGTTTAGTGTTTCCCCGGGTCGTTAAGTCCCAACGAGGTGTAATATGATTCAGAGAACTTATATAAGCACAAAAACACAAATAGTTACAACTAAAATACAACAATCAAGATTGTGCTAAATTAGCAGATATATATATGAAATATTGAGCAATGAAAGATTTTAGCAAACAAGTATGAGATCTTTCAACTCAAATCATCTTCAACACAGCAAATGAACATAAAAACACTAAAAGCAAGTAAAATAACCAAAGCTATAGTAATATTCAAAAAAAAATAATAATAAAATAAAGCTTACAAATTGAACCAAGACTAGAACAAGTGAACTGTGGCTCAGGACACCATCCTATTACTCCCCTTGGAGTTCTAAACCCATAGCAATCCAAAAGATACCTTGCTCCAATGTTTCTCCTTTATTCAACTGATTTTTTTATTTTATGGCTATTTATTTGTATTTTTGATATTTTTAGTTAAACGGTTTTACCGCTTTCAAAGCATATAAAAGATTATAAGTAATTAAAATGAGCTTGAAGAAACATGAAACTACAACATTTGACAGTATTAAGTGGACTTGTCAAATTCACTCAAAATTGCTAAAACTGAAATCAAACTTGTTAACTGAAATTAATACTTGGAATAGGATTAGATTACATTAAAAAAAACTTTAACAATACAACTTGGAAGCTGAAAAATACACTTGGAATTTAATTTACACTACCTACGACATGTAGAAAGCTAAAAACTACTCTACTTCTTCTTCTCTGAGCTTCTTTTTTTTTCTTTATAGAGTCATTTTAGGTTATCCTTGACTTTCTAAACCTTTCCCACTTCTAATCATGGCCATTGAATGCGCTGAATCAATCCTAGCCATCAAAATTCAATTTGGCGCCAAAAATATCTCATGCCAGGTGTAGGTTGAGTGTTGAGGATAAGAAGCAATAAATGCTTCTTGGTTTGTTGTGTTGGTGGAGGGATGAGTGGTGAGGATGAGCCGGAGGTAAGGATGGTGAGTGTTGCAGGAAAAGGTGATGGAGAAGCGTGGTATGGAGGGAAAACGGGGGCAGGTTTTGGTTTTGGTCAAACCCAGTTTGACTGGGGAATTATTTGAGTCTGGTTGGTTTGTAGTAGTATCACAAGGACCATAATTGCAATTTAGCAATTTTTCGAGGACCGATCTTGCCCATTTTCCAAAGTTATCAATAGGACCAAACTTGCCAATCTTTAATAGTACAAGGACCACATTGAATGTTTTCCATTTTATTCCATCAGGGACCAAATCTGCCAAAGTTCAAAGTAGAGGGACCATTTTTGTAAATTTTCAAAACTTTCGCCAAAGGACTTAATATGACAACTTATGATTTCAAAAAGACCTTTGGTGACTTTTCTTAAAACAAATGCTCGTGGACCGATTTTGACAACTTTTGAAATTTGGGGATTGAAAGCGCCAATTATGCAAACTTTGTTCGCTTTTCAACCTGCTTTTTACTCATTTTGCATCTAAAACATATAAAACACAATTCCCGGAATATTTCCAAGATTTTGATGCCTATTTGAGTGTTTTAAATGTTTTGCGTTCGATTTGACCAAAAATGATGAGTATTTACACACTCATCAATACATAAGATCCCTGTGTTCGTGAACATTTTCATTGAAGGTGAGCACATCGGATTTAAGATCGTGAATCGGCGCAAATTTCGTGTTTTGTTCCCACAAGGTTTCAAAGGACTACGAGTATAACCTTCTTGAAGCTTTGGTGATCCATCGAACAAGCCGTCTTTCAAGAAGTGGGAGAACATTATCAAATCTTTCAAATTCATCAGTGGAGGAAGAGGAGTCATCATTTTCAGGATGGAATGGTGATTCAAGATGTTCTCGTGGATCGGCCGAGGCTCTTGTTCACTTTGAACCTCGGCGTCCACTTCTTCCCCTACCGATAAAACTTCATCATCGGGTTTAAGAAGCTCATCTTCCGAAAGAGTATTTCGTGACATCGCGAACGGTTAACAAGGGGTTGGTGATGGGTTCCATATTAGCGGGTGGTATGTTTCCTCTCGAGTCTTTGTCCCCGTTGACCCCTCGACATCGGTGGGCGCTTCCCTGCCTTCACTGGAGTCACGATCGGTTGTGGGTTCCATATCGGCGGGTTGTTCCTTTCCATCCAGTCTTTATCCCCGGTGACCCTCGAGACACCGTGGGCGCTTCCTGTGCCTTTAGCGAGTCGTGATAGTTATATCCCTATCGGCGGGTTGTTTGATTCCTCTCGAGTCTTTGGGATCGATCGGTGTGCCCTCGCACAAAGGCCGTGGATTTGCTAATGTCATCCTTGGCGTTGTGGAAGCGCGCCCCTACCGGGTTGTATGTTTCCCTATGGATCTGGGGAGTAGTGGTTGTGACCAAGGGCACCGACCGTGATGTATCGGTGTCCTTCGCTGTCACGGGGTGGATGTTGCCTCGGTCACCAATGGGTGTCAAATCAGCCTTAGGCCTTCTTTGCCTTTGGCCGTGCTCCGAAGCCTCGTGGCCCCGAGACTTGGGTTTGGTCTTAGTCCCGCCGAGACTTCCCCTTTTATTTAAAGGAGCGTGGTTTGGAGACACCGATTCCCTTTGGTTGTTTACAAAGAACCATATGGGCCGTCAATTGAATATTTGTGACAAGGGATGGGTCCTTTTGAAAATTTGATTTGCTCAGATGCCGGTGTAAAGCACAAAATTTTTCTTCCCGAGGATAATTTGTACCCAAGAACACTTGCAAAGCACAAGAGACAAACGTAGGATTTAAATGTATTTCGTCCTAGTTTTGCTCTATAGCTTGGTTACGAGATCATCGTGAATGATCTCCCTATGTCGACAGTGACCCCATTCATCAAGCAGTATGCCATCATCAACTGAATAGAGTTAACTTGTTCGCTGGATGAGTGGTTCCCGCCGAGGACCCAATCACAAATGTGAATAGGATCCTCCAAGCCACGGAAATGAACTCTTGGTGACCGGGGTCTTGTCCAAAACGTTGGATCTAAAAATTTGTTTTAACCCATCCTTCACTGTGGAGGGTTCAGGATGGGCTACATATACACCTGTGTTGTAATCTAACCCTTGGATGCTAAAAAGTTTTATAATCCGGGTGAATTGTTGCCCCCGTTGAGACTGAACTCGATGAGATATTCCCGAGAGGTCTAAGGTTGTTCTCATGAGAAGGTGTCGGGTCAAAGGCCTTAGGTGTAGCCCAAAACTCCCTGAGGAGGTTTTGGTACAGAGTAGAGGACACGAACAAAGGCCGTTTCGGCGCTATAAAGAAATTTCATAATGTCTTTATAGGATGGGACATTTTGAGGATATTCAAAATTGCCTATGACATTATTTGTTTTAAACTCAACATTTATAAGATCCCCTACCCATCATGGCAAACCGAGAGATTGTGTTCTAGCCATTTCCATTAAAGATTTTAGGGTTTTTGAAAATAATTTCTTTTGACTAGAGCAATCAAGGTTTTTTAGATCTTTCAAGTTTTGTGATGAAAAACTTTTGTAAATGTTTACAAGAAGGGTTTTCCAAAAGAGGTTTGAAGAGTTTTTGAGAACACACAAATATTTCTGGGTTTTAGAAATGATTTTGACAGAGTTTTGTTGCGTAAAATAATTTGTGTGTGTTTGTTTGTCTTGGAAGAGGGTATTTATAGAGTGGTGAGAAGGGTGGTTTGTGCACAAATGGGAATATTAAGAGTCGGTTTTTGAAAACGTTTGAATTTCCACATTTAATGCTACCACTCCATTACCCGCAAAGAAAAATCTCGCTTCAAGGGAACAATGCAGTAAAGGCACTTTTGTAGAGATAAAATATCAATTTGACATTTTTGTGTGAGGAGGCATTAAATGCCAAGTGGGATGACAGTAAGACAAAGAGACATATATTCTTTTAGTTAAATTGGTATTGCTACCAACCTAGGTCATTTAAGTAACTGATACTTAGAGCATTTAGTTACTTATTGAATACTCTTTGTCAAATGTCAGGGACCCTGAATGAGTCTTACTCATTCAGTGAGAGAATAATTTTGGGTGTTCAGGGAGGAAAGACCATTTCAGAGAACTTACTAAGATTGGTTTTCAGATGCCTGAATTTCAATGTCAAGCATTCCCAATTCAAATTTTCACTCCTGAAGGTAGGTTCATCCAAGGGTTTCGTGAAGATATCACCTTGATATTCAGAGGGATGAAATAAAGTTCTATGTCTCCTTTCATTATGTGATCCCCGATGAAGTGATATCGATATCAATGTGTTTAGTTCTTTTGGAGGAGGACAGGTTGTTGGAGATTGCAATAGCACCGGTGTTATCACAAAGATGAGCACCATTTTGTAATGGATGTCATAGTCACTTAGTTGACTTTTCATCCATAATACATTGGCACAACATCCCACTGCTACATATTCAACTTCAGTGAGGACATAGCCACCGATTGTTGCTTTTAGCACTCCAACAAACCGCTTTTCCTCCAAGAAATTGACAGGACCCTAAGGTACTTTTTCTCGTCCATGTTGCACCAAAGATAATCAAAATCGAGTAACCCTGAGATCAAACCCTGAGCATTTTGGATAATAGAGTCCAAGGTTTGGGGTTCCCTTCAAGTACCTAAGTATTCTTTTGGCTGCCGTGAGGTGAGATTCTTTGGGATTGATCGATATCTTGCTATTAAACAGAGAATTGTATGTCCGGTCTAGTAGCGCTTAGATACATCGCTGAGCCAACAATCCCTCTGAAATGGGTTTGATTGACTGATTTGCCGATGAGATCGGTCCAAGGTTGTTAGGAGGGACCATTGGAGTCTTCACTGAGGCACAATCAGATATCTCATATTTCTTCAAGAGATTTCTGGTGTATTTCTCTTGAATGATGGATATTCCTTTATCGCTTTGCCCGATTTGTAGTCCAAGGAAGTATGTGAGTTCACCCATCATGCTCATTTCAAACTTCTTTGTCATCAGTTTTTCAAACCGTTTGCAAAGTTTGTAGTTTGTTGAGCCAAAGATGATGTCATCAACATAAACTTGGACCGATCACATCCTGTTTTGTTCTATAGACAAACAAAGTGTTGTCTATCTTCCTCTCGACAAACTTGTTTTGTATCAGAAGGCCGAGAGTTTCATACCATGCCCGGGAGCTTGTTTAAGACCATAAAGGGCTTTGTCAAGCTTGCGCATACATAGTCAGAATTCACTACTCTCAAAGCCGGAGGTTCTTGAACATACACATCTTCCTTTAGATCACCATTTAAGAATGCACTTTTGAAATCCATTTGGTAGACCCCGGTTCATGTATGTTGCATATGCAAGGAAGATCCCGATTGCTTCCATTCTGCAACAGAGCAAATGTCTCATCATAGTCAATGCCTTCTTGTTGATCGTAACCTTTGGCTACAAGTCCGATTTGTTTTAATGACGCGTTTTCATCAGCTTTGTTTCTAAAACCCACTCCATTCCTATGACAACGACATCCTGAGGACATTTGATCAAGGTCATGACCTTGTTTTTATCAAATCAAGCAGTTCTTCTTGCATAGCTGAACCCATTGGGTGCTTTAGAGCCTCGTGACACTTTTAGGTTTTATTTCGATAGGTAATCAACATATAGACATTCATTGGTCAAGCTGCAGCGATTTAGCGACCATGCTTCTAGTGAGCATGCCCTCGCTGGGTTCACCAATAATGTTTACAAGCTCAATATCCTTTGTCCACTTACTTTGTGGTCAAGGATCCGAGCTTGAAGAGGTCACCGGAAACTCGTGAGTGAGATTTGTCTTAGAGCAACAGAGTCATTTAGAGCATCTGCTGAGATGTCCTGTTCAGTTGGGGTTCTTGAATCACGTGTTCTCGAACATTTGGTTCAAGATACCCATCCCAGTAGGGACTGATTGATTATCGATGAATTCACTGATAGTTGGTTGAGGTAGGTTGTGAGGTAAGACATAATATGAGATGTCGGATCACTTGATATGAGGAATTGAATTCTGTTGTACTCATCAGGAGGATATCTTGATGAGTTATCAATTCCTATTTCCTCCACTGAGGTGTTGGTGAACCCGATGCTTTCAGCACTTTCATCAAAGGTGACATGAAAGGTTTCCTCAACTTGTTGTCTCCTTGTGTTAAAAACCCTGAAGGCTTTGGAGATCGGTGAGTAGCCTAAGTATCCATCATCACCTTTGCATCAAACTTGCCTAGATGATCCTTTCCGTTATGAATGAACACAGGACATCCAAACACATGAAAATAGTGATGTTAGAAGTCTACCTTTGAAGATCTCATATGGGGTTTTATTATGTCTTTTGACAATGATTGACTTGTTTTGAGTGTAACAGGCTTTGATCGTCATCCAAAATGCTTTGAGAGGGCTTGAGCCATTTAGCATGGTTCTAGCAGTACCCTCAATGAGAGTTCTGTTTTCCTTTCAGCTGACCCCATTTTGTTCAGGGTATAAGGAGATGAGAAATTTTGAGAAATTCCTTTTCATCACGAAACTCTCAAGCTCTTGATTTCGAACTCAGCACCATTGTCGGCTTCGATTTGTTTAATAAAGAATGTCATTGCTTTCAATCTTCCGATGAATGACATTATTGTATCACTCCTGACTCTTTTGGAAAGAAAGTATACCCAAGTGTATCTTGAGAACTCATCAACAATGACGAGTGTATACTTCTCATAATCGATAGATCTGACCCATGACAGTCCAAAGAGATCCATGTGCAGGAGGTGAAGGCAACTATTGATGGAGAAATTTTGTTTGGTTTTGAATGATGCTCTGTGGTGTTTACCTTTTTCACAAGTGCGAGCATGGTTTGTCTTTAGCAAAAACAAGTGATGGTAAGCCAAGGACCTTGTTTTGTTTTGCCAAGTTGTTGAGGTTTTTGAAGTTCAAGTGTGAGAGTCTCTTATGCCACAACCAATTGATAGTTTCAGTGGCCTTAGCAAAGAGGCAAGTTCCATCTTGGGAGAGTGTTGACATGTCTAACACATAAACATCATCTCTCCTAGGAGCTATCAACACAACTTCCTTGTTGGCATTGAAGATGGTACCTTGTTTGTCATTGAATTGCACGATGTACTTAGCATCACACGGCTTGACATCTGATAATCGATGAGATTGTATTTTAGACCATTGACATAAGCTATTCTAGAGAAAACTATTCCATTGCAGTACACTGAACCATAACCTTCAGCTGGGATATGATGAGTTATCACCAAACACTACTTTGGGTCCCTGGTTCCTCTATATACTTGTGCGATACTCCTTCACACCAGCCATGCTTCTTGAGCATCCACTGCCTAGATGCCAAATAGGCTCTCCGGCGTGTCTCTGACAAGTAGTAAATCAATTAGTTTCTCTTAGTGACCCACTTACTAGTGGGCTTGGGTCTCAAGGTCTCTTTGAATTTGGTAATTGACTCATGGTCAGTGGTTGAGTGCATTGTGCTACCACAGGTTTTGCATTTAGAGACTAAGGATGACTCAAATGATTTTGGGTTGTTTTGTACCTCTCCTTGCATGAATGACACTGTCATGTTGGGATGTCTCATGAGTTGGATTACCGCATATATCACAAAGATGTGTTCATGAGACAATCATCCCGATGATGATCATTAAACCCACACAGTGAGAGGAAAAGGTTTTGCTCTATTCTTGGGAGCTATTTTGGAGGATGAAGCATACTGATGATCAACTTTGGTATAGTTTGCTTGACTGACATACTGTAGGTGGTCTCAGAATCCTGTGATCATCCTTTTGCATCATGCAAAAAGTATTCTATAGCAGCTTGTCAGTGGTATGGGTGTAATGACACTCACACTTTTGCTTGGGTTTGTTGGTGGATTTTGACTTTGATGAGCTAGATGAGGTTGACTTAGTATCCTTGATTGAATCATGAGCTTTTTTATGGATTCCATCTTTTCAGGTCGGCTTCCTCACAAGCTCGCTTAGTTCGAATTTGGTCACTTCAGTGGGAACAGAGGATGTTGAAGTCTCGAGTTAGGAGTAGACTCTTGTTGAGTTGGTTTTGTTGGTCTTTTCAGGATGGTTCTACCAAGTCCTGACCTTTCTTTTGGTGAGTGAGGATTGAATTGTAATGGAGTAAGCTCAGAGCTTGGTGCAAAGACTCAAGAGGTTTCAGTGGTGGAAGCGGTGCTTGAGATTCTGCCTGACTCGAGATGTGTTCAAGACTACCTGCACATCGTGGAGTCCAAGCATGCTTTTAGAGCTTGGCTTTCGTGCTCTAGGATCCTTCCGTAATCGAAATTTGAAGCTTACTCTCGGGATTGACCATTTCAATCCAATCACTCGGTTTGGGAGTAGTCAACATATTGGTAATCATACCACCAGATACAAATGGCTTAGGACCTGGTCTTTGTTGAGAGAGTCGAAGATGATCTTCACCTAAGACTCTCTTCTTGCTACCGGGGCTCCTACAAGATCAAAGACCATGTGATTCTTGGCAGTCCAACTATCAAGGATATCTTGTACCTTTTTAAGTTCTTCTTGAAGAGACTGATTTCTTTTAACTAGTTTAGTGTTTTGAATTTGCAAAGTGACAGCCTCAAGCTTGGCTTGTTTTAAAATAAGCAGTTCATCTCTACACTTGTGTAATTCCAAACTTAGCTTGTTGTATTTTGAAAAAAGATTCAGCCTTTGCTCTTCTACGAACTTAAGGTCAAGATTAAGATAATTCATGTAAGATCGCCAATCGGAGTCATCATCCATAGAAAGTAGAGTATTTACCTTCTTCATTGTGATGTTGACCCATTCTCCATTTCTGGCATGATTCTTTCCAACAAATTTAGCTTGTCTTCTTCGAGAGGGCCATCGCTGCACCGACATGTACCATTTCATCGTCGGATGAGACCGCTCTTCATCCCGGTCAAAG
Source organism: Chrysanthemum makinoi (assembly GCA_910596185.1). NCBI lineage: Eukaryota > Viridiplantae > Streptophyta > Magnoliopsida > Asterales > Asteraceae > Chrysanthemum > Chrysanthemum makinoi. Next base: position 163,149,370 of record OU343222.1, on the reverse strand, counting down.
GTTTCAAAGCAACAAGGCCCTTGTTTTTACCCCCGCATTTGAACACTTTTTGTTGTTTCTAAGGGATGGCCTCAAGCAAAGGTGCAAGCTTAGCTTTTGCTTTCTTATACTTAGCTTCATAATCAATGGTTTTGTTATTATCAGATTTGTTTTGAGAGTTTTGATGAGACTGATACATTTTTGGTTGAAATTTGCTAAAGCCTCGATGATGATTTGACCCTCATGGTTTATAAGAGGGTTCAAATTGTTTTAGAAAACAGCCTTTTGCAAAATGACCTTTTTGTGACACTTAAAGCATTCAGTGTCCTCATTTGCTTTAGCATTTGAAAAAACTTTGTTTCTTTTATAAACCTTCGAGAGTTAGCAAGAAGTGCCCTTTCCTGAAATTCGTGTGTTCGGGTCATTTAGGTACTCCTCACTTGATCTCTCATCGCTCATCATCGTAATTTTCCCGAAAATCTTGAACAACATTGTTAGAATAGAAAGCAGTTGATATTTGTGATGAGGTGGTGGTCGTGGACTTCTTGACTTCCCGAGACTTCTTTATGTCGGTATCGTCTCATGATGAGGTTTTCCTCATATACAAATTTCCTATAAATTTCGTGAAGCTCAAGATTTTGGATATGATTAGCATTCCTAAGTCCCTGAGAGAAATTCAACCACTTCTCAGTGAGACTGTTGACAAAACCAACATTGATTTCATGTTTGGACAACTTAACACCATCATTTGACATGCTCATTTAAAATAGTTTTGTACCGGTGTAAGTTTGAGAGAGAGTTTCGAGTCCTTAGCCCGAAGGTGTTATACTCAAGTTTCGTCCATTATCCTGCTTTTCCTTGGTATCGATGGTCCTTCATGACTATGAACTAGGTCATCCTGTGTTTGCTTAGTTGTACTAGCTTTATAACAGACTCCATAATATCATCGGGAAGACAAGATATTATGATACTTTTGAGTCTTTTGTCCTGGTTGACCACTCTCCTTTCATCCTGGTCCATGAGCTCGTGTTTGGGCAACCCTTCAGCAGCCTTGGGACAAATGGACCTTCATTTATACACTTGATATAATAAGGTTCCATCCCAATCAAATAGCAAAGCATTCGCTTTTCCATTTGTTGAATTTGCCAACTTCAAGTCTAGGGGCAAATAAATGTGAATAAGCTCCACCCTTTTATCGACTAGTTGGGGTACATCAATTTCAGCCATTTAGGATCCTAATTTAAAAAACTTTTAGAGCGCCTAAAACGAAGTTTTATAATTAGCCTTGCTCGATACCACTTGTTGCCCGTTCACTTTCGTTTAAAGCAGTTTAAGAATAAAAACAAGTTAATAGTGAACAATGATGAATTAACATAAAAACACACAAAGTAATTTTTCAACATCATATTCTTTATTAGAAATTAATCAAAAGAACGTTACCCGTACTTGCGGAATAGTACTGGGATTGAATAACAAAGTTTGGTGACTCCTCCAAATACAACTTAGTTCCCTGAGATAGCCTCAGGGAGCTCTAAGAGTTGTGCTCGACTTGCCTTGAGCTTAGATAGGAGTCACCAAACTTTGTTATTTCAATCCCAAGTACTATTCCGCAAGTACTTGGGTAACGTATTCTTTTTGATTAATTTCTAATAAAGAATATGATGTTGAAAATTACTTTGTGTGTTTTACTTATGTTAATTTCAGTCATTGTTCACTATTAATTTGTTTTTTATTCTTAAACTGTTTTAAACGATAGTGAATGGGGAACAACACTAAGAGCACAAGGTGTCATGAAAAGGTATACTTCTTCATTCGAGGCTCACGGGTGCCATATCACCTCAATATCACTATAACAACCCCCAACTCACAACAAACCTCAACTTACTCATTTAGGGCCCACCACTTACAATTTTTTTTTTCAAATTTCCAAATAAACTAAATATATTTATTAAAATAAAAATAAAATACAATATATTTAAAAAAAAAGTTATAAATTAAACATTTAAAAAAAACAAAACAAAAAAATTGAATGTAAAACTTCCCAGCCCATTATTAACACTTAAAAAAAAAAAAAAAAAAAAAAAAAAAAAAAACTGCGTCTTCTTTTTTATCACACACACAAACCTGTGTTTTCTCATCCATTCCAGCAGCAACACCAACAACACACAGTTAGAATTAAAAGGGAAAAAAAATGTTGTCGGAGTATCACCTTCGTTGTGCAGATGGCGAGGGCCACGGCGAACGATCACAGTGTCGCGGCGAAGGGCGCCGGAGGTGTCACCGTAGCACGGCGAGGGTTGGCGAAATCCACACCTTGTGCTCTAAAGCTTTGTAAAATAAGGTAAGTAACACAAAACTATTATTGGGGTTTGCGGGGGGAAAAAATCATATTTTCAAAAATAAATTTATATTACGTGATCTAAAATCAAATGTAACTCGTCGTCCATCCATATTCTATTCTTTAAAATAATGGACTTAACAATGTATATTTAGTCGTCATTAGAGTTATGGAAGGAATTTATCTCCATTCATTCTTGTTTCTGACATATAAATTTGTTAGCTTACAACATTATAACATTCACAAAATGAGTTTAAGAAATTGCTTAAATTTTTTTAAAAAGTTTATCTTATATTTCATTCTTACTGAGTCTTTATTTTATGTTTACATATCGCCAAAAAAAATGAAGACTAAATTAATTTTATATTTAGATGCATATGTGTGATATAGATAGTTAATTATTAAGAGTTTTAAAATAAACAAATTTTTAGTTTAGTGATGTAGTACGACATAAACAATTATAACCGGTTAATACTTATATAGAATAAGCTATTCAATATGTGAATAACACAAAGTCTAATCAAGGTCCATATTTTGTGCACCACTTATTTATACAATAAAGCATAAAGATGATACACATTAACAATTGAGAATTATGTATTTCGTTTACATACAAAATAAAACTATAATTATGGGGTGGTTCATTGGATCTATCATCTACTAAACTAAATTACAAAATCTACAATTTGCAATCTTTTATATGGAAAATAATGTTAGTGGATCAATATTCTAAATTAACTATTAAAGAATCTTAATAAATTATTACCTAATCAATATGGGGTTCCCACAACTCTATCTTGTATCTTATATTGTACATTTGTACACCTTTATTTTTATTTTGTTATTATATAAGTCATTCTCCTTATTATTTTATCCCACATCTCTCATAGGAATGTTTTTTAGCTAACCTATCAATTAAGGTCTATTATACATGAAAAATAATTACATTAATAGAGTGAAAAAGTCATAGATCTTGGAGAAAATAAAAAATGAAACAAATGCAATGCAAGGAATTGTAGGTAATAGGTATATCATATATGGGCATTATATTTGTTACAAAATAGTACAATCACTTGGTTATGAAGAAATAAAATAGAAATACAAATGGCAATGAGAATAACAATGAAAATATATGTAGTTAGAAATGAGTGAATGACCATAAAACATGATGATGGAAGGACAATGATTAAGCTCATTTCATTTTATATATTTATCCTTTTATTTTGTTTAACTAAAAATATCTTAAGGACTTTAATTACATGGAAATTCAAAACTAAAAACCATGACATTGCCAGAAAATGTTAGATCAAATTTAAGAACGAAACATATACGACAAGAGTTTTGTTATATCCTCCTAATTATATGCCTATTTATATATCCTCCTACACACACAACAATATTATATTTTTCTTTCGCTCATTATCTCTTTACATTTAAACAAAGGTTATGATACTTGTCAGAATCATGTAAGTAAGAATATAAATAGGAACAAGTAGTACGAGAATATATCATTTCTCATAATACAAAGATCAAATTGTCAAAACATTAGCTAACTCAGATTTATGAAAAAGCTATTATTTACTCTAATATAATTGGTAAACTTTTGATTTTCCATTATCTTCTCAACATGTTATTCACACAAAGGTAAACTTTTGATTCTCCATCATCTTCTCAACATGTTATTCATACAAAGGTAAACTTTTGATTCTCCATTATCTTCTCAACATGTTATTCACATTTTGTGGAACATTTTCTTCCTCGTATTATAACTTTATTTATCATGCAATATATTATAGATATAAGAAAAATATAAAACCTCAAAACCTATTGGATTCACAGCTCATAACCGGACACGAGTTCGGTTAGAAAAAAAACTGCCAGTCTAATTATGTTTAATACTCTCCCGCAATTCGAATGACGAAGTCGTATAGGCTCGGATGAAGTAGAAAACTAAAAAGATAGAAGCAATAAATATTTTGTTGATGAAAGCAATAACTAATTATTTAATGAAGATATCCGACAGCTAGCGGAGTTGAATCTTTCAATAACAACAGCAAAAGCGAAAATAAGTAGCAAAGCATAAACAACAATAATTAATCTGTTATCGCAGACATCTGATAGAAAGCGGAGACAAACCTTCAAAACACAATAACAAAAGCAAAAACAAGCAAAGGAACATTAAAGGTCGTTGGCCGACAACAACGACATCTCTGACTAGAATTTTATCTTCTTTTTTACTAAAACGCCAACCAAAATCCGGCGGCACAACATACGTCTGACGGAGGTGATCTTGGTGAGGTTTTGTGAAGAATTGAAAACCAAGATAATGGCGCTGATGATGTTATTTAATTCTAAACGGTTAAAAAATTATGGCAAAAACAGCATGCGAGTAAGGTTTTGGCTGAAAATTGCATTTTTTTAATGGAGTTGGTGGCATAGAGCCAATCGATCTTGTCGACCAATTAGGGCTTGGTAAAAGAGTCGCTCATGATACCATGTTGAACATTGAATCCTCCAAAAGATAATGTTATTCATCATGTAAAACACACACGCATATATAAGAATCATATAAAATCCTAAAAACCAATTGAACCCTAAGCCAACAACCGGGCTTAGGTCAACTCTTCCAATTACATCTAATATATTTTACACATTGAAAGTATCAAAATACAAGAAGACCAACAAACTTGTGTTTCTAAAAGATGTGTGTCATCGCGCCAAAGTTGCGCGTGTCACCGCCCTTTAACAACGCCATAATGTTCGCCAATTCTACGACGTACATAATAGCGTGTTAATTCTTTTTTTTATGGAATAAAAATGGTGTTATTGTGTGTATCGTGTAGTGTGTGAAATTGTATGGTGAGCAAGACGATGAATTGTAGTTATTTTTTTATTTTTATTTTTTTTTTTTACTTTATTTTTTTTCTTTTTATACTTTGTAAAGTTAGAAATTTAGAAAATGTTTTATTTTTGTAATTTTTTTAAAAAAGTTTTTATTTCTAATAGTACCTTATTGCTGTATAAGAAGTTCAACATCTAAATAATTGAAGTCATCTTGTAGTATATGGATATTTACTTGTGGTTAAAAAAACCATAATACAAAATTTAACTTAAAAGCTAAATTTATCATAATACAAAATGTAACTTAAAAGCTAAATTTAGAGTCAAGCAAATAACCTAATTTATTAGGATCCTCAACCCAAAACAAAATTTAGGACTAAGTTCATTGCACATGCATTTCCTCATCATATAAAACCCACCAACTGGCCCCTCACCCGACAACCCCATTTGCATTCATCCCCCCCATTCCCTCTTTTTGCCCTAATTTCAATTTAGGGTTTTTCAGTTTCATCAATTTTAATCAAATTCACACGCGACCCATTTCAATTCATCAATCAATCATCATAACCATCTTGTTTTCAGTCTCAATTTCGCTTTTTTTACCTCTCAATCGAGGGTTTTTTGGTACTTTTGTTAGGGTTTCTTTAATTCAGTTGAAATCATGCAGGAAATCGTTAATTACAGTGGTGAGAATCTGATTTAACTGTTTAATTTTTGTTCTATGGTATTTTTTGATGGTTAATTTGGTTAATTATGTGTGTTTAGTTTTATTACTATTTATAGAAAGTAGGGATTTTTAATATTGGGTGTATTTAGATATTAGGATTGGTGTAGATCTTATGTTAAGATTGTTGAATTGGTTAAATTTGATGTAAAGAAGATACCTTTTTAGTGGCGTAATAATCGGTTTAAGTTTCGAGTAGTTAGGAAGTTAAATTATGTTAGCTAAGATGATTTTTAGTAATAAAGTGTTTAAAGTGTATGACCCTTTTGTTATTTATTATGGAATAGGTGAATATGATTTTTTTCACGGCGAAATGAATTGGACTATGAGGGTGTTTGGATTAGCTTCTTTTATGGGCTTATTAGCTTATTGAAGTTTGTAAAAGCTGATAAGCTTACTTTGTTTGAGCTTCTGAGGTTATGGATGGACCATGGAGTAGTCCATAAGCTCAACTTGATAAGCTTATAAAAGTAAGCTTATTGGCTTTTCTAACTTTCGATAAGCTGATAAACCCATGAAATAAGCTAATTTAAACACGATGTATTTAGGCACAATTGTGTTAAGATGAAAATGAAGCATATTGTTAACTTTTTTGTAATTGTTTTTCAGTGGAGGGTGATTTTTCTATTGGGAAGTCAATGTTCGCAACTCCAATGGAGTCTAGTATTTTCTTGTCTCTTGGGCATGTGGAGGTGTTTTCTTTACCTCGTAAGAGGTCTAGAGTCAGTGCTCCATTTGTATTCAGTGAGGAAATTTGCAAGAAACAGAAAACGAGCATTGACGTGCTCCCCGATGAATGTTTGTTCGAGATCTTTAGACGCCTTGGTGGAAACCAAGAAAGAAGTTCGTGTGCTTCTGTTTCAAAGCATTGGCTTATGCTTTTGAGCATGATCCGTAAGGATGAGATCAGTCAAACTTCAGACAAAAAGTCAACCATAAACGATGACGGGCATCTCTCAAGATCGCTAGAAGGAAAGAAAGCCACTGATGTCCGACTTGCAGCCATTGCAGTTGGAGCGGTTAGTCGTGGAGGACTTGGGAAACTTTCTGTTCGTGGAAACAATGTTACTCGTGGTGTCACGAATTTCGGACTTAAAGCTATTGCTCGTGGTTGCCCATCTCTTACTGATCTTTCACTATGGAAACTATCTTCAATTTCAGATGAAGGATTAGTAGAAATTGCTAAGGAGTGTCATCAGTTGGAAAAACTCGACCTTTGTCAAATCCCAAATATATCCAACAAATCTTTAATGGCGATTGCAAGAAACTGCCCTAACCTCACAGAGCTATCGATAGATTCTTGCTCAAATATCGGAAACGAAGGCCTTCAAGCGATCGGTCAAAGCTGCCATAACTTGAAGTCAGTATCAATAAAGAACTGTCCGTTAGTTGGAGATCAAGGAATTGCTAGTCTATTGTCATCAACAAGCTTTTCTTTAACGAAACTAAAGCTACAAGCATTGAACGTTAGTGACATGTCGCTTGCTGTTATCGGGCATTATGGGATCGCAATTACTGACTTGACTTTCACCGGTCTTTGTAAGGTAACCGAGAAGGGGTTCTGGGTTATGGGAAACGGTCAAGGGTTACAAAAGCTAAGGTCTCTAACAATCACCTCATGCTATGGGCTTACTGATGTCGGTCTTGAAGCAGTCGGCAAAGGCTGCCCGAATCTGAAACAATTTTACCTTCGAAAATCTGCACTTTTATCAGACAATGGGGTTGCTTTGTTTGCTAAATCGGCTGTTTCACTAGAGATCCTGCATCTTGAAGAATGCCACCGTGTCACTCAATGCTGTATCTTTAGTGTGCTCATAAACCCTGAAACCAAATTGAAAAGTCTCACTGTGGAGAACTGTCTCGGAATCAAGGATTTAACTTTTGGAATTCCGTCCTCTCGCTGCAATTCCCTGAAATCTTTTTCTGTCAGCAACTGCCCGGGGTTCGGAAACAATAGTTTGATGTTATTGGGTCAGCTTTGCCCCGAACTTCAACATGTTGAGCTAAACGGGCTTCATGGAATCACCGACAACGGGTTTACTCAACTCATCAACTGCTGTGAAGCCGGTCTAGTCAAAGTCAACCTTAGCGGTTGCATCAATCTGACCGACAACATAGTTTCTGAATTATTAAAAGTGCATGGTGGGACACTTGAGGTTCTAAATCTTAACGGTTGCAGATCCGTCACAGACGCAAGCATGGTCGCCATTGCATCCGACTGTTTATTACTTACAGAACTCGATGTTTCCGGATGCACAATCACTGATTCTGGGATTTCAGCCTTGGCTTGTGCAGTACAATTGAATCTTCAGATTCTCGCTATTGCAAGTTGTGGTCTAGTATCAGATAAGAGCTTACCTTATTTGGGGAAGCTAGGTGAGACACTTGTCGGACTGAACATTCAGCATTGTCACGGTATCAGCTATTCCTCAGTTGGTCTTATAGTTGATCATCTTTGGAACTGTGATATCCTTTCCTAAAATGGGAAGTCGCCAAAAGTACTAGAGTCGAGTTTTTCATAGGTCCTGTAACAGGTTGCTCAGCAATCAAGGAGTTGGTTCTAGTTTTTCCGGGGATTCGGCTGGTACCTCTTTTTTTGCAGTTAATTGCTTAGCGATTAACTGCTATAAGAATTTTTTGGCCTTTTTGATGAAGGTCTTTTATTCTTCACAGCCATATATCCTTGAGAATCCCGACACTTTCTTCTGGTTGTTTGAGACACCTTTTGCAATGGTCCTAGACATGTTTTAGCTTTATCGTGAAGCTTTATTATCGAGTATGTGTCATTTCACATGTATGATTTGTTTTTATGTCATTCTAGTATTGTTGTCGGGTCGGTAGATATTGATCGATCTTGCATAGATTAGGTTACATTCAGGGCACTGGTGCCTTGTTTTTGGTGGGCTTTGAGCGTGACAGCAAGTTATTTGGTTGTCATGACAACCCATTTAGGGTTGTTTTTTCATTTTTCCGAAGCTTCACATTTTTTTTTGTAACCTGTCAGGTATGTAATGGGAGTCGATATCTGCCTCAGTTTGTATTGTACTTATGTATTGTGTAATAAGTCACATAAATTTGTATTGTGTAATAAATGAAATAAATCTGTATTGTGTTATATTCCCTTTACTTTGTTATGTTGTCTTGGTGACGACTGCTCATTTTGAAGCTATATATACCGAGTTAGGGAGGCAATTTGTGTCGTGTTCAGCAATTGGTGGGTTTGATTTGATGGGTTGGCGGATTCATATATTTCAACCCTAACTCGACTTGTTTAGCTAATTGTGTCGACACTGCAACCTCACCTTAATTATAACATGTTAGTCGTGTTGATATGTTATAATTAAAAGGAGCACATTGAACATTAGAAGGTGAGTATTAGAACCATTTTAACTAACACGCTTTATATTTAGGTATGGTACTCCGTATAAGCATAGACTACAGTGAAATGCTTAGAAAGATTTTCACTTGGAAAGTCTGATGGTCCATAAGAAATAAACATGATATAGTAGGATTGTTTTTTGATAAATGGCTGTGATTACATAACGTTTAATATATGATGTTTGAATTTACTTTTAAACGGGTTAATGGGGTTCAAATCGGGTCAAAAAACTCAACCCAAACGTAACCCATCTATTAAACATGTTATGTCAACTCATTCACAAACTAAACCGGTTTAGCTTAAACCCCAACTCTTATAACGTGTCGAGTTAATTTTCGTAACGTTCTTGTGTCAAGTTAATTTTCGTGCCGGTCTTGAGTCAAGTTAATTTTCGTAAACTGAGTCGCTCATTTGCACTAATTTTTATAACGACAAAATGTATAATTATTTCGATTAAAAATATTATAGCTAACTTCTCAACCATATCAATAACGGAGGTTAGCAATAAGTTCACAAGAGGTTTATTCTGATTTTGATCAAAGCCAAGCATTTGTTGTGTCTCAAATGTTGAACGGGACGAAGAAAGTGGAGATAATATGTTTTGGAACATATAAAGTTAGATTTGTTTTTGAGTTTTGTACCGTAATCAAAGTGTTCTACTGTTTTTCAGATGACTGGGGAGCATAATGACTGCAACAGGTTTTGTATTATGTTTGAAAGTTTCTCAGATGACTGGGGAGCAAAATGACCACAAAAGGTTTTGTATTATGTTTGAAAGCGTATAAGATGCAAATGAAGCTATAAATGATAGAAACTTAACAATCTGATATCAATGCGACAAGAGTCTTGACTACCAACACAGTTCCAAGCGTCTGTCAAACTAAGATTTGAAACAGACAGACTTCGCACCAGTTTCTTGATAATTAGTAAACTAAAGCACATTCGATTACAGTTCTGGAATCAATTGTTCAAAGGAGAAACTAAGCATCCAATGCTCAATAAGGGCAAAATGGTCACACCACCATACTCGAAAAAGCACGACAAAAACACTTACCGAACTTTGTAGGCAGCTGAATATGATTTAAACAATGGCATAAGATTTAAACAACTCCTTTAACTTGCAACAAAAGAAAGTGTCTCCACCTCAAGTTTTCAGATGATGCCTCTGTTTATATACTTCTGAGGGCGAAATTGAACTGACAGTGCAGCGAAATACATATTCTCATCGTTTCAGTTGGCTAGCACCACTGCCTCCTCAACATGTGATGAATCGTTATTCGGTTGAGTTTCAAGTTCCTTTGTTTCACTGGACGATACTGTAATTTCGCGTGGATGGACTTCTTTTCTGCCTTTAGAGTCGGAGGGCAATTTGGTCTTTTCAGAAGGTAGCTTAGGAAGAGATTTCCTTATCGGTTTCTTTGCAGGAACAGCAGAAACACCTTTAGCGCTTGGTTTGTTGTCTAGCGATTTCTTTGCATCCAAACTTAGTCGAGCAGAGATAGCAGGTCGGAAAGTATTAGCACCATTGGCTTCCATCTCTCCTGTTGGAGAGTCCTTTTTCCGTCCAAGCTTTGGTGATTTGGGTCGTGTTGTGGGTATCTACATCAATCAGAACCATTTGTGTCATATGAAGAGGACAAATATAACATGAGTTCTTACCCATTTAGCTATTTCATAACGTTAGCCAGTCTGACATATTTTTGTTCCCTTCACCAATCAATGATTTTAGTCTGGTATGACATACAAGTAATCCAGCACCAAAAATGTTTTTAATGGTGGTAATTGGGTTTGTGCTTCAAAACTTTATGATCACTTTTACAGGTTTTTGATAAAACAGAACTTGCTACTGATTATATTATTATCTAGGGGCCAAATGTTAAAGAATAAGTTGCAAACCAACTTTAACAAAACTGATATGCGGTAAAATAAGATCACATTATTGTCCCTTCTTTTATCTTAGTTTGCCAGACTTTTACTCCTATCCCCCAGAGTTGCCTCACAAGAATGGCCCCTTTGGTCATTTTAAGTGCTACTTTCTTACATGATACGGATTTGCCAATAACACTCTAATAGTTCATTGTTTTGATTATTCCTACTTTAAAAAACAAACTAGATCAAACACACGATCTCCAACAAGTTCTATTACAACTGATTTTTTCATTTATTCATATAATCACTTTCTAAAAGCACATGTAAAAACTCCCTCGATCAAATATGAAACAAATATTTGTCAAGCTACTTGCCTAGTACCATATATACGTTTAATTTCGGTTTCCTTATTACAAATATTTAGTGAACAAACTACTATCAATTTTGAAATTTATAATAGGTTGTTCACCCTTTAGTGATTTATAGACAAAGTGTGACACCTAATAACATATATAAAGAGTAGTAAATAGTATTTTGTAGCAAAGTTACCTTCTTTAACTCTGTCTTAGTAGGGGTTTCATGATAAAAACTCGGCATAGGTGTTGCTTTGAACATAAGGCTCTTCCTTAACATTTTAATCTCAGCTTCTTGATGTTCCTATTGCAATAGAAAAAGAGATGTAAAGTACATAAACTTCTTGTTGTAGTCAACCGCCATGAGGTCTTGACCTATTAATATGCAGCTTATAATCAAACATACCTTGCTTTTCGCTTGCATTGTGTTTTGTTCTTCTTCTTTAGCATGGATCTTCTCCTCAAGCTTTGAATAGAACTGCAAATACCATATAAGTTCCAAGTTTTCAAGAGTGAATCGCACTTATATGACCCACAAAGTCAAAATTCATATTTCCTACCTCTTTGTTTTTGGCTCTTTCATTACACCTGAAGCTAAAACTATAGGCTGGCAGGGTGCCCAGTCTTTGACTTCTCATCTCCTGTTGTGGAGCTTCTATTCAAATAATTAAGGGTAAACTAAGCATCATGAAGTCCTACTTTGACTTTTTTATTTTAACTTTTTGTCCAACAAACTGAACTGAATTTTGAAACTGATATAAATAAGCATTTTTTGCAGAAACAAACATCGGTGAGATCAAATGGAAAGTAACTATTATAATTCTGAAAAGAACCAATGTTGAAACTATATATAGACGATAAGTATTGGTAGATCGAAGTTTGATGTCAAACTTGGAAGAAGTAAGTATGATAGTTACTTTATTTACTTACTTCTTCCAAGCTAGTGGCAAAAATATGATAGTTACTTTAAATCACGGAGATGGTGATGCATTGCAACTAAGTATCAAGTTTGAGCATGAAAATAAATAGATTTGACATAAAAATTCAAACGTGTTGAAACATGAGAGTATACTAAAACGACTGTGACAACTAGGATACTCAGAAGAATGTGCTCTTCCTTCAGTCGTGCTTCCATGAACTGTTTTCGCTGACTTAACCTTACTTTTCTCCCTGTATTAAGTGATAATGTCACTTCATGTATTAATTAACAAAAATAAAGATAAATCATAATTTTAGCCTAATTTGATACACTTTTAATCCAATCTCACAAGACGCGTCCCCTTTTCTCATAAGTATTTCATTGTGTCATTTTATGCATTAAAAATAATCAGAATTTATATGAGAGGTTGATTTGTACACCATTTCTTTTCGTACACCACTAACTTTTTCGTTTTGACCTAATACCCTCATACTAAAACTAGTAAACCACTATCAAGAGGTGGTTAATGGTATTAAGATCTAATCCGGAATTGTTACTTGTGTGTATGGCAAAAAGAAATGGTTTACAAATCACCTTCCATTTAACAAATACTCAAACAAAGAAAGCACATCCAAATATTGTTGCCCGCAACCAGTTTTGTTACATCTGATTATTTAAAATTCACATAATCACTTACTTCCTCCTTAAACTAGGGAGCCAACATTTTCAAATAAGCACAAAGCTCAAATTCACAAAAAGCTAGTAGCATAGTTTAAGATTAAAGAAAAGCATTACTTGACACCTTCAGACTGCACCACTTTTGCAGTTGACGTTAAGGATTCCGACTTTCCATGCGGCTGAAGTACACATATAGCCAAACGTTATCGTCCCGTTATTATTTATCGTTATTCAAGAGACACTTGTCAATCTCTAAAAGGAAGTTAAAGTACCTTAGAAAGAGGGGCCTTAACTTGAACCATTGCCGGTTTTGATTTGACACTCTTCTTCTCAACAGGGACTGATCCACTTTTAGCAGAAGTAGTTTTCTTTGCACCATTAGCGTTTATTTTGTTTTTCTTATCATTTTTAGCTTCCACACCGTTGTCGGTGTCGTTTTGACATTTGGGTTGAGCTGATACAGCAGTGTCTTTTACTTGGAGTTCCTGAAAGTAAAGTAGGCATCTACTCTTTAGCACTAATCTATCAAGGAAAATCGTCAAACTTTAGCAATGTGGTTATCAAAAGACAAACTTGATAAAACAGTGACAACTAACAAACTTGAAAGTTTGCTTGTTTGATCAAAATCTAGTAGCTAAAATCGTTAACAGGAGAATGAATAATCATACTTATCAAATTGACTTAAAGTATAGCACACTGTAACATATCATACTAAAATCTGCACTTCAAAATAAACCCTTTTAGTACCTTAAAACCATCAAGATCGTTGCTTTCTTCAACTTGTTCAGCAAACGGCTCGCTAGAATTCTGTCCTTCTTTACTTTCAGAGTTATAATTAGGAATTCTGGCTACGATTTCCATAGAATCATCTTCCTCATCATAGTTCGAAAACTGATCATTTTCCGCATCATGAGTAGTCCCATTTCCAGACCTTAACCGTTATATCGTCAACGTCCGCCATAGCTACAAGTATCAAACTTTTAGTCAAACAACTTGAAGACTTATACCATACTCTAAAAAACACATTAACACCTATTATTACACACATCAACCTATCTCAAATGACTCACGAAAATTCGAAATCTACCACTAACAAAAAACGCCAAATCCAAACCAAATTAACCATCAAAGCAATGTATGTACTCAACGCCTCATCATTTAAACTAGTTTTCAGTTAACAGGCATTTACTCTCTGCTAGATCCAACCGATACAACAACACGACATCAGATTCAATCAGAAAACCTAATTTACACTCTTTATTTCATCATTTCCCACACATTTGAATCAAATCAAATGAAGATCAAATTTTTCCATCAAAACACAAATCCAAACAAAAACAAACACTAAAAAACAACTAAAGATTCATCAAATCAACAAAAACACTAAAATACTACAAACAACTACCCACAACTAGATCTTCAAGCAAATTAACAGATCCACAGTTACATCTACTTAAATCCAAAGATTCAACATACCCACATCATATTGTACATTTATACATAAACCCTAAACAGATTCAACAATAAAAAAAGCACACATTTCAAGAAAATGGTGACCACTTACCTCAAGTAAGTAAGTAAGTAAATATGAAACAAAGATCTTTAGAACATGGGATCAAAAGGGTGTCTTTAAAATGACCATAAGAATGGATCTTTGGATTAAATTAAGAATCTTTTTTTGGTTTCAAATGTAAAAGGGTTTGTGTTGTGTCTGTGTCTTTGTGTGTGTTGTGTGACAGCGGCTTTAAAAAAATTAAAATCTTTTTATTTTTTATTTTTTTTAAATTTATTTCAGGGCAGTTAATAAAATGTGTAATAAAAAATGTTGAGAGAAAATATAGGGATAAAAGAATCTTGGTGGAGCGTCGGTGATTAATCTTAACTGCTGTTATTAATTTAATTTTTATTATTTTATTTCTTTTTTATTTAAGATTATTTGAGGACAAAAAAATCTTTTACATACCAAAGGGATCAATCTCCATCTTCCATTTTTATAAGATCTAATAGATGAGTTTAATCTCAACAATTAAAAAAAATATACCATTACGACGAGCATTTAATTATCTTTTTATAGATAGGCACTTTGATATACTTTCGACAAAAAAAAAAATCGTATTTTTCACGTTTTTTTTTAAGTTTTTTTCGTTTTTTTACGTTACTGAAATTTACATGAAAAAATCATATATGATTTAACACTAATTTGAATACCACATGTGATATTAGTGTTAAATCACATATGATATGTATATCATATATGATTTATCATATATGATTTATCATATATGATTTAACACTAGTATCACATATGATATTACATATCATATGTGATTTAACACTAATATCACATGTTATCTTCAAATTAGTGTTAAATCATATATGATATTTCATGCAAATTCCAGTTTCGAAGAAAAACGAAAAAAAAAGACGAAAAAACGTGAAAAAAACGATTTTTTTTTCTTTTTTCGAAAGTATATCAAAGTGCTCGTCTATAGAAAGATAATTAAATGCTCGTCGCGATGGTGTAATTATTTTTGCTTAACGATTAACGGTTTAAGAGATATTTAAATTATAAAAAATAAGTGAAATAATAAAATGTTTTTAATCTCAGCCATTGATTTCTTTTTAGATGGATGGTGGAGATGAGTCCTTTGGTATGTAAGAAAAGTTTGATATGTAAAATAATTCTCCTCTGCGGATTTTAATTTGGATTTACATAAAGATGAAAGAAACGAGCAACTAATTATGCCGCTAGTCTTTTTTAAAATGCAAAAGTAAATTTATATTAACTTTCAAAGATTTTGTACAACAAAAAGGATAACAAAGCTGAATTGGACATATCCAAAATAGATATAAACTAAAACAATAATACATCTGATATGCACAATACTATCTAACTAC
>OU343222.1:163061743-163133292 GCA_910596185.1 Chrysanthemum makinoi | reverse complement strand
GGCAAATAAAAGGCCATAAATACTAACTAAAAATTATAAAAAAATACTATGATGAAGACAATCAACAGAATGACAAATATCCAAAAGCACAAGTCTTCACTCCTAATATTAAGTCCCTCAGAAATTCACAAGTTTATTCAAAAAATGGGTTTCTAATGAAATTTGATTTTTAATTGTAAACAAGTTTGACTTTTGTGGACTTTGGGATGATCTTAAGGACTGAAAATGTTGTTTTAGGTTATAATGAAACTATAATAAGCCACTAGACAACTCTTGCAGCAAAATGGTTGAGTTTGGCCATACAAATTCCCCAAGTTGGATTTGTTATGGTACTAACCAAATGATTTTGACCTTTTAACTAATAAGTACCGGGTTTATATGATATAACTAACCTATATAGACCTAATTAAACATGTTTCAACAGCAAATAACAACAATAACACACTAGATTCCACAGATCACACTAAATCCAAACACTCTTTACGGGACTGATTTTTGATTTAGAAGAAATCCAATGATCTAGTCCATAATATCAATGAAAAGGTAGTAATATGATTCCGAGAACTTATATAAGCACAAAAACACAAATAGTTACAACTAAAACACAACAATCAAGATTGTGCTAAATTAGCAGTTATATATGAAATATTGAGCAATGAAAGATTTTAGCAAACAAGTATGAGATCTTTCAACTCAAATCATCTTCAATACAAAGAAATGAACATAAAAAACTAAAAGCAAGTAAAATAACCAAAGCTATAGTAATATTCAAAAAAAAAAAAAATAATAAAGCCACAAATTGAACCAAGGCTAGAATAGCAACTGAACCAGGGCTCAGGGACACCATCCTATTACTCCCCTTGGAGTTCTAAACCCATAGCAATCCAAAAGATACCTTGCTCCAATGTTTCTCCTTTATTCAACTGATTTTTTATTTTATGGCTATTTATTTGTATTTTTGATATTTTTAGTTAAACTGTTTTTACTGCATAAAGTAAAGATAATTAGTGAGTTAATTTGAAGAAACATGAAATGAAACTACACATTTGACAGATATGGACTTGTCAAATTCACTCAAAATTGCTAAAATGAAATCAAACTTGTTAATGAAATTAATACTTGAATAGGATTAGATTACATTAAAAAACTTTAACAATACAACTCAGTGAAAATACACTTGAATTTAATTTACACTACCTACATGTAGAAAGCTAAAAACTACTCTACTTCTTCTTCTCGAGCTTTTTTTCTTTATAGAGTCATTTTAGGTTATCCTGACTTCTTTCAACTTTTTCCTTCTAATCATGGCCATTGAATGCGCTAATCAATCAATCCTAGCCATCAAAATTCAATTTGCGCAAAATATCTCATGCCGGTGTAGGGGAAGTGTTGAGGATGAAGCAATAAATGCTTCTTGGTTTGTTGTGTTGGAGGGGATGGTTTGGGGAGGGATGAGCTGGAGGGTGCGTGGGTGTGAGGAAGCGAGAGGTATGGAGGGAAAGCGTGTTTTGGTTTTGGTCAAACCTCATTGACTGGGAATTATTTGAGTCCGCTGGTTTGTAGTAGTATCACAAGGACCATAATTGCAATTTAGCAATTTTTCGAGGACCGATCTTGCCCATTTTCCAAAGTTATCAATAGGACCAAACTTGCCAATCTTTAATAGTACAAGGACCACATTGAATGTTTTCCATTTTATTCCACCAGTGGACCAAATCATAAAGTTCAAAGTAGAGGGACCATTTTTGTAAATTTTCAAAACTTTCACCAAAGGACTAAATATGACAACTTATGATTTCAAAAGGACCTTTGGTGGCTTTTCTTAAAAACAAATGCTCGGACTGATTTTGACAACTTTTGAAATTTGGGGATTGAACTGCAATTATGCAAACTTTGTTCGCTTTTCAACTGCTTTTTACTCATTTTGCATCTAAAACATATAAACACAATTCTGGAATATTTCAGATTTTGATGCCTATTTGAGTGTTTTTAAACGTTTTGCAGTTCAGATTTGACTAAAAATGATGAGTATTTACACACTCATCAATCCCCACACTAAACTATTGCTAGTCCCTAGCAATCTTTTGAAAAATTAATGGATTTCATCTCTTTACCAAAAGCCATTACTTCTCGAGTAGCCAATTGTTTTAGTTCAAGTAAGAACCTTGGTACAATGATAACCAAATGATTTTGAGCAAATCACCAGCTTTCAACGGATTTGATTTTTCTTTACGAAGCCGCCGCTTCGGACTAGCCAACGCTTTAGATAAATTATCAATATTATCTTTGGTGAGTCATTACCAATTATGGTTTTCAACCTTTTACCACAAGCCATAAACTTGGGGGCTAGCCAACTCTTCACTAATTAAAGATATGGTGAAATAACACCATACAATTTGGGCAAATTGCAAGCCGCCATCTGACTGGGATTTACCAAGAGCCGATTCTTTCCTAAGATTAGCGCAGAGATTGCCAATACTTTGTTTATTAGACATGGCGGATCGATAATCGTAGTCGGTAAGTGCAAAACACTTACTCCAAAAAAAAATTTTGCCAAAATGGGATTGGGTGGTATAATTACATGATAAAATTCTTGAGAATTCCCCCACACTAGAAATGAATATTGCCCTCAATATTCAAAGTACCGGCGGTTATGCCAAAACATAGAACGTAAAAGGGAAATACTACGGCCATATATTTTGTGAAGATTTTTTTTTTTTTTTAAATTAGAAAACTTATATACAACAAATGGGGCAACTCCCCCACACTAGGGGTAAGTGGTACACACGTGAAAACCCATGTTTAACTCATCGCTTTTGATTACCGAAGTCGCTAGCCCGACTGACCCCCGATTCAATTGTTCTTCAGAGCAGGGAAGAACAATCTCCATCGGACTTTCATTCAAGATGGTTGGACAAACATTTGAAGCACGTGAAAGTTCCATCCACCGGATGAGATATATTGCACCCGCCAACTGGTACATGGAAATGCCGGGGTCAAAGATGGTATCTTCACTCCCGAATGAGTGAAGAAGAGAAGAAGTCACGGGATAGGTGAAGAAAAGAAAGAAAATCATGATGAAAATCATGAGTAACTCATCTTCATCCATATAGAGAATCCATAATTTGTATATGAATCTCATCATTTAGCTCACGTGATCAAGACAAATCTCGGTGTGTCATGATCAAAGTGGAAGTTGATATGATGAGTTCACCCAACTCCTCAAGAGAATCAATCACAAGATGTAAATCTGTGAATTCTTGTTCCATCAGACTCATCACTATCCTCAACTGTATCAAAGAGTGGATTCTCGGAAATTAAAGTGAATCGTGAGTCGAATCAAATAGAGGATTAGTGAGAGTTGTTTTGAACGCCCGTGAACAAAGTGGTCAACATTCTCTATTGGATCGTTGGGATAAGAAGTGAGTAAATCATTATAAGGGAGACTTTCAATCTCTCCAGACGGGTTTCGAAATCAAAGAGACTATCGCACTTTTGATGAAAGTGGATCGATGTGAGTGAGTTCATCGGTGAACTCTCAAGAGGATCGCATGGGAGTGATGCCTCAACATACTTGATGTTTCCATAAGAAGCACAATCGTCGCTAAAATCGGAGAAAGTTTCAAAATGATCTAGAGAATACTCAAGAAGGGGAAGAGAATCACACATATGCTCAGAAGTTCCCTGTGACTCTCTTGGAATCGGGACAAGGTTCTCAACACTAGACTTTATGAATTCGTCCGATTCCTTTCAGGAACAGTGTCAAGATGCTCGTCCCCATGCCAGGAGTGAAAGTAACCTAGCTGTATAATAAAGCAGATCAGGAGTTGAGAAGGACTAGCGGTTATGGATTCTACAAGTTCCATTATTTCTCTTGCTAGTGATTCATCCATTCTTTTCTCCCCTGTATTTACCCGATGGAATCTCAACTGATGAACTTGATGAATCTTTATAAAATTGTAGAATATCAAGGGTATCTCATCATCACATCGAATGAAACGGAATCGAGAGCTAGATTTGGCTGCTTTTGTATTTCAATTAATTCCTAATAGAGTTTTCACGGCAACTGGGAATCTAATTTAGCACTCGCTTTTCACCTAACAATCTTCCATGGATTTTGATTTGGATTATCTTGGGAATGTTTACATTCCTTCAAATCTTTCACTAAATCCAAAAGATCAAGGAGAAGATTTTGAGGAAGTGGCTTAGGCTGAGGTGGTGCCTGATTCATTTGGTAATCAGAGATTGGTCATGATATTTAAGAGTCAGAATTGTTACAAGGAAATGGATTCCTTGTTTGACAATCGAGCTAAAGTGTGGACCTCCATGACTCACAAACAAAATGATTGTCGTGGTGGTCGTAATAATATGGAATTTGGTCATTTCAAAGTCCTGAGTGTTACCGAAAACTGCTATGACAAACGCGGTTCCGGGTTTGACACCCAAATTCTTGATGAGGACCTACAAAATTCACATGAATATGTCCGAATCTCATGATGTAATGGGAATAAATCTCGCCGGTCATGGTAAGAATAGGATCTTGGTTATAGAGCAGTCCATTTCCGACTCTACCATGCTAAAACTGAGACAATTATCATCATTATGAGGGCCACACACACCATTGACAACCAAGAAGGTGAGGATAAGACATAGAAAGAATCAAAAGGGTTCCAGAGGGTAAGAAATGAAGAATCAAAAGAGTAAGAGGGTAAAGAGGAATATTTTTGGTATTTTTGAAAAACATGTTGTAAAACCAAAGAATGAAAATATTTTTGTAATCGTTTAGTCAAACGAATTAACTTCATTTATAATTTTGGTTTTATATGGAAAATAAGGAAAGATGGGTAGATGCAAAACATACAATGGGTATATTCAACAATCACGATGCTTCAAATTCGAAGACGCTAAAGACACCTCCCAAAATGCCAAAATTTGATCCCTCAAGCGGTCTATCTTATTAGTCAACCACTTGTGAATGGTCAACCATAAAGTCAAACAACTGAACAAAATGCATTAAGTCCGTGAGGAGTTTAGTGTTTCCCCGTCAAGTCCCAACGAAATCAGTATATAACGAATCGTGATCGGGTGATATTGAACAGGAAAGGGGTTATGATTGATTACACTAAGGAAATTAAATCTAATAAAGACTTTGAAGTCATTTTAATTCTATATTTAAAGTTGATTAACATTTAAAACCTAAACGTCATGCTTAAATAAAATTACGTAACGTATTTGAAATAAAACGTGAAAATAAAGAAGTAAAATACCTACGGATATGGAAAATACATTTTTACAATCTTAATGATGCAAGAAAATTATTGGAAAAATAAAATTATTTTTATGACTATTTATTTAATTATTATTAATTAAAAACTATTTTTAACTATTTAATAATACCCTAAAATATAAGAAAATATGAAATAAAGCTAGAAAAGCGAAATTATGACTTAGAAAAATCTAAAATATTATAAAACTTATTTTAAAACTGAAAATATATTTATTACACTTTTTATGTATTTATTATTAATTAAAAATGATTTAAAAATACTTAAAAACTAATATTAAATAAGAAAAGGACTAAATGAGCTAGGAAAAATTTGGAAATTTTATGGAAAATCTAAAATATTATACTAAGCCTGGGAAAAATATAAAAAGTAAGATAAGCCTACTAAATGTTGGGAATAAGCGGTTTGAATAAGCACTTCAAATAAGCAAATAAGCACTAGAATGTACCAAAAGCTCAGGGATAGTGAAATATACTAAAACAAACTCAATTCAACTGAAAAACCTTAGATAAGCCATGGTCAGAAGTTTAAAGCTCAAAATAAGTCCTACAAAAAAAACAACTTTGGGACAAATAAGATGGCTCAAATAAGTTTGTCTAAATAAGCTTTATAGTGAAAACTAAAGGTGGAATCTTAGAAACGACTAGGTTTCCTATCTTTGCCCCAAATATCTCACCTAAATCTCTACTAGATAGCTAGAAATTTGCTTGCAAAGATGGGCTTCTTCACGTAGCAGGGAGGCTGTGGAAAAGAGCTTAAAAGAAGCTAGCAAATAAGCAGTTTACAACACTAACTAAAAATTATAAAAAATACTATGATGAAGACAATCAACAGAATGACAAATATCCAAAAGCACAAGTCTTCAATCCTAATATTAAGTCCTACATGAAATTCACAAGTTTATTCAGAAATGGGTTTCTATGAAATTTTGACTTTTTAATTGGGAAACAAGTTTGACTTTTGTGGACTTTGGGATGATCTTAAGGACTGAAAATGTTGTTTTAGGTTATAATGAAACTATAATAAGCCACTAGGACAACTTTTAAGCAAAATGGTTGAGTTTTGGCCATAACAAGTCCCAACAAAGGACTTATGGTACTAACCAAATGATTTTGACCTTTAACTAATAAGTAATTGGTTTATATGATATAACTAACCTATATAGACCTAATTAAACATGTTTCAACAGCAAATAACAACAATAACACACTAGATTCCATGATCACACTAAATCCAAACACTCCCTTATGGGTACTGATTTTTGATTTTAGAAGAAATCCAATGATCTAGTCCATAATATCAATGAAAAGGTAGTAATATGATTCCGAGAACTTATATAAGCACAAAAACACAAATAGTTACAACTAAAACACAACAATCAAGATTGTGCTAAATTAGCAGTTATATATGAAATATTGAGCAATGAAAGATTTTAGCAAACAAGTATGAGATCTTTCAACTCAAATCATCTTCAATACAACAAATGAACATAAAAAAACTAAAAGCAAGTAAAATAACCAAAGCTATAGTAATATTCAAAAAAAAAAAAATAATAAAGCTTACAAATTGAACCAAGGCTAGAACAAGTGAACCAGGGCTCAGGACACCATCCTATTACTCCCTTTGAGTTCTAAACCCATAGCAATCCAAAGATACCTTGCTCCAATGTTTCTCCTTTATTCAATCATTTTTTTTATTTTATGGCTATTTATTTGTATTTTTGATATTTTAGTTAAATGGTTTTTACTGCTTTCAAAGCATATAAAAGATTATAAGTAATTAAAATGAGCTTGAAGAAACATGAAACTACAACATTTTTGATTAAGTGGACTTGTCAAATTCACTCAAAATTAAAAGCAAATCAATCAAACTTGTTAACCTGAAATTAATACTTGGAATAGGATTAGATTACATTAAAAAAAAACTTTAACAATACAACTTGGAAGCTGAAAAATACACTTGGAATTTAATTTACCTACTCACGACATGTAGAAAGCTAAAAACTACTCTACTTCTTCTTCTCTCCTTTTTTTTTTCTTTATAGAGTCATTTTAGGTTATCCTTGACTTTCTGAACCTTTCCCACTTCTAATCATGGCCATTGAATGCCTTTGAATCAATCCTAGCCATCAAAATTCAATTTGGCGCCAAAAATATCTCATGCTAGGTGTAGGTTGAGTGTTGAGGATAAGAAGCAATAAATGCTTCTTGGTTTGTTGTGTTGGTGGAGGGGATGAGCTGGTGAGGATGAGCTGGAGGTAAGGTGATGGTGAGTGTTGCAGGAAAGGGCAGGTTTTGGTTTTGGTCAAACCCAGTTTGATGGGAATTATTTGAGTCCGGTTGGTTTGTAGTAGTATCACAAGGACCATAATTGCAATTTAGCAATTTTTTGAGGACCGATCTTGCCCATTTTCCAAAGTTATCAATAGGACCAAACTTGCCAATCTTTAATAGTACAAGGACCACATTGAATGTTTTCCATTTTATTCCACAGGGACCAAATCACAAAGTTCAAAGTAGAGGGACCATTTTTGTAAATTTTCAAAACTTTCACCAAAGGACTAAATATGACAACTTATGATTTCAAAAGGACCTTTGGTGGCTTTTCTTAAAAACAAATGCTTTGAGGACTGATTTTGACAACTTTTGAAATTTGGGGGATCAAACCGCCAATTATGCAAACTTTGTTCGTTTTTCAACTGTTTTTACTCATTTTGCATCTAAAACATATAAAACACAATTCCTGGAATATTTCCAGTATTTTGATGCCTATTTGAGTGTTTTTAAATGTTTTGCTCGATTGATAAAAATGATGAGTATTTACACACTCATCAATCCCTCACACTAAACTATTGCTAGTCCCTAGCAATCTTTTAAGAAAACTTAATGGATTTCATCTCTTTACCAAAAGCCATTACTACGAGTAGCCAATTGTTTTAGTTCAAGTAAGAACCTTGGTACAATGATAACCAAATGAATTTGAGCAAATCACCACTTTCAACGCTTTGATTGTTGTCTTTACGAAGCCGCTTTCCTAGACTAGCCAACGCTTAGATAAATTATCAATATTATCTTTGGTGAGTCGACACCAATTATGGTTTTCCACCTGCCTTTACCACAAGCCATAAACTTGCGGGCTAGCCAACTCTTCACTAATTAAAGATATGGTGGCTGAACACCATACAATTTTGGGCAAATTGCAAGCCGCCAACGGATTTGAGATATCTTTACCAAGAGCCGTTTGCTCTTGGATTAGCCAATACTTTTGTTTATTAGACATGGCGGATCGATAACAGAAGTCGAGTAAGTAAGTGCAAAACACTTACCCAAAAAATTTGCCAAAAATGGGGAATTGGGTGGTATAATTACATGATAAAATTCGTGAGAATTCCCCCCACTAGAAATGAATATTGCCCTCAATATTCAAAGTACCGCTGTTACAGCCGAAACATAGAACGAAAAGGGAAATACTAGCCATTATTTTTGTGAAGATTTTTTTTTTAAATTAGAAAACTTATATACAAATGGGGCAACTCCCCACACTAGGGTGGTACACACCGGTGAAAACCCATGTTTAACTACTGTTTTTGATTACCGAGTCGCTAGCTTGACTCGACCCCGTATTCAATTGTTCTTGGGGAAGCAGAGTGGAAGAACAATCTCCATCGGACTTTCATTCAAGATGTTTGTACAAACATCCGAAGCACGTGAGTTCCACACCGATGAGATATACATAGATGCACTGGCTACAACGGTACATGGAAATGCGGGTCAAAGATGGTATCTTCACCCCAATGAGTGAAGAAGAGAAGGTCACCGGATAGGTGAAGAAAAGAAAGAAAGTCATGATGAAAATCATGACTAACTCATCTTCATCCATAGGAGAATCCATAATTTCAAGATATGAATCTCATCATTTAGCTCACATCAAGACAAATCCCGTGTGTCATGATCAAAGTGGAAGTTGATATGAGTGAGTTCACCGCTAACTCCTCGTGAAGAGAATCAATCACAAGATGTAAATCAGTGAATTCTTGTTCCATCAGTAGACTCATCACTATCCTCAATCGAGTATCAAAGATGGATTCTCGAATTAAAGTGAATTCAGAGTCGAATTCAAATAGAGGATTAGTGAGAGTTGTTTTGAACGCTTCAGGAACAAAGTGATCAACATTCTCTATTGACCGGGATGATAAGAGTAAACGA
Source organism: Chrysanthemum makinoi (assembly GCA_910596185.1). Lineage (NCBI taxonomy): Eukaryota > Viridiplantae > Streptophyta > Magnoliopsida > Asterales > Asteraceae > Chrysanthemum > Chrysanthemum makinoi. The sequence continues at coordinate 163,123,802 of OU343222.1, read as the reverse complement.
TCATTATAAGGGAGACTTTCAATCTCTCCCAGATCGGCTTCGAAATCAAAGAGACTATCATCACTTTCTGATGAAAGTGACTGATGGTTGAGTTCATCGGTGAACTCCTAAGAGGATCGGGACGGGGAGTGATGCCTCAACATACTTGATGTCCATAAGAAGCACAATCGTCGCTAAAATCGAGAAAGTTTCAAAATGATCTGAGAATACTCAAGAAAGAGAATCACACATATGCTGAGAAGTTCCCACTCTTCTGGAATTGGGACAAGGTTCTCAACACTAGACTTTATGAATTGTCCGATTCCTTTCGTGAACAAGTGTCAAGATGCTCGTCCCCCATGTTCAGAGAGTGAGTGTGAACCTCGGGTGTGATAACAGCAGATGAGGAGTTGAGAAGGACTAGCAGTTATGGATTCTACAAGTTCCATTATTTCTAATGCTAGTGATTGGCCATATTTTTCTCCTCAGTATTTACCGGATGGAATCTCAACTGATGAACTTGATGAATCTTTATAAAATTGTAGAATATCAAGGTTATCTTCATCATCACCGCCAGGAATGAAACGGAATCGAGAGATAGATTTGGTTGCTTTTTGTATTTCAATTAATTCCCTAATAGTTTTCATCGGTAACTGGGAATCTAATTTAGACCGCCTTCATTCATGAACAATTCTTCCATGGATTTTGATTTGGATTATCTTGGGAATGTTTACATTCCTTCAAATCTTTCACTAAATCCAAAAGATCAAGGAGAAGATTTTAAGGAAGTGGCTTAGGGCCGAGGTGGTGCTCGATTCATTTGGCACTGTAGAGATTGGTCATGATACGAAGAGTCGTAATTGTTACAAGGAAATGGATTCCTTGTTTGACAATCAGAGCTAAAGTGTGGACCTCCACAGTACTCACAACAAAATGATTGTTGTGGCTGGTCGTGTGAATAATATGGAATTTGGTCATTTCCAAAGTCCTCGAAAGTGTTACTAGAAAAATCGTTCATAGACAAACGTGTTCCCGGTTTGACACTCAAATTCTTGATGAGGACCTCCACAAAATTCACATGAATATGTCCAATCTCATGATGTGGTAGTGATGGAATAAATCGGTGTGTCATGGTAAGAATAGGGATCTTGGTTATAGACAGTCATTTCCCGACTCTACCATGCTAAAACTGAGACAATTATCATCATTATGAGGGCCACACCATTGATAAACAGAAGGTGAGGATAAGACATAGAAAGAATCAAAAGGGTTCCAGAGGGTAAGAAATGAAGAATCAAAAGGGTAAGAGGGTAAAGAGGAATATTTTTGGTATTTTTGAAAAACATGTTGTAAATGTTAGGATCCAAATATTATTGTGTTGATGATTCGGGTGGTCTTGGGAGATCAAAATACATGTTTTCCATTTTAGAGAGAGAAAGTAGAGAGAGAGAGGGTGTTCTTGCTAGAGGTTTACACAAATGTTGAATATTAGATTATGAGAAGCACCACCCCTTCCATGGATGGAAGGGGTATTTATAGTTACAAATACACGACCTCCTATCGGCCTGTGGATCAGGTATACAGTGGGTAAAGACCTGGCCCTTCCACGGTGTTGCTCTAAACTAAACTACGCTACAAACTAACAAATAAACTACTTAATAACGTAACAAACGACACGCCTACGAGCTAACATATGCTAGACTTATAATTGGGGTGACCGACACTTTAACATAGAATTTTCTAATTCCTAACAATCTCCCCTAAGGGAGGTCACCCTATGAAATACCTTTTGCATCCTAGCATTCTATCTTGTCTTTGTTGTTCGAGTTCGTAGACATGAATTCTTCATTTCCGCAATCTTTGTGCTTTTGTAGCGATTCTTCAAAGTCCGCATAGTTTTGTACTTTGAGTGGAGGTCTTTGAACTGATCCACATCTTTGATGATCTTCGAAGCCATCGATCCACAAGAAATCTCTCCGGATCACCCTTTATTGTGTTGCCATCATGTGAAGTTGTGACTTTTGGACCGACATGCTCACACTTTTGAATCATGACATCTTTCCATCAGAGTAGCGGAAGCCTTACAGGTTCATGATATTTGCAAAGCGAAGCATAGTATGAAATATCGAGCCGATTATGTAGATATGCACCAGTCATGATTTCTTCAAATTAAGTGTGGATGCTGTGGGCATGCGGCTTTGGATTGACTCCTCACTCGATCACCGCGAACCGTCCAAATGTACCGCAAAACAATAAATACAATAAAACACACCGAAAGCGCCTTTGATCACTTTTCAATTGAGGTACGCCCACGGTTCCCGTTGATCGCATAAGTACCGCCTGTGATCGTAGGATTCCTAGAATCTCCTTGTGGTTTCGCACTGTTCTAGTTCTCAAACCGAAGCCTCTCAAAGAAGACAACATGAGTGAGTGAACCAAATGAATTGAGATTCACCGATTGATGAAAAATGATTTGAAAACAATCACGTATTGCTTGAAGAAAGAGTTTTGCAATAATGCGAAGGTTTTATGAGAAAGATCAATTTTCAATCAAAATACTTTTTGTGTTAGAGAATGAGTACATACATCTGACTAGCTAAAAGAAGAGATTCGCACATCGAACGGTTTTTCTAAAAGTATTTTTCAATCAGAGATACTTTTGTGTTTGAAAACATGAATACACATTTGATGTACTAGAGAAAAGAAGATTTGCACATCGAATGGTTTTCCAAAAGTACTCGTCAATTCCATTCCTGGACCAAGGTTGATTCAAGAATGAATCGCCCCATTGTTTCTATCCGGTTGTCACAAGCTTGATCTTTTGCAAGATTTCACATGTCACCCACCAAGAGCTTGTTTGATGTTGGCTCTAGAAGGATTTCCATCTTCATTGTGAATATTGTTACATATCACTCGAGATGTTCCGCAATACCACAAGGATAATGCGTAGGACTCTTAATATATACTTACTTTCCACATTGTGTGAAACAGAAAGTCTTCAAGAATTTTGTGTCCTAATGAGATATAGTGGATGATCTCTTGGCTCTAGACTCAATTAGTGCACATTTGGTTTCCTATGCCAGAGACTAGGAGAGGGTCTCCTTCTTCAATATCAACAAACTCTAAGAGAAAGTCGATAGATAATGCTCTGCCTCGTGAGAATGAAACAAGTCCTTTAAGAGGAACTTGAGTAGTTTGGGAAGTTGTAGTGCATGCATCATCGGGTCCATGATGTCTTGTCTTCAATACTGTTACCTTGGTAACAACCAAGAGCATATGTATTGAACCCTGCCATAAGGTTGAATTGATGGAGGGCTATTTCTTTTCACCCTTTTCACATTCATTTCATTTTCATTCTTCAACCCTTCTTGCTTACGAGACTTCATAACTAGAACCTTGTTGGGTTTATTCCGATTACTAGCCTGCCTCACCAAGACTCTTCCCATATTCCTCATTTTCTCCTTTTTCATCATACCCAAGGACTCTACACTATCTAGTGGATGTCCCCTGGGTAGATCCCTCTCCGCCCGCGGATCGTGGGAACAAATACCTAACCTAACCATCCTTATAACACCATGCATAAAGTGAATTTGGTCGGTCTTTTGGTATTGTTCATTCCTTCTTGAAACCAATTGAAAAATCATTTGAAAATCAATCAAGGTACTTGTGAAACGAGATCAAAGCATTTTGTACCTTAATAGTTTTGATCATTTAGAAAACTCCCCCAACATGTATGATTAGAAATTGTTTATCACATGGAGGCAAGAGGACTTTGAAATATTTTCTTTGATCACAATTTTCATACGAAAAAGCCATTTGATTTTCATGGTAAAATTCTCCCCCTCAATATGTGCATAGGATATTTAAAATCAATTTTATCACATAGAGGCAAGAGTTCTTTTGAAGCATATCCACAATCACAAAATCCATTAAGAAAACCATTTGAAAACTCAATCAAGGTACCTTATAAAAATCTTTTAAAAAAACTTTTGTACCTCGATGGTTTTGCTCCCCCTCAATATGTGCTTCGAGATTGGCGTTAAAGCATATAGAGAGAGCGACACACAATTGAATCAAAACGATCATTATTTATCAGATTTCATATTAAATCACAAATTCTCCCTCGATCAAAAATATCAAACCCTTTGAGATTTTGGATCCCAAGTGATTTAATAAGGTTTGGAAAAAATGGGAGAATATGGCCTGCTTTAAATACTCATAATGTTTTTGGATAAATCCTCCTCCTCAACATGTGCATTATGTATATTAAAATCGTTTGGCACATGGAGGCAGGAGTGCCTATAAAGGACTAAAACCAATTCCATTAAAACAAATTTGAGATTTAAATCACGATCTCTCCCGCGATCAAAAATTTCAAACCATTTGAGATTTGTAATCCCAAAAGATTTAAATTATTTTAGAAAATTTTAGGAAAGACGTGCAAGATTTAATTCAAAGATGATGAGATAGGAATGATTTTAAGACATTAAAGATTGTTAGTGTCTGGTATGATAGTTTTAAGAGATCTTTAAGTAAAATAAAACAATTTCACAATCAAACAAGAACAGAAAAAATTTCATTTTGAAAGACCTTGATTCAAAATAAAAATCATACTATGACATAACATTAAATCTTTATATCACCACATTATAACGTACAAATCGGAACTTTTGTGAAGAAATATCATTTGAAAATATTTTATTTTAAATCACTCTCCCCCTCAAACCATGACAGAAGTCAATAGTTGAGTGACTTAGGTTTTGATAAAAGAAGTCCTGATTTTTAAAATTAAGTTCAATTTATTTTCAAAACAATATTTTCCATTTTCAAAACAATTTAATCAAATTATTCAAAATTGTTTATAAATGGTATCCTGCACAAAGATATCGCTAGGTGGTTGAGAAGCTTCGTTGTTGTTGCCGTAGGGCTTGGAAGAAAACCGCCTCTGATGCAGTGAGACTTCTTCTTTCGTTGCATTTTGAATGCCAACCGAGGTCAAATTAAGCTCCGCTTTCAATCAATTAGAAGAAAACCATCTTGATAATGAGACCTCTACGCTGCATATATGCCAACTCTACGAAGTCCAATTAAGCTCCGTTTCTTCATTTGTCAACCCAAGATATAGTTACCCTTTCCTTACGGCATCCAAACATCATATTATGGGATCCGATCGACATTCTTATACCAAGATACCGCATACGCTAGTGAACACACACATGATATATGGTGGTCGACATCACCCAAACAACAATCGACTAATAAAAGTCAATGCAACATATCAATCAGATCATTTAAATGTATGGGAATAATGTGTTCATCAAACTATAATCATCTAATCCTAGCAATCATATCCTAGGCACCTAGTCCTTCAACATAGGTTAACATCATTTTTAATTAAGCATATTAGGATAATTAAGAAAGCTCGTTAGATGATATAGATTTGAAAACATTATCCCCCTCAATCCATGACTCATTTCTATGAAAAGTTTAAAAGCTACCGTCATAGATTGAGTTTGCAAATTTAATAAAAACTCAAACCGATTGTTGTTAAAGCAACTCATTTTTCCACCATTTTGAAAACAACAAATATTTTTCTCAAGAATTTTAGACGGAAAAACATTTGTAGGACAACGAGTCTTTCGACATACTTTCCTCAAATTGTTTTAGGATAAGTGCACGAAATATTTTGAAAATAGTTTACCGTGACTTTCCTTTCTTGAAGACGTCGCTATCTCAAATAATAGCAAACCATAGTTTAAGCACGGTTACAATAAGTAATCGCAAGCCATTTTTGAAGCGCGTTACATCGAAATAACTGTAGCCATCATTCAGCTTCGGTTACACCAAATAACTGTAGCCATATTTTAAGACATGTTTAAGAAAGAATATTTACACCTCCTTGCCAACTTCATCTATGGTCCTGCCATTATTGAATGACATTTCTAAGCGTAGATGTATATGATACAGAAGACATGTCATAGAAAAACATATTTTTGGTATTTTGAAATTTTTCCGATTTTTATGGGATTTTGTTGATTTTATATTTTTCTATTTTCTTTTTCTTGGTTTTATATTTTTCTATTTTCTTTTTGTTGGTTTTATATTTTTGTATTTTGTTTTTCGAATAAATATTTACAAGGATAGAATAGATGATATAGATAAGAGGATGATGATACGAGTACCATGATAAAAATATCGAAAACCTCGCTGTAGAAGATAGAAGTCATCATCTCTTAAACATTCACCACCAAAGCTTTTGAGGCTCTCAATCGGAGAGAAATTGAACCATCCGAAGTGAGACTCCGCCCCAAACCGAAAATCCTTTGATGAGCATCAAGCTCTATTTCAAGCCTTAGCCAAAGTACGCAGAAGCACACCATTATCATAAATCCCGCTCCTTTAAGACCGATAATCGAGAATCTCCGCTCGGTTATATCATCCATAAGAACGAAATGTATCATCCCACATAAATAATCTTCTCAAATTTCATAACCATTGAAGTCCGAATCAATCCATTCCAAAAGGTGTCAAGAGACCACTTCCCAAGTAGTTGAATTGATGCAAATAATCTCTTAGACTAGAGCTCACGAACCCGAATACACATACCCGAAGACAAAGAAACTTATACCATCGAGTAGCAGATTAAGTCCAATAGCCAAAGAATAACCCCGATGTATACTTTCTCCCCAAGAAAGTGTATGAAGCTCAAGAACCCGGCACCAATGCCCAAAGAGAGAAAACCGATAACATTGAAGAAGGCCGAATCATCGATTATCTCTCGGGTGACAATCTCTGCGGATGTCAACTCCGAATAAGTGATTATATCTCTGAATCACGATTAAGCCCTCATGAGATAAAATTGAAGGCCCCTAATGTACACAATCTTCCTTCCGATGAATGCGATAGCATCATCATACACTTGTGTACCTCTTTTATCATCGAAACTAACTCTTTCATCTCTTCCCCACATAGTTGGAATAAAAACACCTAACGCCATGAGTCAAATCTTGAGTTTCTCATGTAATGACGATAGTCTTCCCAGGATATCTTCAATCACTTAGAAGTATTAAGCTCGTCAAGATTACTGCGCGATAGATGTGTGTCTCCTTTCCCCTCTGGTTTAGACACTTGAGAACCACCATCAAAGCCAGATACTAGAAATTTGTTGAGAAGATCGCTTGAAGTCTTTGTGAGAATCAACATGTTGAATAATAACGTGAGCAAGTCTAATTAGAGATTATATTTGGCATTTCAATCTCCTCCAATTAGTGCTCTCCCTAAACCGACAATCTGTTTGATAAATTCCGAATAAGAAGAAGTCTTTTGATAATCACATGCAACTCGCCTTTTAGTCTTCTAACATATAGCAGAAAATGTAGAACCGATCAGAGACTCACCTTCTTCTAGATTGTCGGTTGGGGAATAGATAGTTAACATCTTCTTTACACCAAAGGAATTCCCGTTAACTTGTAAATAGCAAATCCTCAATTAAAAATCCCTTCCAATCAAACAAGAAATGTAAAGATGTTCATCAAAGAAATCACAAAGAACTAGAAGCACTTTGTCATTTAATCATATCGATTGTGTGAAGATGTCAACCAACAGATCTTAGAAGAAACTACATGTGAAGATGACCCGATAAGAAGAAGCTCGGTTCTTACATGAGTTTAGAGTCGTATGACCATTTATATTCTCAAATATCAATCAACAATGCAAAAAAAAAAATTCACACTTTTCTCCCTCAAGAATTGCATACGGAGATGCCATTCTTGATTAAATAAGTGAAAATCATCTGAATGTTCTATTCACTTCTCCCCGCAAAATCAAGCACATGATGTCGCCATCTTCATTATAATCGGCGAGTGGAATGAGAAAACAATCGTGTAGCCGGTTCACTTGATGACCGGGCGCATGGAAAGTATGAAGCATGTTGATGAGAATGGTCACAATAAGAAGATTTCTTCTTCGTAAGATAAAGCGACCGACGCATACTTTTCTTTCTTTAGAGAACGAGGCATGAACCGACGTGTTCATACGCCATAAGAAGATTTTCTTCGTAAGATAACGCGCACCAAACGCATACATTTCGAGTACGAGGCCTGAATCGATGTAGCAGGCGCATAAGAAGATTTCTCTTCTTTCAAGATATGCGCACAAAACGTATACTTTTCTTTGGAGAAGCAGGCATAACTGTTGTGTTCATACGCCATAATCTCTTTCTGACTCTCTTAGCAAAACATGCAATCATTCCCATTATCATTCCAGAGGCTATTTGTCGTGACGGTGATGGAGAAAACCCAATATTATGAATTTGACACAGAGTAAACTAACCGAACTCGTGACTTAAACTTGCACATATGTAACAAAGAGCGGTGCCGAGAATTCATGCTCCATTGAATCTCTTAAGTACTCTATACTCTTCAACCAACCAACCATCAAGTAATAGACGTACATTACCTCTTGAAAATCCACAATTGAATGTGACATTGAGCACTACAACGTAACTCCTTTAAGTGATAGTTATTTTGTGGTGGTAAGAGCCCAATTCCCCCAAGTGGTAAAAGAAGAAGTAAAAGCCACCCAACAATAACTAGATTTCCAAGTCTTCATTTTTGATAATAAGCTCGAACAAGGATCATGAAGAATCTTCATCCATCCATCCCCGATACCTTCGGATACTAAGTACATCGTGATAAATCACTTCAACGCCAAATAAATAATATGAATTAACGCCGTTGTCACATCTTCCGAATCGCTCAAATCTAGCCTTCTTTGACATTTGAATGAACTTTGATAATGGTTTCATCCCGACCATGGTTAAAAGCATAGAACCTCGTAAAACCAAGCAATAACCAAACCGCCATGACGAATATCCAAACACACATCCAATTTATGAAGTACACCCTTTTATCCTTTCTTCAAAATGTAACCCGTAACACCAAAGATCGGAAGATCCAGCATTACACTTCTTCTCCAAGATGGTTCCATCATTACGGGATTTTATAACTCTATGGTTTAAACCAAGAAATAGTTTCTTTTCAAGGATTTTACAAAACCAAGAATAAACCGTAAGATAGATCCGAAATGTACTTTACTAATACGAGATGTTTCCATTGTCACGGGATTTTACAAGTCTATGATTTAAAACGAGAAATAGGTTCTTTCGCGGGATTTTACAAAATCAAGACAAAAACCGTAAACAATGTCAAACTTGTGTAATGACACTTTGGTTTCAATGAATATCTGTTTTAAGGAACATGCAAAGGTTCATCAACGGTTCATAATCCAACATCATCAACAACCATCCAACAAACACTTTGGAAAACACATCATTCACGCGATTCACGGTTAATGTAGTGACAACACGTGAAGTAGACCGATATGCCAAACTTGATCATGAAGTGAACTTCCCCATTCGTTACTTAAACTTGTACTAACTCGTGAAAGAAAACTGTACCCAATGTACAAAACCTCTTGACATTCTCAACCGAGTGAGACATCAGTGATAGTTACTTTGTGGGTTAAGCGAGAAAGAATCACAAACGTAACTAAATAGCCAAGTCTTTATCACACTTTATAAATGCCCAAACAAGTCATCTTCGCGGAATGGTAGAAAGAAGGAAGATGAAATGTGAACGCGTCCGAAAATCTCACTTCAAATCCAAATAAGAGATACCGTCCATACAACCCGTAGTCAACGTTTTCAATAAACACTTCACGCCGTGACACAATATTCTTCGTGAAAATGTATACATCAAAGTATCACATTGCCTAACCCGACACGTAATCTTATCATCACATCAAATCATCATCAACACTCAATTTATCAAATCTCATAAGAACGATCAACCATGAAAGCCCATCGATCAACATTCTAATCCAAGTTGTCACATATACAAATACTCGATCCGTTCAAGCCCAAATCTACTAACTCCCTTCCATAACCGATCCATACCAAGTGAAGATTAATATCACAATTCAAAACATGTGATCCAAGATAAACGCAAAACCACACGGTTCATTGAAATGTACACAAACTCACCTGCGTGCAAAAGCAAATTGTTAAACCCTACTTAAATCACAATGTCGCTTGAGATACACATTTTAATACACATTAGTAAGAATATATCAAGACACAATAAACCACCCATAGCACATTCAGAAAATGCTACTCCTACATATCAAAGCAAATTTTGATGATCCGAGCCCATAAACTTTTCAATGTCACCCCTATTTCTTCTTCATAATGCATGTAACATACCCAACACCAATTCAGATCAATCACAAACTTACCTAAATTCTAAATATTAATACTACATACCCACATGTTACCAAACCCTAAATACTCTCTAAAACCCATCTTTTATCGAAACACCATTCACCAACAAACCCTAAAAACACAACTTATCATTCAAATTCCACATAAAAGCGTACAACAAAAATAATCCCACCATAACCTCAATTCATCAAGTTAAACGCTCCTACCAAGAAATCAGATTCACTCCTATTCTTGATAAACCTCCATCGCCAGCCTCACATAAGAAATATCATCTCACAACATCACAAGCCACAAGGACGATTTGATGTTGCTACTCACATTGGCTAAGAGGCATGGTCATTAGTCGACCTAAAACCACAGGGGATGGTTTGTGTTTGTTGAAATTGGTTATGAAGACTGACCCAAGACATAAGGTAGGTTTTATTAATTCCGATCGTTATTGTTTCATTGTAAATCGAACGAGGAAAGGAGATAATCTTGTTTCCTTCCTTGTAAAGTTCTAATAAATCCCTAAGTGAAGGTTTCCAAACAGATCTATGAGGTACAAGTTCTTTTGTGAATAGATCAAATGATGTCTATGTGTTTCAATAACCACTCACAAAAGGAACAATCCAGATTCTTGAGATCGTTGCTTTTAAATGATCTATGATGTATTTTATCTCATTTTGTGTTTAGATGAAACCTTGAGTACCAAAAATGAGATAACACTGAGATCAAGTGATATTATCTCTCTTAAATAAGAGGTCTTGGGGTGATGATAGTTGGGATGATCAATGTTATTATAATTTCTTTTGATGATTTTTTCTTTTGAGTCTTGAAGCGAATAAATGAAAAGGATAACAAATTTGTTATTTGATTTTCAATACATTGATTCGGATAGAACTTTAATGAGTATGTAATGATCGATGATGGATGAAAATATCGTGTCAAAGACCTTGGAGTCTTAATATTTCATTGTAAGACACGAAGAAACTTCTGAGATCTTTGTACATAATACTTAGTTTTGAGAACTAGACATTGTTGAAAGTAGTAGTAGGATGAGTTAGAGATGATTTGAGATGATGGTTTTCCAGTTGAATGAGTCTGCTTGGTATATGATTTCTCGCGGTTGTGGGTCATGGTGTATGGTCAAAGACTTCTTCATCCTTTCGTTCTTTAAGCGCCTGAGTCAAGTCGCCAGTGTAAGTCGCTAGTGCAACACGCTAGTGCAACCTCGCTAGCCAACTTCGCTAGTGCAACTCGCTAGCCAACTCGCTAGCCAACTCGCTAGCCAAGTTGCTAGCCAAGTTGCTAAGCTAACTCGCTACGACTTGTTAAATAACAAGTCAAGAAGCATCAACTCGCAGGTAGATTCAAAGGTATTTGGACATCTTTTTCTAACAACTCGCTAGCATGAATATATGAGATTTCCGACTAGTTTTCCGACCATGTTAATAACAAACCCGAAACATGCAAAGAAAAGGCATTGTATGACCCATTTGACCTATTCGATAACACATTGAGACTTTATGTGATTGACCATATAAAGACGAAGACCACACTTTTGTTTCTCGATTTGTTACACAAATATCGGTACAAAAGTCACAAACATATAATATTCAAGACTGTTAATAAAAACTTGAGAATAAAACAAGAAGCAATATGCTTGGACCAAGTAACCATTTGACCAAAGAGAAACAAAGAGTTGTTAAAACCAGCCACCCATAAAGAAGTAATGCCACACAAATTCACAAACCAGTAAACAAGTATCAAAACCACAACCACCATGGTACGAAACCACACAAATCACCATAACACAATAAACCTTGGCTCTGGTACCAATTGTTAGGATCCAAATATTATTGTGTTGATGATTCGGGTGGTCTTGGGAGATCAAAATACATGTTTTCCATTTTAGAGAGAGAAAGTAGAGAGAGAGAGGGTGTTCTTGCTAGAGGTTTACACAAATGTTGAATATTAGATTATGAGAAGCACCACCCCTTCCATGGATGGAAGGGGTATTTATAGTTACACAGTACACGACCTCCTATCTACCATGATCGTAGATGGGTAAAGACCCGCCCTTCCTCCACGGTGTTGCTCTAAACTAAACTACGCTACAAACTAACTATTAAACTACTTAATAACGAACAAACGACACGCCTCTGAGCTAACATATGCTAGACTTATAATTGGGGTAATCGGCACTTTAACATAGAATTTTCTAATTCCTAACAGTAAAAACAAAGAATGAAAATATTTTTGGTAATCGTTTAGTCAAACGAATTAACTTCACGATAATTTTGGTTTTATATGAAAATAAGGAAAGATGGACAAAGATGGTAAACATACAATGGGTGTATATTCAACAATCACGATGCTTCAAATTGTAGTAGACGCAGACACCTCCCCGGCCTAAAATTTGATCCGTCTCCAACGGTCTATCTTTATTAGTCAACCACTTGTGAATGGTCAACCATAAAGTCAAAAAATTTCGTAACAAAATGCAATTAAGTCGAGAGAGTTTAGTGTTTCCCCGTAAGTGTCCCAACGAGGGTAAAATCAGTAATATAACGAATCTGACGGGTGATATTGGAATGGAAAGGGGTTATGATTGATTACACTAAGGAAATTAAATCTAATAAAGACTTTGAAGTCATTTTAATTCTATATTTAAAATTGATTAACGTTTAAAACCTAAAACGTACGTTTAAATAAAATTACTAACGCATTTAAATAAAACGTGAAAATAAAGAAGTAAAATACCTACGGATATGGAAAATACATTTTTACAATCTTAATGATGCAAGAAAATTATTGGAAAAATAAAATTATTTTTATGACTATTTATTTAATTATTATTAATTAAAAGCTATTTTTAACTATTTAATAATACCCTAAAATATAAGAAAATATGAAATAAAGCTAGAAAAGCGAAATTATGACTTAGAAAAATCTAAAATATTATAAAACTTATTTTAAAACTGAAAATATATTTATTACACTTTTTATCTATTTATTATTAATTAAAAAAATGATTTAAAATACTTAAAAACTAATATTAAATAAGAAAAGGACTAAATGAGCTAGGAAAAATCTGAAAATTTTATGGAAAATCTAAAATATTATACTAAGCCCGGGAAAATATAAAAGTTAGATAAGCCCACTAATAAGCTGAATTGGGCAAATAAGCAATTGAATAAGCACTTCAAATAAGCAAATAAGCACTAGAATGTACCCAAAGCTGTGGATAGTGAAATATACAAAACAAACTCAATTCAACCTAAAACCTTAGATAAGCCTACCGTAGCAGTAAAGCTCAAATTGCAAGTCCTACAAAGAAAACAACTTTGGGACAAATAAGATGGCTCAAATAAGTCGTCTAAATAAGCTTTATAGTGAAAACTAAAGGTGGAATCTTAGAAACCGCTAGGTTTCCTATCTTTGTTCCCAAATATCTCACCTAAAGCTCTACTAGATAGCTAGAAATTTGTTTGCAAAGATGGGCTTCTTCCTACAGAAAGGGGGAGGTTGTGAAAAGAGCTTAAAAGAAGCTAGCAAATAAGCGCTTTACAACACTAACTAAAAATTATAAAAATACTATGATGAAGACAATCAAAGAATGACAAATATCCAAAAGCACAAGTCTTCACTCCTAATATTAAGTCCTACATGAAATTCACAAGTTTATTCAAAAATGGGTTTCTATGAAATTTTGACTTTTTTAATTGTGAAACAAGTTTGACTTTTGTGGACTTTGGGATGATCTTAAGGACTGAAAATGTTGTTTTAGGTTATAATGAAACTATAATAAGCCACTAGGACAACTTTTAAGCAAAATGGTTGAGTTTTGGCCATACGGTCCACAGCTGGATCAAGATGGTACTAACTAAAATGATTTTGACCTTTTAACTAATAAGTACTGGTTTATATGATATAACTAACCTATATAGACCTAATTAAACATGTTTCAACAACAAATAACAACAATAACACACTAGATTCCACAGATCACACTAAATCCAAAACACTTTATGGGACTGATTTTGATTTTAGAAGAAATCCAATGATCTAGTCCATAATACTGAATGAAAAGGTAGTAATATGATTCCGAGAACTTATATAAGCACAAAAACACAAATAGTTACAACTAAAACACAACAATCAAGATTGTGCTAAATTAGCAGTTATATATGAAATATTGAGCAATGAAAGATTTTAGCAAACAAGTATGAGATCTTTCAACTCAAATCATCTTCAATACAAAGAAATGAAACATAAAAACTAAAAGCAAGTAAAATAACCAAAGCTATAGTAATATTCAAAAATAAATAAAAAAAAATAAAGCTTACAAATTGAACCAAGGCTAGAACAAGTGAACCTGTGGCTCAGACACCATCCTATTACTCCCCTTGGAGTTCTAAACCCATAGCAATCCAAAAGATACCTTGCTCCAATGTTTCTCCTTTATTCAACTGATTTTTTATTTTATGGCTATTTATTTGTATTTTTGATATTTTTAGTTAAACTGGTTTTACCGCTTTCAAAGCATATAAAAGATTATAAGTAATTAAAATGAGCTTGAAGAAACATGAAACTACAACATTTGACTAAAAGTGGACTTGTCAAATTCACTCAAAATTGCTAAAACTGAAATCAAACTTGTTAACTGAAATTAATACTTGGAATAGGATTAGATTACATTAAAAAAAAACTTTAACAATACAACTTGGAAGCCAAAAATACACTTGGAATTTAATTTACACTACCTATTTACATGTATAAAGCTAAAACTACTCTACTTCTTCTTCTCCTTTTTTTCTTTATAGAGTCATTTTAGGTTATCCTTGACTTTCTAAACCTTTCCCACTTCTAATCATGGCCATTGAATAATCAATCCTAGCCATCAAAATTCAATTTGGCGCCAAAAATATCTCATGCCAGGTGTAGGTTGAGTGTTGAGGATAAGAAGCAATAAATGCTTCTTGGTTTGTTGTGTTGGTGAGGGATGAGCCAGTGAGGATGAGCCGGGAGGTGGTGATGATGTGAGTGTTGCAGGAAAAGGTGATGGAGAAGGGTGGTGGGAGGGAAAACGAGGGCGTGTTTTGTTTTGGTCAAACCCGGTTTGACTGGGGAATTATTTGAGTCCGGTTGGTTTGTAGTAGTATCACAAGGACCATAATTGCAATTTAGCAATTTTTCGAGGACCGATCTTGCCCATTTTCCAAAGTTATCAATAGGACCAAACTTGTCAATCTTTAATAGTACAAGGACCACATTGAATGTTTTCCATTTTATTCCACCAGGGTCCAAATCTACCAAAGTTCAAAGTAGGGACCATTTTGTAAATTTTCAAAACTTTCACCAAAGGACTAAATATGACAACTTATGATTTCAAAAGGACCTTTAGTGACTTTTCTTAAAACAAATGCTCGTGGACTGATTTTGACAACTTTTGAAATTTGGGGATTGAAATCGCCAATTATGCAAACTTTGTTCGCTTTTCAATTGCTTTTACTCATTTTGCATCTAAAACATATAAAACACAATTCCTGGAATATTTCCAGTATTTTGATGCCTATTTGAGTGTTTTTAAATGTTTTGCAGTTCAGATTTGACCAAAAATGATGAGTATTTACACACTCATCAATACATAAGATCCCTGTATTCGTGAACATTTTCATTGAAGGTGAGCACATCGGATTTAAGATCAGTCAGAATCGAGCGAAATTTCAGGTTTTGTTCCTACAAGGTTTCAAAGGACCCTGAGTATAACCTTCTTGAAGCTTTGGTGATCCACGAACAAGCCGCCTTCGAAGTGGGAGAACATTATCAAATCTTTCAAATTCATCGCTGAGGAAGAGGAGTCATCATTTTCATGTGGAATGGTGATTCAAGATGTTCTCGTGGATCAGCCGGGCTCTTGTTCATGAACCCCAGCCGCTCCACTTCCCCTACCGATAAAACTTCATCATCGCTTTCAGCAAGCTCATCTTCCTAAAAGAGTATTCCAGTGACATCGCGAATCGGTTAACAAGGGGTTGGTGATGGGTTCCATATCGGTGGTATGTTTCCTCTCGAGTCTTTGTCCCCGTTGACCCCTGGACACCGGTGGCGCTTCCAGTCCTTCACTGGAGTCGTGGATCGTTGTGGGTTCCATATCGGCGGGTTGTTCCTTTTCCCAAGTCTTTATCCCCAAAGGACCCTCGAGACACCGGTGGGCATTTCCAGGCCTTTAGCGAGTCGTGATAGTTATATCCCTATCGGGCCGGGTTGTTTGATTCCCTCCGAGTCTTTGGGATCGCATCGTGCCCTCGCACAAAGGCCGTGATTTGCTAATGTCATCCTTGCTGCTAGGAAGCGCGCCCCTACCAAGTGGGTTGTATGTTTCCCTATGGATCTTGGGAGTAGTGGTTGTGACCAAGGGCACCGACCGTGATGTATCGGTCCTTCGTTGTCACGGGTGGATGTGCACTGTCACCAATGGGCGCCAAATCAGCCTTAGGCCTTCTTTGCCTTTTGGCCGGTGTCGAAGCCTCGTGCCCCGACTGGTTTGGTCTTAGTCCCATTCCCCCCTTTTCTTTAAAGGAGCGGTGGTTTGAGACACCGATTCCCTTTGGTTGTTTATAAAGAACCATATGGGCCGTCAATTCAATGTTTCACAAGGGATGGGTCCTTTTGAAAATTTGATTTGCTCGGGATGCCAAAGCACAAAATTTTTCTTCCCGAGGATAATTTGTACCCGTAACACTTGCAAAGCACATGAGACAAACCTAGGATATGAAATGTATTTCGTCCTAGTTTTGCTCAGTAGCTTGGTTACGAGATCATCAGAATGATCTCCCTATGTCGACAAATGACCCCATTCATCAAGCAGATGCCATCATTAATCGAATAGAGTTAACTTGTTCAGCTGGATGAGTGGTTCTCGAGGACCTGAATCACAAATGTGAATGGATCCTCCAGCACGGAAATGAACTCTTGGTGATTGGGGTCTTGTCCAAAAACGTTGGATCTAAAACAATTTGTTTTAACCCATCCTTCAATGTGGAGGGTTGGGATGGGCTACATATACACCTTTGTTGTAATCTAACCCCTGGATGTGCAAAAGTTTTATAATCGAGGTGAATTGTTGCCCCCGTTGAGACCGAACTGATGAGAGATATTCCGAGAGGTCTAAGGTTGTTCTCATCAAGAGAAGGTGTCGGGTCAAAGGCCTTGTTGTAGCCCAAAACTCCCAGAGGAGGTTTTGGTACAGTAGAGGACACCAACAAAGGCCGCTTTCAAAGGCGCTTATAAAGAAATTTCATAATGTCTTTATAGGATGGGACATTTTGAGGATATTCAAAATTGCCTATGACATTATTTGTTTTAAACTCAACATTTATAAGATCCCCTACCCATCGCTGGCAAACTGGAGAGATTCAGTTCTAGCCATTAAAGATTTTAGGGTTTTTGAAAATAATTTCTTTTGACTAGAGCAATCAAGGTTTTTTAGATCTCTTAAGTTTTGTGATGAAAAACTTTTGTAAATGTTTACAAGAAGGGTTTTCCAAAAGAGGTTTGAAGAGTTTTTGAGAACACACAAATATTTTTGGGTTTTAGAAATGATTTTGACAGAGTTTTGTTGCAGAAAATAATTTGTGTGTGTTTGTTTGTCTTGGAAGGGGGTATTTATAGAGTGGTGAGAAGTTTTGTGCATAAATGGGAATATTAAGAGTCGGTTTTGAAAAACGCTTGAATTTCCACATTTAATGCTACCACCCATTACCCAAAGAAAATCTCGTTTTCAGGGAGCAAATTGCAAAAGGCACTTTGTAGAGATAAAATATCAATTTGACATTTGTGTGAGGAGGCATTAAATGCCAAGATGACAGAAGACAAAGAGACATATATTCTTTTAGTTAAATTGGTATTGCTACCAACCTAGGTCATTTAAGTAAATCGATACTTAGAGCATTTAGTTACTTATTGAATACTCTTTGTCAAATGTCAGGACCCCAATGAGTCTTACTCATTGCTGAGAGAATAATTTTGGGTGTTCGTGGAGGAAAGACCATTTCGAGAGAACTTAATGATTGGTTTTCGGATGCCTGAATTTCAATGTCAAGCATTCCCAATTCAAATTTTCACCTCAAGGTAGGTTCATCCAAGGTTTCGTGAAGATATCGGCCAGTTGATATTCAGGATGAAATAAAGTTCTATGTCTCCTTTCATTATGTGATCCCCACGAAGATATATCGATATCAATGTGTTTAGATCTTTGGAGGAGGACAAGGTTGTTGGAGATTGCAATAGCATCGTGTTATCACAAAAGATGGGCACCATTTTGTAATGGATGTCATAGTCACCGAGTTGACTTTTCATCCATAAAACATTGGCACAACATCCCGCCAGACTGCACATATTCAACTCACCGAGGACATAGCCATCGATTGTTGCTTTTAGCACTCCAACAAACCGCTTCCAAGAAATTGACAGACCCTAAGGTACTTTTTCGTTCATGTTGCACCAAAGATAATCAATCGAGTAACCCTTGAGATCAAACCCCGAGCATTTTGGATAATAGAGTCCACGGGGTTCCCTTCAAGTACCCAGTATTCTTTGGCTGCCGTGAGGTGAGATTCTTTGGGATTGGATGATATCTTGCTATTAAACGATCGAGAATTGTATGTCCGGTCTAGTAGCGCTTAGACATACATGAGCCAACAATCCCTTTGAAATGGGTTTGATTGACGATTTGCCAGTGAGATCAGTCCAAGGTTGTTAGGAGGGACCATTGAGTCTTCACCGAGGCACAATCGATATCTCATATTTCTTCAAGAGATCGTGTATTTCTCTTGATGATGGATATTCCTTTATCGCTTGAGTGTAGTCCAAGGAAGTATGTGAGTTCACCCATCATGCTCATTTCAAACTTCTTTGTCATCAGTTTTTCAAACCGTTTGCAAAGTTTGTAGTTTGTTGAGCCAAAGATGATGTCATCAACATAAACTGGACCAAGATTCACATCCTGCTTTTGTTCTATAGACAAACAAAGTGTTGTCTATCTTCCTCGACAAACTTGTTTTGTATCAGAAGGCCGAGAGTTTCATACCATGCCCCGGGAGCTTGTTTAAGACCATAAAGGCTTTTGTCAAGTGCGTATATAGTCAGAATTCACTACTACTCAAAGCCGGAGGTTCCGAACATACACATCTTCCTTTAGATCACCATTTAAGAATGCACTTTTGACATCCATTTGGTAGACCCTTAAGTTCATGTATGTTGCATATAAGGAAGATCCCGATTGCTTCCATTCTGCAACAGGAGCAAATGTCTCATCATAGTCAATGCCTCTCTTGATCAGTAACCTTGGCTACAAGTATGGATTTGTTTTAATGAGAAGGCTGCTTTCATCAGCTTTGTTTCTAAAACCCACTCATTCCTATGACAATGACATCCCGAGGACATTTGATCAAGGTTGTGACCTTGTTTTATCAAATCTGCAGCTTCTTCTTGCATAGCCCGAACCCAAATTGGGTGCTTTAGAGCCCTGACACTTTTAGGTTCTATTTCAGAGTAATCGATATAGACATTCATTACCGGTCGCAGTTAATTTAGCGTACCATGCTTCTAGTGAGCATGCCCTCAGCCGGTTCACCAATAATGTTTACAAGCTCAATATCGAGTTTTGTCCACTTACTTTGTGGTCTAGGATCCGAGCTTGAAGAGGTCACCGAAACTCGTGAGTGAGATTTGTCTTAGGAGCAACAGAGTCAATTAGAGCATCCGTTGAGATGTCCTGCTCAGTTGGGGTTCTTGAATCACGTGTTCCCGAACATTTGGTTCAAGATACCCATCCCAGTAGGGACCATTGATTATCGATGAATTCATCGATAGTTGGTTGAGGTAGGTTGTGAGGTAAGACATAATATGAGATGTCGATCACTTGATATGAGGAATTGAATTGATGTTGTACTCATCGAGGATATCTTGATGAGTTATCAATTCCTATTTCCTCCGATGGGTGTTGGTGAACCCGATGCTTCAAAGACTTTCATCAAAGGTGACATGAAAGGTTTCTCAACTCTTGTGTTAAAAACCCCGCGAAGAGATCAGCTGAGTAGCCTAAGAGTATCCATCATGCCTTTGCATCAAACTTGCCTAGATGATCCTTCCGGTTATGAATGAACAGGACATCCAACACATGAAAATAGTGATGTTAGGAAGTCTACTTTGAAGATCTCTATATGGGGTTTTATTATGTCTTTTGACAATGATGGACTGTTTGAGTGTAAAGGCTTTTGATCGCCTACCGTAAATGCTTGAGAGGCCGGAGCCATTTAGCATGGTTCTAGCAACCTCAATGAGAGTTATGTTTTTTCAAATGACCCCATTTTGTTCAGGGTATAAGGAGATGAGAAATTTGAGAAATTCCTTTTCATCACTGAAACTCTCAAGCTCTTGATTTCAACTCCGCACCATTGTCAGCTTCGATTTGTTTAATGTTAATGTTATTCGGTTTTCAATCTTCCCGATGAATGACATTATTGTATCACCGCCCACTTTTTGGAAAGAAAGTATACCCAAGTGTATCTTGAGAATTCATCAACAATGACGAGTGTATACTTCTCATATCGATAGATCTGGACCGACAGGTCCAAAGAGATCCATGTGCAGGAGGTGAAGGCAACTATTGATGGAGAAATTTTGTTTGGTTTTGAATGATGCTCTGTGGTGTTTACCCTTTTCACAGGTAGCATGGTTTGTCTTTAGCAAAAACCAATGATGGTAAGCCAAGGACCTTGTTTTGTTTTGCCAAGTTGTTGAGGTTTTGAAGTTCAGTGTGAGAGTCTCTTATTCCACGTACCAATTGATAGTTTCAGTGGCCTTAGCAAAGAGGCAAGTTCCATCTTGGGAGAGTGTTGACATGTCTAACACATAAACATCATCTCTCCTAGGAGCTATCAACACAACTTCCTTGTTGGCATTGAAGATGGTACCTTGTTTGTCATTGAATTGCACGATGTACTTAGCATCACACTTGACTGATTAATCGATGAGATTGTATTTTAGACCATTGACATAAGTTATTCTAGAGAAAACTATTCCATTGCGGTTCTTGAACCATAACCTTCAGTGGGATATGATGAGTTATCACCAAACACTACTTTGGGTCCTGGTTCCTCTATATACTTGTGCAGATACTCCTTCACACCAGTCATGCTTCTTGAGCATCCACTGCCTAGATGCCAAATAGGCTTCTGGCGTTCTCGCACAAGTAGTAAACTCAATTAGTTTCTTAGTGACCCACTTACTAGTGGGCTTGGGTCTCAAGGTCTCTTTGAATTTGGGTATTTGACTCATGGTCAGGTGGTTGATGCAGTGCTACCACGTGTTTTGCATTTAGAGACTAAGGATGACTTCGCTGATTTTGGGTTGTTTTGTACCTCTCCTTGCATGAATGATATTGTCATGTTGGGATGTCTCATGAGCGGATTAACGCATATATCACAAAGATGTGTTCATGAGACAATCATCCCGATGATGATCATTAAACCCACAGCGGTGGCACAGAGGAAAAGGTTTTGCTCTATTCTTGGGAGCTATTTTGGAGGATGAAGCATACTGATGATCAACTTTGGTATAGTTTTCGACCGGACACATCAGAGGTGGTCTCAAATCTCAGATCATCCTTTTGCGCATCATGCAAAAAGTATTCTATAGCACTTGTCCGTGGTATGGCGGTGTAATGACACCTCACACTTTTGCTTGGGTTTGTTGGTGGATTTTGACTTTGATGAGCTAGATGAGGCTGACTTAGTTTCCTTGATTGAATCATGAGCTTTTTCGATGGATTCCATCTTTCACGCCTTCCTCACAAGCTCGCTTAGTTGTCGAATTTGGTCACTTCAAAGGGGAACAGAGGATGTTGAAGTCTCAAAGAGGAGTGACTCTTGTTGAGTTGGTTTTGTTGGTCTTTCGGGATGGTTCTACCAAGTCCGCATCTTTGGTGAGTGAGGATTGAATTGTAATGGAGTAAGCTCAGAAGCCAGCACCAAGAGGTTTTTGGGTGGAAGCGGTGCTTGAGATTACGCCTGACTCGAGATGTGTTCAAGACACGGGCACATCGGGAGTCTAAGCATGCTTTTAGAGCTTGGCTTTCGTGCTCTAGGATCCTTCCATCTAAATTTGGAAGCTTACTCTCGATTGACCATTTCAATCCAATCACTCCGGCTTGGGGAGTAGTCAACATATTGGTAATCATACCACCGGATACAAATGGCTTAGGACCTCGGTCTTTGAGAGAGTCGAAGATGATCTTCACCTAAGACTCTCTCTTGCATCGGGGCCCTACGATCAAAGACCCTGTGATTCTTGGCATCCAACTATCAAGGATATCTTGTACCTTTTAAGTTCTTGAAGAGACTGATTTCTTTTAACTAGTTCAGTGTTTTGAATTTGCAAAGTGATAGCCTCAAGCTTGGCTTGTTTTAAAATAAGCAGTTCATCTCTACACTTGTGTAATTCCAAACTTAGCTTGTTGTATTTTGAAAAAAGATTCAGTCTTTGCTCTTCTACGAACTTAAGGTCAACATTAAGATAATTCATGTAAGATCGCTAATCGAGTCATCATCCATAGAAAGTAGAGTATTTACCTTCCTTCATTGTGATGACCCACCTCTCTCCATTTCGGCATGATTCTTTCCAACAGCCTAGCTTGTCTTCTTCCGGAGGGCCATCTGCACCCCACATGTACCATTTCATCGCCGATGAGACCGCTCTTCATCCGGTCAAAGGTTTCAGCAACAAGGCCCTTGTTTTACCACGCATACTTTGAACACTTTTTGTTGTTTCTAAGGGACTGCCTCAAGCAAAGGTAAGCTTAGCTTTGCTTTCTTATACTTAGCTTCATAATCAATGGTTTTGTTATTATCAGATTTTTTTTGAGAGTTTTGATGAGATCGACATTTTGGTTGAAATTTGCTAAAGCTCGATGGACTGATTTGACCCTCATGGTTTATAAGAGGGTTTCGAAATTGTTTTAGAAAAGTCTTTTGCAAAATGACCTTTTTTGTGACACTTAAAGTATTAGTGTCCTCATTTGCTTTAGCATTTGAAAAAATTTTGTTTCTTTTTATAAACCTTCGAGAGTTAGCAAGAAGTGCCCTTTCCTGAAATTCAGTTGTTCAGTCATTTAGGTACTCCTCACTTGATCTCTCATCGCTCATCATCGAATTTTCCGAAAATCTTGGACAACATTGTTAGAATAGAAAGCAGTTGATATTTGTGATGAGGTGGTGGTCAGGGACTTCTTGACTTCGAGACTTCTTTGTCGGTATCGTCGTTGATGAGGTTTTCCTCATAGACAAATTTCCTATAAATTTCGTGAAGCTCAAGATTTTGATATGATTAGCATTCCTAAGTCCCGAGAGAAATTCAACCACTTCTCGTGAGACCGTTGACAAAACCAACATTGATTTCATGTTTGGACAACTTAACACCATCATTTGAGCTTCATTTAAAATAGTTTTGTACCGTGTAAGTTCGAGAGAGAGTTTCGAGTCCTTAGCCCGAAGGTGTTATACTAAGTTTCGTCCATTATCCTGCTTTCCTTGGTATCAGATGGTCCTTCATGACTATGAACTAGGTCATCCCAGGTTTGCTTAGTTGTACTACGCTTTATAGAGCTCCATAATATCATCGTGGAAGACAAGATATTATGATACTTTTGAGTCTTTGGTCCCGTTGACCACTCTCCTTTCATCCCAGGTCCACCGGAGCCTGTGTTTGGGCAACCCTTCGCAGCCTACAAATGGACCTTCATTTATACACTTGATATAATAAGGTTCCATCCCAATCAAATAGCAAAGCATTCGCTTTTTCATTTGTTAAATTTGCCAACTTCAAGTCTGGGCAAATAAAATGTAATAAGCTCCACCCTTTTATCGACTAGTTGGGGTACATCAATTTCAGCCATTTAGGATCCTAATTTTAAAACTTTTAGAGCGCCTAAAAACGAAGTTTTATAATTAGCCTTGCTCGATATTTTGTTGCCCGTTCACTGTTTAAAATAGGTTAAGAATAAAAACAAGTTATGAACATGATGAATTAACATAAGTAAAACACACAAAGTAATTTTCAACATCATATATTAGAAATTAATCGTTAGTCATGCTACTAGTATTGCTGAATAGTATTGAAATAACAGTTTGGGCGACCTCCAAATACAACTTAGTTCCCGAGATACTCAGTGAGCTCTAAGAGTTGTGCCTTACTCTTACTGCCAGATAGAGTCACCAAACTTTGTTTTTCAATCCCAAGTACTATTCCGCAAGTACTGGGTAACGATTCTTTTGATTAATTTCTATAAAGAATATGATGTTGAAAATTACTTTGTGTGTTTTACTTATGTTAATTTCAGTCATTGTTCACTATTAATTTGTTTTTATTCTAAACTGCTTTAAACGATAGTGAATGGGGAACAACACTAAGAGCACAAGGTGTCATGAAAAGGTATACTTCTTCATTCGGGCTCACGTGCCATATCACCTCAATATCACTATAACAACCCCCAACTCACAACAAACCTCAACTTACTCATTTAGGGCCCACCACTTACAAATTTTTTTTTCAAATTTCCAAATAAACTAAATATATTTATTAAAATAAAAATAAAATACAATATATTTAAAAAAAAAGTTATAAATTAAACATTTAAAAAAAACAAAACAAAAAAATTGAATGTAAAACTTCCCAGCCCATTATTAACACTTAAAAAAAAAAATGCCTTCTTTTATCACACACACTACACACACACAAACCTGTGTTTTCTCATCCATTCCAGCAGCAACACCAACAACACACAGTTAGAATTAAAAGGGAAAAAAAATGTTGTCGGAGTATCACCTTCGTTGTGCAGATGGCGAGGGCCACGGCGAACGATCACAGTGTGTCGCGGCGGCAGGCTACACGGAAGTACCTGCCAACGTAGCACGGCGAGGGTTGGCGAAATCCACACCTTGTGCTCTAAAGCTTTGTAAAATAAGGTAAGTAACACAAAACTATTATTGGGGTTTGCGGGGGGAAAAAATCATATTTTCAAAAATAAATTTATATTACGTGATCTAAAATCAAATGTAACTCGTCGTCCATCCATATTCTTGGGAATATATATTCATATTTTATCAATAATATTTACATATTTCCTCAAATAAGTTTTAATCATGATTTAAGCTAAAAGCGTTCGGGAAATATGTAATTGTGTGGAGTGACATATATAAATCTATTCTTTAAGATAATGGACTTCAACAATGTATATTTAGTCGTCATTAGAGTTATGGAAGGAATTTATCTCCATTCATTCTTGTTTAGACATATAAATTTGTTAGCTTACAACATTATAACATTCACAAAATGAGTTTAAGAAATTGCTTAAATTTTTTTAAAAAGTTTATCTTATATTTCATTCTTACTGAGTCTTTATTTTATGTTTACATATCGCCAAAAAAAATGAAGACTAAATTAATTTTATATTTAGATGCATATGTGTGATATAGATAGTTAATTATTAAGAGTTTTAAAATAAACAAATTTTTAGTTTAGTGATGTAGTACGACATAAACAATTATAACCGGTTAATACTTATATAGAATAAGCTATTCAATATGTGAATAACACAAAGTCTAATCAAGGTCCATATTTTGTGCACCACTTATTTATACAATAAAGCATAAAGATGATACACATTAACAATTGAGAATTATGTATTTCGTTTACATACAAAATAAAACTATAATTATGGGGTGGTTCATTGGATCTATCATCTACTAAACTAAATTACAAAATCTACAATTTGCAATCTTTTATATGGAAAATAATGTTAGTGGATCAATATTCTAAATTAACTATTAAAGAATCTTAATAAATTATTACCTAATCAATATGGGGTTCCCACAACTCTATCTTGTATCTTATATTGTACATTTGTACACCTTTATTTTTATTTTGTTATTATATAAGTCATTCTCCTTATTATTTTATCCCACATCTCTCATAGGAATGTTTTTTAGCTAACCTATCAATTAAGGTCTATTATACATGAAAAATAATTACATTAATAGAGTGAAAAAGTCATAGATCTTGGAGAAAATAAAAAATGAAACAAATGCAATGCAAGGAATTGTAGGTAATAGGTATATCATATATGGGCATTATATTTGTTACAAAATAGTACAATCACTTGGTTATGAAGAAATAAAATAGAAATACAAATGGCAATGAGAATAACAATGAAAATATATGTAGTTAGAAATGAGTGAATGACCATAAAACATGATGATGGAAGGACAATGATTAAGCTCATTTCATTTTATATATTTATCCTTTTATTTTGTTTAACTAAAAATATCTTAAGGACTTTAATTACATGGAAATTCAAAACTAAAAACCATGACATTGCCAGAAAATGTTAGATCAAATTTAAGAACGAAACATATACGACAAGAGTTTTGTTATATCCTCCTAATTATATGCCTATTTATATATCCTCCTACACACACAACAATATTATATTTTTCTTTCGCTCATTATCTCTTTACATTTAAACGATCGTCCGTTATGATACTTGTCGAATCATGTAAGTAAGAATATAAATAGGAACAAGTAGTACGAGAATATATCATTTCTCATAATACAAAGATCAAATTGTCAAAACATAAGCTAACTCGGATTTATGAAAAAGCTATTATTTACTCTAATATAATTGGTAAACTTTTGATTTTCCATTATCTTCTCAACATGTTATTCACACAAAGGTAAACTTTTGATTCTCCATCATCTTCTCAACATGTTATTCATACAAAGGTAAACTTTTGATTCTCCATTATCTTCTCAACATGTTATTCACATTTTGTGGAACATTTTCTTCCTCGTATTATAACTTTATTTATCATGCAATATATTATAGATATAAGAAAAATATAAAACCTCAAAACCTATTGGATTCAAGCTCATAACCGACACGAGTTCGGTTAGAAAAAAAACTGCTAGTCTAATTATGTTTAATACTCTCCCGCAATTCGAATGACGAAGTCAGAGTATACTCGGATGAAGTAGAAAACTAAAAAGATAGAAGCAATAAATATTTTGTTGATGAAAGCAATAACTAATTATTTAATGAAGATATCCGACAGCTAGCGGAGTTGAATCTTTCAATAACAACAGCAAAAGCGAAAATAAGTAGCAAAGCATAAACAACAATAATTAATCTGTTATCGCGACATCCGATAGAAAGCGGAGACAAACCTTCAAAACACAATAACAAAAGCAAAAACAAGCAAAGGAACATTAAAGGTCGTTGGCCGACAACAACGACATCTCTGACTAGAATTTTATCTTCTTTTTTACTAAAACGCCAACCAAAATCCGGCGGCACAACATACGTCTGACGGAGGTGATCTTGGTGAGGTTTTGTGAAGAATTGAAAACCAAGATAATGGCGCTGATGATGTTATTTAATTCTAAACGGTTAAAAAATTATGGCAAAAACAGCATGCGAGTAAGGTTTTGGCTGAAAATTGCATTTTTTTAATGGAGTTGGTGGCATAGAGCCAACTGATCTTGTCAGCCAATTAGGGCTTGGTAAAAGAGTCGCTCATGATACCATGTTGAACATTGAATCCTCCAAAAGATAATGTTATTCATCATGTAAAACACACACGCATATATAAGAATCATATAAAATCCTAAAAACCAATTGAACCCTAAGCCAACAACCGGGCTTAGGTCAACTCTTCCAATTACATCTAATATATTTTACACATTGAAAGTATCAAAATACAAGAAGACCAACAAACTTGTGTTTCTAAAAGATGTGTGTCATCGCGCCAAAGTTGCGCGTGTCACCGCCCTTTAACAACGCCATAATGTTCGCCAATTCTACGACGTACATAATAGCGTGTTAATTTTTTATGGAATAAAAATGGTGTTATTGTGGTATCGTAGGTGTAGAAATAAAGTGTGAAATGTATGTGAGCAAGACGATGAATTGTAGTTTTTTTTTTTTCTTTTTTTTTTTTTTTTTTTTACTTTATTTTTTTTCTTTTTATACTTTGTAAAGTTAGAAATTTAGAAAATGTTTTATTTTTGTAATTTTTTTAAAAAAGTTTTTATTTCTAATAGTACCTTATTGCTGTATAAGAAGTTCAACATCTAAATAATTGAAGTCATCTTGTAGTATATGGATATTTACTTGTGGTTAAAAAAACCATAATACAAAATTTAACTTAAAAGCTAAATTTATCATAATACAAAATGTAACTTAAAAGCTAAATTTAGAGTCAAGCAAATAACCTAATTTATTAGGATCCTCAACCCAAAACAAAATTTAGGACTAAGTTCATTGCACATGCATTTCCTCATCATATAAAACCCACCAACTGGCCCCTCACCCGACAACCCCATTTGCATTCATCCCCCCCATTCCCTCTTTTTGCCCTAATTTCAATTTAGGGTTTTTCAGTTTCATCAATTTTAATCAAATTCACACGCGACCCATTTCAATTCATCAATCAATCATCATAACCATCTTGTTTTCAGTCTCAATTTCGCTTTTTTTACCTCTCAATCGAGGGTTTTTTGGTACTTTTGTTAGGGTTTCTTTAATTCAGTTGAAATCATGCAGGAAATCGTTAATTACAGTGGTGAGAATCTGATTTAACTGTTTAATTTTTGTTCTATGGTATTTTTTGATGGTTAATTTGGTTAATTATGTGTGTTTAGTTTTATTACTATTTATAGAAAGTAGGGATTTTTAATATTGGGTGTATTTAGATATTAGGATTGGTGTAGATCTTATGTTAAGATTGTTGAATTGGTTAAATTTGATGTAAAGAAGATACCTTTTTAGTGGTGAGTTTCGAGTAGTTAGGAAGTTAAATTATGTTAGCTAAAGATGATTTTTAGTAATAAAGTGTTTAAAGTGTATGACCCTTTTGTTATTTAGTATGGAATAGGTGAATATGATTTTTTTCACGGCGAAATGAATTGGACTATGAGGGTGTTTGGATTAGCTTCTTTTATGGGCTTATTAGCTTATTGAAGTTTGTAAAAGCTGATAAGCTTACTTTGTTTGAGCTTCTGAGGTTATGGATGGACCATGGAGTAGTCCATAAGCTCAACTTGATAAGCTTATAAAAGTAAGCTTATTGGCTT
Source organism: Chrysanthemum makinoi (assembly GCA_910596185.1). NCBI lineage: Eukaryota > Viridiplantae > Streptophyta > Magnoliopsida > Asterales > Asteraceae > Chrysanthemum > Chrysanthemum makinoi. Next base: position 163,094,368 of record OU343222.1, on the reverse strand, counting down.
TTCTAACTTTCGATAAGCTGATAAACCCATGAAATAAGCTAATTTAAACACGATGTATTTAGGCACAATTGTGTTAAGATGAAAATGAAGCATATTGTTAACTTTTTTGTAATTGTTTTTCAGTGGAGGGTGATTTTTCTATTGGGAAGTCAATGTTCGCAACTCCAATGGAGTCTAGTATTTTCTTGTCTCTTGGGCATGTGGAGGTGTTTTCTTTACCTCGTAAGAGGTCTAGAGTCAGTGCTCCATTTGTATTCAGTGAGGAAATTTGCAAGAAACAGAAAACGAGCATTGACGTGCTCCCCGATGAATGTTTGTTCGAGATCTTTAGACGCCTTGGTGGAAACCAAGAAAGAAGTTCGTGTGCTTCTGTTTCAAAGCATTGGCTTATGCTTTTGAGCATGATCCGTAAGGATGAGATCAGTCAAACTTCAGACAAAAAGTCAACCATAAACGATGACGGGCATCTCTCAAGATCCCTAGAAGGAAAGAAAGCCACTGATGTCCGACTTGCAGCCATTGCAGCGGTTAGTCGTGGAGGACTTGGGAAACTTTCTGTTCGTGGAAACAATGTTACTCGTGGTGTCACGAATTTCGGACTTAAAGCTATTGCTCGTGGTTGCCCATCTCTTACTGATCTTTCACTATGGAAACTATCTTCAATTTCAGATGAAGGATTAGTAGAAATTGCTAAGGAGTGTCATCAGTTGGAAAAACTCGACCTTTGTCAAATCCCAAATATATCCAACAAATCTTTAATGGCGATTGCAAGAAACTGCCCTAACCTCACAGAGCTATCGATAGATTCTTGCTCAAATATCGGAAACGAAGGCCTTCAAGCGATCGGTCAAAGCTGCCATAACTTGAAGTCAGTATCAATAAAGAACTGTCCGTTAGTTGGAGATCAAGGAATTGCTAGTCTATTGTCATCAACAAGCTTTTCTTTAACGAAACTAAAGCTACAAGCATTGAACGTTAGTGACATGTCGCTTGCTGTTATCGGGCATTATGGGATCGCAATTACTGACTTGACTTTCACCGGTCTTTGTAAGGTAACCGAGAAGGGGTTCTGGGTTATGGGAAACGGTCAAGGGTTACAAAAGCTAAGGTCTCTAACAATCACCTCATGCTATGGGCTTACTGATGTCGGTCTTGAAGCAGTCGGCAAAGGCTGCCCGAATCTGAAACAATTTTACCTTCGAAAATCTGCACTTTTATCAGACAATGGGGTTGCTTTGTTTGCTAAATCGGCTGTTTCACTAGAGATCCTGCATCTTGAAGAATGCCACCGTGTCACTCAATGCTGTATCTTTAGTGTGCTCATAAACCCTGAAACCAAATTGAAAAGTCTCACTGTGGAGAACTGTCTCGGAATCAAGGATTTAACTTTTGGAATTCCGTCCTCTCGCTGCAATTCCCTGAAATCTTTTTCTGTCAGCAACTGCCCAGGGTTCGGAAACAATAGTTTGATGTTATTGGGTCAGCTTTGCCCCGAACTTCAACATGTTGAGCTAAACGGGCTTCATGGAATCACCGACAACGGGTTTACTCAACTCATCAACTGCTGTGAAGCCGGTCTAGTCAAAGTCAACCTTAGCGGTTGCATCAATCTGACCGACAACATAGTTTCTGAATTATTAAAAGTGCATGGTGGGACACTTGAGGTTCTAAATCTTAACGGTTGCAGATCCGTCACAGACGCAAGCATGGTCGCCATTGCATCCGACTGTTTATTACTTACAGAACTCGATGTTTCCGGATGCACAATCACTGATTCTGGGATTTCAGCCTTGGCTTGTGCAGTACAATTGAATCTTCAGATTCTCGCTATTGCAAGTTGTGGTCTAGTATCAGATAAGAGCTTACCTTATTTGGGGAAGCTAGGTGAGACACTTGTCGGACTGAACATTCAGCATTGTCACGGTATCAGCTATTCCTCAGTTGGTCTTATAGTTGATCATCTTTGGAACTGTGATATCCTTTCCTAAAATGGGAAGTCGCCAAAAGTACTAGAGTCGAGTTTTTCATAGGTCCTGTAACAGGTTGCTCAGCAATCAAGGAGTTGGTTCTAGTTTTTCCGGGGATTCGGCTGGTACCTCTTTTTTTGCAGTTAATTGCTTAGCGATTAACTGCTATAAGAATTTTTTGGCCTTTTTGATGAAGGTCTTTTATTCTTCACAGCCATATATCCTTGAGAATCCCGACACTTTCTTCTGGTTGTTTGAGACACCTTTTGCAATGGTCCTAGACATGTTTTAGCTTTATCGTGAAGCTTTATTATCGAGTATGTGTCATTTCACATGTATGATTTGTTTTTATGTCATTCTAGTATTGTTGTCGGGTCGGTAGATATTGATCGATCTTGCATAGATTAGGTTACATTCAGGGCACTGGTGCCTTGTTTTTGGTGGGCTTTGAGCGTGACAGCAAGTTATTTGGTTGTCATGACAACCCATTTAGGGTTGTTTTTTCATTTTTCCGAAGCTTCACATTTTTTTTTGTAACCTGTCAGGTATGTAATGGGAGTCGATATCTGCCTCAGTTTGTATTGTACTTATGTATTGTGTAATAAGTCACATAAATTTGTATTGTGTAATAAATGAAATAAATCTGTATTGTGTTATATTCCCTTTACTTTGTTATGTTGTCTTGGTGACGACTGCTCATTTTGAAGCTATATATACCGAGTTAGGGAGGCAATTTGTGTCGTGTTCAGCAATTGGTGGGTTTGATTTGATGGGTTGGCGGATTCATATATTTCAACCCTAACTCGACTTGTTTAGCTAATTGTGTCGACACTGCAACCTCACCTTAATTATAACATGTTAGTCGTGTTGATATGTTATAATTAAAAGGAGCACATTGAACATTAGAAGGTGAGTATTAGAACCATTTTAACTAACACGCTTTATATTTAGGTATGGTACTCCGTATAAGCATAGACTACAGTGAAATGCTTAGAAAGATTTTCACTTGGAAAGTCTGATGGTCCATAAGAAATAAACATGATATAGTAGGATTGTTTTTTGATAAATGGCTGTGATTACATAACGTTTAATATATGATGTTTGAATTTACTTTTAAACGGGTTAATGGGGTTCAAATCGGGTCAAAAAACTCAACCCAAACGTAACCCATCTATTAAACATGTTATGTCAACTCATTCACAAACTAAACCGGTTTAGCTTAAACCCCAACTCTTATAACGTGTCGAGTTAATTTTCGTAACGTTCTTGTGTCAAGTTAATTTCTCGCGGTCTTGAGTCAAGTTAATTTTCGTAAACTGAGTCGCCTCATTTGTACTAATTTTATAACGACAAAATGTATAATTATTTTGATTAAAATATTATAGCTAACTTCTCAACCATATCAATAACGGAGGTTAGCAATAAGTTCACAAGAGGTTTATTCTGATTTTGATCAAAGCCAAGCATTTGTTGTGTCTCAAATGTTGAACGGGACGAAGAAAGTGGAGATAATATGTTTTGGAACATATAAAGTTAGATTTGTTTGAGTTTTGTACCGTAATCAAAGTGTTCTACTGTTTTTCAGATGACTGGGGAGCAAAATGACTGCAACAGGTTTTGTATTATGTTTGAAAGTTTCTCAGATGACTGGGGAGCAAAATGACCACAAAAGGTTTTGTATTATGTTTGAAAGCGTATAAGATGCAAATGAAGCTATAAATGATAGAAACTTAACAATCTGATATCAATGCGACAAGAGTCTTGACTACCAACACAGTTCCAAGCGTCTGTCAAACTAAGATTTGAAACAGACAGACTTCGCACCAGTTTCTTGATAATTAGTAAACTAAAGCACATTCGATTACAGTTCTGGAATCAATTGTTCAAAGGAGAAACTAAGCATCCAATGCTCAATAAGGGCAAAATGGTCACACCACCATACTCGAAAAAGCACGACAAAAACACTTACCGAACTTTGTAGGCAGCTGAATATGATTTAAACAATGGCATAAGATTTAAACAACTCCTTTAACTTGCAACAAAAGAAAGTGTCTCCACCTCAAGTTTTCAGATGATGCCTCTGTTTATATACTTCTGAGGGCGAAATTGAACTGACAGTGCAGCGAAATACATATTCTCATCGTTTCAGTTGGCTAGCACCACTGCCTCCTCAACATGTGATGAATCGTTATTCGGTTGAGTTTCAAGTTCCTTTGTTTCACTGGACGATACTGTAATTTCGCGTGGATGGACTTCTTTTCTGCCTTTAGAGTCGGAGGGCAATTTGGTCTTTTCAGAAGGTAGCTTAGGAAGAGATTTCCTTATCGGTTTCTTTGCAGGAACAGCAGAAACACCTTTAGCGCTTGGTTTGTTGTCTAGCGATTTCTTTGCATCCAAACTTAGTCGAGCAGAGATAGCAGGTCGGAAAGTATTAGCACCATTGGCTTCCATCTCTCCTGTTGGAGAGTCCTTTTTCCGTCCAAGCTTTGGTGATTTGGGTCGTGTTGTGGGTATCTACATCAATCAGAACCATTTGTGTCATATGAAGAGGACAAATATAACATGAGTTCTTACCCATTTAGCTATTTCATAACGTTAGCCAGTCTGACATATTTTTGTTCCCTTCACCAATCAATGATTTTAGTCTGGTATGACATACAAGTAATCCAGCACCAAAAATGTTTTTAATGGTGGTAATTGGGTTTGTGCTTCAAAACTTTATGATCACTTTTACAGGTTTTTGATAAAACAGAACTTGCTACTGATTATATTATTATCTAGGGGCCAAATGTTAAAGAATAAGTTGCAAACCAACTTTAACAAAACTGATATGCGGTAAAATAAGATCACATTATTGTCCCTTCTTTTATCTTAGTTTGCCAGACTTTTACTCCTATCCCCCAGAGTTGCCTCACAAGAATGGCCCCTTTGGTCATTTTAAGTGCTACTTTCTTACATGATACGGATTTGCCAATAACACTCTAATAGTTCATTGTTTTGATTATTCCTACTTTAAAAAACAAACTAGATCAAACACACGATCTCCAACAAGTTCTATTACAACTGATTTTTTCATTTATTCATATAATCACTTTCTAAAAGCACATGTAAAAACTCCCTCGATCAAATATGAAACAAATATTTGTCAAGCTACTTGCCTAGTACCATATATACGTTTAATTTCGGTTTCCTTATTACAAATATTTAGTGAACAAACTACTATCAATTTTGAAATTTATAATAGGTTGTTCACCCTTTAGTGATTTATAGACAAAGTGTGACACCTAATAACATATATAAAGAGTAGTAAATAGTATTTTGTAGCAAAGTTACCTTCTTTAACTCTGTCTTAGTAGGGGTTTCATGATAAAAACTCGGCATAGGTGTTGCTTTGAACATAAGGCTCTTCCTTAACATTTTAATCTCAGCTTCTTGATGTTCCTATTGCAATAGAAAAAGAGATGTAAAGTACATAAACTTCTTGTTGTAGTCAACCGCCATGAGGTCTTGACCTATTAATATGCAGCTTATAATCAAACATACCTTGCTTTTCGCTTGCATTGTGTTTTGTTCTTCTTCTTTAGCATGGATCTTCTCCTCAAGCTTTGAATAGAACTGCAAATACCATATAAGTTCCAAGTTTTCAAGAGTGAATCGCACTTATATGACCCACAAAGTCAAAATTCATATTTCCTACCTCTTTGCGTTTTTCGGCTCTTTCATTACACCTGAAGCTAAAACTATAGGCTGGCAGGGTGCCCAGTCTTTGCGGCTTCTCATCTCCTGTTGTGGAGCTTCTATTCAAATAATTAAGGGTAAACTAAGCATCATGAAGTCCTACTTTGACTTTTTTATTTTAACTTTTTGTCCAACAAACTGAACTGAATTTTGAAACTGATATAAATAAGCATTTTTTGCAGAAACAAACATCGGTGAGATCAAATGGAAAGTAACTATTATAATTCTGAAAAGAACCAATGTTGAAACTATATATAGACGATAAGTATTGGTAGATCGAAGTTTGATGTCAAACTTGGAAGAAGTAAGTATGATAGTTACTTTATTTACTTACTTCTTCCAAGCTAGTGGCAAAAATATGATAGTTACTTTAAATCACGGAGATGGTGATGCATTGCAACTAAGTATCAAGTTTGAGCATGAAAATAAATAGATTTGACATAAAAATTCAAACGTGTTGAAACATGAGAGTATACTAAAACGACTGTGACAACTAGGATACTCAGAAGAATGTGCTCTTCCTTCAGTCGTGCTTCCATGAACTGTTTTCGCTGACTTAACCTTACTTTTCTCCCTGTATTAAGTGATAATGTCACTTCATGTATTAATTAACAAAAAATAAAGATAAATCATAATTTTAGCCTAATTTGATACACTTTTAATCCAATCTCACAAGACGCGTCCCCTTTTCTCATAAGTATTTCATTGTGTCATTTTATGCATTAAAAATAATCAGAATTTATATGAGAGGTTGATTTGTACACCATTTCTTTTCGTACACCACTAACTTTTTCGTTTTTGACCCTAATACCCTCATACTAAAACTAGTAAACCACTATCAAGAGGTGGTTAATGGTATTAAGATCTAATCCGGAATTGTTACTTGTGTGTATGGCAAAAAGAAATGGTTTACAAATCACCTTCCATTTAACAAATACTCAAACAAAGAAAGCACATCCAAATATTGTTGCCCGCAACCAGTTTTGTTACATCTGATTATTTAAAATTCACATAATCACTTACTTCCTCCTTAAACTAGGGAGCCAACATTTTCAAATAAGCACAAAGCTCAAATTCACAAAAAGCTAGTAGCATAGTTTAAGATTAAAGAAAACGTACTTGACACCTTCAGACTGCACCACTTTTGCAGTTGACGTTAAGGATTCCGACTTTCCATGCGGCTGAAGTACACATATAGCCAAACGTTATCGTCCCGTTATTATTTATCGTTATTCAAGAGACACTTGTCAATCTCTAAAAGGAAGTTAAAGTACCTTAGAAAGAGGGGCCTTAACTTGAACCATTGCCGGTTTTGATTTGACACTCTTCTTCTCAACAGGGACTGATCCACTTTTAGCAGAAGTAGTTTTCTTTGCACCATTAGCGTTTATTTTGTTTTTCTTATCATTTTTAGCTTCCACACCGTTGTCGGTGTCGTTTTGACATTTGGGTTGAGCTGATACAGCAGTGTCTTTTACTTGGAGTTCCTGAAAGTAAAGTAGGCATCTACTCTTTAGCACTAATCTATCAAGGAAAATCGTCAAACTTTAGCAATGTGGTTATCAAAAGACAAACTTGATAAAACAGTGACAACTAACAAACTTGAAAGTTTGCTTGTTTGATCAAAATCTAGTAGCTAAAATCGTTAACAGGAGAATGAATAATCATACTTATCAAATTGACTTAAAGTATAGCACACTGTAACATATCATACTAAAATCTGCACTTCAAAATAAACCCTTTTAGTACCTTAAAACCATCAAGATCGTTGCTTTCTTCAACTTGTTCAGCAAACGGCTCGCTAGAATTCTGTCCTTCTTTACTTTCAGAGTTATAATTAGGAATTCTGGCTACGATTTCCATAGAATCATCTTCCTCATCATAGTTCGAAAACTGATCATTTTCCGCATCATGAGTAGTCCCATTTCCAGACGCAACCGTTATATCGTCAACGTCCGCCATAGCTACAAGTATCAAACTTTTAGTCAAACAACTTGAAGACTTATACCATACTCTAAAAAACACATTAACACCTATTATTACACACATCAACCTATCTCAAATGACTCACGAAAATTCGAAATCTACCACTAACAAAAAACGCCAAATCCAAACCAAATTAACCATCAAAGCAATGTATGTACTCAACGCCTCATCATTTAAACTAGTTTTCAGTTAACAGGCATTTACTCTCTGCTAGATCCAACCGATACAACAACACGACATCAGATTCAATCAGAAAACCTAATTTACACTCTTTATTTCATCATTTCCCACACATTTGAATCAAATCAAATGAAGATCAAATTTTTCCATCAAAACACAAATCCAAACAAAAACAAACACTAAAAAACAACTAAAGATTCATCAAATCAACAAAAACACTAAAATACTACAAACAACTACCCACAACTAGATCTTCAAGCAAATTAACAGATCCACAGTTACATCTACTTAAATCCAAAGATTCAACATACCCACATCATATTGTACATTTATACATAAACCCTAAACAGATTCAACAATAAAAAAAGCACACATTTCAAGAAAATGGTGACCACTTACCTCAAGTAAGTAAGTAAGTAAATATGAAACAAAGATCTTTAGAACATGGGATCAAAAGGGTGTCTTTAAAATGACCATAAGAATGGATCTTTGGATTAAATTAAGAATCTTTTTTTGGTTTCAAATGTAAAAGGGTTTGTGTTGTGTCTGTGTCTTTGTGTGTGTTGTGTGACAGCGGCTTTAAAAAAATTAAAATATTTTTATTTTTTATTTTTTTTAAATTTATTTCAGGGCAGTTAATAAAATGTGTAATAAAAAATGTTGAGAGAAAATATAGGGATAAAAGAATCTTGGTGGAGCGTCGGTGATTAATCTTAACTGCTGTTATTAATTTATTTTTTATTATTTTATTTCTTTTTGATTTAAAATTATTTGAGGACAAAAAAATCTTTTACATAAAAAATGATTAATTTTCACCATCCATTTTTATTAAATCTAATGGACGACGTTAATCTCAACAATTAATAAAACCCACTTTCATCATTTTATTTCAAATATAAATATCTAACCGTAATCGTCAGCGTAAAAAATCTATACTGCGACAAACGCTTCAAGCATTTAATTATTTTTTTATAGATAGGCACTTTGATATACTTTCGACAAAAAAAAATTTTTCGTATTTTTCACGTTTTTTTTTAAGTTTTTTTCGTTTTTTTACGTTACTGAAATTTACATGAAAAAATCATATATGATTTAACACTAATTTGAATACCGCATATGATATTAGTGTTAAATCATATATGATATGTATATCATATGTGATTTATCATATACAGTATGTGATTTATCATATGTGATTTAACACTAATATCACATGTGATCTTCAAATTAGTGTTAAATCATATATGATATTTCATGCAAATTCCAGTTTCGGAGAAGAAAAACGAAAAAAAAAATACGAAAAAACGTGAAAAAAAACGATTTTTTTTTCTTTTTTTGAAAGTATATCAAAGTGCCCGTCTATAGAAAGATAATTAAATGCTCGTCGCGATGGTGTAATTATTTTGCTTAACGATTAACGGTTTAACAGATATTTAAATTATAAAAAATAAGTGAAATAATAAAATGTTTTTAATCTCAGCTATTGATTTCTTTTTAGATGGAAGGTGGAGATGAGTCCATTGGTATGTAAGAAAAGTTTGGTATGTAAAATAACTCTCCTATGCGGATTTTAATTTGGATTTACATAAAGATGAAAGAAACGAGCAACTAATTATGTCGCTGGTCTTTTTTAAAATGCAAAAGTAAATTTATATTAACTTTCAAAGATTTTGTACAACAAAAAGGATAACAAAGCTGAATTGGACATATCCAAAATAGATATAAACTAAAACAATAATACATCTGATATGCACAATATTATCTAACTACATTTCCATACCACCTTCCCATCAAAAGCATTCAACCATCATCCATAATGATCAAGGTAGGAAAGGTGAATGGCATCGACAGTGATATCTTCATAGACCCATATCCTTCTTCCAATACGCTTAAAGCAACCTACATTTCATCTTTATAAAATGGCTTCAATTGCTTAGGAACACTCACCTTAAAAGAAGATCAACCATTACTTCCTTGACAGTGTATTGAGTAGCCTAAGAAAGATTATCTTGCATTCCTCTCTATTCCACTCATCATACACCAATCCTCCCAAGCAGCTAGCCTCTTTTGGATTGCAAAACTAATTGTATTTAACGGTTGGTAAAATCTCTTCAAATTTGTGGAGCATATTCTTTTTTAGTTTTCACATGATACAACTTCAAATTTGTGGAGCATATTCTAACTTGTACCTTAGGCACATGATAAGAAGTGAGCCATTATGTCCTTTTTAATGGGTTCTTGTCATTTTTCAAACAATTTTTTTTTTGTACTTGTGGATCTCTAAGTAAAAAAGATACACTGACCCACTTCTTATCATGTGCCTAAAAGCACAAGTTATAAAAACCCTAGTTATAAAGTGTTTTAGAAGAATCAGAATAGATGGTTAAAATCTTGATCGAAAAATAACTTGAGTTGGTTAGAGAAAATTTAAAGATTTTAAAAATATCGGTTAAACCTCATATGTCAGAATAAAAGGCCAAAGATGCTTTTTCATTTGCTTATATAGTTTTCACAATTAATTTTATAAAAATTTGTACAATTTATGTCTAGAATGAGATTTTTGGATACATTACAAAATTTATTTTTCTAACAATGTACACTTTTTCTGAAAAATAATTTGTAGGTTAAGATAACAGGTTTAGGTGTGTTAACGTTGAATTGTTAAAAGTTGTTGTTGAATTAGGATTAACATTGGATCTATTTATCCGTAGTGAGAACATTAAGATGTTGCCCCATAAACTTTGGCCGCCAACATCGAAGCCGATATAGTTTTTGATATTGTTGGGAAAAAATTGTCAAGAACAATGCATCGTACCTTTTTCTCTAAGGAAAATGATTTTTCCCATTTTGCATGTGATAATTCTACTCCGCAAAATTAAGATAATATATTCGATGAGGAAATAAGTGAAAAACACATTTCAAGATTCTATGGTTAGCACATTTGCATCAATGATTGATATCACATTAGCGCATTGTTTCTCTCCCAATTGTTGTCGTATTACTTTTACCTCACAATGGTTTCATCACCATCACTAATAGATGCAGATAAAGATTGATACCAAGAGCATATGGAAGTTCATAAGAAGCAAAACAAGATAAAAGATGGTCGAAAAGACCCAAATGCACCTGATAACATCAAATAGTCCTGAATATTAAGTGTCAATTTCCCCCGATAATGCTCGTATTTTATATCATTTATATAGATTTACGCTTGTTTTCCTTTATATTTCACTTTCAGGTAAATTACGAGCATTGGAGCTAATAAGACGCAAATTTGGAGATTTTCTTAGAGATTTATGATAGTATGCCTACTGTGAAGAAGCTACGGCGTAACTTCATCTCCTACGCACATTATAGCTAGCGCGTTGACTCGAAGACCAACTTCAGCATCAATTACGGCGTAACTCAACTAAGGATTACGTCAGTAACCAACTATGTCAAGAAATGTTTCACCGCCATAAGAACGCCTAACTCCTTACTATGATTACTGCGTAATCATACCAAATGTAAACTGTATTGAAGATAAGACGTAACCCTTCCCAAGAGGAGTTACCATAACCAGCTTACCGAGAGTATAATTGAGGAATTATTGAGGGGTTACGACGTAAATCTCAACCAAGTTATGCACCGTAACTAGATCGTGCCTATAAATACCATTTAATTTTTGCATTTTACATCATTCACTTCACACCAAAAAGCAGAGAACATCAAGAGGGGTCCAAAGGCAGATCTTGAAGAGCATACGAAGCCATCTCTAAGGGAGAAATCACTCCCTAACGATAAGCATTAGCGATTATTTTATCTTTTACTTTCGATTCATGTATTTCATTATGTCGAACATTGAATCTTTGGTTTCTTTTAATATGATCGGCTAAGCACCTTTGGTGCTAGCCTAGTTATGATTCCTTAATTATTTTGTTTATGTTTACATGCTTCCGTATAATTGTTTCTAGTGTATGCATGCATAGTTCGTTGGTAGCTACCCTAGCTTCGGTAGTTTTGAATGACGGTAGTATCTAGTTGCTTAGGTGAATTGACCAACTGACCCTAAGTAGTTAGTTGAGTTGGGAGGGTAAAATTGACCAACGTGCGACCCTTCCTCGCTTGTGCGATTGACCAAATGATCACCTGCCATTTGGGATGAACTAAGAAGTTTAGGGATGAGTGTCTAAGATGCTAGCGCCCGGGCACTCATTGTTACGAATCTTGCATGTAGAGGTGCTTAATAACTTGGCTTAGGGGACTAAAAACAACTGGACTTTCAAGGGTAGTAGCTTGATCTCCGGTGGAAGCCTTTGCTGATAGGTTAGGACAAACTGACCAAATGCTGTCCTAGTGACTTAAACCCCCACTTGATTCGATTGGAAGTAGTAAGGCGTGAACATAACATGATAGGATGAGTAACTAGGTTAGCACACTTTATCTCTATTGATCACAACCACTATTTACTTTTCGCATTTTATTTCTTGTTTATTAGTTAATAATCATTTCAATCCTTAAAACAATTAAAACTAGTGACACCTAGACTTAATTAAGATCCGCTCACATAGCTCTTGGGAAGACCCCGGTTTTACCGATTACTACACTACACACGACCGGGTACACTGCCCGTGAGTGCATAAGGTGGACCATAGGTAAACGAGACTTTATAAATATTAAAACCTGATCAGAAAACCTGCATCAGCACTGCATCAAGCCACATTTGAGCAACAAAAGAAAAGAGGCCACCACCTGTTTCTGTGCAAAACCAGGTTTCTTTTCCTCCAAGACTTATATTGTTATATCCTTATAAATGTAAGGCTTTTTTAGATTTGGATAATTAATAAATTACGTGTTTTAGAGTTTTATCCCTTGTTAGGTTTTATTCCCTTGAGGATTCATCCTCATTTATCATTCCTTGGAGTAGGGGTACAATATTAGCTTTTGTGTCCTTCATAAGTTGGCATCGAACCTTGTTAGTATCCTGGTGAGTAATGTAAAAAATCGAAAAATTCGTGCTACGAGTGTGGTACGGTCAACCGAAGACATGGATTGTATGAACACCGATCCAAAATCCAAATTCATGAGTATGTACATTGTTCTTGAAGAATTACGATCTGGATAGTGGGTAGTGGCAATCACACAAATTTACGAGGGTAGAAATCATGGTGATCTTAACTTCCGTCATAACAATGATGTAAATTCTAATGACCATCTGTGCAATCAGTCTCCTAATCGATTTCGGGGACATGTTGATTCCAACGGGCCTTCGAATAAGGAATGCTATAATGGTTATGGAGTTCTTGCTGGAAGACCAAGAGGACGGTTTAGTGAACCCAGGTTTATGAATTGGGGGAATGAGGGTCAACATGGCTATGGAAATCGACAAGGATACCATGTTAAGATTGAGACCCCTAAATTTTTTTTATTTTTTTTTTTGTGAATTTTGACCTTGAAACTATTTTGGATTTGTTGATGTGTGTAGGTGTTAATGTCTTTTTAGAGCGTCGAAGAAAACTAACAATCAAGCTCCCCTTGACGTTTATCTCCTTGATGAGGCGTCAAGATTAAATAATAATATGAATTTTGGAGCTACAAAAAAATAGTGCAATAATATGCTCGCCAAAAGACAAGAATATGAAAATATGACAAGAGCTCCCTCGTGCTTGGAGTTTTTCAAAATGATCCTACAAAACAAAGTATTAGTTAAAATATTATAGTCTAGAGCTATAATATTTATTGGCCATATGCTTATAATGATTTGAGCAATAGTTATTGGATACTAAGCCAACATTTAAAGGGATAATGCTAAAAAAATGCGTCGAAGTTGACACCTTTTGGGATTGTGTATACCTAACTATTCATTTTTTCGTTGTAACACAAAACTTGGTAATTTTTGTTATTGTATCTATGATTTCCAACGTGTCCCATGCCAACGTGTTCGAGTTTTACATGTAGAAGCCAACGTGTCAAGAACTACTTTTTTTATTGGGATAATGCTAAAAAAATGCATCGAAGTTGACCACTTTTAGGATTGTGTAGAGCAACTATTTTTTCTTTTTTCATTGTAACACAAAACTTTTGAATTTGTGTTATTGTATGTATCCGTCGGGCAAAGCGTTAAATCGTTAGTCCTTTATATTAACGGTCGTTAGTAAATAATTAAAATTCCGTTTTCTTACGTTTTTATTAGTTTTCATCGTTATTATCGTTTTTCGTCAGTATTTATACGTTTTGTCCATTTATTTTTTTTTTTCTTTTTTGTCTATTTTATACGCTTTGGTCCGTTTTCTTACATTTTCGTTTGTTCTCTTGCATTTTTATACGTTTTCGCCCGTTTTTAAACATTTTCGTCCGTTTTCTTAAGTTTTTGTCTGTTTTTATACGTTTTCGTCAGTTTTTATACGTTTTGTCCGTTATCTTACGTTTTTTATGTTTTCATCTGTTTTCGTCCATTTTATACGTTTTCGTCAGTTTTTTACGTTTACATATGTTTTCTTACGTTTCCATCCGTTTTTATACGTTTTCGTCATTTTTTTGCGTTTTCGTCCGTTTTCTAACGTTTTCATCCCTTTTAATACATTTTTGTCAGTTTTATTACGTTTTTTTCTCGTTTTATGCGTTTTTGTTTGTCTTTATACGTTTACATTCGTTTTTACACATTTCTGTTCGTATAAAAGCGAACGGAAATGTGTAAAAGCATATAAAAACAAACGCAAACGTGTAAAAACGAACAGAGACTTGTAAAAACGAACGAAAATCTGACGTAAAAAAATTGAATGGAAACATATAAAAACGAGCAAAAACGTTTTAAACGTGTAAAAATGAACATAAATGTATAAAAATGGATGAAAACGTAAAAAGCATAAGAAAACTGACAAAACGTAAAAAATCAGACAAAAACGTATAAGAAAACGAAATTTGAAGTTATTTACTAACGACCATTAATATAAAATGCTAGCGACGTAACGCTTAGCCTGACTAGATACATACAATAACACAAATTCAAAAGTTTTGTGTTGTAATGGAAAAAACAAATAGTTGGCTACACACAATCCCAAAAGTGGTCAACTTCGATGCTTTTTTTTTAGCATTATCCCAATAAAAAAAGTAGTTCTTGACACGCTCCTACGTGTAACACTCGGACACACTGGCATGGGACACGTTGGAAATCATACATACAATAACAAAAATTACCAAGTTTTGTGTTACAATGAAAAAAAAAATAGTTGGGTACACAATCTCAAAAGGTGTCAACTTCGATGCATTTTTTTAGCATTATCCCACATATAAATGACACAATAAAGTGGGAAATATAACCATGTAATAAAAAATATTATTAAAGGTGTAATTATAGAGCACATTACAAACATAAGTAAAACTAAGAACATGGGTAATTCTAATAGGGAAAATGATAGGAATGCTCCAGTTGTCCTGACCCTATTTACTTTTCGGACCGTTTTTTGGGCTGTATAAAACTAGACCAAGGGCAACTTCCTCATTGAGCAACTCATCCATAGTGTGACAAGTGTCGTATGTGGAGGTATTATTTTTTTGGCAATTAAAAGCCTGGGCAACCATATTTTTATCAAAGGGTTTTTTTGTCATTTTACATACACTACATACAAAATTTTTGTCATTTACTTACTAAAACCCTTAAAAATCATCCCACCCAAATCAGATTTACTCTACCCCAATCCCAAATCTCTCACACGCTCATCTCTCCCAAATCTTTGTCATTGAACCCTAGCAGACAACTCCTCTCTCGGCGATCTTCCTCCGGCGCCGACGATCTCCAACCGATGACGATGATTTCCACCGGAAACGGCGATTAAACTACTCCCGCCCCTCCCAAAATTATTTTCCCCCTAATCAGTTTTCCCTCTTTCTCACTCAAAAGTTAAAATTGAAAAATTCAGCCAGACCCGCCCCATGTCCAACATCCAAACTTAGAGGTCTTAATATTAAGTGACAATCCTCTACAGGATGACGGGACCAGGTCAGTGGCTTTCTCATTCTCAATAGACAATGACATCGGATAGAATATGAAGTTTAGTCTGACATGTCATTTTATGATTGTAGGAACTTGTTTCCATTTTTAATTGAAAAAATCTCAATGTGAAACTCCACTAACTGAGTTGTACCTGTACAAGTGTGGGATTGCTTGTCGCGGAGCAAGTCAACTGTTGAAACTTCTTGCTGCCTGTAAAGTTCCCATGAAATCTCTATCGATTGGACATAATTTCCTTTCCAGGTTGGTTTCTTGAGAAACACATGCTTCGATTGATGTCTGTGTTCAGAATGTAGGACATGGGGCGGGTCTGGCTGCTTGTATATATGGTCTAAATGGGTTAGCCTCCAACCACTAATCTATATATCAATTAACACGCAAATATATTTGGCATTGTACTTTCTCGTATTATTCATAGTGGTTAATCCGTCAGTGTATACTTTGTCATACCATCTTTTCTATTTTGAAGAATTGTAGAGTGACCAAAACTTAATATTTTGAATGACTATGACTAGTTTAGTACTATAAATTACATTAGCCCCCGATAATGTGATTAGGAGGTCCTGCACATTGAAACAGAATGACTTCCCCATTTGCCACTTCTTCTTTTTTTTTTTTTTTTTTTTTTAATATGACTTGTTTGATATTAAAAATAAGCCAAATCGATCCATTTGTAAGCAAATTGGTAGAAATTTCCACCTCTATTTTAGATGATTCCGTCTCTGACAAGCTTTTCCCACAACAATTTTGGGAAGTCTCTTGGATTATTCTTGAGTGACAATGAGTAATGCATGGAGGTAATCACCAGTATTACCTAGTTGTCCTTTTGCCTCAGTTTGTGTTCCTTGCTTGATATTGTGGATTTAAAACAGGCGACACCCAAAACGTTGGTTGATGTGAAGGGTGGTACTCTAATTTCATACGATGGTAAAGTTCAGGTGTGTATCAGTAATCACAATTGTGTTCTGAACAAATAACTTTTCTAGTTAAGGGCATCTTTTTTTTCATTTTTTTTTTGCATTCTGATGCACGGAATATAAAACCAGGATTTAGAAAAGATCACCTTTCTTTTGCTGAGGATATAACAAAGAAGTTGGCCAAATAGTAGGTTCCATTCTTCTCCCAGAGCCCTAGGAAAAGTTCCTCTATTTGTAATGTCTATTGGGTTATATTTTTAGGCTACCCAAGTAGTTTAAAAGGCTTGTTGTGAGGACAAACTGGTAAAGTCTTGTATTACTATTAGATTTTAGGAAAGATTCTGAAAACTGATATTACTATTAAAATTTGGTTGAAGGACTAACTCAATTTCAAATTAGTTGAAGATTAGGTTAAGCTTTTTCTGATTTCATCTTATTGATTCTGCAAGTCCTTGGAAGATGTTGATTCACACTATCTATCTGTTATAGTATGCACTAAAAGAACTAGTTGTCTGTATCAATCTCCTGCGCTTTTCAGTATTATCAATACATGTGGATTGTATCAAGGACCGTCAAAAAATTTCATTGCATCAGTATAATTACCATGTTATTGTTAACCATCTAGTCATAATACATCTTCCAAGATTTCTCTTTATCTTTTTATATATGTCACTGGCTTATGGTTGCCATTTCCATTTTGCAGCTTCTCAAAATTGCACAAGTTTCTGATGAGCATGTGAGTTCTGAATTTTCTTTTTCCTACTAAATTTAACTGATCATAGCTCAAGCTGTGAGCGTCTTAAAGATTTTTTTTTATTACAAGTGGCTGTGACAATGTCTGATTGTTGGTATTCTTGTTATGTGTAGGTCAATGAGTTTAAATCAATTGAGAAGTTCAAAATTGTTAGCCTTAATAGTAATTAATAGAAGTGATGGTCATTCACGTTTAGGAACTTTGTAACGTGTGTTAGACATTGTATTAGAATAGTTAACGGGCTCGTGGATTGGGCTAAGCTAAATGGTTAGTAGTTATGTTAAGCTAGCCTTTATTTAGTTGTAATCCATGTCAAGCCCACACGAAGCCCATGCCAAGCCCATTAGGGCATTTTGTATTTGAGTATAAATACCCCTCAAATGTGTCATTTTAGGGGTGTGCTTGAGTGTGTAAGTGTGTGTTTTCTCTTTGCAATATATTTCTCTCTACACATACATGAATTACATTCATCAAGTCACCATCTTTCTTGCTTCATCTTTACGCATAACGTGTTTGTGTATTACTTGTTATACGTGTGTTAAGGTTGGTAATGTGATAAGGTTGATAAAAACAAGGTCCAACAATTGGTATCAATCGCCTAACAATGGTTTAGGAGTGTTTGTGTTGCGTTTTTTGGTAAAGCTTTACACAAAAGTTTCGTTTTTCCCATAAAAACGTGAGCTTTTGCCTTAAAGTTTTGATTTTTACGTGTTAGTTAAGCTAAAGTTGTAGTTTTTATTGATCATTAGTGTTTTGGAAGAAGTTTGTGCAAAAGAAATCATTTGGAATCGTGTTTTTAGGTGAAAATTCATGTTTTTGCAAAAAACTGGGCAGTTTACGCGTAAGGATTTCAAGTACAAAAAGTCAAAACCCTCTTTTTACGCTTAAGAAAAGTCAAAACCCTTTTCTTACGCTTAAGGTTTACGCGTAAGAAGTGAAGTTTACGCCTAAGGTTTACGCTTAAGCATTTGGTGAAGAATCTTCGTGCAACATCGGTTACTCAGTACTTCCCTCACTTGGATAAGTTTGTGGAATACTTTGACTTGTGAAATCTCGCTAGCTTGGACAAGTTAGTAAGATACGATTCTTTCTTACGCATAAGACAATTTTTACGCCTAATACTTCAATCTTACGCCTAAGACTGTGGTTAACGCTTAAGAGTTAAACCTTACGAGTAAAGATATTTTTTTACGCCTAAGAGTAAAATTTTACGCGTAAGGATATTGTTTACGCATAAGTGTTAATTGTTACGAGTAAAGACAGTTTTTTCACATAAGCTTCAAATCTTATGCCTAAAGACCAAGTTTACGCCTAAGAACCCAAAGTTTACGCCTAAGAACAAGTTTACGAGTAAGATTTTCAGCAAAACTTCAAACGACCATAACTTTTGAATCGTAACTCCATTTTCAGCGTTCTACCTATCAAAATGACCGTGAGAACGAGGAGAATGACACGCCAAATAAACTAGGCCAACCTTCGAGTCCTAAAAATGCTCCGAAACAGAAGTTATTGAGGTTTTTAAGTTTTAAGACCCAATTTTCACTACAACAACCGAGCTTAATCTTCATCAAACACAACTCCTTTATCTTTGAATCGATCCTAAATCAACTCTATCACAAATACCTTCATTAATTGCAACTCAACAAGATATTCATGCACCCGGTGCTGAAAATCGTCCTCCTATGCTGGAAAAAGGTGGATATCTTCAATGGACAAGTCGTATGCTCCGCTACATCAAAACCAAACCTAATGAAAAACTCATGATTCAATCCATTACGAATGGACCCTTCAAGCCTCGACAAGTCCAAGACCCTGGAATTCCTGATGCAACACCTCCCGTCCCACCATCTTTTCGTGAACAAAATGAATTAGAATACACTGACGAGGATAAGAAGCAGATCGAAGCAGATGACATGGCAATACACATTGTCCAACTGGGATTACCAAGAGACATCTTTGCTGCTGTAGACAGCTGTGAAACTGCCTACGATATATGGGAACGTGTTAGACGGCTATGTTATGAAACAGAAATTGGACAACAGGACATGGAGAACAAGCTGCTAACTAAATGGGAGAAGTTTACATCAACTCCAGGAGAATCCATTAAATTCTACTATGGAAGGTTTTGCACTTTGATGAATGAGCTTATTAGAAACAAGTTGACACCCAGAACTATCGTGAGTAACATTGTTAGGATTTAGTAAATACAGTTATTAAAGTGTCGGTCACCTCAAGTATATGTAATCGTTAGAAAGCTCGTAGTCGTAGTTATTTAATGTTAAGTAGTATTTAGTTAAGTAACACCGTGGAGGACGGACGGGTCTTTACCCACTGTATGCCTGATCCACATCCCGTAGGTGGCGTTTTTTGTAAGACTATAAATACCCTCTACCTCCCAAGGTAGAGGGTTGGAGCTCATAATAATACTTTCATTTTCTCTCACTAAGTTCCCAAACCTCTAACTATTTCTCTCTCTAAAACCTTGTTGTATACGCCACATTTGATCATGATTTGATGTGTTTGTGAAATCCAATATGTTACAAATGGTATCAGAGCCAGGTTTGATCATCTCTCTTACATATCCTTGGATTTCTAGTGGTTTTATATGGTTTTTGGGTTTGAAAAAGTTTAGTGGTTTTTGCATCATTTGGATCATTTCTTGTGTTAAAGTTTGAATTTTGAGTGTACTTTTGTGTTTAGATTCATTATGCGTGCTTGGGTTTTGATTTGGAAAGCTTGAATCACTGTGGTTGGGCTTGTTTTGGATTGAAAAGTGTGGTTTTGAAGTTTTTCAACTTAGCGACTTGTGTCTCGGAGTGTTTTTCTTCGTAGCGACTTGCTTTAGTAATTTTCAGCGAGTTATAGTTTAAGTCGTAGCGACTTGTCTATTGAGACAAGCCGACAAACAATACAAGTTAGTGGAGGTTCCACTTCGGCTAGCGACTTGGTTGAGTTAGCGACTTGTTTCTATTATTTCTAGCGACTTGGCTTTATAGTTCTTGGCGAGTTGCTCTATTAGCGACTTGTCTACTTAGCGATTTGGTGCAGTAGCGACTTGTGTTCAGCGACTTGATTCTTAGCGACTTGGATTCTTAGCGAGTTGTTCTTTAGCGACTTGTCTGCTTAGCGATTTGGTGCTTTAGCGACTTGTGTTCAGCGATTTGGGTCTTAGCGACTTGTGCTTAGCGACTTGATTCATAGCGACTTGCTACTTAGCGACTTGGTGCTTAGCGACTTGGTTCAAGGGTTATAGCGACTTGGTTCATATTTGTTTCTAATACGGTTTTCTCTTGATTTAGTAAAATCCCGTGAAAGAATCTATTTCCCGGTTTAATCATAGAGTTATAAAATCCCGTGAAATCTGTAAACATGTCTACCAACGTGCCTACAATCATCTCTACTGTTGCTGAGGATGTTCAAGCACTGGTTCAGACACTCGTCCACCCATGCTTGTGAACCGACTATGACTCATGGGCTCAACGAATTAGGTTGTATTGTCCGGGAAAGGAAAATGGAGTCAACATTCTCAAGTCAATTGATGAAGGACCTTATCTGATTGAGACTACAAGAGACATAATTGATACTGCTGCAGATGGAACAATGATCTTTGGATTGACGGACCAAAGGCGTATGATGAGCTCGGTGATAAGGAGAAAAAGAGATTCGATGTCGATATCAGGGCTTCAAACATTATACTTCAAGGTCTTCCAAAAGATATCTACAAGCTTATCAATCACAACACTGAAGCCAAGGCTGTTTGGGATAATGTCAAGATGCTTCTCTCGGGTTCGAATTAACTAAGGAAGACAGAGAATCACAACTGTATGATGAATTTGAGCACTTTAAGATGAAACTAGAAGAAAGTGTCTATGAATATTACATGAGATTCCACAAGCTTGTGAATGATATGAGGACTATCAAAATGAACATGCCAAATATTCCAAATTGAACTCAAAGTTTGTGGAACAACATGAATCCCGAATGGCACAAATTTGTCACCCCGTGAAGCTAACCAAAGGATTGAAGAACACCAACTATGAGCAACTATATGCCTTCCTTCTTCAGAATGAGAGACATGCTATGTTTGAACGAAGGATTCTTGAACAGTTCAAATCTAAGCAGGGAGAAACCAGTTCGTCAAATGACTCTACAACCTTTTACACCAATGTTGGAATTACCACCAAAGCTTCTCAAGTCATATCCATGGGTAATGGTAATTACAAGCTCATCCATGATCCAGCATATAAGCCTCCTGACTCAAACACACTCATGGAAAACTTCATCAATCAACTATCTCTCATGGTTAGTCAAAAGATGAATTCCCTCCCACACACCAACAATAATCTCAGAACAAAGATCCAATCCACATGTAGGACTTTAGATATATCAACCTTATCACAAACCCACCACGTTATGCGTATAACTCGTTCAACACAAACACAAACTATGCGTGAAGATGAAAGAAATAAAGATGAGAAAGATGGTGACTTGAATGATATATGTTATGCGTATGAAGATAAGATGAAAAGAAAACTTTTATAACTTGAAAGAGAAACACACACACACACACTCAAGCACACCCCTCAAATGAGACTTTGAGGGGTTTATATAGTACAAGTAACATGATGCCCTAAAAGGCTTTCTATGGGCTTCGTGGGCTTGGACATGGGTTGGATTGGATATTTGGCAAGCTTATCATAACTAGTACCCATATAGCTTAGTCCAATCCACGAGCCCGTTGACTATTCTATCATGATATCTAACACACGATATAAAGTTCCTAAATGTGAATGACCATCACTTCTAATAAAAACTATTAAGGCTAACAATACACAATCAAGCTACTGTCAGAGATGGTAAGGTTGTGGTGCAGAATGTGCAAGGAAGACGATATGAACAAGGGATGGTTGGAGCAGGTTATGGTAATGCTGGAGTAGGTGGAGGATATGTGGCAAATCAGAATCGTGGAAGAAATGCCAATCAAATGTTACAACTGTGGTGGTGATGGACATATTGCGAGGAACTGCACATCTCCAAAACGTCCACAGAATGCAGAATACTTCAGAGATAAGATGTTGCTTGTGCAAGCTCAGGATAATGGAGCGGCTTTGGATGAAGAGGAGTTGTTGTTTCTTCTTTGAAGGGAATGATAAGACATATGATGTCGATGTAGATGAGCGACCAATTCAGGAAATAGGTCAAAATCATCAAAATGCCTTTCAAGTAGCAGACTGTGATGCATTTGACCTGATGTCGATGATGAACCTACTGCCCAGACAATCTTCATGGCTAGCATATCACCTATGGTCTCTCCAAAGGTCCCTTCACCACAACAGGCTGGTCAATCAAAAGATTCAATCATTTCAGAGGTATTAAAACTATACGATGTAGTTGATGAGCAAAAGATGCATAATGAAGTAATAGCAATATTGTCCCATATGATCAATATGTGAAGCAAAGTGAAAGTGAGATTGTACCAAGTGAAGCATCTTCTGCAGTCAATAATGACTATGTTTTTGATGAATACACTGCGTGTGCCCCTGATGATTCTGTTATCTCTGAACTGAATACCTATAAAGAACAAGTTGCTATTTATGAACAACGTGCTAAGTTTATTAGAAATGGATGACCAAATGCGTACAATTATTAGAAAAAGTAATTTTAGAGAAGAAGTTTTAAAACAAGAGTTAAACTCCTTACAAGAAAAGCTTTCTAAAACTGTTAAGCAAAAGCAAGAGCTTCAAGATAATGTTAAAGTGCTTAAACAAGAATTCAATGCTAAGGCATCAAAACTTTTGAATGATTTTTCTAATCTAAAACTTTGAAAAACAAGCTTGAAAATAAGTTGTACGTATAAGGGAACACCATTCAGACTGCTCACATGATCACTAAGCATAGAGTCTTAAGCGATAAGCACAATATTCCCCTTGTAGAGGAACCAAATCCCGAATATTGCAAAAGAGCTAAAGCTTTCCATAAGATTGTATATGATGACAATGAGATTCTTAAGCCTAGGCAAACACCATCATGTATTGGAAGCACGGAAGAGGATAAAAAATTAGATGATGCATCTAGGGAGAAAATGGATAAGAAGCTGAACGATCCTGCGTGTAAAAAGAATAACATAACGATCAAACCCCATGATTACACTAAGGAAAATTGGATCTCCCGAAACATGTTTAAGCCTCAAACTCAATTAACCCCATACTGATTTTTGGAAGAAAGATATGGATAAACAAAAAGTTAATGTACTTGTGGAAACAAACACCCCCCCTTTAGGAAAATGCCTGCAGCTACTGTATATCCTCCAAATACACCAATGCACTTAGTTCCTAGAACTATTGCCACTAATAGCAAGACCTTAATCAGCCTGTATGTTGTTTATCAACTATTCGTTGATTTTGAGAAGACATTTAAGAAGAGAATCACAACCACTGGGATAACTGAAGGGGAAAAGGGTTTTGAGCAAACTAAAGAATGTTATTTAACTGAGGTCATGCCCTTCTTTAAACAATTAAAAGGTCAATTTGAGAGTCTTCAAAAGGAGATTAACTCGGATATCAAAGAAATGGAAAAGGAATTTGATGCAATGATTGTTGAGGTAAATGATTATGAACGGGAACTCAAATATAATGAAATTGAAAGGAAGAACTTGCATATCTTAAATGAGAACTTAGTATTAAGTTGTGTGGCTCAAGATGTGTTTTATACTTTTACTAAGCATTCTATTATGCTCTCAATTTCATGAATTAACTATTGCCTTGAAAGTTTCCCATGATCGTGTCATTGAGCTTGATATCAAAACTCAGAATGAATGAGAAAATTGATCAGGATGATCATGATAATTTGGTAAAACAGTTTTCTGAGTTAGAAGTTGAACATTTTAATTTGCAACTAAAATATCAACATCTTAAAGAAAATGTCAAAATCTCAAACTTCAAGACATCCTCAAATGTTCCAGAGTTTGATGTAATTTTTGAAATAAACAAACGTGACGAACAGATTCAAGCTCGGTGTAACACGATCGAAAGTTGAAAGCCCAAATTTCACAATTAAAGGGTAAAAAGAACAATGTGACTTGCTCCCAAATGCCTCCTTTTTAGATTCTCGTGTTCTCAAACGTTTCATCTTCAAAACTTGGTTAATGTTTTACAAAAGGAAAATGAGAGTTTTCTAGAAGAAAATGAAAAGGTTAAACGACACTTTAAAGAGTTATATGATTCAATGAAAGTCACTCGTGACAAGAACAACGAAAAATAACGTCTTTACAAAAGGAAATTGAGAATCTGAGGAGTCGGGTAAAAAGGAAAATGCCACTTGTCTTTAATGAGAATGTTGCATCAAAGTCATCTTAGACTGCAAATATATCTGGATGTTAAATACATACCTCCTCATCTTAGAAATAATGAACTTGTGTTTCATAATTATTTCGATCACCTTAAGGATAGTCTAGAATGTCTCCGTGAGATTGTAGAAGAAGATTTCATAAATAACCACTTGATAGAGAAATTAGGTTTGCTTGCATTCAGGCCAAACGATCTCAAGAGTCGCTAAAATGTTTAAAAGCAACATGTCCTAAATCCTTAGGTGCAAAAAGATAAAAGTCTGTGATGCCTTGTTCTATGCCTAGTGCCAATTAGCAATTATGCAACCCATTCTATGCCCAAGATAAGAAAGTGAACTCTAAAGTGCCTACAAGTAGTTCCGATCCATGCACGTCTAGTTCAGAATGCAAAAGTAACCCAACCAACTAATGTTCCTATAATTCCTCTACGGAGTAATCAGTGACATAAAAGCAAGCGGGTCAAAGCCTCCAGGCAATACAAAGCAAGATAGGACCTCGAAAGCTAAGAATGTGCATTGGAAGAGAGTAGAAGACCACCCTAGGAACACTAAGTTTGAGTTGAATAAAATGAATCGTGTTGATTATAGTATTAGCTATAAAGCATCTGTAATTATTGAATTCAACCGCTACTATCTGCAAAACCATGTAATGATGACCGCTGTTTGATTACATCGATCATGAATGTGGTGGTGAGTGTATTGCTTAATGTTGTTAAATGCCCAGTTAAAGTTGTTAATGTCAAAAATCAAGCTAAGAAGGCTAAAAGGCAAATGCGAAAGAAAGTTAGAAAACATTGGAAACCCACAGGAAGAAAATTTAGTAATATTGGTTATCAATGGATACCTACAGGCCGTAAGTTTAATCTTAATGAGTTTTGCCCTAAATTTGCTAAGTCAATGCCCATTAGAAAATGGATGCCTACTGGTAGAACTATTCTGTGGAAAACTAGAAGGGGGGGGGGGGTTGAATAGTTTTGCCGATTTTAAGTTGATTTCAAAAACTTTTAGATTCGATATTATGTGAAGTCGTATGGATGTTGAGAACGTATAGATCTAATGATAATGCAAGCAAATAGATAAAGTTAAGGGATAGAAATGACACAACCGATTTATAGTGGTTCGGCTACAAGGTCACCTTCCTTGCCCTACTCCACTCCCGAGTCACCTACTCGAGAGTTCAAGCACTATGTCAACAAACTCCTTCACTTGGCGGAGAAGCCTTCACAGCGTTGCTTACACTTTTTCCAGTACAAAGCTAGATAACGAGTCCGTGAAAGGTGGACCAAACCAACACAACTATTACACAACAAATATGTGAAATATCAAATACAAGATCTTCGCTACAGAAATCTGGAGTGACAAATCAATCAAGGACCCCTTGCTTGGATGACTTGTAGAATGCTCGTGATCTCGCCTTAGAGAAGGACCTATATGAGGATCACAAATAGAAAGAAAGAAGAACAACTCTCTAGATCAAGTGATCTATATGTTAGAAGAGAATGAGAGTGTATGAGAGATTTAGTAAGAAGAGGGGTGGGTTAGAATGAAGAAATGGCTCTCTATTTATAGGCAAATTTCTCCTCTGTTCCACGGATCCCTTCCACTTGGGATCCGGCTAGTGTAATCCTAGGGATCCGTGGTACGCTCCTCTTTGCCCATGGGTTTTTTGGTTATGGGTCATGGGTTATGGGTTGGTCCATGGGTTTTCTTTAGATTCAATGTATCTAAGTATACATTGTATCAAGTCTTCTTTGGTATGGGTTAAGATCCATGGGTTATGGTCCATGGGTTATGGTTTTTACCCATCCTAATAAACTATTATAACAAATGCTTAATTATTACATTTTTGTATTTAAATGGCTATATGTAAATGCTTTACAAAAATAACATGTATCCTTATAATTTCACTTAAGATAACATTACATTTGTTATCAACAAAACACAAAGAGATCGCAAAATATTAATAAACGTTTTTACGGTTTATTTGTATTAACAATCTCCCCCTTTTTGTTGATGACAAAACATAATATTATGATGAGTAAAACTTAAGAATAGATGTAAGTTTTGAAAGCCCTAAGTTTTACTTCTTCTTCCCCTTTTTTGTCTAAAACAAAAGTTAACCCTTGGAAGAAATAAACAAAATCCTAACTCCCCCTTGACGGTAGCTCCCCCTTGTTTGGGGCGTCAAGTGAAGAAAAATAAAAATTCCTAAAAAAAGGTTAGTAACATGCTTATATAATCTTGTGATTGTCGAGAATCAAGATTGGGAGACAAGGTATGTAAACAAGGCCTTGTAATAAAACAACAAATTGTAGTGGTATGTATGCCACTTACAAGCATGTAAAAATAAGAACAAGACTTGTTCTTGAAAATGACTTCAAAAGAAAAGTAATACTTAAAGTAGAAAAGTAGTAGTAGTGATTCCTTCCATGCTTGCATAAGGTTATGGATGGAGATTTTGATGAGTAATGGTATTGATGCGATCAAGGATGAGGTTGAGTATGGAACGCATTTCTTCCCTAACTTCTATTGCAATTTCCCTAGTGGATTGGCAATGTTCACAATGTAAATGATGTGGGTAATGAGTGCGGAAGTTTTTCGGGTTGTTTTGATTTGAGTTATGCGGAAGTTGTGGTGGAAAAATAGGAAAATATGGATCAATATCCGGAATGTTAGTAAATGGTGGTGGAAAAGAACCTAGATGTTCTTGTAATGTGATGGGAGCTAATGGTGGTGATGTTTCAAGATAGTATTTGGAGATGTGGGGGGTGTTGAAAAGACTAATTCTTTTTCTTTAGGTTGGTTAGATCTTGTTGGAGTCTTAAGGAGTTCCAAAAGAGTTATTTTAGGTGGTGATGAAGTTGGTGTACTTGTTGGTGATGAGGGTGGTGCTATAATGGAAGCATCATGTGGTGAGTTATTTGTTGATGATGAACCATTTGAGGTTGGTTTTGCTAGACAACAAGATCGGATACTAATCCGTGCGGATATCCTAGCATTTGATTTTCGTATTTTGGATGGTGGAAGTACAAAGGTTTGGATATCATGATTGTTTGTATTAGATGATTCTCCTAAAGGGTTTTTGGATGACATGATGAAGTGTGTTTGTGAGAAGGAGATGGAGTATGCAAGCATTTTGGGAGCTATATATATATAGAGAAAACAAAGCATTGTAATGAATGCTTGACCCAAAATGTGGATTAAAATCTAATGATTAGATATGAATTCAAGGCATGTGATCATGAGAACACAAGCATTAAAGAGCATACTCCCAAAGATGAAACAAATGTGGATTTTAAAAAAAATAGAAGTTGAAAACAGCTTCTGTTACACGGATCCCACGGATCCTTCCTTTGAGGATCGTCGGCAAAGATAAAGGTGGGATCCGGTGGAGTCAGTGATTCAGCAGACAAAAATCTTCCTTTTGGAAACATTTTTGCCTAGTGTGTGCCTATATGCAAACTATTTGGAGTTTCGGTTATCTCGACCCCTAAAAAGAAATAGAAAAATAAACTAGAAGTGTAAAATCATCCTATTGAGATAACCCGAAAACACATATTTAGTACATGAGTACGTAATTTTGTGTTGTCAATGCTCCTAATTCATTGTTGCTTAAATGAATGTACCCGAAAACACATATTAGTTATGTGTCCCCTTTAGCATTCAAAAGACATGAGATGCAATGAAAACGGGTTTTTACTTTGTATTAATAATGAAAAAGTGATTTGTCCTAGACGTGAGAAATTGATTTTGTGAAATTGATACGGGAAGGTATCATCCTTTTAGAAGACATTGTGAAAGTAGGCTTTCTTTAAAAAATAAGAAAACTACAAGTGTAAAAACTCATCTTGGGTTTTGAAAATTCCCGTATTGTTTGTGAGTTGTGCGTAAAATAGAAATCCTAGACTCAGAAAGAAGAAGGCTAGTGTTTACATACCTTGTAGAGTCAATTAAGTTATGACGTTTGTTCCATTAGGCCAAGACCAAGACGAAGTAGGTTGAATTGTTCCCGCTTCAACGGTTTGGTGAGGGACGTCGGCTATGTTGTCTTCGGATGCTACCTTCTCAATAGAGATGTTCCCTTTTGAACATTGTCTCTTAGGAAGTGATGACGAATCTCTATATGCTTTGTGCGAGAATGTAATACCTGATTCTTGCTTAAGTCGATTGCACCTTTGTTGTCACATAGGATGGCTATGTCGCTTAGATGGATGTCGTAGTCTACTAACGCTTGTTTCATCCATAGTGCTTGTTGGCATGCTTTGCCGGCGGAAACGTACACGGCTTCGGTTGTTGATATTGCAAGTGACGTTTGTTTCTTAGAAAACCAAGATGTTAAACAACATCACATAAAAGTACATACCCCACTTGTACTTTTTCTATCAATGTAATCACCTGCATGGTCAGAATCTGCATATACAATTGTTTCTACTCCGTGCCCTTAGGATACCATAATCCTAATTGTGTTGTACCCTTAATATATCTAAATATCCTTTTACGGCTTCTAGGTGTGATATTTTAGGGTCTTCTTGAAACCTAGCACATAAGCAAACACTAAACATGATATCGGGCCTACTTGCCATGAGGTAGAGAAGACTACCTATCATGCCACGATATTTAGTATTATCAACGGACTGCCCCGTCCATGAGTTTGGTGTCGGATGACATTGGAGTCCTAATTGGTTTGACTCTTCTAGACCGAATTTCTTTAACATCTCCTTGATGTATTTAGATTGATTAAAGAAGATACCATCTTCTACTTGTTTTATTTGTAGACCAAGAAAAAAACTAAGTTCTCCCATCATACTCATCTCGAACTCGTCATGCATGATTTTAGAGAAATCATCACACATGTCTTGACATGTGGATCCGAATATAATATCATCTACATATATTTGTACTATGATTATATGTGACTCTCTTTTCTTAGTAAAAGTGTGTTGTCAACTAACCCATGGTGTAGTTGTGTTTAACTAGAAATGACTTGAGTCTATCATACCAAGCTTTTGGAGCTTGTTTAAGACCCTAAAGGGCTTTCTTTAATTTATACACATGTTTGGTTTTTCAAAATCAATGAAGCCCGGAGGTTGAGCTACATATACTTCTTCATTTATGACACCATTTAGAAAAGCGCTTTTGACATCCATTTGTTAAAGCTTTAGATCATTAGCACAAGCATACGCAAGAAGGATTCTTATAGACTCTAATCACACGGGCGTAGGTCTCATCAAAGTCTATTCCCTCTTGTTGGTTATAACCTTGAGCAACGAGTCTAGCCTTGTTCCTAGACACTACTCCGTTTGCATCAAGTTTGTTTTTATAAACCCATTTGGTTCCTATTATGGTTTGATTACTAGGTGGAGGGACAAGTGTCCAAACATCATTAGAAACAAATTGATTTAGTTCTTCTTGCATAGCCATTACCCAACTTGCATCTTTTATGGCTTCTTGTGTATTCTTAGGTTCTTAAAGAAAACAAGCTACTTTGGTTTTGAACTTGAGATATTAATGTTCGTTCATTTAGTTTTCCTATGACTTTATCTGGGGTGATTGGACTCTTTAATGTTTACTATTTCATCACTTAGAGGTTCTTCTTCTTCACTTATCTTTTTTTATTACTATAGCTTCACTTTCTATAATCTCGTCATCGACAAGAGGGGAGAATGTTTGGGTGGACTTTCATCAAATTTTATATTTAATGACTCTTCTACCTTCATTGTTTCTTTGTTTAATATGACGTAAGCTTTGCTATTTGGCGAATAACCTAAAAAGATACATTCGGTTGATTTAGGATCAAATTTTGTAAGGTAATCTTTAGTGTTAAGAATAAAACATTTACTACCAAAGACTCTAAAGTGATTTAACGTAGGCTTTTTGCCTCGAAGTAACTCATATGGAGTTTTTCCTAAGATTGGTCTAACCAAGACTCGATTGAGTACATACGTTGAAGTATCAACGGCATTACACCAAAATTTTTGAGGTATGGATTGTTCATTAAGCATGGTTCGACTCATTTCTTGTAGAGTTCTATTCTTTCTTTCTACTACCCCATTCGATTGTGGAGTGCGTGGAGCTGAGAAGTTGTGAGTAATACCATTAGCGTCACAAAAAGCTCGAATTGCACTTCATTATCGAATTCCCTACCATGATCCGTCCTAATAGACACTATGGGACTTCCTAGTTTTCTTTGGATCTTTTTGTTTCAAAATAGTTAAAGGTTTACGTTTTGTTCTTTAAAAATTTTGTCCATGTATACCTAGAGTAGTCATCCACTATTACCAAAGTGTAGTAGTTGCCTCCATAACTTTGGATAGCGGATGGACCAAATAAATCCATATGTAGTAATTCTAGACACCTAGTTGTGGACACCATGTTTTTAGCTTTATGACTCGAATGAGCTTGTTTTCCTATATTACAAGCATCACAAAAATGATGTTCATATTTTAACTTAGGTAGATCTCTTACAAGATCTTTGGATGATATTGAAGAATTCATGTTGGCGTGACCCAATCTTCGATGCCATAAGATTGAAGTATCATCCATAGAGGTAAGACATATTTGTCTTTAGGTTCATTACCGATTTTAATGACATAGACTCCATGTTTCCTAATTCCACTTCCTATGGTTATGCCATTTTTAAGTATTACTACCGGTTTGGTAAAAGTACATTGCACTTTTTATCACATATTTGTCCTATACTTAAGAGGTTAAAGTTTAGGTTTTCACGTGAACACACATCGTTAATGGTTAGAGATTTGTTAGAAATCGTACCTTTACCGATGATTCTACTTTTTCTATTTCCAAACACCACATTACCTCCATTAATGGATTCATATGTGGAGAATAGATTCCTATTGCCGGTCATGTGCCTTGTGCACCCGCTATCCTTGACCCATTCATCGGGTCTAGGTCGACCTTTAAGCACACCTAAAACAATAATAAACTCAAAGTTTGGTCCCCATTTGTTCATGGGTCCATTAGTGTTAAATATTCCATTCATGTTAGACATGTATGGATAAGATGAGTATGCATTCCATGGAGCAAAGTTTTGAAAAGGAAAACCGTTTTGTATGTTTTGATTCCATCCCATTTGATGGTTACTTTTCGGTAAATTATTAGGTCTCCTAAATGAGTTAGGTTTTGAAAAAGGTGGAGTTTTGTTTCTTGCAAAAGTAGGATTATATTTTGGTGGTGGTTGTCTAGTGGTGACATGATTTGGTTTCTTCCTATTAACTATGACAAAATCAGTTCTAGATGAAGAAGCTACATTATTGCTAATTTGCTACGCAGATCCACGATCCCTTTTTCTACACTAGCCTTCCTTTTTAGGGGATCCGTGGGATCCGCCACAACAAGGCTGGTTTTTCTAGTTTTTTAACAAATTTTGTTTCTTTACTTTCACTAGTTGATGGATCAAGTTGTTGACTCCTAGACTTTTGATACCGTTTTAACGCATCGGTATTGTATCTAAAGTGTTCGTGCTCATTCTAGCAATTTTAGAATCTAAGTGATCCACTAGTGTTTGAAGTTGAACGCAAAGTTCACATTCACCACTTGCTATTTTACCTTTCTCTAAACGTTTTAGTTTTGCTTTTAATTCTATGACTTCTTTATCTAACGTTTATTTTGACTCTTTAAAAGCTTATTTTTGTTAACTAGTTTTAAGCTAATATTGCATAGTTTATCATATTCATTATGCAATGAGTCGTTATCAAGTGATGAGCTACTATAGTATTCAAGACATACCTC
>OU343222.1:163012158-163061643 GCA_910596185.1 Chrysanthemum makinoi | reverse complement strand
AAATATACTACCAATTTAAAATGGTTGGTGTTTTTTTATACTAAAAAATGAAGATCTCCATTTAGAGTCTAGATTAGCATTGAACCAAGTTTGATAAATATAAGCATATGAGTGCAGTTGTAGCATTGGTACCTTACTATGAAAAATTCCAAACAGCTTAGGAGCCCTGTACCATCTTGATCCAACGTAATCATCTGAACAAATTGAAGGTAAGGCTATTCAATTATATAATGTTGTTGAAAAAATAATTATCGAATAACACGAAATAGGTAATGGGCGATTAGGACATATTGTCTAGAATATTGTAGTAGTAAATTTGGTCAGATTGCAACTCATGCAGACCAAAGTCATAAATCTTTATTTTACATTTAGTCTTTGGCTAAGATGTTTTAGACATTAGATCTCCGGTGAAACACGTTCTGCAAATGAATTAAATAAAGTTCATAATAGAATAAGCGAAGATAGCGAGGCATAACTACTTGAAACAGATGCACATATTCTTGAATGAAGTGATGTGTGAGCTCAAAACATGAAAGCATGGATAACATGTGTGTAAGTCTTTAAGCCCTCAAAGAAGCTGATGCTTATCTAGACCGGATAAATTTTAAAATAGGTAGTCGTGCACATTAACATAGCAAGATAGAATATCTAAACTGATAACTAATACAAAAATCATTGGGGTCTAAGGCATATTAAATTAATTAAACCTAAGGAAAATATCTTTTTTTCCTATGATATAAATATACACATCAGTCATTACACGGGTCTTCTTTGGAAAAGACATAGTACGGGATCTAGAATATATGCACCACTATTGCAATTAAGCTCCATTTTTCTGTTCTTATTGCCATCATTGCCAATAAGCTAATTTTTTCCATTGCCAAAACCTTTTATTCCTACAAACCTGCATAAGAATGATTTAGATTACTCCTCAAAATACAACACTTTTCATCGAAGACGAACATTGTAGATTAAATACATACCTGATTGGCCTTGATTTTTTTCCATTCATCTTTAATAAGATCAATAGCTCATCAGATGCATGACTACTTCTAAGCCAAAACACATAATTGGAAAATTGATCAATCTCCATGCTAGTGATACTATAATGGTACTACAATGAAAAAATGTTAGAACATAAGAGCGGGGACATTAGAAACCATAAAGTATTGGGATCCATCTATCAATACATATCAGGAATAATTCTGAAAATGTAAAAAACCACCAGATATTCAAAAGACTATTTTCAAAAATTACAAAACCAAATCATCATGTTAATCAATTACCATTAGGAACAACACATTTGTATAGCCGTATAGCCAAACAAATCAAGGTAATATAAAGTAAATTCAGTATTCACATCATTATAATTCTAACTATTGGTTAAACATAATATCGATGTAATATAAACTAAATGCAGTAATCGAGGTAATATAGCCAAACAAATGAAGATGTGTTCTCTACAACACTTGGACCACTGAATCGCACCGGCTTCATTTTGCCTTTTTCCCTAAACAAACACAAAAAGATCTACAACTAATTAATTGATGTCATACGGTTTATTTCTGAAAAAACAATTGTTTATTCGATGCTGATGATTTTAATATAATTCGGCGCCATGAAGGTTGTGGTTTGATTTTTTAGGTTATGGATAATTGTAAAAACCTTTAAACATGCTAAAGATAAAGATGGAATGGATTGGTTTGGTGATATTGATCAAGATTTTGAATGTGTTTTTGAATTATAATATGCGTTTTGTTTTTGGGTTTGATGGGCATTGAAGTGATTGAATATTGTAGCGAAGAAGTCGGATTTTGATTGAATTAGGAAATGCGTTTTGTTTTTGGGTTTTGGTTGAATTAGGAAATGCTAAGTGAAAATGGAAGATGGTAACTGTTTGTGGTGGGTATCATTTAGGGAATGCAATAAAATATCACATCTGGTGCCTGCTCCAGGTGGATTCACTAGCGTTGTTTGTGATCTCACAGGACCAGGTGTTCGATCTGTGCTGTGACATATTTTTTTAAATATGTAGCCGGAAATAGTGCCATGGTGGCATTTCCACCTCATCATAGAGGCGCCATGTCACAATAAAAATGCCTAGTAAGCATTATACATGTGTCATGCTTAGTCCCATATATATATATAGATATATATTTCTATAAAAAATCCAAAAACCCAAAAACAGCCAAAAACGTATAAAACACAAAAAATATTTTGCTTTTGTTTCTATATATGTATCAAATATAAAAATACAAAAAGATTTATCGTTTTAAGAGTTTAATAATAACAACATAAAATCTTACCACCAAAAACCAAGAAGCGATTATTACTACCTAGCTGGGGAATGCGACCATAATAAGTTCAGAACCAAAGATTTAAAACTTGCCTTTGTGTCCTTGATAGTGGTGTACCTTTTCCAAAGAAGCCACTCATCTTGTGATTATTGGTTTAAGTTCACTGTTGATTTGCCTCGATCTTGTTTTAATTGGATTTGTTGTTATATCTACTTGTCGAACCGAAAACCCAAAAGATTCTTCTTAACCCATTTTCACCAATTTCATAATTCCTTTCCTTAACTCTGAGATCTTCTAGAGTTAACTCTAGTGCATCTTGGATTCTTCTAGATCATTGAGTCCTTTTCGTGATCTAGCGAGAATTCCTAGACGACGTTCTCGTAGGCGTCGCCTAAATAGTCGAACCGAGATTCGTACTATTCAAGCAACAATATGGCGGAGAACGTACTATGGCGAAATGCTCCGTGCACCCACCGGGGTTATGGAGATGCCATCATTCTACCAGAATCAACTCGATCACTTTGAATTGAAGACACATTTGATCACACTTGTGTCTACGAATCAATTCCACGGGTTTGATCGTGAAGACCCGTATGCACACATCCGTTGGTTTAACAAGTTGACTTCAACTATCAATTTCAAGGATGTGCCACAAAAAGTCATCAAGTTGATGCTATTTCCATTCTCACTTGAGGGCCGGCCGGTTGTTGGAAAAGAACCCTCGATCCATCGAAACTTGGGAGGAACTTGTTCAAAAGTTTGTCAATCATTTCTTTCCTCCCTCAAAGGCGACTAATCTTAAAATGAAATTTACGGATTTCGTCAAAACCCGATGAAAACTTTGGAGAGGCATGGGAGAGATTCAAAGATCTCCTCAGGAAATGCCCCATCATGAATTCACGGAGCTTCAACAAGTTAATATCTTTACAATGGGTTGGCGGTAGCGATCAAGATTCCTTGAATGCAGCCGGCGGTACAATATCTTGAATCGTAAGCCTAAAGATGTGATTGAGACTTGCGAGCAAAAATCAAAAGTTCCTATTTCTCGCAACAAAGTCAATACTCCTAATACTCTGCTTCTTCATCCGGTAACTCTTACGAGTTAGCGGCTCGATAAATTTGCTCGCGGATGCCATCCGTTGCATGATTAAGGATGTTAAGGAAATCAAAAGCGAGATTCATAAGCGGGAACGGTCAAAGCCGTAAACAAGGTATGTGAAACTTAGTAGTCCACACCGCCGCGTATTATGATTGTCAAGCAACCGATACTTCCTTTTACCAAGCTCCGTAGCGGTAAACCACAATCAATACCGACCACCGGTGATCCCACTACCGTACACCTAGCGGTATGACACCTCCGGTTTCCTCCCGTTGCAAAACCATGGCAATCAAAATCGCTTTGTTCCGAATCAAGGACAAAATTTCAATAATCAAAACAGAACAATTACAACCACCATATCAAGCTCCAAATCGGCAAAATTATCAACAACCTTCTCATGCTCCCCCACCAAATGACTTCATGAAAATTACTGAGTCAAGCATACGATCAATGCAATCTGGATCAATAACATGAGAGTTGAGCTAAAGAAGGAAATTGATACCACAATGTCTCGGCAGACAAATGAGTTGAAGAATATGATGAGCAGTTTCATGAACATGAATATGAACCAAGCTTCATCATCTTATAGGAACTCCCAAGCAATACAGATTACCAATCCCAATGCCGAGGTTGAAAGCCGTCTTCGTAGTGGTAAGGCGCTTTAGGACCTTCGACTCCTATGCCCCTCCTCCGTGGCAATGAGTCAAGTTACCAAGGATACAACGGACAAGGTGCAATTCTCAAGCCCACGGTAATTACGCTGCGTCCACACCTCCGGTAGTCCAAGCTTCAAGTCCGAACCGATGTTCCGAGACAAATTCAGGCGAGAAAATACTTCCATCCCGGCTCAAAAGTCTAGTCAACTTCCTTACCCATCAAGAATGAATGATGAGAAGCTCAAAGACAAAAACAAAGAGCAAATGGAAAAAATTTTCCAAATCTTCAATGAGCTACACTTTGATATAAGCTTCGTTGATGCTCTCGTTCTAATGCCTAAATTTGCATCCGCGCTTAAAGGCTTACTCACCAACAAAGATAAGCTATCACGGATGGCTAAAACTCCTCTCAATGAGCAATGCTCAGCGGTCCTTCTCAAGAGGCTTCCCAAAAAGCTTGAAGACCACAGCGATTCCTAATCCGTGTGATTTCTTGGGGATGGTTCAATGCTCACTGCGGCCGATCTTGGCTAGCATTAACCTCATGCCACTCTCGGTATGGAAGAAAGCGTCTCTTCCTAAACTTTCATCTACTTGTATGACACTCGAGCTAGCGGACCGTGCCATAACTCGTCCACTTGGGATAGCCGAGGATGTTGTGATGAAAGTGGGAAAGTTTCACTTTCCTACTGACTTTGTTGTAGTAGACTTCGATGCAGATCCTAGAGTTCCCCTCATCTTAGGGAGAGCTTTCTTGAGAACGAGAGTGGATATGATTGATGTGTTTGCTGCAGAGTTGACCATACGGGTTGACAACGAAGAGCTCACGTTAAATATCAACAAGAACTCCAAACCTCTTGTACAGCAGTGTTGCAACAATTGATCAAAGATGCGAAGATTCAATGCAACACTCTCAAATTTCACGGTTAAGAGGGTCATGAAAAGCGTCTTTGAGCTCAAAGCTTTAAAATTACCCCCGTTCAAACAAATGGTTTGAAAGCGTACGGTGAGGTATTCTTGATATGATGATGATCTAGATTGGAGACTTCATCGAAGTGGTGGAAGCTAGCCTCTAGAGCACACACCACTTGTCCCACCTCCAGAATGGGTTTGTGCCGAGTTTGTTAACTACGTGGATGAAACCAAACTCTCTTGGTTTCATCTAGTTGGATGATGATGTTTGTAATCCAATGGGAGACATTCTTCCCATTGATGAATTGCTCAAAATGGGCCTTCTTTACTTGAAATCTTCAAAGTATACTGATTAGAGGAAGATGACATTTGATTGAAGAACCATTTCCGCCCCCTCCTCCCAGGACATCTTCTTGACAATCACCATATAAGCTTCAAGTTTAAGCTTAAAAATGTCAAAAATGGTGATTTGCTTTTTCGATGAGGAATGGACTTGCATTGTCATACATATCTTTGTTCCATTCTTCACAGTAGATGGTTGGTTGCTCTTTTCCTTTTCTCTTTTGGAAATGAGGACACCATCTTTGACCCCGGTATCATTCTTTATAGTTTTTACTATTAACAATACCGCGATGCGTCTCCGTCGGTGTGGAACTTCGATGTTCATATGTTTGTTAACATTGCGAACGAATCGATTGAGATTGGTTTTCACGTAACTTTCCCAAGAACAAATGAATTGGGTCGAGTAAGCAAACTTCGGTAATCAAAAACGATAGCATGCCATATGGGTTTTCACCCATATTTCTGAGCTGTCTGAAGTTTGTTACAGTTGGCCATTCACAAGTGGTTAGGCTGCGTGATCGGACAATTTCTTCTTTCTACTTTCTACCACCTAGTGTGGGGGTTGCCCCATGTTGTGTATATATTAAAATTAAAAAAAAAATCCTCTTTCTAAATAATGGCGTAGTATTTCCCTTTTACGTTCTTTGTTTCGCATAACATAGCGGTACTTTGAATATTGAGGACAATATTCAATTCTAGTGTGGGGGGAATTCTCACGAATTTTATCATGTAATTATACACTAATTCCCCATTTTTGGCCAAAAATTTTTTTTTTTTTTTTTTTGGAGTAAGTGTTCTACACTTACTCAATTGGTTATCAAGTCGCCTTGTCTAATAAACAAAAGGATTGGCTAATCCAGGAGAAACGGCTCTTGGTAAAGATATCTCAAATCCGTTGACGGCTTGCAATTTGCCCAAAATTGTATGGTATTCACCTCACCATATCCTAAAAAGTGAAGAGTTGGCTAGCCCGCAAGTTTATGGCTTGTGGTAAAGGCGGTGGAAAATCCATAATTGTAATCAGCTCACCAAGATAATATTGATAATTTATCTAAGAGTTGGCTAGTCCGAGGAAAGTGCGGCTTACGGTAAAGACAAATCAAATCTGCTGAAATTGTGGTTTGCTCAAAATCACATGGTTATCGGTGTACCATGGTTCTTAGAGGCTGAAACATTTGGCTACTCGGTAATGGCTTTTGGTAAAGAGTTTCAAATCCATTAAGTTTTTCTCAAAGATTGCTAGGGACTGCAATAGTTTAGTGGGGGATTGATGAGTGTGTAAATATCATTTTGAGTCAAATGACTGCAAAAGCGCCTAAAAATGCTCGAAAATGCATCAAAATATTGAAAATTAAAATTACATTTTATATGTTTCAGATGCAAAATGTTTAAAATCAGATGAAAATTGAGCAAAGTTTGCAAAATTGGCAGTTTCAGTCCCCCAAGTTTCAAAAGTTGTCAAAAACAGTCCCTGGTAAATCTAAATAAATAAAAATGTTATTCAAGGTCCCTGAATTATTCTAACTTGTCAAAAATGGTCCTTGAATAAATCTTTTGTTAAATGGCAGAAAAGGTCCTTGAACTTTCATAAAATGTCAAGTTTGGTCCCTGGAAATTTGAAATTGTCAAAACTGGTCCTTGTACTATTGAAGTTTGTCGATTTTAGCCCTTGTATCAAGTTTGGAAAATTACGAGGATTGGTCCATCACAATTTCGAATTACAAAATAAGCCCTTGTCATTAATACTTATCGAAGCTTGTCAAAATGATTTTGACCCTGCCACTTACCCTTTTGACCCCTGCCTCATAACCAGTGACCTCCCCATTTTGGACCCTTGGTCAAAGAAAGTCAAAAGCGAAAATGGCAACATTTTATCCCTTCCACTCCTGCTTCTTCTTCCACTTGCCTGCAACTCCAGTCACCTCAACCCTTTCCACCATCCCCTCATCATCACTAACCCCCCCACAATAAATGCCACCCCCCCCTACTAGCTATATCACAGGCAACAAGTCAAATCATTGTTTCCCGCCAAAATTGATAAATTGGCCAAGAATACTCAAAACTCAACCATTGGCTCTAAGAAGAGGTGGGATTATCTCAGAAGGCCACGTGGAACATTTTTGGTGCTTAAAAGAGGAGGAAGACAGAGAAGAAGGACAGTAGTTAACTTTTATTTTTCACATGTATGTCGTACTTTTAATTTCTTAGTCTTAAAAAGGTCTTCAGTTGTATTTTCAAGTTTAATTGTATTAAGTACAAGTATTTTAGTGTATTGCAAGTTTTCTTAAGTATCAATTCAAGCTTATGTTAAGAATTCATGTTCTAAGCTCACTGTTGAAACTTTCCATTTTAAAGTCTCATATCAAAGGTTCAAATAGCTTATTTTTTGAGTTCCATCAGGCTTATATAAGCAATATAGCTTTTACAAGCTTAAGTTCAAGTTCCATGCACTTTTGGAGTTTGGTCAAGAAAAGTCAAAAATGGGTAAAACTGATCTGAGAAAGGGTAAAAATTGATCACGGGCATGGATTTGGGGTGAATTACTGATTATTTGGTTGGATTTGATAGGTTAGTGGTCTTGGGTTCACGGGTTTACGGCCATTGTGGCTTTTGTAAGTGATTTTCTCAAATTCTTGCATGTAATGTATTTGTAGTCACAATCTGTTAAAATCTGTTGGAATAGTAGTATTTAGGTTGTCTTAGCTTAGTTTGATCATAATCTGTGCTTGTCTAGTGTTAGCTTAGTTTTAATTTGTTAATCAGTGTACTAAGGGTGTGTTTGGTTTACTGTCATAACTGATCTCAGAGGTATAAGCAGTAGTTTATTTCTATTGGTTCATGTTTGTTAAGTATATTTGAACTCATTTGAGTCTTAGTTTGGGTCTGCATACCCCCAAAGTCAACATTTCATTGAAATCTGTCTAAACTCTCCACTGTTGAGATTTTTGATTAGCATAATCTCATTTTGTGTTTAGAATTCATTAACATTGATTGCTTTAGGCTCATTACATCATATAACATCAACATCAGTAATAAAATTGGATTCAAAGTTCAATTTGGTCAAAGTTCTTCACTAAAGTAAAAAGTCAAAATTTGCAAAAAGTGGATTTGAGCTCATCTAGGAAGATTTTTCATGAGTTCAATTTTGAGCTACATCAAGTGGGATTTGGCATTTTAAAAAGTTCAACTGGTCTTGTTACTTATCACCATTTTTGCATAATTTTACAAATATTGTATAAGCTCCAAACAAGCTTATCAACTTGGGCCTAATGCCTGCTCCACTGATCTCAGTTATAAGCTGAGTTTCTCAGTTCTTGCAGCTTGTGCACAAGGCTCATAAGAGCTTCCCAAGGTCTGAGTTTTGGTACACTTGGTCTCACCCAGGTCTAATCTAGGTTCAATTTGTAGTTTCATTTGAGCTTATTTTACATCTTGTGCTGTCCAAAGTTACTCCCCAGAACTGTTTTAACTTGTAACTCATATCATCAAAACTGATCCAACTTGCATATCAGTAGTTATAGCCTGTTGTTTTAAGTTGCATTAGAGTGGTTTTAGCATACTAAAGCTTCGTAAATAGTTGGTAGTTATTTGGTCCATTGGGCTTATTTGGAGTGCTTAATAATAAGCACTTGCATATCGCATTTCAAATTTCTCCACACAAGTGCCTGTTTTTCCATTTTTCTTAGATTCCTTATATAATTTTAGAGTTTTCCTGAAATTTTCAGATTTTTCTAAGTTGATTTGCTATTTCTCTTAATTTAAATTAGTTTCTAAGCATTTTAATTAGCTTTTGATACAAAAAATTCAGAAAAGGTTCAAAAAAATAATTTTTCATTTTTCTTAGGTTTAGATAAATATAAAAAGTAAAAAAGTAATTTTCTAGATTTTTCATAGTTTATTTGGCAATTTTAGTAATTTAATTAGTTTTAATAGTTTTAATTCATAAAAATAGAAAAATATTCGAAAAATACAAAAATAGTTTTGAAAAATTCTTTTTTGTTTTAGATTTTCCAAGTCATAATTTTATTTTTCTAGCTTTATTTCCTAATTTCTTGTATTTTAGGTTATTATTTAATAGTTAGAAATAGTTTTTAATTAATAATAATTAATTAAATAGTTGTAAAATTAATTTTCTTTTTCTATAAATTTTCTTATATCATTAGGTTTGTAAAAATATAATTTTCATATTTTTAGGTTAATATGTGTGTAAGTTTCACGTTTTGTTTTGTACGAACGTAGTTTTAAATTAAGTTTTATAAAAACATAAAAATAAAAACATTAGTTTAAAATAAGTGATAGTGTTTATTTAACATAGTTTATTTTTTGAATTTCCTTTAATTTGTAAACTCTTTCTCTGTAGTTATAATCAAATCAAATCTCTGTATCTATTCAAATCTTCTCGATCACTAAACGTTTGACTATTCTCGCACGGCTCGTTGGGACATAACGACCTGGGGAAACATTATACTCTCCTGGACTTCATTGCATTCGTGTTTAGGCAGTTTTAAGCTTATTACGGTCTGCCATTCACAAGTGGCAGGCTTGAGTGATTTAGCTTGACTGTTTGGCACGAATCAGTAATTCGTGTATGTGTGAGAGAAATATATTGCAAAGAGAAAACACACACTTACACACTCAAGCACACCCCTCAAATGACACATTTGAGGGGTATTTATACTCAAATACAAAACGCCCTAATGGGCTTGGCATGGGCTTCATGTAGGCTTGACATGGATTACAACTAAATAAAGGCTAGTTTAACATAACTACTAACCATTTAGCTTAGCCCAATCCACGAGTCCGTTAACTATTCTAATACAATGTCTAACACACGTTACAAAGTTCCTAAACGTGAATGACCATCACTTCTATTAATTACTATTAAGGCTAACAATTTTTAACTTATCAATTGATTTAAACTCATTGACCTACACATAACAAGAATACCAACAATCAGACATTGTCACAGCCACTTGTAATAAAAAAAATCTTTAAGACGCTCACAGCTTGAGCTATGATCAGTTAAATTTAGTAGGAAAAAGAAAATTCAGAACTCACATGCTCATCAGAAACTTGTGCAATTTTGAGAAGCTGCAAAATGGAAATGGCAACCATAAGCCAGTGACATATATAAAAAGATAAAGAGAAATCTTGGAAGATGTATTATGATTAGATGGTTAACAATAACATGGTAATTATACTGATGCAATGAAATTTTTTGACGGTCCTTGATACAATCCACATGTATTGATAATACTGAAAAGCGCAGGAGATTGATACAGACAGCTAGTTCTTTTAGTGCATACTATAACAGATAGATAGTGTGAATCAACATCTTCCAAGGACTTGCAGAATCAATAAGATGAAATCAGAAAAAGCTTAACCTAATCTTCAACTAATTTGAAATTCAGTTAGTCCTTCAACAAAATTTTAAAAGTAATATCAGTTTTCAGAATCTTTCCTAAAATCTAATAGTAATACCAGACTTTACCAGTTTGTCCTCACAACAAGCCTTTTAAACTACTTGGGTAGCCTAAAAATATAACCCAATAGACATTACAAATAGAGGAACTTTTCCTAGGGCTCTAGGAGAAGAATGGAACCTACTATCTGGCCAACTTCTTTGTTATATCCTCAGCAAAAGAAAGGTGATCTTTTCTAGATCCTGGTTTTATATTTCGTGCATCAGAATGCAAAAAAAAAATGAAAAAAAAGATGCCCTTAACTAGAAAAGTTATTTGTTCAGAACACAATTATGATTACTGATACACACCTGAACTTTCCCATCGTATGAAATTAGAGTACCACCCTTCACATCACCAACGTTTGGGTGTCGCTGCTTTAAATCCACAATATCAAGCAAGGAACACAAACTGAGGCAAAAGGAAAACTAGGTAATACTGGTGATTACCTCCATGCAGTACTCATTGTCACTCAAGAATAATCCAAGAGACTTCCCAAAATTGTTGTGGGAAAAGCTTGTCAGAGACGGAATCATCTAAAATAGAGGTGGAAATTTCTACCAATTTGCTTACAAATGGATCGATTTGGCTTATTTTTAATATCAAACAAGTCATATTAAAAAAAAAAAAAAAAAAAAAAGTGGCAAATGGAGAAGTCATTCTGTTTCAATGTGCAGGACCTCCTAATCACATTATCGGGGGCTAATGTAATTTATAGTACTAAACTAGTCATAGACATTCAAAATATTAAGTTTTGGTCACTCTACAATTCTTCAAAACAGAAAAAGATGGAATGACAAAGTATACACTGACGGATTAACCACTATGAATAATCCGAGAAAGTACAATGCCAAATATATTTGCATGTTAATTGATATATAGATTAGTGGTTGGAGGCTAACCCATTTAGACCAAATACACAAGCAGCCAGACCCGCCCCATGTCCTACATTCTGAACACAGACATCAATCGAAGCATGTGTTTCTCAAGAAACCAACCTGGAAA
The DNA here is from genome assembly GCA_910596185.1 of Chrysanthemum makinoi. Lineage (NCBI taxonomy): Eukaryota > Viridiplantae > Streptophyta > Magnoliopsida > Asterales > Asteraceae > Chrysanthemum > Chrysanthemum makinoi. The sequence goes on along the minus strand of OU343222.1, from coordinate 163,049,870 downwards.
GGAAAATATGTCCAATCGATAGAGATTTCATGGGAACTTTACAGGCAGCAAGAAGTTTCAACAGTTGACTTGCTCCGCGACAAGCAATCCCACACTTGTACAGGTACAACTTAGTTAGTAGAGTTTCACATTGAGATTTTTTCAATTAAAAATGGAAACAAGTTCCTACAATCATAAAATGACATGTCAGACTAAACTTCATATTCTATCCGATGTCATTATCTATTGAGAATGAGAAAGCCACTGACCTGGTCCCGTCATCCTGTAAAGGATTGTCACTTAATATTAAGACCTCTAAGTTTGGATGTTGGACATGGGGCGGGTCTGACTGAATTTTTCAATTTTGACTTTTGAGTGAGAAAGAGGGAAAACCGACAGGGGAAAATAATTTGGGAGGGGCGGGAGTAGAAGTAGCGCGTCTCCGGTGGAAATCATCGTCATCGGTTGGAGATCGTCGGCGCCGGAGGAAGATCGCCGAGAGAGTAGTTGTCTGCTAGGGTTCAATGACAGAGATTTGGGAGAGATGAGCGTGTGAGAGATTTGGGATTTGGGTAGAGTAAATCTGATTTGGGTGGGATGATTTTTAAGGGTTTTAGTAAGCAAATGACAAAATTTTTGTATGTAGTGTATGTAAAATGACAAAAAAACCCTTTGATAAAAATATGGTTGCCCAGCGCTTTTTAGTTGCCCAAAAAACAATACCTCACACATACGAGACACTTGTCACACTATGGATGAGTTGCTCAATGAGGAAGTTGCCCTTGGTCTAGTTTTATACAGCCCAAAAAACGGTCCGAAAAGTAAATAGGGTCAGGGCAACTGGAGCATTCCTAACATTTTCCCTATTAGAATTAACCATGTTCTTAGTTTTACTTATGTTTGTAATGTGGTCTATAATTACACCTTTAATAATATTTTTTATTACATGGTTATATTTCCCACTTTATTGTGTCATTTATATGTGGGATAATGCTAAAAAAATGTATCGAAGTTGACACCTTTTGAGATTGTGTATACTCAACTATTTTTTTTCATAGTAACACAAAACTTGGTAATTTTTGTTATTGTATGTATGATTTCCAACGTGTCCCATGTCAGTGTGTCCGAGTGTTACACGTAGACTGCGAGCGTGTCAAAAACTACTTTTTTATTGGGATAATGCTAAAAAAAAGCATCGAAGTTGACCACTTTTGGGATTGTGTGTAGCCAACTATTTGTTTTTTCCATTACAACACAACTTTTGAATTTGTGTTATTGTGTGTAGCCAACTATTTGTTTTTACTCGTTTTTATATGTTTCCATTCAATTTTTTACGTTTACGTCAGATTTTCGTTCGTTTTTACAAGTCTCTGTTCGTTTTACCGTTGCGTTGTTTTAATGATTTACCGTTTCCGTTCGCTTTTATACGAACATAAACGTGTAAAAACGAATGTAAACGTATAAAGACAAACAAAAACGCATAAAACGAGAAAAAAACGTAATAAAACGGACAAAAATGTATTAGAAGGGATGAAAACGTTAGAAAACGAACGAAAACGCAAAAAAATGACTGAAACGCATAAAACGGATGGAAACGTAAGAAAACATATGTAAACGTAAAAAACTGACGAAAACGTATAAAATGGACAAAAACATATGAAAACATAAAAAACGTAAGATAACGGACAAAACGTATAAAAACTGACGAAAACGTATAAAAACAGACAAAAACTTAAGAAAACGGACGAAAATGTTTAAAAACGGACGAAAACGTATGAAAATGCAAGAGAACAAACGAAAATGTAAGAAAACGGACAAAAGCGTATAAAATAGACGAAAGCATAAGAAAACGGACAAAAACGTATAAATACAGACGAAAACGTATAATAACGGATGAAAACGAATAAAAACGTAAGAAAACGGAATTTTAATTATTTACTAACGGCCGTTAATATAAAGGACTAACGATTTAACGCTTAGCCTGACTGGATACATACAATAACACAAATTCAAAAGTTTTGTGTTACAATGAAAAAGGAAAAATAGTTGGCTACACACAATCCTAAAAGTGGTCAACTTCGATGCATTTTTTTAGCATTATCCCAATAAAAAAAGTAGTTCTTGACACGTTGGCAGTCTACATGTAAAACTCGAACACGTTGGCATGGGACACGTTGGAAATCATAGATACAATAACAAAATTTACCAAGTTTTGTGTTACAACGAAAAAATAAATAGTTGGGTATACACAATCCTAAAAGTTGTCAACTTCGACGCATTTTTTTAGCATTATCCCTTTATATGTTGGCTTAGTATCCAATAACTATTGCTCAAATCATTATAAGCATATGGCCAATAAATATTATAGCTCTAGACTATAATATTTTAACTAATACTTTGTTTTGTAGGATCATTTTGAAAAACTCCAAGCACGAGGGAGCTCTTGTCATATTTTCATATTCTTGTCTTTTGGCGAGCATATTATTGCACTATTTTTTTTTGTAGCTCCAAAATCCATATTATTATTTAATCTTGACGTCCTCATCAAGGGAGAGAAACCGTCAAGGGGGAGCTTGCGCATTTGTTAGTTTTCTTTCGACGCTCTAAAAAGACATTAACACCTACACACATCAACAAATCCAAAATAGTTTCAAGGTCAAAATTCACAAAAAAAAATAAAAAAATTTAGGGGTCTCAATCTTAACATGGTATCTAATCTGTGCTAAACCAGTCAAGTCTAATAGACTTAAAACAGCTTAAACACAAATACAATGAAGTCCAGGAGAATAGAATGAATTCCCGGGTCGTTATGTCCCACGGAGACTCAATGGTGTGTTAAACAAACTCAGAAGATAGAATGATCACTAAGGATAGTGATCTGTAAAGGTTTTGATTAGAAATTACACTACTGATTGCTTGGAATAGAATTGGACACAGAATTGGAAAGCACAACAATCAGATAAGAAAAACGTAAACGTAAGTTTAAAAACTACGTATACGCACAAAATAAAAAGTGAAAACTAAGAAATAAAAGACCTAAAAAGATGAAAATAACATTTTTCAAATCCTAAAAATAAAAGAAAATTATTAGAAAAAGAAAATTATTTTTAACACTATTTAATTAATTATTATTAATTAAAAACTATTTTAAATATTTAATAAATACTCTATATTAGAAGAAAATAGGAAATAAGGCTAGAAAAATAAACTTATGATTCTGAAAAATCTAAAATACTATAAAACTAATTTTAAAACAGAAAAGATATTTTTTATGCTTTTTAATTATTTATCACTAATTAATTACTATTTTTAACTATTTAAAATTATAAAAAAATACTAAAAAGATAGAGAAAAATCTGAAACTTTTTCTAAAAATCCTATATGATGACAGAAAACAAAGAAAAATAGAAAAACAAGATTTGCTTATTAAAAAGTTGAAAAGAAAAATCAAAAAGCTAAAAAATATTAAATAAACGCTATCACTATTTTTATATTGATGTTTTTCTGAATTTTCTTTTTGAAAACTACTTAAATACTAATAATATGAAACTTTAACAAAGACAAAAAATTTACAAAACACAAATAAGTAGTTTTGATGAGCTTATGATCAACAAGTGCCTTTAATAGCTTGTTTGGGTGAAATAAGCTCAAACAAGCTTGTTCACTGAAACAAAAGCTCAAAATGGATTCAAACAAGCTTAATAAACAGAAATGAGGCTAAAATATACAAAGAAGCACACTGATTAAGCTAAGAATAAGCAATAAGCACTTTGCTATTGAAACAGAAATGGGACAAGATACAAGCTAGTAGCAGCCCTAGCTCACAAGCTCAAAAGTGAAATCTTGAGCTTGACAACTCAAGAGGACCAGGTTGGCTTTCCAAAGAACTAGAGAATACAAGAATTGGAGCACTAATAAGCTCTATGAAAGCTTATCAATATGAACTTAAAAACTGTGCACAGGGCAGTTATATGAAACAGGTATCCACAAAAAGCAGTTGAATAAGCACTTAAAAGACTGAGAAACCAAGAACTAGCATTTTTATATTTTTATACACCAACCAAACTTTAATACCCCAAGAGATTATAAGCTGAATCTATTTAATAAACCCACAGTGAAATTCCCAAGTTTATTCAAAAACGACCCATTGAGAATTTTGACTTTTTTGACAGAAACTAAAAGTTGACCAAAATGAGATTTGATCTGATCTTAAGTACTTAATATGTTGTTTTAAGGTGAGATAAGACTAACTTAAGCAAGGTTAACAACTTTTGAACACAAAATGATGATCATGGATCATGAAATCTCAACAGTGACTGCATAAGGCACAATCAAATGAAATTTTGACTTTCAATGAACAAAGACTTGTTTTTATGACTGAACTTAAGTATTTAGACTTAGTTAGACAGAATTCCAACAAAACCAAAGACCAAAGTACTTGCAAACTCAAAGAACCAAACACCCTCTTACTTGACTGTTTTGATGTTTTTCACACCAAATCACAATTGTAACCCATAAACTTGAGTGCAGACCTTATAGCATCATTAATTAGGACTAAAGAAACATGAACCAACAGTTACAACAACATAAAACTAGGAATTAAGACAAGAGCTATTTTGACAGTTATAAAGAAATTTATGTAAACTAACAATTTAAAAGATCAACCAACTGTTTTTAAGGATTAAATACACTTAATTACTACTAATGAACACTAAGAACAAGAAATTACAACAACTAATCAACCACAATAGTGAAATGCAAAATTACTTAAAAAGGCTTACAATAGCTTCCAAGCTTAAAATTTAGAACCAAGATCAATGAGCACCCCTATAAGCTTACCAATAAGCTACTAACCCAAGGCCATCCATTATATACCCTGCTCCAGCTGTGAACACTTCCATGGAACCCTTTTTTATTTTTCAAGTATTTAATTGGTATTTTTGTGATTTTTCTATTTTTTCTTCTAAACTGAATTTTAGAGTTTCTAAAAGCTTGCTTAAGCTTTCTAGGAGCTTAAGTGTACTAAATCAGTCCATACAAACTACTGAAAACAACATTTTATCCAACTTGAGATTTTGCATAAATATGAGAAATTGCATAAACTGAAATACACTTTGATACTTGAATTAAAGTTTCACAGAGGCTTTATTATAACAGAATAACTTGAAATACAAAGTTTTTAAGCTTAAAACATAAACTGAAATTGAAAATTAACTAAAACGACTTGAAAAATAAATATTAAACTAGATAGATCTTTTTTCCAATGCATCTCTCTCTCTTTATAGACTTTTCATCACCCCCCTGTGTCTCTGAGACTTTCCCACCACTTCTGAACCCTTGGATCACTGAAACTCATCAAAACCGTACACTTTGCATTTTGGCGCCAATTATTTCTTTGAGCAGGTTTAAACCATTAATGGGTTTTGTTTGAGATAATTATGATTATTTGGAGTTTAGAGAAGGTGGAGGGGGAAAAAGCAAGGAGGGGGAAAAAGCAAGGAGGAAACCATGACTGGTTTTGGAGATATCAGGCTTGGGAGAGGATGCTACAGTAGTTCTGGTATTTGGGCGCGCTAAGGTGGGTTTGACTTCTGTTGACCGAAGCTTAATAACACGGGGGGGGTCAAAAGGGTTGGCTGGGGTCAGAATGTATTGTGGACTGGCTCAAGGGTCAGCCAAAGGGGTCAAGCTGGATTGGGCTAGCAGCTGGGCTTGTGATTGGGCTTTGGATATATATGTGGATCCGTTTGGTTTAGCTTAGTAACAACAAGGACTAAAATTGTAATTCGACCAAACTTCAAGGACTGAAAGTGATATTTTTCCAATGCTCTCATAAGGACCAAACTTGACAACTTTTAATAGAACAAGGGCCCTATTTGCATAAAATCCATTTTTTAAAGGTCCAAGGACTAATTTTGCAATTTTCCAAAGTTTGAGGACCTTTCTTGCCAATTGACCAAAAATTATTCAAGGATCATTTAAACAACTTAGGACTTTAAGGACCTTGAATGATAAATTCCACATTTTGATATTCCAGGACTAGATTTGACAACTTTTAAAACTTGAGGGACTAAAACTGCCAATTTTGCAAACTTGAATCATTTTTCATCTGATTTTGATATTTTTGCATTTAAAACACATAAAACACTGATTTGTGATATTTTGATCATTTTGATGTGTTTCTGAGTGTTTTCAGATGATTTTGCAGTTTAGATTACACAAAAATGATGAGTATTTAGACACTCATCAATCCCCCACACTGAGATATTGCTAGTCCCTAGCAATGATTTGAGAAAACTTGATGGATTTTATCTCTTTACCAAAAGCCATCACTTCTGGAGTAGCCAATTGTTTTGATTCAAGTAAGAACCTTGGTACAACGATAACCAAATGATTTTGAGCAAATCATAAGCTGTCAACGGATTTGATTTGTCTTTACCAGAAGCCGTACCCTTCTGGACTAGCCAACTCTTAGATAAATTATCAGAATTATCTTTGGTGAGCTGAATACCAATTATGGATTTTCCACTGCCTTTACCACAAGCCATAACCTTGCGGGCTAGCCAACTCTTCACTTTTAGGATATGGTGAGTTGAGAACCATACAATTTTGGGCAAATTGCAAGCCATATAAACGGATTTGAGAAATCTTTACCAAGAGCCGCTTGCTCTGGATTAGCTAATCCTTTTGTCTTACAGACATGGCGGACTGATAACCAAGATGAGTAAGTGTAGAACACTTACTCAAAAAAAATTTTGGCCAAAAACGGGGGAATTGGGTGGATAAATATGAAATTCGCGAGAATTCCCCCCCACACTTAGAAATGAATATTGCCCTCAATATTCAAAGTACCGGCGGTTATGCCGAAACAAAGAACGTAAAAGGGAAATATTACGGCCATTATTTAGAAAGAAGATTTTTTTTTTTTTTTTAATACATATACACAACATGTGGGGCAACCCCCACACTAGGGTGGTAGAAAATAGAAAGAAGAAGTAAATATGGGTGAAAAACCCATATGGTGCGTGCTGCTACGTTTTTGTTTCCGAAGTCGCTAGCTTGACTCGATCCCCGCATTCATTGGTTCATGGGGAATGTTTGTAAATCCGGGACAACCACAGGGGGAATGTCCTTTCCAAAGTAATGCTTAACTCGATGACCATTCACTTTAAAATTAGGACCATCGGGTTGAGATAACTCAACGGTACCATAAGGATAAACCTTAGCAATAGTGAATGGACCGGACCAGCGGGACTTGAGTTTTCCCGAGAAAATCTTCAATCTAGAATTGAAAAGAAGGACTCGATCACCAACGTTGAAAACGCGGTTCTTGATCTTGGAGTCATGAATCTTCTTTGTCTTTTGCTTGTAGATCAAAGAGTTCTCATAAGCTTGATCACGAAGTTCATTTAGTTCATTCATTTGAACTTTTCTGTGATCACCGGCTAGTGTCTGTATCGAAGTTTGCATGTTTAAGGCCCAGTATGCCTTGTGCTCTAACTCAATCGGAAGATGACATGCCTTTCCGTATACTAGCTTGTATGGAGTACACCCGATGGGTGTTTTGTAAGCTGTACGAAAAGCCCGAGTGCGCCATCCGCTTTATCCGACCAGGATGCACGATTTTCGCCATCTGTCCCTTTCAAGGATCCTTTTAATACCACGGTTTGAAACTTCCACCTGCCCACTTGTTTGGGGGTGGTATGCAGAGAGACGATGGGTAACACCATACTTTTGCATGACTCTTTCAAATTGGTCATTACAAAAATGTGTACCACGATCATGATTATCGCTTCTGGAGTTCCAAACCTGGCAACAGAGATTTCAAAAACCTCACAACAACTCGGGCATCATTGGTGGGTAAAGCTTTTGCTTCAACCCATTTTGACAGATAGTCACCAGCCACGGAGTATGTACTTGTTACCACGAGAAGATGGAAACGGCCCCATAAAATCAATACCCCATATGTCAAATATCTCACAAACTTGAATGGCATTTTGTGGCATTTCATTCCTTTGAGATATATTACCATGACGTTGACAAGCGTCACAGGTTTTGACAAAATCGTGGGCATCCTTATAGATTTGGGCCAATAGAAACCGGAATCAAACACCTTTTCCGTGTAGTTTGGACTATGATGGCCCCCTGTGGGTCCAGCATGGCAAGCTTTGAGAATGTCAAGAGCTTCTTGTCCATAAACACACCGTCGGATGACTTGATCCGCACATATTTTGAACAAGAAAGGGTCGTCCCAGAAATAATGTTTAACCTCTTTGAAGAATTTGTTCTTCTGCTGGGTCGACATCCCTTTCACAATGAAGTTACCCGCATGGTAATTTGCAAAGTAGAACCATGGGGTGGTAGAATTTCACGAAAAGAAACCGCATTGAGCGTCGGAGGAAATGTTTCATTTATATCTTTTTCTCGAAAACATCTTGGTGAGGGTTTTCTAATCGGACAGATGATCGCAGCTAGATTCTCAGCTCCTTTTTTATCACGTATGATGATATCAAATTCTTGGAGGAGGAGAACCCAACGAAGCAATCTCGGCTTTGCATCTTGTTTTGCAAAGAGATATTTAAGAGCGAAGAGGATCCGTGTACACTACACATTTGGTCAAGATAAGATACGGCCGAAACTTCTCAAAAGCATACACCACGGCTAATAGCTCTTTTCTCGTGGTGGTGTAATGAGTTTGAGCCTCATCATAGTTTTGCTCGGTAGTGAATAGGCTGAAAATGCTTGTTTCTTCGTTGCCTAGGACGCACCGATAGCAAAATCGCTTGCATCGCACATAAGCTCAAAAGGCAAGTCCCAGTCGGGAGCAACGAGAATGGGTGCTTCAGTAAGCTTTTTCTTCAATGTTTCAAAAGCTATGATGCACTCAGGTGAGAAGATAAAAGGAGCATCCTTTTCAAGAAGATGGGTCATAGGCCGGGCGATTTTGGAAAAATCTTGAATGAATCTACGATAGAAACCGGCATGACCTAAAAAACTCCTAATACCTTTGACGGTAGTAGGATGAGGTAATTTAGCAATAACATCGACTTTTGCTCTATCTACCTCAATCCCGTTCTTTGAAATCTTATGGCCAAGGACAATGCCTTCTTTGACCATAAAGTGGCCTCTCCCAGTTAGACAAAGATTGGTGTTTTCACACCTTTGAAGCATTTTATCTAAATGGGAGAGACATGATTGAAAAGAATCCCCAATGACCGAGAAGTCATCCATAAACACCTCCATTGTTTCCCCTATCATGTCGTGGAAAATGGCCATCATACATCGTTGGAACGTGCCAGGAGCATTACATAAGCCAAAAGGCATACGTTTATAGGCAAAAGTTCCGTATGGGCAGGTGAATGTGGTTTTTTCTTGATCATTTGGATCAATGGGGATCTGAAAGTAACCCGAGAAACCATCAAGGAAACAATAGTATTCGTTCCCTGCTAATCTCTCAAGCATCTGGTCCATGAAGGGTAGAGGAAAATGGTCTTTACGGGTGGCGTCATTCAACTTACGATAGTCGATGCAAACACGCATCCGTAACCAATCGAGTTGGAATTAACTCGTATCTTCATTGTGATAAACAGTAATGCCACCCTTTTCGGTGACACAATGAATTGGGCTAACCCAAGGACTGTCTGAGATCGGGTAAATCAATCCTGCATCAAGAAGTTTGATAACCTCTTGTTTGATAACATCATGGATTTTGGATTCACTCGTCTCGATGTTGAACGGTAGGTTGAAGTCATCCTCCATCAAGATTTTATGAGTACAAAACTCAGGATTTATACCTTTGATGTCGGAGAGTTTCCAAGCAATTGCTTGCTTGTGTGACTTCAAGATTTTAATGAGAGCAGCTTTTTCATCTTTACTCAAATCTCGAGCAATAATGACAGGTAATTTATCATCACCTTCTAGAAATGCATACTCAAGATGAGGAGGTAAGTCCTTAAGCTCAACCTCAGGAATTTCATCAGTTTTCTCAACTGACTTGATTTCCTTGTTATGAAGTTTGATGGGAGGAGGAGGAAGAAGAGAAGTGTCCAGATTTGACAACTTCTTTTGAAGAATATCTCCCTCCATATTAATCTCATTTTGATTAATCTCAACTGGAATTGAATCATTAGGATGAGGGGTTGATGATGGATCATCACTGAGCAACTTCTCAATAAGAAGTATATCCCCCTCGATATCAATTGGAGCGTGATCAATTTCCCAAGGCACAGAATCACTAGCCAAGTATGCCTCAATCTCTTCCGAGATGGAGTCATTTCCCTCAAAAGGAGTGATAGAAGGAGTGGAATTGGCTATGATAGGTTGAGAAGATGTGGTGGAATCCCCACTCACAGAATTATGAGAATAACCAAGAACTTCTTGAGAGTACTCTTCAGTGGCAACATCAATGATATCTATTCGGTTAACCGACTCAGAATCATAATTTGCGGAGTACCTCGAAGTTTGGTCAAGGTTGAAGGTGACAGCTTCGTTACCAACACGCAATGTGATTTCTTGCTCAAATACATCTATGAGAGCACGGCCCGTTCTCAGGAATCCTCGACCAACAATGAGAGGAACCCGATGATCGGCATCAAAATCAACAACCACGAAGTCAGCTGGGAAATGGAACTTTCCTACTTTCACAAATACGTCCTCAGCAATGCCAAGAGGAGGGGATATGGAACGATCTGCAAGCTCGAGAGTCATGCATGTAGGAGTGAGTCCGAAGAGAGAGTTTCTTCCACACTGAATATGGCATAAGGTTTATGCTTGCACCAAGATCTGCTAGGGCAAAGCATTCAACCATTCCGGGAATACACATGGTAAGAGAAATTTCCGGGATCTCCAAGCTTTTCGGAAAGTTTTTAGAATAACTGCTGAGCAGTTCTCGTTAAGAGGAGTCTTAGCCATTTCAAACAGCTTTTCCTTATTGCTTAACATGTGCTTGAGAGTTGATGCAAACTTGGGCATTAGCATGATAGCATCCGCAAAGCTTATGTCAAAGTGTAACTCTTGGAAAATTTGGAAAAATTTGTCCATTTGATGACTAGCTTTTTCACGGAGCTTTTGCTCATTCAAACGCGATGGATAAGGAATAGAAGATTTGGATTTCTGATTCTCAACAGAAGCTACAGGAGGTTCAAAAACAACTCCTTGATTTGATTTGGGTTACGGACCACTTGAGGTTGGACTACGAAGGTTGACGGGCGGTCGGCTCGTGGGCTAGAATAATGCACCTTGTCCGTGTTTCCTGGTAACTTGACTCATTGCCACAGGAGGAGGGGGCATTGGAGTCGTAGGTCCATTGTGTTTGGAGGTTCACGTCCACTACCTTTGGAAGAGAAGAAGAAGAGGAGGTAGGAACAGCAGGTCCAGTGTATGAAACACCACTTCGGGTTGTGATCGCCTTGGCACGCCCCTGGGTTAGCGATCGTGTTACTAGGTAAAGTACCTGAGCCCGAGGGTCGATCATTTAAAGACTTCTTCAGATAAGCAATCTGATGACCAACAACGGTTCATTTCATCTTGGGATTTCATGAAGCTCAGTAACTCATCAGATGATGGTCTGGAGGAACAATACGGGAGCGCGGAGGGATAAATGAGGCCGTGATGTTTTGATTATAGCCAAAATTCCTTTGATTAGGATTCACATCCCCTGAACTGATTCCCTCGATTGAAATTGTTATGATTAAGGTTTCCTTGATGTTGGAAACCTTGATTGGGTCCAGGATAGAAATTACCTTGGTTTTGATAACCTTGGTTCATTCTTGGTTGGTTCTGATTCCGGTTTTGCATGTTATGATTTTGGTTAAAACCGGTTGGTGCCTGATTAGTGTTAGCACGGTGGTGTGGTTCATTTTGAGGACGGTATTGATTACCTCCTTGCTGTGAACTACCGGCTAAAGCATTTGCTTCAAAAGGACTACCATCGGTGGCAGTACAATTGTAGTAAGCATGAGGACCACCACAAGTAACACAAACTTCAACTTTCTTCACTTCACCATGTGATGGTGTCTGAGTGAAGGAGACTTTCTTCTGGTTAGCAAGAACCAAAGCCTGAACAATGTCTGTGAGTTTATCAATCTTAGCATCGGTGCTAGATGTACTCACGGGGATGAAGAAGAGAAGGTCCAGCATGAAGATATGATCTTTGCTCGAAAGGACGGACCTGAGATTTGTTCTCAGTGATCTGCAAGGCCTCTTTGGTGGTCTTGCTCAAGAAATTACTCCGCGGAGGCATTCAAAGAGTCTTGATTAGTTTGGTTGAGACCATTATAGAAAGTATCCATTTGCATTAACTCGGTAAAACCGTGATGCGGACACTTACGAAGCAACTCTTTGTAACGATCCCATGCCTCCCCGAATGATTCATCAAATCTCTAAGAAAATTTCATTATCTCATTCTTAAGACTTGTGGTTCGGGATGGAGGATAGAACTCGTTAACGAACTTGGTGACAAGATCTTCCCATGTCTCTATAGAACGAGGGAGTTGTTTCTCAAGCCAATTCCGGGCTTGTCCCTCTAGAGAAAATGGGAACAGAAGAAGCTTGATAGCTTCGTGTGGGACATTCTTATATTTGATGGTAGATGCTATCTTGTTAAACCATGAAGTGTGCTGCATGAGGATCATCCCGCTCAAAACCATAGAATTGGCGTTGGGTTACTAGATTGAGCAACCCGGTTTTGAGCTCGAAAGTGTCAGCCACGATGGCTGGAACAACAATGGCATCTCCGTAACCCTCGATGGGTGCTTGGAGAAGCTCATTCATAGGTTTGTCTTCTGCCATTTCGACAGGAGGTGGTGGTGGTAGACGTTCCTCATCCGGCGAAGGAGCTGAACGTCCCTACGTCTCGAGGAATCTTTCCAAGTTCAGAAAGTGGACTTGTAGAACTGGAAGAACGACGGGTGCGCATGCACTATGTTATAAAAACCAATTTTCAAAACAAATGAGGCAAAACACAAGTGAACTTAACCAATAATCAAAAATGAAATGGCTTCTTTGAAAAAGGTACACCAAATCACAAGGACACAAGGCAAGTTTTAAATCCGATGTTCGGAACTTATTAATGGTCGCACCCCAGTTAGGTAGTGCACTGCCTTGATTTGCGGTGGTTGATTTTTATGTATATTTTAAGTATCAATGAAAAAGACGTAGGTAAGATTTGTGCAGTGGGTTCAAAAACTTTGGACAATATTTTTGTTATCGTCCTGCTTAACCAAACGTATCTCTTCAAGAATCACCTTAAAAGAGAATACAAAATAGAAAACGTTCGGATTGTTTTGTTGTTTTATATTTTTTTTTTGGTGTTTTAACACTTTAGGAAAAGTGTTAATGAACTTTTTGATTTTCTTATAACTTTACAAAAACTTTTTACAAATGATGGGTATGTGCAACAATGGATTGAAAATGGCTAAACACACGCTAAAGCCTCCTGGCAAGCGGCGCCAAAATTTTGATCTTGGCTAAACCAGTCAAGTCTAATAGACTTAAAACAGCTTAAACACAAATACAATGAAGTCCAGGAGAATAGAATGAATTCCCGGGTCGTTATGTCCCACGGAGACTCAATGGTGTGTTAAACAAACTCAGAAGATAGAATGATCACTAAGGATAGTGATCTGTAAAGGTTTTGATTAGAAATTACACTACTGATTGCTTGGAATAGAATTGGACACAGAATTGGAAAGCACAACAATCAGATAAGAAAAACGTAAACGTAAGTTTAAAAACTACGTATACGCACAAAATAAAAAGTGAAAACTAAGAAATAAAAGACCTAAAAAGATGAAAATAACATTTTTCAAATCCTAAAAATAAAAGAAAATTATTAGAAAAAGAAAATTATTTTTAACACTATTTAATTAATTATTATTAATTAAAAACTATTTTAAATATTTAATAAATACTCTATATTAGAAGAAAATAGGAAATAAGGCTAGAAAAATAAACTTATGATTCTAAAAAATCTAAAATACTATAAAACTAATTTTAAAACAGAAAAGATATTTTTTATGCTTTTTAATTATTTATCACTAATTAATTACTATTTTTAACTATTTAAAATTATAAAAAAATACTAAAAAGATAGAGAAAAATCTGAAACTTTTTCTAAAAATCCTATATGATGACAGAAAACAAAGAAAAATAGAAAAACAAGATTTGCTTATTAAAAAGTTGAAAAGAAAAATCAAAAAGCTAAAAAATATTAAATAAACGCTATCACTATTTTTATATTGATGTTTTTCTGAATTTTCTTTTTGAAAACTACTTAAATACTAATAATATGAAACTTTAACAAAGACAAAAAATTTACAAAACACAAATAAGTAGTTTTGATGAGCTTATGATCCAACAGTGGCCTTAATAGCTTGTTTGGGTGAAATAAGCTCAAACAAGCTTGTTCACTGAAACAAAAGCTCAAAATGGATTCAAACAAGCTTAATAAACAGAAATGAGGCTAAAATATACAAAGAAAGCACATGATTAAGCTAAGAATAAGCAATAAGCACTTTGCTATTGAAACAGAAATGGGACAAGATACAAGCTAGTAGCAGCCCTAGCTCACAAGCTCAAAAGTGAAATCTTGAGCTTGACAACTCAAGAGGACCAGGTTGGCTTTCCAAAGAAATAGAGAATACAAGAATTGGAGCACTAATAAGCTCTATGAAAGCTTATCAATATGAACTTAAAAGCGTGCAAGGGCGAGTTATATGAAAACGGTATCCACAAAAGCAGTTGAATAAGCACTTAAAAGACTGAGAAACCAAGAACTAGCATTTTTCTATTTTTATACACCAACCAAACTTTAATACCCCAAGAGATTATAAGCTGAATCTATTTAATAAACCCACAGTGAAATTCCCAAGTTTATTCAAAAAGACCATTGAGATTTTGACTTTTTGACAGAAACTAAAAGTTGACCAAAATGAGATTTGATCTGATCTTAAGTACTTAATATGTTGTTTTAAGGTGAGATAAGACTAACTTAAGCAAGGTTAACAACTTTTGAACACAAAATGATGATCATGGATCATGAAATCTCAACAGTGACTGCATAAGGCACAATCAAATGAAATTTTGACTTTCAATGAACAAAGACTGGTTTTATGATGAACTTAAGTATTTAGACTTAGTTAGACAGAATTCCAACAAAACCAAAGACCAAAGTACTTGCAAACTCAAAGAACCAAACACCCTCTTATGCTGTTTTGATGTTTTTCACACAAATCACAATTGTAACCCATAAACTTGAGTGTGAGACCTTATAGCATCATTAATTAGGACTAAAGAAACATGAACCAACAGTTACAACAACATAAAACTAGGAATTAAGACAAGAGCTATTTTGACAGTTATAAAGAAATTTATGTAAACTAACAATTTAAAGATCAACCAATGTTTTTAAGGATTAAATACACTTAATTACTACTAATGAACACTAAGAACAAGAAATTACAACAACTAATCAACCACAATAGTGAAATGCAAAATTACTTAAAAAGGCTTACAATAGCTTCCAAGCTTAAAATTTAGAACCAAGATCAATGAGCACCCCTATAAGCTTACCAATAAGCTACTAACCCAAGGCCATCCATTATATACCCTGCTCCAGCTGTGAACACTTCCATGGAACCCTTTTTTATTTTTCAAGTATTTAATTGGTATTTTTGTGATTTTTCTATTTTTTCTTCTAAACTGAATTTTAGAGTTTCTAAAAGCTTGCTTAAGCTTTCTAGGAGCTTAAGTGTACTAAATCAGTCCATACAAACTACTGAAAACAACATTTTATCCAACTTGAGATTTTGCATAAATATGAGAAATTGCATAAACTGAAATACACTTTGATACTTGAATTAAAGTTTCACAGAGGCTTTATTATAACAGAATAACTTGAAATACAAAGTTTTTAAGCTTAAAACATAAACTGAAATTGAAAATTAACTAAAACGACTCGAAAAATAAATATTAAACTAGATAGATCTTTTTTCCAATGCATCTCTCTCTCTTTATAGACTTTTCATCATCCCCACGTGTCTCTGATACTTTCCCACCACTTCTGAACCCTTGGATCACTGAAACTCATCAAAACCGTACACTTTGCATTTTTGGCGCCAATTATTTCTTTGAGCAGGTTTAAACCATTAATGGGTTTTGTTTGAGATAATTATGATTATTTGGAGTTTAGAGGAGGTGGAGGGGGAAAAAGCAAGGAGGGGGAAAAAGCAAGGAGGAAACCATGACTGGTTTTGGAGATATCAGGCTTGGGAGAGGATGCTACAGTAGCTCTGGTATTTGGGCGCGCTAAGGTGGGTTTGACTTCTGTTGACCGAAGCTTAATAACACGGGGGGGGGGGTCAAAAGGTGGTGGGGTCAGAATGTATTGTGGACTGGCTCAAGGGTCAGCCAAAGGGGTCAAGCTGGATTGGGCTAGCAGCTGGGCTTGTGATTGGGCTTTGGATATATATGTGGATCCGTTTGGTTTAGCTTAGTAACAACAAGGACTAAAATTGTAATTCGACCAAACTTCAAGGACTGAAAGTGATATTTTTCCAATGCTCTCATAAGGACCAAACTTGACAACTTTTAATAGAACAAGGGCCCTATTTGCATAAAATCCATTTTTTAAAGGTCCAAGGACTAATTTTGCAATTTTCCAAAGTTTGAGGACCTTTCTTGCCAATTGACCAAAAATTCATTCAAGGATCATTTTAAACAACTTAGAATACTTTAAGGACCTTGAATGATAAAATTCCACATTTTGATATTCCAGGGACTAGATTTGACAACTTTTTAAAACTTGAGGGACTAAAACTGCCAATTTTGCAAACTTGAATCATTTTTCATCTGATTTTGATATTTTTGCATTTAAAACACATAAAACACTGATTTGTGATATTTTGATCATTTTGATGTGTTTCTGAGTGTTTTCAGATGATTTTGCAGTTTAGATTACACAAAAATGATGAGTATTTAGACACTCATCAGTATCCTTGTCGATTTCCATAGCCATGTTGACCCTCATTCCCCCAATTCATAAACCTGGGTTCACTAAACCGTCCTCTTGGTCTTCCAGCAAGAACTCCATAACCATTATAGCATTCCTTATTCGAAGGCCCGTTGGAATCAACATGTCCCCGAAATCGATAGGAGACTGGTGCACGATGATGGTCATCGAATTTACATCATTGTTATGACGGAAGTTAAGATCACCATGATTTCTACCCTCGTAAATTTGTGTGATTGCCACCACCCACTATCCAGATCGTAATTCTTCAAGAACAATGTACATACTCATGAATTTGGATTTTGGATCGGTGTTCATACAATCCATGTCTTCGGTTGACCGTACCACACTCGTAGCACAAATTTTTGGATTTTTTACATTACTCACCAGGATACTAACAAGGTTCGATGCCAACTTATGAAGGACACAAAAGCTAATATTGTACCCCTACTCCAAGGAATGATAAATGAGGATGAATCCTCAAGGGAATAAAACCTAACAAGGGATAAAACTCTAAAACACGTAATTTATTAATTATCCAAATCTAAAAAAGCCTTACATTTATAAGGATATAACAATATAAGTCTTGGAGGAAAAGAAACCTGGTTTTGCACAGAAACAGGTGGTGGCCTCTTTTCTTTTGTTGCTCAAATGTGGCTTGATACGGTGCTGATGCAGGTTTTCTGATCAGGTTTTAATATTTATAAAGTCTCGTTTACCTATGGTCCACCTCATGCACTCACGGGCAGTGTACCCGGTCATGTGTAGTGTAGTAATCGGTAAAACCGAGGTCTTCCCAAGAGCTATGTGAGCGGATCTTAATTAAGTCTAGGTGTCACTAGTTTTAATTGTTTTAAGGATTGAAATGATTATTAACTAATAAACAAGAAATAAAACGCGAAAAGTAAATAGTGGTTGTGATCAATATAGATAAAGTGTGCTAACCTTGTTACTCATCCTATCATGTTATGTTCACGCCTTACTACTTCCAATCGAATCAAGTGGGGGTTTAAGTCGCTAGGACAACATTTGGTCAGTTTGTCCTAACCTGTCAGCAAAGGCTTCCACCGGAGATCAAGCTACTACCCTTGAAAGTCCAGTTGTTTTTAGTCCCCTAAGCCAAGTTATTAAGTACCTCTACATGCAAGATTCGTAACAATGAGTGCCCGGGCGCTAGCATCTTAGATACTTATCCCTAACTTCTTAAGTTCATCCAAATGGCAGGTGATCATTTGGTCAATTCGCACAAGCGAGGAAGGGTCGCCAGTAGGTCAATTTTTACCCTCCGCAACTCAACCTAACTACTTAGGGTCAGTTGGTCAATTCACCTAAGCAACTAGATACTACCGTCATTCAAAACTACCGAAGCTATGGTAGCTACCAACGAACTATGCATGCATACACAAGAAACAATTATACGGAAGCATGTAAACATAAACAAAACAATTAAGGAATCATAACTAGGCTAGCACCAAAGGTGCTTAGCCGATCATATTAAAAGAAACCAAAGATTCAATGTTCGACATAATGAAATACATGAATCGAAAGTAAAAGATAAAATAATCGCTAATGCTTATCGTTAGGGAGTGATTTCTCCCTTAGAGATGGCTCTGTATGCTCTTCAAGATCTGCCTTTGGACCCCTCTTGATGTTCTCTGCTTTTTGGTGTGAAGTGAATGATGTAAAATGCAAAAATTAAGGCTGGTATTTATAGGCACGATCTAGTTACGGCATAACTTGAGTTGAGAGTTACGTCGTAACCTCAATAATTCCTCAATTATGCTCTCGGTAAGCTGGTTACGGCGTAACTCTTGGGAAGGGTTACGTCGTATCTTCAATACAGGTTACATTTGGTATGATTACGCCGTTATCATAGTAAGGAGTTACGGCGTATCTGATGGCGGCGTGAAACATTTCTTGACATAGTTGGTTACGACGTAATCCTTGGTTGGGAGTTACGCCGTAATTGATGCTGAGTTGGTCTTC
Organism: Chrysanthemum makinoi; assembly: GCA_910596185.1. NCBI lineage: Eukaryota > Viridiplantae > Streptophyta > Magnoliopsida > Asterales > Asteraceae > Chrysanthemum > Chrysanthemum makinoi. The sequence continues at coordinate 163,030,897 of OU343222.1, read as the reverse complement.
TGAGTCAACGCGCTAGCTACGGCGTAATGTGAGAAATGAAGTTACGCCGTAGCTTCTTCACAGTAGGCATACTGATATGTGTCTAAATACACATATATTTTATATTATTTAAACCCACAAAAACAGCCAAAAACACACAAATGACCATATAAATGTTACAAATATCATTGAAATGTGTTTTTATGTGACTCAGGTACAAAAAGATTGAAAACAAGTGAAAAATGATCAAAGTTCACAAAATTGTTATTTTCAGTCCCTGGAGTTTCACAAATTGGCAAAACTAGTCCCTAAAGGTGTAAAATGAATAAAAAGTCAACTTAAGTCCTTGGGAACTCAAAAATATTTACTATAGTCCCTGGATGAAAGTTTACACAAAACTGCAACTTTACCCCTCAAGTTTCAAAATTGGCAAAAATAGTCCTTGGGTATTTAAAAATGGAAACTTATCAAATTATACCCTTGTAATATTCACATGTTACAATATTAACCCTTTTGATAACTTTTGGGAATTTACAGTTTCAACCCTTCACAATTCAGAAAATTACAATTTTGGTCCTTGGGCTTTTACCACTTAAACCAAACCGGACCCTTTGTATTAAACCCACAGCCCAAATCCTATAACCCAGTACTAAACCCCGCCCAGGTCAACCCTCGGTCAAACCCACTCCCTTATACCACTTTCCCTCCTTCCCTCCCATCAAACGAAACCGAGAAAACACCCTCCACCTCCATGGTTTCACCACCACTTGCATCCACCTCACACCCCCAATTGCCTACCCACTACCTTCCACCTCCACAATCAACCAAAATTCTTTAATTGCTCTAAACCTGCTCTAATCCACTATCAAGACTTTGGCGCCAAAAGTAGAATCAACAGCTGAGATTGATTTGAAGTCATCCAAGGGTGCAGGATTGATCAGAGATGTCGACAAGGAGTTTCCCAGCAATATTTAGTATTTATAAGGCTTTGTAATAGAAAAAAAATATGGTAGTTAATAGTAGTTAATTTAGTTTAGATCGTTTTACTTATTCAGTCTTAAATTATTGTAATTTTTAGCTTCAGTTTAATTCAAGTCATTTACAAGTTGTTTAATCTGTTTTAATTCATCAAGTTACTCAGTTTTTCAGTCTTTACAAATTTCAACTTTACTTTAATTCGTATTAAGTAAAATAAGCTGTTAAGTAATAATTTAAGCCACCAACCCTTGCTATAAGCTTATATAAGCTTATCATAGCTTTCTATAAGCTTATATTAGAATTCAGCTGTTTAAATTTCAAAAATAAAGAAAAGTCAATGAAGGTCAACATAAGCTCTAATAAGTGTTTCTGGGTGGTATAAGCTATTCAGAAAGTTTTTTTCTGGTTTTCTAGCTTGTGTGAACAAGCTAGGAGTGGTTCTGGTCCTTGTTTCTTTGTTCCATAAGCTCTTTCAGTTGTAAGCCAAATTCCAAGTTTTATTTAATTTTCCAAGTTTCTGTACAACGCTTTTATTTATGTGCTTCTTGGTATTTTCAGTACTTATTTATGTTATTTAAGTTAAATTAAGTGAGTTTGATAGTTAGTGTTAGCATAAATCTCATGTTCACTTTTAAAAGTTAAAAACAGTCCATATTAGCCATATCTAGTGTAGCTTAATTTTGTGCTTATTTACATTTTGAAAGTTGCTTAATATAGTTAAAATAAGTCATCTAATCAGTAATAACTATAAATTATAAGATAAATTAGGTTGTGCTAGTTCAAATACCACAACAGACCCTATAAAGGGGTGTTTGGCATATTGGGTTAAAACGGGTCAAACTAGCTTGTATGCTCATTTGCACTTTCTTGAAGTTTGATCATGATTAATTAAGTATGTTTCAGTTGTTAGTAGAAGCTTTTAAAGCTGTTTGAGTCGTTTTGATGATTTTAGTTGTTTAGTGCAAAGATAGAAAGTAAATGCTCATATAAGCTCCTAATAAGCTGAAGCTTATTTAGCCCTCAACCTTGGTTTTTCCGAGTTCCTTGGAGTTCATATAGTGTATTCCCAAGAGTTGGTTTGGTCTTGTTTAGCCTGCACACATCTGCACAACATCTGATCACACAGCCATCAAAGATTGCATATTTTCGTATTTTTTGTCTCTGCAGCAAATTTCTTTTATTTTTCATTTCTTCATCTTAAGTCCAATTCATCTGAAATTTGGTATGCATAGAGATGGTTTGCTTGTGTACTTGGTCATATTTTTAGTTTATTTTTAAGATTTTTTCTTAGCAGCTTTTTAAGGGCTTGAAAAAGGTTGTTTTGCCTGCAACACAGAAAAATCAGCAGACCATGAGCTTATTGAGATCTTTTCAGCTCTTGGACTTGGCTTTTTCTAAGTTCTTTTAGCTTAAACATACTCACATCAGTCCCTAGTAACTTATTTAGTCACCCTTTAGCTTATTATATACTCCCTCCGTCTCAAATTAATAGTCCATATTTCCTTTTTGAGATGTCTCAAAAAGATTGTCCACTTTCCTTTTTTAGTAATAAATAGGGAATTTTGAGGGGAAATATTCTATATGAGTGGTTGAAAATTGTTGTGGTCCCACTTTTATTAAACTTGGTGATTTTTGTCCCCTGACAATAATTTTGAGACGGAGGGAGTAGCTTTTAGCTTATTTTGAAAAATCAAAAATCTTAAAAACCTTATATAGTGGACTGTTAAGCTAAGCCGCTTCATTCCAGCTTATTTTTAAGTTCTAAAATTTTTGTCTTCATTAAAGTTTGTTATTTTCAGTAGTTAAATAGTTCCATAAAAGAAAAACAACAAAAACATTAATTTAAAATAAGTGAAAAAGTGAGTTTTACAAAACTTTGTGGAATTTTCACAGATTCATTTTTAGTTCAAATCAGCTGAAATTTGGAACTTAAGCACTTTGGTTGGTGGTTGTTATCCAGGTATTTTTAGTTTATTTTTAAGATTTTTCTATATAAGCTAGATTAGTGCTTAAAGTTGACACTGTAGGGCCGTTGGCGTGTGAGATTGAAATCTGGTCTCGAGCTTTTTTTCTGTAGCTTGTGCTTTTTAGGTCCCAATCAGTTGCATTAGCTCATTTTAGGTTAGATTTAGACTGTTGTAGCTTATGGTAGCTTTTGGATAGCTTATTGCTTATTTCAAGTGCTTATTCAAACTGCTTATTTGCCCAATTCAGCTTATTAGTGGGCTTATCTAACTTTTATATTTTTCCCAGGCTTAGTATAATATTTTAGATTTTCCTTAAAATTTCCAGATTTTTCCTAGCTCATTTAGTCCTTTTCTTATTTAATATTAGTTTTTAAGTATTTTTAAATCATTTTTAATTAATAATAAATACATAAAAAGTGTAATAAATATATTTTCAGTTTTAAAATAATTTTTATAATATTTTAGATTTTTCTAAGTCATAATTTCACTTTTCTAGCTTTATTTCATATTTTCTTATATTTAGGGTATTATTAAATAGTTAAAAATAGTTTTAATTAATAATAATTAAATAAATAGTTATAAAAATAATTTTATTTTTCCAATAATTTTCTTTTATTATTAGGATTGTAAAAATATCATTTTCATATCCGTAGGTGTTTTATTCTTTTAAATTTACGTTTTATTTATTTTACGTTTACGTAAAATTCAGTAAACATACGCGTTTTAGGTTTTAATCGTTAAACGATTTTAAATATAGAATTAAAATGACTTCAAAGTCTTTATTAGATTTAATTTCCTTAGTGTAATCAATCATAACCCCTTTCCTGTTCATTATTCACCCGATCACAGATTCGTTGTATTACAGTTTACACACCTCGTTGGGACTTAACGACCCGGGGAAACACTAACTCCTCTGGACTTAATTGCATTTTGTTCTGAGCTGTTTGACTTTTATGATTGACCATTCACAAGTGGTTGACTAATAAAAGATAGACCGTTCGGAGCGGATCAAATTGGCGCGCCGGCCGGGAGGTGTGTGCGTACTACGAATTTGTAGCATCAGTGATTGTTGAATATACACCCATTGTATATTTACCATCTTTGTCCATATTTCCTTATTTTCATATAAAACCAAAATTATCGTGAAGTTAATTCGTTTGACTAATCGATTACCAAAAATATTTTCATTCTTTGTTCTTACAACATGTTTTTCAAAAATACCAAAAATATTCCTCTTTACCCTCTTACCCTTTGATTCTTCATTTCTTACCCTCTGGAACCCTTTGATTCTTTTTATGTCTTATCCTCACCTTCTTGGTTGTCAATGGTGTGGTGGCCTCATAATGATGATAATTGTCTCAGTTTTAGCATGGTAGAGTCAGGAAATGGGACTGTCTATAACCAAGATCCCTATTCTTACCATGACACGACTGATTTATTCCATCAGCTACCACATCATGAGATTCAGACATATTCATGTGAATTTTGTGGAGGTCCTCATCATGAATTTGAGTGTCAAACCGGGAACACGTTTGTCTATGAACAGTTTTCTGGTAACACTCAGGACTTTGGAAATGACCAAATTCCATATTATTCACATGACCAGCCACAACAATCATTTTGTTGTGAGTACTGTGGAGGTCCACACTTTAGCTCTGATTGTCAAACAAGGAATCCATTTCCTTGTAACAATTACAACTCTTCGTATCATGACCAACCTCTACAGTATCAAATGAATCAGGCACCACCTCAGCCTAAGCCACTTCCTCAAAATCTTCTCCTTGATCTTTTGGATTTAGTGAAAGATTTGAAGGAATGTAAACATTCCCACGATAATCCAAATCAAAAATCCATGGAAGAATTGTTAGCTGAAGAGCAGGCTGCTAAATTAGATTCCCTGATTGCTAGTGAAAACTCTATTAGGGAATTAATTAAAATACAAAAAGCAGCCAAATCTAGCTCTCGATTATTCATTCCTGATGACAGTGATGATGAAGATACCCTTGATATTCTACAAATTTATAAAGATTCATCAAGTTCATCAGTTGAGATTCCATCCGTGGAAATACAGGGAGAAAAGAATACGACTGAATCACTAGCAGTAGAAATAATGGAACTTGTAGAATCCATAACTGCTAGTCCTTCTCAACTCCCTCAGTCTGCTGTTATCACACCCGAGGTTCACACTCACTCTCTGAGCATGGGGGACGAGCATCTTGACACTGTTCCTGAAAAGGAATCGGACGAATTCATAAAGTCTAGTGTTGAGAACCTTGTCCCAATCCAAAGAGAGTCACAGGGAATTCTTGATCATGAGTGTGATATCCCTCCTCCTCTTGTCTTCCAAAATGATCATATTGAGATGTTCTCTGATTCTGATGAGGACTATTCTTTATCTTGTGGAGACATAAGTTATGTGGGGGAATTACCTTCTGAGCTTGTCAGCTTAGGAGAAGAGAATGATGAAGAAATAATCCAAGACGAAGCTCTTCGTTTTACATTATTGAATGTTAATCTTCTCATTTCTAGAATCGAGGCTTTTAATGAAAAGCCTACTTCATATCCTATCCCCTTTGAGGATAGTGAACTTTGTTCAATGATTCTATTCCGGAATTGCAAACGTTCAATTTTGATCATATGGGAGAGAAGATTAGTGGTATTACCATTTCTCATTCTCATAATTCTCTCCCCGATTATGAATCATTCACTTTTGAGGAGTTCCCCAGTGAACTCAAATCAATCGAATATGAATCATTCTCCTTTGAGGAGTTCTCCTGTGAACTCACTCATATCATATCTCCACCGAAGTATGATAACTTCTACTTTGATCTAGACACACCCGGGATATGTCTAGACCAATTAAGCTTAAATGATGAGATTCATGCTATTATGAATTCTCCTGTGGGTGATGATGAGTTAGTCATGATGTTTATCATGACTTTCTTTCTCTTCTTCACCTATCCCGTGGCTTCTCCTGTTCTTCACTCCTTCGGGAATGAAGACATTATTTTTGACCCCGGCATTTTCATTTATCATTTGTGAGCCAGGTCTATGTATACCTCATCGGTGTGGAACTTTCACGTACTTCAATGTTTATACAAACATCTTGAATGAAAGTCCGATGGAGATTGTCTCTTCCACTTACTTCCCCATGAACAAATTAATTCGGGGTCGAGTCAAGCTAGCGACTCGGTAATCAAAAACAGTAGTGCAACATGGGTTTTCACCCATGTTTCTGTCTTCTTACCCCTTTCTACCACCTTAGTGTGGGGGAGATGCCCCACATATTGTATATAGATCTAAAAAATGAATGAAATTTGTAAATATTAAAAAAGAGAATAATTGTTGTGTTTCCACACTTGGCTAGTAATGTTATCTTTTTACGTTCAAGGATTCGGCATAATAGCCGGGACTTTGAATATTGAGGACAATATTCATTTCTAAGTGTGGGGGGGAAATTCTGGCGAATTTGATCATAAATGTACCCTTTTAGTCCCCTTTTCCCCCAAAATGGCCAAATTAAAAAAATTTTTTAGTGGAAGTACTATGTACTAAACACAACAAATGGTAATCAGTCCACCATGTCTAACCCACATAAGGATTGGCTAATCCAGGAGCAAACGGCTCTTGGTAAAGATATCTCAAATCCGTTGACGGCTTGCAATTTTCCCAAAATTGTATGGTATTCGACTCACCATATCTTTAATTAGTGAAGAGTTGGCTAGCCCACAAGTTTATGGCTTGTGGTAAAGGCAGTTGGAAAACCATAATTGGTAATCGACTCACCAAAGATATTTTATCTAAGAGTTGGCTAGTCCAGAAGCAAACGGCTTCTGGTAAAAACAAATCAAAACCGTTGAAAGCTGATGATTTGCTCAAAATCATTTGGTTATCATTGTACCAAGGTTCTTACTTGAACTGAAACAATTGGCTACTCCAAGTAATGGCTTTGTGGTAAAGAGATGAAATCCATTAATTTTTCATAAAAGATTGCTAGGGACTAGCAATAGTTTGTGGGGGATTTTATATGTGTCTAAATACACATATATTTTATATTATTTAAACCCACAAAAACAGCCAAAAACACACAAATGACCATATAAATGTTACAAATATCATTGAAATGTGTTTTTATGTGACTCAGGTACAAAAAGATTGAAAACAAGTGAAAAATGATCAAAGTTCACAAAATTGTTATTTTCAGTCCCTGGAGTTTCACAAATTGGCAAAACTAGTCCCTAAAGGTGTAAAATGAATAAAAAGTCAACTTAAGTCCTTGGGAACTCAAAAATATTTACTATAGTCCCTGGATGAAAGTTTACACAAAACTGGCAACTTTTACCCCTCAAGTTTCAAAATTGGCAAAAATAGTCCTTGGGTATTTAAAAATGGAAACTTATCAAATTATACCCTTGTAATATTCACATGTTACAATATTAACCCTTTTGATAACTTTTGGGAATTTACAGTTTCAACCCTTCATTTTCAGAAAATTACAAATTTGGTCCTTGGGCTTTTACCACTTAAACCAAACCGGACCCTTTGTATTAAACCCACAGCCCAAATCCTATAACCCAGTTACTAAACCCAGCCCAGGTCAACCCTCGGTCAAACCCACTCCCTTATACCACTTTCCCTCCTTCCCTCTCCCATCAAAATTGAAACCAGAAACCACCTCCATGGTTTCACCACCACTTGCATCCACCTCACACCCCCAGCTGTCTACCCACTACCTTCCACCTCCACAATCAACCAAAATTCTTTAATTGCTCTAAACCTGCTCTAATCCACTATCAAGACTTTTGGGCCAAAAGTAGAATCAACAAATGAGATTGATTTGAAGTCATCCAAGGGTGCAGGATTGATCGAGATGTCGACAGGAGTTTCCCAGCAATATTTAGTATTTATAAGGCTTTGTAATAGAAAAAAAATATGGTAGTTAATAGTAGTTAATTTAGTTTAGATCGTTTTACTTATCAGTTAAATTATTGTAATTTTAGCTTCCGTCTTTAATTCAAGTCATTTACAAGTTGTTTAATCTGTTTTAATTCATCAAGTTACTCAGTTTTTCAGTCTTTACAAATTTCAACTTTACTTTAATTCGTATTAAGTAAATAAGTAAGTTAAGTAATAATTTAAGCCACCAAACCCTTACTATAAGCTTATATAAGCTTATCATAGCTTTCTATAAGTTTATTAGAATTCAGTGTTTAAATTTCAAAATAAAGAAAAGTCAATGAAGGTCAACATAAGCTCTAATAAGCTGTCTGGTGGTGGTATAAGCTATTCAGGAAGTTTTTTTTCTGGTTTTCTAGCTTGTGTGAACAAGCTAGGAGTGGTTATGGTCCTTGTTTCTTTGTTCCATAAGCTCTTTCAGTTGTAAGCCAAATTCCAAGTTTTATTTAATTTTCCAAGTTTCTGTACAACTGCTTATTTATGTGCTTCTTGGTATTTTCAGTACTTATTTATGTTATTTAAGTTAAATTAAGTGAGTTTGATAGTTAGTGTTAGCATAAATCTCATGTTCACTTTTAAAAGTTAAAAACAGTCCATATTAGCCATATCTAGTGTAGCTTAATTTTGTGCTTATTTACATTTTGAAAGTTGCTTAATATAGTTAAAATAAGTCATCTAATCAGTAATAACTATAAATTATAAGATAAATTAGGTTGTGCTAGTTCAAATACCACAACAGACCCTATAAAGGGGTGTTTTTGCATATTGGGTAAAAGGGTCAAACTAGCTTGTCACTGCTCATTTGCACTTTCTTCAAGTTTGATCATGATTAATTAAGTATGTTTCAGTTGTTAGTAGAAGCTTTTAAGCTGTTTTGAGTCGTTTTGATGATTTTAGTTGTTTAGTGCAAAGATAGAAAGAAATGCATATAAGCTCCTAATAAGCTGAAGCTTATTTAGCCCTCAACCTTGGTTTTTCCGAGTTCCTTGGAGTTCATATAGTGTATTCCCAAGAGTTGGTTTGGTCTTGTTTAGCTGCACACATTGCAAAACAATTGATCACACAGCCATCAAAGACTGCATATTTTCGTATTTTTTATCTCTGCAGCAAATTTCTTTTATTTTTCATTTCTTCATCTTAAGTCCAATTCATCTGAAATTTGGTATGCATAGAGATGGTTTGCTTGTGTACTTGGTCATATTTTTAGTTTATTTTTATGATTTTTCTTAGCAGTTTTTAAGGGCTTGAAAAAGGCTGTTTTTGCCTACACACAGAAAAATCAGCAGACCATGAGCTTATTGAGATCTTTTCAGCTCTTGGACTTGGCTTTTTCTAAGTTCTTTTAGCTTAAACATACTCACATCAGTCCCTAGTAACTTATTTAGTCACCCTTTAGCTTATTATATAGCTTTTAGCTTATTTTGAAAAATCAAAAATCTTAAAAACCTTATATAGTGGACTGTTAAGCTAAGCCGCTTCATTCCAGCTTATTTTTAAGTTCTAAAATTTTTGTCTTCATTAAAGTTTGTTATTTTCAGTAGTTAAATAGTTCCATAAAAGAAACACAACAAAAACATTAATTTAAAATAAGTGAAAAAGTGATTTTTACAAAACTTTGTGGAATTTTCACAGATTCATTTTTAGTTCAAATCAGCTGAAATTTGGAACTTAAGCACTTTGGTTGGTGGTTGTTATCCAGGTATTTTTAGTTTATTTTTAAGATTTTTCTATATAAGCTAGATTAGTGCTTAAAGTTGACACTGTAGGGCCGTTTGGCGTGTTGAGACTTGAAATCTGGTCTCGAGCTTTTTTTCTGTAGCTTGTGCTTTTTAGGTCCCAATCAGTTGCATTAGCTCATTTTAGGTTAGATTTAGACTGTAGTAGCTTATGGTAGCTTTTGGATAGCTTATTGCTTATTTCAAGTGCTTATTCAAACTGCTTATTTGCCCAATTCAGCTTATTAGTGGGCTTATCTAACTTTTTATATTTTTCCCAGGTTTAGTATAATATTTTAGATTTTCCATAAAATTTCCAGATTTTTCCTAGCTCATTTAGTCCTTTTCTTATTTAATATTAGTTTTTAAGTATTTTTAAATCATTTTTAATTAATAATAAATACATAAAAAGTGTAATAAATATATTTTCAGTTTTAAATAATTTTTAATATTTTAGATTTTTCTAAGTCATAATTTCACTTTTCTAGCTTTATTTCATATTTTCTTATATTTTAGGGTATTATTAAATAGTTAAAAATAGTTTTTAATTAATAATAATTAAATAAATAGTTATAAAAATAATTTTATTTTTCCAATAATTTTCTTTTATTATTAGGATTGTAAAAATATCATTTTCATATCCGTAGGTGTTTTATTCTTTTAAATTTACGTTTTATTTATTTTACGTTTACGTAAAATTCAGTAAACATACGCGTTTTAGGTTTTAATCGTTAAACGATTTTAAATATAGAATTAAAATGACTTCAAAGTCTTTATTAGATTTAATTTCCTTAGTGTAATCAATCATAACCCTTTCCTGTTCAATATTCGCCCGATCACAGATTCGTTGTATTACAGTTTACACACCTCGTTGGGACTTAACGACCCGGGGAAACACTAAACTCCTCTGGACTTAATTGCATTTTGTTTGAGATGTTGACTTTTATGATTGACCATTCACAAGTGGTTGACTAATAAAAGATAGACCGTTCGGAGTGGATCAAATTTTGGCGCCGCTGCCGGGGAGGTGTGCTGCGTACTACGAATTTGAAGCATCAGTGATTGTTGAATATACACCCATTGTATATTTACCATCTTTGTCCATATTTCCTTATTTTCATATAAAACCAAAATTATCGTGAAGTTAATTCGTTTGACTAATCGATTACCAAAAATTATTTCATTCTTTGTTTTTACAACATGTTTTTCAAAAATACCAAAAATATTCCTCTTTACCCTCTTACCCTTTGATTCTTCATTTCTTACCCTCTGGAACCCTTTGATTCTTTCTATGTCTTATCCTCACCTTCTTGGTTGTCAATGGTGTGGTGGCCCTCATAATGATGATAATTGTCTCAGTTTTAGCATGGTAGAGTCAGGAAATGGGTATGTCTATAACCAAGATCCCTATTCTTACCATGACACGACTGATTTATTCCATCAGCTACCACATCATGAGATTCAGACATATTCATGTGAATTTTGTGGAGGTCCTCATCAAGAATTTGAGTGTCAAACCGGGAACACGTTTGTCTATGAACAGTTTTCTGGTAACACTCAGGACTTTGGAAATGACCAAATTCCATATTATTCACATGACCAGCCACAACAATCATTTTGTTGTGAGTACTGTGGAGGTCCACACTTTAGCTCTGATTGTCAAACAAGGAATCCATTTCCTTGTAACAATTACAACTCTTCGTATCATGACCAACCTCTACAGTACCAAATGAATCAGGCACCACCTCAGCCTAAGCCACTTCCTCAAAATCTTCTCCTTGATCTTTTGGATTTAGTGAAAGATTTGAAGGAATGTAAACATTCCACGATAATCCAAATCAAAAATCCATGGAAGAATTGTTAGCTGAAGAGCAGGCTGCTAAATTAGATTCCCAGATTGCCAGTGAAAACTCTATTAGGGAATTAATTAAAATACAAAAAGCAGCCAAATCTAGCTCTCGATTCCGTTTCATTCCTGATGACAGTGATGATGAAGATACCCTTGATATTCTACAATTTTATAAAGATTCATCAAGTTCATCAGTTGAGATTCCATCCGTGGAAATACAGGGAGAAAAGAATACGACTGAATCACTAGCAGTAGAAATAATGGAACTTGTAGAATCCATAACTGCTAGTCCTTCTCAACTCCTCAGTCTGCGTTATCACACCCGAGGTTCACACTCACTCTATGAGCATGGGGGACGAGCATCTTGACACTGTTCCTGAAAAGGAATCGGACGAATTCATAAAGTCTAGTGTTGAGAACCTCGTCCCAATTCCAAGAGAGTCACAGGAATTCTTGATCAGAGTGTGATATCCCTCCTCCTCTTGTCTTCCAAAATGATCATATTGAGATGTTCTATGATTCTGATGAGGACTATTCTTTATCTTGTGGAGACATAAGTTATGTGGGGAATTACCTTCTGAGCCTGTCAGCTTAGGAGAAGAGAATGATGAAGAAATAATCCAAGACGAAGCTCTTCGTCTACATTATTGAATGTTCATCTTCTCATTTCTAGAATCGAGGCTTTTAATGAAAAGCCTACTTCATATCCTATCCCCTTTGAGGATAGTGAACTTTTGTTCGATGATTCTATTCCGGAATTGCAAACGTTCAATTTTGATCATATGGGAGAGAAGATTAGTGGTATTACCATTTCTCATTCTCATAATTCTCTCCCCGATTATGAATCATTCACTTTTGAGGAGTTCCCCAGTGAACTCACTCAAATCAATCCCGAATATGAATCATTCGCCTTTGAGGAGTTCTCCTGTGAACTCACTCATATCATATCTCCACCGGAGTATGATAACTTCTACTTTGATCTAGACACACCCGGGATATGTCTAGACCAATTAAGCTTAAATGATGAGATTCATGCTATTATGAATTCTCCTGTGGGTGATGATGAGTTAGTCATGATGTTTATCATGACTTTCTTTCTCTTCTTCACCTATCCCGTGGCTTCTCCTGTTCTTCACTCCTTCGGGAATGAAGACATTATTTTTGACCCCGGCATTTTCATTTATCATTTGTGAGCCAGGTCTATGTATACCTCATCGGTGTGGAACTTTCACGTACTTCAATGTTTATACAAACATCTTGAATGAAAGTCCGATGGAGATTGTCTCTTCCACTTACTTCCCCATGAACAAATTAATTCGGGGTCGAGTCAAGCTAGCGACTCGGTAATCAAAAACAGTAGTGCAACATGGGTTTTCACCCATGTTTCTGTCTTCTTACCCCTTTCTACCACCTTAGTGTGGGGGAGATGCCCCACATGTTGTATATAGATCTAAAAAATGAATGAAATTTGTAAATATTAAAAAAGAGAATAATTGTTGTGTTTCCACACTTGGCTAGTAATGTTATCTTTTTACGTTCAAGGATTCGGCATAATAGCCGGGACTTTGAATATTGAGGACAATATTCATTTCTAAGTGTGGGGGGGAAATTCTGGCGAATTTGATCATAAATGTACCCTTTTAGCCCCTTTTTCCCCCAAAATGGCCAAATTAAAATTTTTTTAGTGGAAGTACTATGTACTAAACACAACAAATGGTAATCAGTCCACCATGTCTAACCCACATAAGGATTGGCTAATCCAGGAGCAAACGGCTCTTGGTAAAGATATCTCAAATCCGTTGACGGCTTGCAATTTTCCCAAAATTGTATGGTATTCGACTCACCATATCTTTAATTAGTGAAGAGTTGGCTAGCCCACAAGTTTATGGTTTGTGGTAAAGGCAGTTGGAAAACCATAATTGGTAATCGACTCACCAAAGATATTTTATCTAAGAGTTGGCTAGTCCAGAAGCAAACGGCTTCTGGTAAAGACAAATCAAAACCGTTGAAAGCTGGTGATTTGCTCAAAATCATTTGGTTATCATTGTACCAAGGTTCTTACTTGAACTAAAACAATGGCTACTCCAGAAGTAATGGCTTTTGGTAAAGAGATGAAATCCATTAATTTTTCATAAAAGATTGCTAGGGAGCAATAGAATAGTTTAGTGTGGGGGATTTGATATGTGTCTAAATACACATATATATTTTATATTATTTAAACCCACAAAAAACAGCCAAAAACACACAAATGACTATATAAATGTTACAAATATCATTGAAATGTGTTTTATGTGATTCAGGTACAAAAAGATTGAAAACAAGTGAAAAATGATCAAAGTTCACAAAATTGTTATTTTCAGTCCCTGGAGTTTCACAAATTGGCAAAACTAGTCCCTAAAGGTGTAAAATGAATAAAAAGTCAACTTAAGTCCTTGGGAACTCAAAAATATTTACTATAGTCCCTGGATGAAAGTTTACACAAAACTGGCAACTTTTACCCTCAAGTTTCAAAATTAGCAAAAATAGTCCTTGGGTATTTAAAAATGGAAACTTATCAAATTATACCCTTGTAATATTCACATGTTACAATATTAACCCTTTTGATAACTTTTGGGAATTTACAGTTTCAACCCTTCACAATTCAGAAAATTACAATTTTGGTCCTTGGGCTTTTACCACTTAAACCAAACCGGACCCTTTGTATTAAACCCACAGCCCAAATCCTATAACCCAGTTACTAAACCCAGCCCAGGTCAACCCTCGGTCAAACCAACCCCTTATACCACTTTCTCCTCCCTCTCCCATCAAAACTGAAACCAGAAAACACCCTCCACCTCCATGGTTTCACCACCACTTGCATCCACCTCACACCCCCAGCTGTCTACCCACTACCTTCCACCTCCACAATCAACCAAAATTCTTTAATTGCTCTAAACCTGCTCTAATCCACTATCAAGACTTTTGGCGCCAAAAAGTAGAATCAACAGCTGAGATTGATTTGAAGTCATCCAAGGGTGCAGGATTGATCAGAGATGTCGACAAGGAGTTTCCCAGCAATATTTAGTATTTATAAGGCTTTGTAATAGAAAAAAAATATGGTAGTTAATAGTAGTTAATTTAGTTTAGATCGTTTTACTTATTCAGTCTTAAATTATTGTAATTTTTAGCTTCCAGTCTTTAATTCAAGTCATTTACAAGTTGTTTAATCTGTTTTAATTCATCAAGTTACTCAGTTTTTCAGTCTTTACAAATTTCAACTTTACTTTAATTCGTATTAAGTAAAATAAGCTGTTAAGTAATAATTTAAGCCACCAACCCTTGCTATAAGCTTATATAAGCTTATCATAGCTTTCTATAAGCTTATATTAGAATTCAGCTGTTTAAATTTCAAAAATAAAGAAAAGTCAATGAAGGTCAACATAAGCTCTAATAAGCTGTTCTGGGTGGTATAAGCTATTCAGAAAGTTTTTTTTCTGGTTTTCTAGCTTGTGTGAACAAGCTAGGAGTGGTTCTGGTCCTTGTTTCTTTGTTCCATAAGCTCTTTCAGTTGTAAGCCAAATTCTAAGTTTTATTTAATTTTCCAAGTTTCTGTACAACTGCTTATTTATGTGCTTCTTGGTATTTTCAGTACTTATTTATGTTATTTAAGTTAAATTAAGTGAGTTTGATAGTTAGTGTTAGCATAAATCTCATGTTCACTTTTAAAAGTTAAAAACAGTCCATATTAGCCATATCTAGTGTAGCTTAATTTTGTGCTTATTTACATTTTGAAAGTTGCTTAATATAGTTAAAATAAGTCATCTAATCAGTAATAACTAGAAATTATAAGATAAATTAGGTTGTGCTAGTTCAAATACCACAACAGACCCTATAAAGGGGTGTTTGGCATATTGGGTTAAAACGGGTCAAACTAGCTTGTCACTGCTCATTTGCACTTTCTTCAAGTTTGATCATGATTAATTAAGTATGTTTCAGTTGTTAGTAGAAGCTTTTAAGCTGTTTTGAGTCGTTTTGATGATTTTAGTTGTTTAGTGCAAAGATAGAAAGTAAACTGCTCATATAAGCTCCTAATAAGCTGAAGCTTATTTAGCCCTCAACCTTGGTTTTTCCGAGTTCCTTGGAGTTCATATAGTGTATTCCCAAGAGTTGGTTTGGTCTTGTTTAGCTGCACCATCTGCACAACATTGCTCACACAGCCATCAAAGACGCATATTTGTATATTTTTTGTCTCTGCAGCAAATTTCTTTTATTTTCATTCTTCATCTTAAGTCCAATTCATCTGAAATTTGGTATGCATAGAGATGGTTTGCTTGTGTACTTGGTCATATTTTTAGTTTATTTTTATGATTTTTTCTTAGCAGCTTTTTAAGGGCTTGAAAAGGCTGTTTTTGCCCTTGCACACAGAAAAATCAGCAGACCATGAGCTTATTGAGATCTTTTCAGCTCTTGGACTTGGCTTTTTCTAAGTTCTTTTAGCTTAAACATACTCACATCAGTCCCTAGTAACTTATTTAGTCACCCTTTAGCTTATTATATAGCTTTTAGCTTATTTTGAAAAATCAAAAATCTTAAAAACCTTATATAGTGGACTGTTAAGCTAAGCCGCTTCATTCCAGCTTATTTTTAAGTTCTAAAATTTTTGTCTTCATTAAAGTTTGTTATTTTCAGTAGTTAAATAGTTCCATAAAAGAAAAACAACAAAAACATTAATTTAAAATAAGTGAAAAAGTGATTTTTACAAAACTTTGTGGAATTTTCACAGATTCATTTTTAGTTCAAATCAGCTGAAATTTGGAACTTAAGCACTTTGGTTGGTGGTTGTTATCCAGGTATTTTTAGTTTATTTTTAAGATTTTTCTATATAAGCTAGATTAGTGCTTAAAGTAAGCCAGTTAGGGCCGTTTGGCGTGTTGAGACTTGAAATCTGGTCTCGAGCTTTTTTTCTGTAGCTTGTGCTTTTTAGGTCCCAATCAGTTGCATTAGCTCATTTTAGGTTAGATTTAGACTGTAGTAGCTTATGGTAGCTTTTGGATAGCTTATTGCTTATTTCAAGTGCTTATTCAAACTGCTTATTTGCCCAATTCAGCTTATTAGTGGGCTTATCTAACTTTTTATATTTTTCCCAGGCTTAGTATAATATTTTAGATTTTCCATAAAATTTCCAGATTTTTCCTAGCTCATTTAGTCCTTTTCTTATTTAATATTAGTTTTAAGTATTTTAAATCATTTTAATTAATAATAAATACATAAAAAGTGTAATAAATATATTTTCAGTTTTAAAATAAGTTTTATAATATTTTAGATTTTTCTAAGTCATAATTTCACTTTTCTAGCTTTATTTCATATTTTCTTATATTTTAGGGTATTATTAAATAGTTAAAAATAGTTTTTAATTAATAATAATAAATAAATAGTTATAAAAATAATTTTATTTTCCAATAATTTCTTTTATTATTAGGATTGTAAAAAATATCATTTTCATATCCGAGTAGGTGTTTATTCTTTTAAATTTACGTTTTATTTATTTTACGTTTACGTAAAATTCAGTAAACATACGCGTTTTAGGTTTTAATCGTTAAACGATTTTAAATATAGAATTAAAATGACTTCAAAGTCTTTATTAGATTTAATTTCCTTAGTGTAATCAATCATAACCTTTTCCTGTTCATATTCACCCGATCACAGATTCGTTGTATTACAGTTTACACACCTCGTTGGGACTTAACGACCCGGGGAAACACTAACTCCTCTGGACTTAATTGCATTTTGTTCTGAGCTGTTTGACTTTTATGATTGACCATTCACAAGTGGTTGACTAATAAAAGATAGACCGTTCGTAATTTACCTGAAAGTGAAATATAAAGGAAAACAAGCGTAAATCTATATAAATGATATAAAATACGAGCATTATCGGGGAAAATTGACACTTAATATTCAGGACTATTTGATGTTATCAGGTGCATTTGGGTCTTTTCGACCATCTTTTATCTTGTTTTGGTTCTTATGAACTTCCATATGCTCTTGGTCTCAATCTTTATCTGCATCTATTAGTGATGGTGATGAAATCATTGTGAGGTAAAATTAATACAACAATTGGGAGAGAAACAATGCGCTAATGTGACATCAATCATTGATGCAAATGTGCTAACCATAGAGTCTTGAAATGTGTTTTTCACTTATTTCCTCATCGAATATATTATCTTAATTTTGCGGAGTAGAATTATCACATGCAAAATGGGAAAAATCATTTTCCTTAGAGAAAAAGGTACGATGCATTGTTCTTGAAATTTTTTTCCCAACAATATCAAAAAGTATATCGGCTTCGATGTTGGCGGCCAAAGTTTATGGGGCAACATCGTAATGTTCTCACTACGGATAAATAGATCCAATGTAAATCCTAATTCAACAACTTTTAACAATTCAACGTTAACACACCTAAACCTGTTATCTTAACCTACAAATTATTTTTCAGAAAAAGTGTACATTGTTAGAAAAATAAATTTTGTAATGTATCCAAAAATCTCATTCTAGACATAAATTGTACAAATTTTTATAAAATTAATTTTGAAAACTATATAAGCAAATGAAAAAGCATATTTGGCCTTTTATACATATGAGGTTTAATCGATATTTTTAAAATCTTTAAATTTTCTCTAACCAACTCAAGTTATTTTTCGATCAAGATTTTAACCATCTATTCTGATTCTTTTAAAACACTTTATAACTAGGGTTTTTATAACTTGTGCTTCTAGGCACATGATAAGAAGTGGGTCCGTGTATCCTTTTTACTCAGAGATCCACAAGTACATAAAAAAAATTGTTTGAAAAATGACAAGAACCCACTAAAAAAGACATAATGGCTCACTTCTTATCATGTGCCTATGGTACAAGTTAGAATATGCTCCACAAATTTGAAGTTGTATCATGTGAAAACTAAAAAAGAATATGCTCCACAAATTTGAAGAGATTTTACCAACCGTTAAATACAATTAGTTTTGCAATCCAAAAGAGGCTAGCTGCTTGGGAGGATTGGTGTATGATGAGTGGAATAGAGAGGAATGCAAGATAATCTTTCTTAGGCTACTCAATACACTGTCAAGGAAGTAATGGTTGATCTTCTTTTAAGGTGAGTGTTCCTAAGCAATTGAAGCCATTTTATAAAGATGAAATGTAGGTTGGTTGGTATAGCCCTTAATTGGAAGGGATATGGGTTCATGTCGATGCCATTCACCTTTCCTACCTTGATCATTATGGATGATGGTTGAATGCTTTTGATGGGAAGGTGGTATGGAAAT
>OU343222.1:162972296-163012058 GCA_910596185.1 Chrysanthemum makinoi | reverse complement strand
AGTATAAATACCCCTAAAATGTGTCATTTGAGGGGTGTGCTTGAGTGTAAATGTGTGTTTTCTCTTTGCAATACAAGTTATCTTCATCTTTATTTTTGTTTGCACATACACGAATTACATTCATCAAGTCACCATCTTTCTTGCTTCATCTGTACGCATAACATGTTTGTGTGTTACTTGTTATACGTGTGTTAAGGTTGGTAACATTATAAGGTTGATAAAAACAAGGTCCTACAAAAATCTTCAATACCAACAACTTGTGATTCATGCTCACTTAATTGTGAACATGTTTAATGTTTGAAGTCTTTATCACTCACACTATTTGCATTTTAGGTGGGTTAACTTGAATGCAATTAAAAGACTTGTGCAAGCAGATGCACTTAAGATGGAGATTACACCTAATCCAAAGGTACTTTCATATTCTTATCACAATACATTCAAAGACCATAATACCCCATTGGCATATTTCACTTGTGTAAAATTTGGTTTACAGGAAGTCAATGGAGTTAAAGTTCTTCAGCTAGAAACATTTGCCTGGTGCGCAATCAAGGTTATGTATTATGCTGCATGATGCAATATTCTTGTCTAGTGTTGATTTTGATAATTATTGCAGTTCATGCTCATTATGTCTGCTTACTGACTTTGCTTCATTTTATTTGATATCTTCTGTTATGATCAGTTTTTTGATAATGCCATCGGCATTAATGTTCCCCTATCTCGATTCTTGCCAGTGAAACAAGTTCAGATTTGCTTCTTGTTCAGGTTGATCATCTCTTTATATACATTTTTTTTATTCAGGGTGTGTAAGCTTCCGAAAAATTTCAAATGTCATTAACTAACTGATCATGAATAAAGCACGAATCTTGGAATCATAAAATTTTCTTGATATCTATTTTGTATATCATTTGGCATGTGCATCGTAAACTTTGAATGAAAAGCTCAAAATACACCGTTGCGACCCGATCAAATTTACCTCGACCTTGATAATTATATTTCTTTTATATATATATATATATATATATATATATATATATATATATATATATATATATATATATATATATATATATATATATATATATATATATATATATATATATATATATATATATATATATATATGGGAGAGTTAATGTGAGATCAAACTTAAAGTTGTAAAAATAAGATCTAGTCTAAAAAATCACTAAAATATTTATAAATAATAATTTTAGCAATAATACACAAAAAAATAATATTTTAATACAAATTAACATTTTAGCAACTAATAACCAAATGATACATGAGTTAAGATTAGTGATACACATGATACACATTACATTAATAAATATTCTAAAACCTGATACACATACAAAAACCTGATTCACATTACACATCTAATCAAAGTGTATCACCTAGGTTTCGTAAATTTTAAAAAGAAATCTATTAAAACTTTAACAATTTTAGTTGTGGTTAATAAAAAATTTATTTTTGTTGTAAGGAGAGTGTCACTTGTCAAATTTTAATTGGATCTCATTTTAACAACTTTAAGTTTGATCTTATTTGATATAGATTATATATATATATATATATATATATATATATATATATATATATATATATATATATATATATATATATATATATATATATATATATATATATATATATATATATATATATATATATATATATATATATATATATATATATATATATGTGTGTGTGTGTGTTAGGTCACCATAATATGAATACCCAAGTATGTTTAGATGTATTAAGAAAGAGATGAAGGATGAGACGGTTAGAACTTTCACACACACACACGAATGAATAAAGATTAAGCATAAATGAAAGAACCAACACCCTGCTAAGAGGGTTTACAATGTATTTATAGGCAAGGGAGCTAGGGCAACGCTTCTAGTCCCTTGCTTGTTCGTTTTAGCCTAATCATAGGCTTATGGGCTTACTACATAAGCCTTGCACTAAATATAAACATATAAGCCTTGCACTGATGAATGTCTTGATTCCATTCACCTTGGTCGGGCGAATCAGCCGTCCGAATCCCGTTGAGGGACAGTTGGCATTACATTGAATGTTTAAGTAATGACCCACATCTTCAGGACTCGATTCTTGAAAGGAACCTCCTTAGCGAGATTTCCAGCACTTACAAGTTCGAATGTTGAGGGTGTTAACAGCATAGTGTGAAAACACATCAATAATTCTTACAAGGGTTGTTCCTGAACTGGAGGCCCTCAATTAGGCTAACACGATATACCGAAGTATATCTACAATTCAGGTGAGTCGCTGAGGTACACCGAAGCATCACCTCATGATCAGACCGTTTGAGACACACTAAGCGTAACTCACAAGGAGTTACCGAAGTGACCTGCTGTCAGGGATGTTTGATGTTGACCCTGGCAGGAGTTTCCATTCAATCACTGAGGATCACAATTGTGAATCCACTCATAAATGTTCTAGGTAGATTGCTAAGATCTGCATAGGAATCTAAAATGTGTCACTTGTGTCCTTATTGTTGAACAACAAATGATCAAAAATCAAGTGTTCCTAAGAGACCTTTTAATGAATCTCGTGTCTCTAGACTCGATTAGTGCGCATTGGTTTTCCTAAGCAGAGACTAGAGAGAGGGTCTCCTTCTTCAATACCAACGATCTCTAAGAAAAGGTCGATAGATTACGTAGGGTTCCCTGTGAAAATGAAACAAGCTCTTTTGAGAGAACTTGAGTGGCTTAGAAGTTTTAGTGCATTGCGTCACTGGGTCCATGACGACTTTGTCTTCAATACCGTTGTCATCTTGTAACAGCCAGTAGCATATGAGTTGAACCCGATGATGTGCTATTTCATCCTGATTTTAATATTTATAAAAGTTAGATAACTTAGGATCAACACATACTAACGGGCAGAGAACCCGATTAGATGTAGTAAAGCCTTAGGTAAATTCGAGTATCGTCCCAAGAGAGCTGTGACCTTGAAAGAGCTAAGATGATTAGAAATGATATTGATAATATATTGGTGTGATAAGATTGTGATAATTCATCGATATGCTATTATTCCATACACACAGATACCAAAATTTTAGGATAAAGAGATAGATAAACGAAGCTTAACGAAGAACACAAATATAAATTGATTCTCGATATAAAGGTTCAATATAGTGGTTAATTATCACCAGACTCCTTTGGTCATTTCGTCATAGCCTATGGTTCTTAGATTCCTCACCAAGATGAATAGGTCACCCGGGATCATTCGACAACCTAATAGCAGTCATTAAGGGCCAAATCTACTAGATCTAGTCTGTGGAAACCCGACCGTTAGGAAATTAGATTTCCCCTAACCTCTTAAATACCTCCACTTGATAGGTGATCATTTGGTCAGTTCGCACATGAAGAGTGGTTGTACTATGGCTAATTCCTTCCATACTTCGCAATCTATTAGACTGGGTTCAGTTGGTCATATCTCCCAGCCCTTTAGATACTAACAAGCTTATAATATTACCAAGACTAGCGATCTATGATAAGACTAGTAAATGTCTATAAAGAATTAAAGAGAAGATCAATAACACAAATGCAAACTTCAATTAATAACATGACTTCATAGTGTAAGTCCTAGAAAAATATAAAAGGAATTCAAACTCGAATACAACAGAAATCGTAGACGAGAACTTCGTTATTCAATAGTCCTAAGCCATGCTTCTTTTTCTGTGTTTGATCTCCCCAAACCCTAGAAGGTTTGGGAAAGGAGAGATGATTAAAACTGATGAAATCTAGACTATTTATAGGCTCGGAAACTAGTTACGGCGTAACATTTATTAAGTAGTTACGCCGTAACTCTTCAAATCTTGTGCTTATCCATGGTTACAGCATAACCTGAGCTGGGGGTTACGCCGTAGTCTTTGTAAATCATATGCTTTTCTTCTGTTATGGCGTAACCTGAGCTACTGGTTACGCCGTAGTCTTTGTAAATTTGATGTTTATCCGTTGTTACGGCGTAACCTGAGCTAAGGGTTACATCGTATCTCTTGTCAAGTAAGCTGCATAATGTTCAATAGTCATGTTACCTCTGTTGCAAAAATCGGCCTAGGCGGCCGATTAATCGCTAGGCGGTGATTAGCCGTTCCGATTTTCATTAATCGGCCTTATTAATCGGTTACTGACAAAAATCAGATAAAAATCGGATTAATCGGCCTAGGCGGCCGATTAATCGTCCAAATAAAAAAATCGGATAAATCGGAAAAATCAGTTACGGGTAAAAATCGGCAAAACCGGAAAAAAATCGGCATAATCGGAAAAAATCGGCCAAATCGCAAAAAACTCGGCTAGATCGGCCAAATCGGGCATATAGTTTCAAAATTTTATAATTTTATATATAAAAAATCCACTCCGATTAATCCCCGATTAATCCCCCGCTAACCGATTAATCGCTAGGCCCTACCCAGCCGCCCAGCTACCGCCTAACGATTTTTGCAACCTTGGGGCGTAATTATATTCCATTGTTACGCCGTAATCTTCATAATCATTATTACGCCGTAACTTCATCACTTGGTTACGCCGTAGTTGAGAGAAAACTCATCCTTTGGGCTTGGAAATGTCCATTCACAGCTTCCTTGCAAAAAATAGGTCCTGAAATGAAATAATAAGGAATAAGGATGTTTTCACTATCATTTTACTCATAATGTGATGATAAAGGGTGAAATTAACGCTTAGAATATCAGGACTATTTGATGTTATCACCCGGTGTCTGCCTAAGTTGAAATATGGAGGGCTATTTTTTTCACCCTTTTCTTTAACGTTTCTTTTTAATTCTTCAACTCCTTCTTTCTCCGTTTCTCATATTCTCCTTTTTCAATCATACATAAGGACTTCTAATTTCTAACTATTGGTGATGTCTTCTAGGTGCTGTGATTGTTGTCTATTCCAACTCATTTGGTTTCCTCAGGAGTGGATGATCTTTCTCTAGACCTAGATATCTCAACATACATGACTGTGTTCCTAAATGGTTTCTCCTTTTGTTTAGGTTGAATAGTCTTTATATGTGGGACAGATTTAGTCTCACTATCTTGAGAAGTTTTAACTTGTGAGGTATCAGAATTATCATTAACCTCACTAGTCACTTCGTTTTCATCCTTTTTAAGCCCATACTGCATTTCAGGGAACGAAAACACTTGAACTCTACTTGCCCTCAAGTATACCAATTTAGACTGCAAAAGATACACCCCCATGGAATGTGCAGTTAAGATTTTCATACTAGAATATATAATAAGAGCCGAACACCTCATGAAATGGGAACGAAAACACTCTCACACTCATCCTAATCTATATGTTAATTTCGGGGTGATCACTCAATTGCACGGGCATATCAAGTATTCTATCATAAGCTTGGAAATTACACACAACTCCACCAATAGAGCTATGGTTAAGACAAATTTTAAAGAGTAATGTTGGGTTGATAGTGATTCAAAGGCTATGGGGTAGTGTCATTACTAACGTGTCATGACGAAGTGGACAAAATCAATGACACATGACCAAATCCATGGCCAAGATATCAAGGATTGCTCGCTGCATCACCTAGACATGCTTTACGACAAAAAGGGTAAGGTAAGGCATGTGATATTTTAATGGGTGAAAAGAAAACAAATAGTCTTAGCTTAAAACCATGTTGTCATCGCCCCACTGTTCATTCAAGGTTCATCTTCATGGTACGGAAACAGGATCATAATATGTCACGGGAACACACCATTTAAACATTTTTTCTTTCTTGAACCGATGGTGTCTTGGCTATCTTCCAATCTTCGAATGAGATCGAGGAGTTTATTATCGATGCTGATTTCTTTCATTAACATAGTGCTTTCAATATTCAGCACTTTCATCAACAAAGACTTTACGCATTTTTTTTAATCCCCCCACTTGAGATGAGCATAAGGAGATAATTGGGGGGGGGGGGTCTTCAAGGATCTTCAATATGGTGTAGTTGGTACGCCTTCCGAAACTTATACTCAAACCTCGAACTAGGGCGAACAATGACTTCAAGATCAAAAGGTAAGACTACACGGTAGGCTAAGGTGTAAAGATGTAACCAAAATAAAGGTTAGAAAATGAAAGGATAGGCTCAAATAGGTGTAACTAGGGGTATCTTGCACTAAAGGAGAGTGCAACAAAAAGGGTTAACACGGAGGTCGAAAAGTCAATTTGACTAATCGATAAACACACACAAGTAAACACGTATGGGATATTTGGGTTTAATCCTAAAACATTTACTTTTTTCAATTTGTCTCTTCCAAATGCACCAAGCTAACTTGATACACTACTCGTCTATGGTCTCGAAGTGATGTAAAAGCCAAGTTCTAAAGTTTACAATACTATCGGCACACTCAATATTTGGTAGATTTGGGTAAAATGGGGAAAACAAAAAGGCTAAATCTCATCAATGACAATAAAGGTAATGGTGTGCTCGGCTATATGTGATTCTAGATTGGTTAAAAATATGACACACACTTCATTTCTATTCCTTCTTTTAATATTTATAAAACTTAGATAACTTAGGATCAACACATACTAACGGGCAGAGAACCCGATCAGATGTAGTAAAGCCTTAGGTAAATCCGAGTATCGTCCCAAGAGAGCTGTGACCTTGAAAGAGCTAAGATGATTAGAAATGATATTGATAATATATTGGTGTGATAAGATTGTGATAATTCATCGATATGCTATTATTCCATACACACAGATACCAGAATTTTAGGATAAAGAGATAGATAAACGAAGCTTAACGAAGAACACAAATATGAATTGATTCTCAATATAAAGGTTCAATATAGTGGTTAATTATAACCTGACTCCTTTGGTCAATTCATCATGGCCTATGGTTCTTAGATTCCTCACCAAGATGATCAGGTCACCCGGGATCATTCGACAACCTAATAGCAGTCATTAAGGACCAATCTACTAGATCTGCAGGAAACCGCCGTTAGAACTTAGATTTCCCTAACCTTTAAATACCTCCAGTTGATAGGTGATCATTTGGTCAGTTCGCACACGAAGAGTGGTTGTACTATGGCCAATTCATTCCATACTTCGCAATCTATTAGACTGGGGTCAGTTGGTCATATCTCCCAGCCCTTTAGATACTAACAAGCTTATAATATTACCAAGACTAGCGATCTATGATAAGACTAGTAAATGTCTATAAAGAATTAAAGAGAAGATCAATAACACAAATGCAAACTTCATTTAATAACATGACTTCATAGTGTAAGTCCTAGAAAAATATAAGAGGAATTCAAACTCGAATACAACGGAAATCGTAGACGAGAACTTCGTTATTCAATACTCCTAAGCCATGCTTCTTCTTCTGTGTTTGATCTCCCCAAACCCTAGAAGGTTTGGGAAAGGAGAGATGATTAAAACTGATGAACTCTACGACTATTTATAGGCTCGGAAACTAGTTACGGAGTAACATTTATTAAGTAGTTATGCCATAACTCTTCAAATCTTGTGCTTAGCCATGGTTACGGCGTAACCTGAGTTGGGGGTTACGTCATAGTCTTTGTAAATCATATGATTTTCTTCTGTTACGGCGTAACCTGAGCTAATGGTTATGCCGTAGTCTTTGTAAATTTGATGTTTATCCGTTGTTACGGCGTAGCCTGTGCTAAGGGTTACGCCGTATCTCTTGTCAAGTAAGCTGCATAATGTTCAGTAGTCATGTTACGGCGTAATTATATTCCATTGTTACGCCGTAATCTTCATAATCATTATTACGCCGTAACTTCATCACTTGGTTACGCCGTAGTTGAGAGAAAAATCATCCTTTGGGCTTGGAAATGTCCATTCACAGATTCCTTGCATAAAATAGGTCCTGAAATGAAATAATAAGGAATAAGGATGTTTTCACTCGCATTTTACTCATAATGTGATGATAAAGGGTGAAATTAACGCTTAGAATATCAGGACTATTTGATGTTATCACCCGGTGTCTGCCCTAAATTGAATCATATGGAGGGCTATTTCTTTTCACCCTTTTCTTTAACTTTTCTTTTTAATTCTTCAACTCCTTCTTTCTCCGTTTCTCATATTCTCCTTTTTCAATCATACCTAAGGACTTCTAATTTCTAACTATTGGTGATGTCTTCTAGGTGTTGTGATTGTTGTCTATTCCAACTCCTTTGGTTTCCTCAGGAGTGGATGATCTTTCTATAGACCTAGATATCTCAGCATACATGACTGTGTTCCTAAATGGTTTTGCCTTTTGTTTAGGTTGAATAGTCTTTATATGTGGGACAGATTTAGTCTCACTTTCGTGAGAAGTTTTAACTTGTGAGGTATCAGAATTATCATTAACCTCACTAGTCACTTCGTTTTCATCCTTTTTAAGCCCATACTGCATTTGAGGTTCTTTAAAATCCTCTATTCCTGTGCTAGAAAGCTCAAATTTAGGAGGCTTGTATAAACCTGAAGTGGGTGGTGCAACATTATTGTATCCTAAACCTTTTCATGGTTTAAGAAGACCAGCCTCTATGATCCTATGTGAACAATCTTTTGAATAAGCATATTTGTCCACACGAGCTTGAATGTTATCCTTGTGGAAAACTAGCAGGGGGGGGGGGTTGAATAGTTTTACCGATTTAAACTTCGTTTTACAGTATTTAGATCGACTTATGTCAATCTATTTAGTATGTGTGTTGAATATTGATAAATGAGCATATATGTAAAACCTGGAAAATCTAAAACCTGATTAAAGACTAAAATACCCTTGGAATCGAAATTTATAAAATACGTAAAATACATTTATATCATTTAGCGAAATTTAAAACTTAACTTGCGAATAATTAAACCTAACTAAAATGTGTACGTGATCGATTTTGGTACGACGAAGGTTGGACGTTTCGTAAATAAATTGGGTCATGTTTGTTTTGTTCGATGGACCATAGGGCCGAAGCCCATATGGCATGCGTTTGGTTGTGTTCGGTTGGACCAAGCCGAGCCCATGCCCTCCTAAAGCCCTAAACCGAAATTTCTACTACTATATATATAATACATAAACTCAAAAGTGAAACCCTAGTTTTGTTGTTGCCTCTCTTTTTCTTTTTGCTCTTACTCGGCCGAACCATAGCACCCTTTGGTGTCGAGTTTTTGCTTCAACCAAGTTAAGGTATAACATGTTCTCTTCTTCCTTTGATGTACCTTACGTTAATATATTGTAATATGTTTTGTTTAGTCGAGGTTTGCGTTTTCTTTTTGTGGCCGAGCCGTGTGAGTCCAGACAAGAACAAACCATATGATTTAAACCTTATAAGTATTGAAGAGTATGTTACGTAATATGTATTATTGAATCGGATTATGAATATGTCGAGTTATATAGGAACCGAACCATATGTATTAAAACCGAACCATATATATGTTCGGCCAAGGTGTAAAACTTAATAACTTGAATATGTAAAGTACATAGATGAGTTAAGACTTGCGTAATAACCTATTAGCCGAAACCCTAGATTAAACCGAACCACATATAGAGTTTTTGAACATGTATTAAACGAGTAAAGGTCATGTAAACATAAACCCTAGTTTGATATGTGAACCGAATAAGGTATGCCAAACCCTAATGGTTTGTTAATCGTGTCTCATATGCGCGTAATATATCGTCCGTGAACTTGTAAATGTGTAAACGTGTAATTAATCCGAGTAATAAGTAACTTGTATGTCACATAAAATCATAAATGTGCATGGTGAAACATAAAAGGAAAGATTGTTTTTATGACGTGTTAGGTTAAGTAATGAGTCATTAAAAGACGTAACATGTAAGTAAATGCATATTAATGAGATATTAAAGAATGAGAAAACCCTAGAACATAAATGAGAGTCGATTAGGGTTTGAAGCTAAGTATATTAATTCGTTATTTTATGTGTGAGTTATGACGTTTAAACTATCTTCACATTTAACTCTAAACTTTAATTAATGACATAATGAACCCTAATCTACGATATTAATTATAAAACACTTAAGTCTCATTTAATTATAAAACCCTAAAGTATTAAGATCATTAAATATACTAAGTATGAACGCCAAATATTAAAAGATCATTTCGACGATTATGGAATCATAAATAACATGTACGACCGTTAATGTGTATAGGTTCTGTGAAGAAGGAGTAATCCTTTGCTTTCCTTGTTTCTTCTTTTCGATCATTTGCTTTGGAATAAGGTACAAATATTCGACCTTTTCAAGAAAGGTTTCTTATAACGCTTTTCGTTAGCTTTTACATTAGGATTTCCTAAGCCTTTGCTATGAACCCTAATGTGTCTATTTGAGCTGTTGCTTATCCGAACTTTGATTTTTGAATCATAAAACATTGATTTTGAACTATAGGATATGAAGACTTTGATTTTGAAAACATGATTAAACATTTGATAAAATATGATCTATGTCAGTTATGACATTCTATTTGACCTAAGATAGTTTGACACCCGAGCCAATTATTAACTAGTCATGGGGTTTCCATGTCCGTGTCATAATGCACTTGACATGACTCTAGGGCAGTAGAGTGAAGTTCTGCCACGTCCCTTATCTGATATTTGTTATGAGCTCAAGTTATATTATATTATCAATGTATGTTTGTGGGCGTATGGGTGCATCCTAGATCTGTTATATGTTATATATTATATGTTATCTCGCTATATGTTATCTCGATGATTGATCTTTGCTGCGTGCATGCACGCCCTTCATAACTCTGGTAGGTCTCCCCTACAAATGTTGCCTTATGTGAATATGATTATGTTTATGATATGGCATATGTATTTGGGCTCGAGGTAGTTAGCTATAAAACTTATTCTATTATCCTGATTTATCTTTTGAAATGATTATGATTTTGCTATCTTTCTTTCACTTTATTTCGTATTCGCTCTCGTTTCGTATTCTTTTGCCTTGGTATATCGTTCCTGGGCTTTTGAAGCTCACGCATTTCTTTTCTTCCGCGCGGTATCTAAGCATTGGATCTGGGTATTGCTTTGGGATGAGTGTTGTGTGGACTTACCTTAGAGATTTTTAGCTTTGATCTTATGATGCCATTTAGACGTTATATTTTAGACATTTCATTTGGAGTTTATTTTCCGCTGGGACCTATGTATTGAAGTCATTTGACTTGGATTATTTCAATATTTATGTTGAGATTTCTTTTTGATATTTATGTTTGCTTTGATATGACACCATTATTTGTGATTCCTTTACCCTTGTCGGGGCGTTACAATTTATGGCATCGAGCCTGTGTTTACGACTTGTAGTCGGGACTGTGACATATGGAGCCTAGGTTTTGAGACCTTAGAGCTTAGGATTTAACCTGTGAGGATTTGGGTAGACTTTAGGATTCCTTCTGCGTACTTCCATTTCGTATCTCACCATTGTTTATTTTGCTAATCGTTCGATGGTTCAACTCGTATCACGGTAGCGTGGATGGAGACGATGATGCTACTAACATGGATACTGCGATTGCTAATGCTCTCAACTCTCTTTTCCCTGGTCTTACTACACATGAGATGATGGAACAGTGATCGCAACATTCGTAATCGAATGGTGCTTCGGGTAGTGGTGGAGGAAATCAACCCGCTCGGTATTCACACTTGGCTCGAGCGCTTCGGTAAGCTCAAGCCTCTTTCGCTTAGCACCGCCGCTACTCCCATCGAGGCCGAGGACCGGATCACTCATATTGAGAAGCCGTTTGAAGTACGGTTGTGGAGACGAAGTTTAAGACTCGCTTTGGCGCATTCAAATTGGAAGGTGATGCTTTAAATTGGTGGAAGGCACTCAAACAAGCAAGAAGAGGAGATGCTTTTGCGCTTTGCACTGACCGAGTTTCGACTATCTTCTATAACCGTTACTTCCCGATGCTGAAAGCAACAAAGGTATGAGAGGGATTATCGTGCATCTACCAGCTTTGATTATGAGAATTCCAATGAGTACATGAGTAGGTTTATGAGGCTGGTGAATTTTGTGGGAGCGATTGCCGAGATGGTAGCGCCAAGCTAAGCACTTCAAGTGGGGACTGAAGAAGTGGGTGTTGGACCGACTGCTTAATATTGAGTATGAGAATGTCGGCCCTGCAATGTCGCAGCTCGTAACATTGAGATCTTTCATGAGGTTTCGGGTTCCAACAAGCGTAATCGCGATGGTGATCGGATTCAAGGTAGGACTCAAGGCAATGACTATAAGGGAAACTCTGGTAGGAGTTATGATTCGAGGAGTCAAGTGGATAAGAGTTATGATCAGCGGGTCGGTCAGAAGGAATGTTGACACTGGACGCCTCGAGACGAGGGTCAAGATAATAGAAATGCCGGTAAGAATGGAAGTGATCGTCGAACCAAGGTAACAATAACCGCACATAACAAGGATCACCAGCTCGAGGATCAAATCGTGGTCGTGCTCCGTGATCTTCTAGTCAACAGAGGACACCGAGGTTTTGCCTCCCCTACCTATTTGTACTACTTGTGGAAAGGCTCATCCAGGCAGGTTTCAAGGCCATCGGTGTTTTTTGCTTGTGGCTCCACTGCTCACAAGATTAAAGATTGTCCTAAGAAGAACCCGGTGATTCCTGGCAACTACATCAAGCCGACTACTGGACGGTCTATGCTACTACTCGTAACAGGTGAGCGCACTTCAGGTACCATTACGGGCACTCTTTTCATTGATGATTATGCTGTCTTCGCTTTATTTGATACCGGTGCCACACACTCCATTATATCTATCACATTTGCTAAGAAACTTAATATGAAGCCCAAACCGTTAACAAACCACGATCGATTTCTACGCCTATGAAGAACCACGGATCATTGATCATAAATACGCAGTGTCCTCTTCGCTTGATGATCGTGATTCGCTTGGCAAATCTGTATCCTCTCGATATGGTCGACTTTGATATCATTCTAGCATGGATTGGTTGGCTTATCATAGAGCTTCAATTGATTGCCATGCTAGAACGGTGATCTTTGGAGACGTAAAACATCCCGAATTCGTTTATCATGGTTCTCAACCTCTCAAATCTGTTAAGCTCATTTTCGCTATGAAGGCACGGACCATGATTTCTCATGGGTGCCAAGGTTTTCTAGCATCTGTTAAGGACACATCTTTGGAGAGTCCTAACATTGAAAATATTTCGGTTGTTTGCCAATTTACCGATGTTTTTCCCGATGAACTCCCTGGTCTTCCCCCAGCTAGAGAAGTTGAGTTAATTCCTGGTGCTGAACCGATTTCGAAGGCGTCTGATCGCATGGCACCTGTAGAACTGAAGGAGTTGAAAGAACACCTGCAAGAGATGATAGAAAATGGATTTATTCGACCCAGTGTTTCTCCATGGGGTGCACCTGTTTTGTTTGTGAAGAAGAAGGATGGAAGCATTCGCCTATGTATCGACTACCGTGAACTTAATCGTATTACCATTCGTAACCATTATCCTTTGCCACGTATTGATGATTTGTTTGATCAACTGCAAGTAGCTAAGTTCTTTTCAAGATTGACCGAGGTCCGGTTATCATCAGTTACGTGTGAGGGATCAAGATGTTCCTAAGACCGCGTTTCGTACCAGATATGGTCATTACGAATTTCTCGTTATGACTTTTGGTTTGACCATGCGCGCTGTGTTTATGGACCGATGAATCGGTTTTCCATGAGTTTCTCGACAAGTTCGTTATTGTTTTCATCGACGACATTTTAGTTTACTCCAAGTCTGAAGAAGAGCATGAAGAACATCTTTGGATAGTTTTAGAGATTTTGAGGAAGAAGAAGTTGTACGCCAAATTTTCGGCGCGAAGTTTTGTTAAGACAAGTCGCTTCCTTGGTCATATTGTATCAGCTGATGGTATCACCATGGATCCGTCTAAGGTTGAGGCTATCACTAAATGTCCAAGACCTACGACATTGATGAGGTCGAGTTTTCTAGGACTTGCTGGTTACTACAGACGTTTTGTTGAAGGTTTCTCTCGCTTAGCTCTACCCCTAACCCAACTGATGAGGAAAGGTGAAAAGTTTGTATAGACGGATGAACGAGAAAAGAGTTTTGAAGAGTTGAAACGGAGATTGGTGTCAGCTCCTATTTTGACTCTTCCAACTGGTTCTAGAGGATTTCAAATTTATGGCCGATGCATCTAAGAAAGGATTAGGTTGTGTTTTGATGCAACATGGAAAGGTAATAGCTTATGCTTCGAGGCAGCTAAAACCTTATGAGGAGAATTACCCAACTCATGACCTTGAGTTAGCTGCAGTGGTGTTCGCGTTGAAGATCTGGAGACATTACTTGTATGAAGAGGCGTGTGATATATTCATCGATCATAAGAGTCTCAAGTATATTTTCACCCAGAAGGAACTTAACATGAGACAAAGAAGATGGTTAGAACTTCTTAAAGATTATGACACCAACATCAAGACCATCCGTAAGGCTAACGTAGTTCTTTGTCGACGACTTAGCCGAAATCGGGCATTCTTGCGAGTATCAAGATTGAGCCTAGGATTTTGCGTGACTTAGAGAGTTTGGATGTTGAGTTGTGTGTACGAGGTTTTGATGGATACCGGGCTAGTATGAAGGTGGAGTCGAACCTTATACTGCAAATTAAAGAAGCTCGAAAGATGACGCGAGCTGTGGGCCATGGTGCAAAATGTTGAAGAAGGTAAGCAGACGGAGTTTAAGGTTGATAATGACGGTATTGTATGGTATGGAGATAGGCTTTGTGTTCCCAATGATCAGGTACTTCGTGAGAAAGTTATGAATGAAGCTCATAGTTCTCCTTTCACTATCCATCCTGGTTCTACCAAGATGTATAGGGATTTGAAGCAGTACTTTTGGTGGAATGGCATGAAGCAAGATGTGGCGACGCTTGTGTCGAAGTGTATGATTTGTCAGCAGGTTAAGATCGAACATCAAAGGGCTAGTGGATTGTTACAGCCATTGGATATTCCAACATGGAAGTGGGATAAGATATCTATGGATTTTGTGACTGGACTACCTCTTACTCTGAAGAAGCATGATGCGATTTGGGTAGTTGTTGATCGACTAACCAAATCTGCTCATTTCTTGCCAATCAGAAAGGATTTTGGTATTGGTAAATTGGCGGAGATTTTTCAGCAAGAGATCGTTAGACTTCATGGTACTCCGGCATTTATTGTGTCCAGAGATCCTGCGTTTTACTTCTCATTTCTGGAAGGGTTTGCAAAAAGCTTGGGGTACTCGACTTAATTTTAGTACGGCATTTCATCCTTAAACAGATGGTCAGTCGAGAGGACTATACTGAGACCTTAGAGGATATGCTCGGGCTTGTGCTTTAGAATGGACCGGGGTTGGGATGAATATTTATGTTTAGTAGAGTTTGCATACAACAACAGTTGACATGCTAGCATTAAGGCACCGCTTGAACTTTTATGGAAGGAAATGTAGAGCACCTATTTGCTGGGATGAAGTAGGTGAATGCTTGATTGAAGGTCCGGAAATGATCGAGATCACTAATGAGAAAGTAGCTGTTGCTAGAGAAAAGTTGAAGGAAGCTAGGTCTCGTCAGAAAAGTTATGCCGACAAGCATCGTCGTGATTTAGAATTTCGAGTTGGAGATCGTATTTTTGAAAGTTTCGCCGCTTAGAGGTGTGAAACGTTTTGGAATCAAGGGCAAGCTCAGTCCTCGATTTATCGGACCGTTTGAAATTCTAGAACGTATAGGAGAAGTTTCGTATCGATTAGCACTTCCGCCTCACTTATCGCATGTTCATGACGTTTTCCATGTATCACTCCTAAGGGGATACAACTATCATCCGTTACACGTTGCTTCTTATCCGCTTGATCAAATTCAATCCGATATGTCTTTATCTGAAGAACCGGAAGCTATTTTAGAAAGGCAAGAAAGAGTCATGAGAAATAAAGTCATTCCGTTCGTTAAGATTCTTTGGAAAAATCATCCGGAACGTGAGGCTACTTGGGAAACCGAGGAGTCGATGCGAGCTAGTTATTCTCATTTCTTTGAATAGTTTAGTATGTTCTCATTTCGTTTTCATTTCGTTTCTTTCATTTCATTTTCGAGGACGAAAATTTTTCTTTAGAGGGGAAGAATTGTAAAACCTGGAAAATCTAAAACCTGATTAAAGACTAAAATACCCTTGGAATCGAAATTTATAAAATACGTAAAATACATTTATATCATTTAGCGAAATTTAAAACTTAACTTGCGAATAATTAAACCTAACTAAAATGTGTACGTGATCGATTTTGGTACGACGAAGGTTGGACGTTTCGTAAATAACTTGGGTCATGTTTGTTTTGTTCGATGGACCATAGGGCCGAAGCCCATATGGCATGCGTTTGGTTGTGTTCGGTTGGACCAAGCCGAGCCCATGCCCTCCTAAAGCCCTAAACCGAAATTTCTACTACTATATATATAATACATAAACTCAAAAGTGAAACCCTAGTTTTGTTGTTGCCTCTCTTTTTCTTTTTGCTCTTACTCGGCCGAACCATAGCACCCTTTGGTGTCGAGTTTTTGCTTCAACCAAGTTAAGGTATAACATGTTCTCGTCTTCCTTTGATGTACCTTACGTTAATATATTGTAATATGTTTTGTTTAGTCGAGGTTTTTTTCTTTTTGTGTCGAGCCGTGTGAGTCCGCAGAACAAGAACAAACCATATGATTTAAACCTTATAAGTATTGAAGAGTATGTTACGTAATATGTATTATTGAATCGGATTATGAATATGTCGAGTTATATAGGAACCGAACCATATGTATTAAAACCGAACCATGTATATGTTCGGCCAAGGTGTAAAACTTAATAACTTGAATATGTAAAGTACGTAGATGAGTTAAGACTTGCGTAATAACCTATTAGCCGAAACCCTAGATTAAACCGAACCACATATAGAGTTTTTGAACATGTATTAAACGAGTAAAGGTCATGTAAACATAAACCCTAGTTTGATATGTGAACCGAATAAGGTATGCCAAACCCTAATGGTTTGTGAATCGTGTCTCATATGCGTGCGTAATTATACGTCAGGTGAACTTGTAAATGTGTAAACGTGTAATTAATCCGAGTAATAAGTAACTTGTATGTCACATAAAATCATAAACGTGCATTGATGAGTGTGTAAATACTCATCATTTTTGGTCAAATCTGAACTGCAAAACGTTTAAAAATGCTCAGAAATGCATCAAAATACTGAAAATATTCCAAAATTGCATTTTATATGTTTCAGATGCAAAATGTTTAAAATCAGATGAAAAATGAGCTAAATTTGCATAATTGGCAGTTTCAGTCCCCCAAGTTTCAAATATTATCAGAAATAGTCCCTGAGCCTTAATTTCAAAAGAAAAATCACCAAAGGTCCTTTTAAAATCATAACTTGTCAAAATTAGTCCTTTGGTGAAAAACATCAAAAGTTTGAGAAAATTACAAGTTTGGTCCTTCAAGTTTAAAATTTGGCAAAAATGGCCCCTGGAAATTTGAAAATGGCAAGATTGGTCCTTGTTCTTTTTGAGATTGTCACTTTTAGTCCTTGGAACAACTTTGCAATTTGGCAGCATAGGTCCCTTAAATTTCAGAAATTACACATATGGTCCTTGTGATATTAAACCCTTTGGACCCTTGTCATTCCTTTAAGACCCCCTGCCATAACAATTTTGGACCCCCTGTTTTGTGACCCCCCCCCCTTTAATAATTAAAACCTTATCAAACACTTTGACTCACCTTTTCCCTCCCACTCACGTGATACCACCATCATCCCCTACATCTAGCCACAAGAACACCAAGAACACCATCCCCCACTCACACCTTTCCCACCTTATCACTCCACCTTCATAACAATCCAAGATGCATTGATTACCTCTCCTCCTTTTGCACTCAAACTCATCCAACTGCCAAATTCCCATTTCCCCCTAAAAATTGATCAATGGCCAAAATCCTTCCAACTCATCCAATGGCCATAAACAGAGGTGGGATTATCTCGCACAGAG
The DNA here is from genome assembly GCA_910596185.1 of Chrysanthemum makinoi. NCBI lineage: Eukaryota > Viridiplantae > Streptophyta > Magnoliopsida > Asterales > Asteraceae > Chrysanthemum > Chrysanthemum makinoi. The sequence goes on along the minus strand of OU343222.1, from coordinate 162,994,095 downwards.
AGAGAAGCATTTGGAACTATAAAAGGAAGGAAGAAAGAAGAAAGGAGGAGTAGTTAGTTATTTTTATTTTCCTTAATGTCGTTTTTCAAATAAATGTTTTAGTTTTAGTTAAAATGTTGTAATTTTAGTTTCCATGTATCACATTTAAGTGAAAACATCATTGTATGTGCTTTTGAGTTTCAATTCAAGTCTTTTATATAAATTCCAAGTTTTAAGTCCATCGTTGAGAAATTTAATTTCAAACTCTTGCATTTAAGCTTCAAATAGCTTATCATTCAGTTCCAATAAGCTTAAATAAGTCTATTTTAGCTTTTGATAAGCTTTAAATTCAGTTTCAAATAATTTTGAATGATGGTCAATCAAAGTCAACTGCTGATGTAGTTGGATGTGGAAATGGATAATGGGGTTGATGCAGCCTTGATATGGGTTGAAATGGTTTAGCATAGTGGTTGTGGATCTTGGTTTTAGCCTGCATACTAGTTGGATACATGTGAGTAAGAAACCTCATTTTCATTTCAAGTCAATTTGCAATTTTGTTTGTACTTATATCTGTGGTCATAAACTGCTCAAATGTGTTTATCCAGTTGTATTTAGGATAGTGAAGCTCAGTTTGATCAATGGAATTGGCTAGTTAAGTGGTTGGTTTCATTTTAAGTTCAAAACATGAGATATAGGTGTGTTTGGAATTGCTGTTTCATCTAAGATTTAGGTTTGTGCTGTGGTTAATGATTGTTGCTTTAGGCTTATTAAGTCAATTCATACTCATTACAGTCATAAAATTGCACCTATATAAGCTCTAAGTCAAAATTCCATTTCATCAGTCTTTAATGCTTAACTGTTGAAGTTTTTTCAAATCAAAAACTTGTTTTGTGTGTAAAATTCATAGAACTAGCTTACTTTAAGTTTATTTCATCATTATATATCATTTTCAGTTCACAAAGTTAATCCAAATCTCAAAAAGTCAAATTTTCAGCTTTTGTTAAAAAGTCAAAGCTTGAAAACTCGTTTGGCCAAAATAGGGTGATTTTTCTTGGGCTCATTTCTGAGTCAATCTCAATGAAAATTGTAGTTTTAAAAATTCCTACTGGTCTATTTTCTTATCCTCATTTTTGTATAATTTTGTGAATTTTTCTTAAGCTTCATTTGAGCTTGTCAACATGGGATTAAACTGGGCAACTGACTCAGATAACCGAGTCTGCACAGGGGTATTGCAGACCTTGCATCAAGCTCATCTGAGCACCTTTAGGTCTAGTTTTTAGTTTTAAGGTTCTTGGCCAGGTCTTCTCCAAAGTCCAATTGCTGGTTTTCATATTCAGCTTATTTTGAAGCTTGTGCATAAGCGCAAACTTGGTACCCTAAATTGCTTTTTAGCAAATTGCTCATTCCATCGAATCTTGGTAATTTGCAATCCAAAGGTTTTAGCTTGTTGATTCTTGTTGCATTTAGGTAGTTTTAGGTTATTGTAGCTGCTGTTTCAGTTTGGTGCTCTTTGATGCTTCTTAGCTTATTCAAGTGCTTATTTCAATAAGCACTTGTACATCAGTCCCATTTTCTTGTACACAAGCCCTTGTTTTTCCATTTTTCCTAGATTCCTCATATTATTTTAAGCTTTTCCTGAATTTTTCAGATTTTTCCAAGTTGGTTTGCTATTTTTTCTCATTTAAATTAGTTTTTAAGCATTTTTAATTAGCATTTAATACAAAAAATTAAGAAAAGGTTCAAAAAATAATTTTTCATTTTTCTTAAGTTAAGATAAATATAAAAAGCCAAAAAAATATTTTTCTAGATTTTTCTTAGTTAAATTTGTATTTTTAAATAATTTAATTAGTTTTTAATAGTTCATAATTCATAAAAAATCCAAAAAATAATCAGAAAAATACAAAAATAGTTTTGAAAATTCTCTTTTGATATTTTAGATTTTTCTAAGTCATAATTTTATTTTTCTAGCTTTAATTCCTATTTTCTTGTATTTTAGGCTATTATTAAATAGTTAAAAATAGTTTTTAATTAGTAATAATTAGATAAATAGTCATAAAAATAATTTTATTTTTCTAATAATTCTCTTTTATCATTAGGATTGTAAAAATATCATTTTCATATTTTTAGGGTTAATATTGTGTAAGTTTCACATTTTTATTTGTACGTCGCGTAGTTTTTAATTTCAGTTTTATAAAAACATAAAAACAAAAACATCATTTAAAAAATAGTGATGGCGTTTATTTAATTATTTTTATCTTTTTAATTTCCTTTAATTTGCATTTAAGCCGTTGTAATTTATAGCTTTTTCCTTAGTTACAATAATTCAAATCCCTTTTTCCGTTCAAATCTCTCGATCACTATTCGTTTGGTGATTCTTCGCACAGCTCGCTGGGACATAACGACCCGGGGAAACACTATACTCTCCAGATCTTCATTGCATCATGTTCAACCGTTTTAAGTTTCTTACGGTCGGCCATTCACAAGTGGCCGGCTTGAGTGAGAAAACTTGACGGTTTGGCGCGGATCATGCATGGTGAAACATAAAAGGAAAGATTGTTTTTATGACGTGTTAGGTTAAGTAATGAGTCATTAAAAGACGTAACATGTAAGTAAATGCATATTAATGAGATATTAAAGAATGAGAAAACCCTAGAACATAAATGAGAGTCGATTAGGGTTTGAAGCTAAGTATATTAATTCGTTATTTTATGTGTGAGTTATGACGTTTAAACTATCTTCACATTTAACTCTAAACTTTAATTAATGACATAATGAACCCTAATCTACGATATTAATTATAAAACACTTAAGTCTCATTTAATTATAAAACCCTAAAGTATTAAGATCATTAAATATACTAAGTATGAACGACAAATATTAAAAGATCATTTCGACGATTATGGAATCATAAATAACATGTACGATCGTTAATGTGTATAGGTTCTGTGAAGAAGGAGTAATCATTTGCTTTCCTCTTCTTTTCGATCATTTGCTTTGGAATAAGGTACAGATATTCGACCTTTCAGTAGGTTTCTTATAACGCTTTTCGTTAGCTTTACATTAGGATTTCCTAAGCCTTTGCTATGAACCCTAATGTGTCTATTTGAGTTGTTGCTTATCTGAACTTTGATTTTTGAATCATAAAACATTGATTTTGAACTATAGGATATGAAGACTTTAATTTTGAAAACATGATTAAACATTTGATAAAATATGATCTATGTCAGTTATGACATTCTATTTGACCTAAGATAGTTTGACACCCGAGCCAATTATTAACTAGTCATGGGGTTTCCATGTCCGTGTCAAGAATGCACTCTCGACATGACTCTAGGCAGTAGAGTGAAGTTCTGCCACGCCCCTTATCTGTTATTTGTTATGAGCTCAAGTTATATTATATTATCAATGTATGTTTGTGGGGCATATGGGTACATCCTAGATCTGTTATATGTTATATATTATATGTTATCTGCTATATGTTATCTGATGATTGATGCCGCGCTGCATGCACGCCCTTCATAACTCCGTAGGTCTCCCCTACAAATGTTGCCTTATGTGAATATGATTATGTTTATGATATGGCATATGTATTTGGGCTCGAGGTAGTTAGCTATAAAACTTATTCGATTATCCCGATTTATCTTTTGAAATGATTATGATTTTGCTATCTTTCTTTCACTTTATTTCGTATTCGTTTTCGTTTCGTATTCGCTTTGTCTGGTATATCTGTTCACTGGGCTTTTGAAGCTCAGCCGCATTTCTTTTCTTCCGCAAGCACGTATCTAAGCATTGAGCCGGTATTGCTTTGGGATGAGCTGTGTGGACTTACCTTAGAGATTTTTAGCTTTGATCTTATGATGCCATTTAGACGTTATATTTTAGACATTTCATTTGGAGTTTATTTTCCGCTGGGACCTATGTATTGAAGTCATTTGACTTGGATTATTTCAATATTTATGTTGAGATTTCTTTTGGATATTTATGTTTGCTTTGATATGACACCATTACTTGTGATTCCTTTACCCTTGTCGGGTCGGGGCGTTACAATATAAGTAAGTAATGCAAAAGATAAAGAGTAAAGGAACACAAAACCACGACACGAGTATTTATAGTGGTTCGGCTACAAGGACACCTTCCTTGCCCTACTCCACTCCTCGAGTACCCCATTCGAGAGTTTGTAAGCACTACACAACACAAGCTCCTTAATGTGGCGGAGAAGCCTTCACAACGTCGCCTACTCTTTATCCGATACAAGGCTAGACACCGAGTTCATCTACGAGGTAGAACCAAACCTATCACAATGTCGCCTACATTTTATCCGGTACAAGGCTAGATACCGAGTTCCATTTACTAAGGAGGAACTACTACCCAACACTACACCACAACACAACTACCCCAAAGGAGACACGCTCCTTGTTACAACACTAGAAGGATATCAACATCCTTTAACCCAAACTACCTAACTTGTACATCGTTGCACCATATCGAATGTACACCTTTGGCACCATTCACTAATGCCTTCAACACGACCCTTCAACACCTTTCACTAATGCCTTCAACATAACACTTCTATGGAGGGATGAAAGAACTATCAACAAGATGCACTTCAGTGGTATTGATTATGATGAAGCTTAACAACTCATGACTTGAGCTTTCATGTCTTCAAGAGGTGGTGATCTCGCCTTTAAGAGGAACCTAGAGAATCACACAAACATAAAACTACATAGAATGATCCTTTGGATATGTGGTTAGTGAGGTTAGAATACTGAGAGAAAGTATATCTAAGAGTAATAGTGAGCAAGAGAGAAATGACTCACTATTTATAGACAAAACATGTCTACTGTCCCACGGTTTCTACGGATCCCTCACCAGAGGGATCCGGCTAGTGCAAGACCTGGGATCCGGCTACTGGGTCAGTTTAGCCCGGATTTCGGGTTGCAAACCGGGTTATGGGTTATGGACCATGGGTTATGGGTATTGGATTATGGATACCCAACAAGATGCAATGTACCTAATCATTGCGAAGCTTGATCCTGACTGAGTTTCCATCTCGGATCCCACACTATATCGTAGTCTTGCAGGTTGTTTAAAATATCTTACATTAACTCGCCCTGATTTATCATATGTCGTGCAACATATTTTTTCTTTATACTCATGATCCCCGTGACCACACTTGGCTGATCTCATACTCATTCTTCGGTATGTCAAAGAGACATTAGATTTTGGTTTACAATTTTATGCATCCTCCATTGCTTCTCTCATAGCACGCTTAGATGTTGATTGAGCGGGTTTCCTGCTACTCGACGATCTACATTTGGTTATTGTGTTTTGTTGGGTGATAATTTACTACCTTGGTCTTCTAAGCGTTAACAAACTCTTTCTCGATCTACTGCCAAGGATGAATATCCGGTGTTACAAACGCTGTTGCTGAAACTGCCTTGCTTCGTAACTTAATTTGCTAGCTTCATACCCATTTACTGTCTTCTACCATTGTCTATTGTGACGATGTCAGTGCTGTTTATCTTACCGCCAATCATTTTCAACACCAACAGACATAGCATATTGAGATTGACATTCATTTTGTTCGTGATATGGTTTCCGCGAGTCAAGTTCGCGTTCTTCACGTGTCATCACGCTACTAGTATGTAAACATCTTTACCAATGGCTTATCTATGGTATTGTTTGAGGAGTTTCACATCAGTTTGATTGTCTGGTCTCCTCCGACTCAAACTGCGAAAAGTGTTAGCCGAGCTTATTATTTAGCCATGGGGGCTTTATCAGTTTTGGTAAGCTTAGCTGATCTCACATTGTTTCTAGTATATTTCTTGTGTAACTATATATTGATTTGGTGTAATAAATGTAAGTGTAACAAATTACCAAACTTTCATAGATAACGATTTTGTAACCCTTAAATTTATCAGTTTACCCAAAATTCATACGCGATATGATCTAATACACACCGTGTGCTTTGGATCACTAGATAGCATGCATATAAATGGCATCTGTCATTTTTCCAGAAACAAAGCATTTAGCACTTGAGTTCATTTATAATTACAACGTTCTTGAAGAAGCATGTATACTGAAACAAGTTTCGTTGTACAATATCATAAACAATGAATCGCGAGAAGAAGTTAATGAGTGTTGTCCTATTCTTGCATTAAAACTTTTACAGTTGCTAAAGCTGAATGTTGTATTTAAATTTACATTTATTCATAGACAACAACTTAATTGCATTAATATTTTGTTATATAACAGGTACATCCATACATCATGAAAGTAATTGTAAATACTACATCTAAATTCGTTACCAACTGCTTAAGAAGGTAAAGTTTGTCAAATTACGTTTTTATTATTATTATTTTTGTTGGAAAAATATATGTTTTTTCTTGTATTTCATTAGACATTTGGTGACAACTATACTTCAGTTTTGCTTAAGAGTTATTTCTTATACAATAAGAGAATATAAAAATTAAACAAATTTTAAAGTCGAGCATTTTGATTGGTTAATTGAAAGTCAGAACTCTTTTCAAATTGGTCAAACCTATTTAAATTTCATCTTGAAAAAAAAAAGTTATGTATAAAAAACTCATGTGTCGATTTTATAAAGAAAATAAACTAGAAAAAGTTGATGATAATTAATTAAATTTTAGTTGTTATATTTTGAATAAAAATATAAAGAATTAAGTAAACTTTTCAATTTACGTTTTTTTAATAACTTTTGAAATTTAATAAATAGCCCATAAACTTTATATATCTTAAAAAAACATATGCATTATTGTTATTAATAAACATTTTTATCTTTATATATTAAAATAGTATTGTGCAGCAAATTATAAATATCAAAATAAAATTTTGATTATTATTATAATATGAGATTGTACTTATATGAACATCACGCGTTATTCTTCCTATATGATTTAAGTAGGAGATCCGTAAAAGTACCATTTTTACTAATGATATTCAATAATGACTCATATTATTTATCTTTATAATTTTAACTCGTGTGTGCACAGATTTAAAATTTAAATACAAATAAAATAATTATTAACATGAATGTATATATCAAAATAAAGGCACGATCTAATGGGTTATTGTGATATAAATTTAAATACACGAGATTGTACATATAGTAGCGACGCGTAATTATTCTTTAAAGTTAAAATAAAGACTTCTTGAAAAATATTTTTTCTAAGGTCGTTACATGTTATCAAACACAAATAATGTCTAAAACATGATATCAATAGTTAAATTTTAAAGAACATCAACCTCAACATCATGTCAATTTAATAATAATAAAGGATTATGTATTGTGAGGACACTCAACTATTAAACTTTTTACTTTTAAGTCACTTATTTATTAAAACTAACTTATATGCCACCCATTTATGAATTTTGCTTTTGTTTTTATCAATTTTGGATAATTTTATCTCAAAAATCTTTAAGACATCGAGGATAAAGTTAAATATATAATATATTTAATATATTATATTAAAACAACACAAACGAGTATTGAAATATAAAAATGTCAATTTCAGCCATTTTTAAATGTAACTTTAGTTAGTTGAAAGTGAATTAAGATAGTTTAACTAATTTTTTTACGTTTATATTGTTAAATTTATTGTGTCGATATGTTAAAGTTAGCTTCATTTTTGAAATTGTATGAATATCCAGCAAGAATTTTAACGAGATTGACATCAATCTATACTATATAAAATGGAAAAATGGTCAAAGTGGAAAAAGTGAAAAATGTTGAAAGTTGAATGTTGAAAACATGGTCAATGGAGAGAGAAATAAATAATATAATTAATACTCTTATTAAAACACCTCATTACTTAAAAGTACAATAATTTATTCACATTGTACACCCAATTAAAAGCACATCTACCAAATTAAAAGCAACCAATTGAAACCGATACCGGGTTGACCCGTTGAAACCGATACCGAGTTGACCTGTTGAAACCGATACCGGGTTGACCCGGACGCTTCAAACCCGGCTGGTCTGACCAGTTTAATTTGACATTTTTTCGACCCAACCCATCGGTTTGACTCGGTTTAAATCGACCTGTTTTTTTATCGGAACGGTTCAACCAGTTGAACCACCCGGGTGAAATCGGGTTTCAAATTTGACAAAATTATATGAGAATCTATACTATATAAAATGGAAAAATGGTCAAAGTGGAAAAAGTGAAAAATGTTGAAAGTTGAATGTTGAAAACATGGTCAATGGAGAGAGAAATAAATAATATAATTAATACTCTTATTAAAACACCTCATTACTTAAAAGTACAATAATTTATTCACATTGTACACCCAATTAAAAGCACATCTACCAAATTAAAAGCAACCAATTGAAACCGATACCGGGTTGACCCGTTGAAACCGATACCGAGTTGACCTGTTGAAACCGATACCGGGTTGACCCGGGACGCTTCAAACCTGACCCGTTTAATTTGACATTTTTTCGACCCAACCTATTGGTTTGACTCGGTTTAAATCGACCTTTTTTATCGAACGTTCAACCAGTTGAACCACCCGGGTGAAATCGGGTTTCAAATTTGACAAAATTATATGAGAAATGATGAAGTAGTTGTGGAATCCGTGACAATTTTTTTGAAAGGAGAGACCAAGTAATTGTAGTTTTGGTTTATTTTGCTTTGACACATGTAATTTGTCATTTGTATAATGTTATTTTAAAAAATGTTGCTCTTGCACCATTTAAGGGACTAGCATATATGAATCGTCGCTTAAAAGTTAATATATATTGTATAGCCCTTTGTCCAGTGTATCAATAATGTTATGTAATTAAGTTTATTAAAATCACAAAAAATAAATAGTACTGTTATCTTTAGCGATAATTATTTGTACCTCAAACAAATAGCTTTGAACAATGCATAAATATCTATACAAATTGATAGTACAAAATAATCTTATATGGTGATATCCAATTTGCAAAGTTACAATTTTAAAAGCCACACACCAAATGATAAACGTTTCACATGTAAAAAAAATAGTTATCACTGCCTAAATTACTGACAAAACAAGAAAAAGCGGTCACACATGTTGGCTATACCTCTAAACTACAATATAATATTGCCAACTACATAATACCGTGGTTTTTGTAATGCTTGAATCTATTATTACTAAAAATCTTAATAACTTAAAACAATCCCATTAGAAAATATACTCACACACTTAGATCGACTCCACGTAATTTTTTTAAAAACTATATATTTATGCTTCTATGCAACCACGCATCAGAATTGTAGTTATTCGAAAACGATTCTCTAATGCTACAAATACAGCTTGTTGAAAGAAACTTATGTGTCATCGGAACTTTGGTAAAACTAGTATACCGCCTTAGCCAGCTACTGCCTCTAGTAAAAATAAATACATACTTGGGTGGCCCATAATTTAGTTTAAAAAAATGGATGGCCTAAAAATAAAATGCTTAATAGTGGACAGCCTATGGATACATAATTACTTCGTCCAACAAATATATATAAAAAATATTCATCGATATTAAGACAGATTGTAACAATATAAGTATAAAAGATTTATATAATTTTACAAAGAAAACCATTTAACAACATCATGTATGCATGAGGTTAAAAGCTAGTCTTCTTTAACAAAATATGTTTTAACAAAATATGTTTTGGGATATCTAATGGATACGATGTATCCTTTGCACCTGGTGTGTTGGATTTAATGGATGAGGTGAAGTTTGTTTGTACAGAAGAACAAGTGGAATAAAATACAATTATAGCTCAGGTCTAATCTGTATTTGATTTAAGACAAAACAATTTTTGGTTTTATCAAAAAAAATTTAAGCTGGAAAATATTTGATTTGCGTATAGATTTAGACGTTTGGCTCATAGGAAAGACACTCTAAGGTTGGAAACAAATGGGGCCAATTCTCACCATTGCAAGAAAGCTTTTTTTTATGAAATCATAAATAGAGGGCTTTTGCATCATATATAAGGCTGTAAACGAGTCGGACAAATACAAACGAAACATTGTTGATGTTCGTTCATTTAATTTTAATCGTACAAATAAATGAATACGAATGTTTAAACAGCCGAATTTTATTGTTCATGTTCGTTTATTAAAAAAATAAATTGTTCATGTTCGTTCATTAAAACATTAAACGAACGCTAAATGAACATAAATGATCTAACATAAATGAAGATAGACGAACAAATATAAACTTTATTAAATTATGCACAATATATTGTTTTATAAGTGTTATTTTGTTTAAACAAACTAATTTTAAAATTATACAATTAAAGATATGATATACGAACATAAATAAATAAATGAACATAAACGAATGCATAATCGGACGTTCATGAACATAAATGAACGGACGCGACTTTTGTTCATGTTCGTTCATTTAACTAAACGAACGTAAAATGTTTTTCATGTTCATTCATTTAATAAATAAACGAATATAAACGAATTTTTTACCGAAAGGCTCATGAAAAGTTCACTGAACGTTCAGTTTATTTACGACCCTAATCATGTAGGTCATGCGCCCCTCTGTATGTGCTTCATGTGAACCCTTAAACCTTATTTCATGTCAAATTAAATCCATACAAAAGAAAGAGAATATTTGTTCACCATCATATGATGAGCAACCATTTTAAGGGTCAAAACGAAAGTTGGCACATGATACTTTAAACTTTAAAGTGTTAAAGAAGATTCAAATTTAGAATGAAGTTTAGCATTTCATATAAGGGCTCCTTGGAACAAGCCCAATGGATGTTGATATAATAGGATTATAAAAGACCCTAGAAGTATGACATTATGTGTTCAAGTTTCCTTTCTATTTCATAAATCACAAGAATGCTTTTTATTTAAGAATTTGCTAACCATATCCTTAAAGGCTATGGTTAAGTTGTTAGGACATACAATAAGTGTTTGTACTTTTAAAATAAATCCTCACCTTATACGAATAGCTACCTCAACCACTTTAATGTACAACCAATTTACCTAATCACATTTCTTAAACATAGCATTTAACTTAAGTTTTTGCCAAACCTTTTTATTTATATAATATTTTTCAGGTGTAAAAAATGTAAGGTTCTTAAATATAAAGACTCATTTCAACTTTACTCATCTACTTTATGACAAACACTTAAATAATATATCGATAAGATTAACTTTTCTCACCATGTTAAACTTTTGGGAGGTGATTTGTACACTCTAAAAAATGATTGGTATACTTAAATTAGTTGTGTGTGGACATTTATATCCTCACAGGGGTGAAAATGTAAATGTGACTATGAGGGTATAAATGTCCAAACACAACTAATTTGAGTGTACCAATCATTCTTAAAAGTGTGCAAATCATCTCCCTAAACTTTTTGGAAATTGCTAACTAGTCAAAAGTTTTTATTAACTAAGATGAGATCAATTGTTGACGTATGGTCCGGACTGGGCCAGGAATGGGTCAGGCCCGGCATCAGCGGCCCACTCTACGCCTAAACCCTAATCCATGCCCTATAAATAGGGTTGGATCTCCTCATTAAAGGTACGATTTAAACAGCACTACGCATGCGACATAGCATAACTAACTTGACCGTTTGGAGTAGGTGGACCCCGGCTACGGCTCCGGTCCACTCCTAACGGGTTCTCTTTGTTGATGCGTCTACTAGGCTCGAGACGACGCATCAACTACGGCCACAGGAGAAATCGTTGAATCCTGCCACGGCAGATTATGCTTCAACAAAGTTGCATCCGTGGGACCACGAATAAATTATGTTTCGTGTTCTTATATTACCGATAAGCAGAGATAAAATCCTAAAATCGGTAACCCTAAAACCTTTGCATACAATTTAGATGCGTACACGACAAGTTAAATGCGTACAATATTAGATGCGTAAATTATTTATTAACTTGGACGACAAGTTCTGGTAGGGAATTATGGTACGAACTTTGATTTCTCATTATTACGGAATAAATAATGATATCTGCTCCTACCTTTATGGTATACTGCTAATATAACATGTATCATGATGTCGTAAACCGATGCGCACAGTTTATACATTATCTTGCAGTCATTATTTTTATAATATTAATTATCACAATTAGTTGTTTACTTCACGTGAATATATTTATAGATAATATTCCTTCATAATATTACTTCACGTTAAAGTATCTCACGATAAGTGGTAACATGATAAGTGCTGCAATTTACAATATAATTTGTTACAGCGTATCTTTACTTTAAATATTATTCTTTAATTGAGTATTCAGATTTAATATATTTTTTGATTTGGCTAAATGCTAAAACATGATAAATCGTCCGCATGATCGGACCTATTTTAAAACATCCGCACGATCGGATCTATTTTATCTTTTAATCCGCACGATCGGATCTAAGAAAAGCCCGCACGATCGGAGCTGTTTTATCTTTTAGCCGCGAACAACGCAGTCACGATAAATCTACCCGCGTTAGGCTATGCGTTCGGACATCTTCGCAGACCGGCGCCATGAGCGCACTGTCACGTACAGTCCCCACAATGCTAGTCAATCGCCACGATGCGCACTGGACAACAGCCGTGGTCATCTGCGATCATCCACAACGTTAGTCTATGCGGTCACGATACATCCATCTGCGTCTGTACGTGCGATTGAAACTATTAGTCGCGTCACACGTTCATGCCTTCGTCGCACAGACTTTAAAAAAAAAAAAAAAAAAAAAAAAAAAACAAAACAAAACAATTAATTATTTATGTAGTTTATAAAACCTCACGATAGGTGTCATTGGCACTACTACTTATCTTATGTGTTAATTTCACATGCTATGCGCTAATCTTTTACTTCATTAAGTTTTATATGCTGCGATTCGTGGCATATACTTTTAATGTTTGCATTGTGTTTTATGCAGCATACACAAGTTTAATGTCCGCATGATCGGACCTATTTTAAAAGAAAAACATCCGCACGATCGGACCTATTATTTCTTGCCTACGTGGCGTGCATGCACTAAAATATACCCACGATGGTAAAAGGATAAGTTAACCTACTAAACAACTTGTTGAAAAGAGGTTGCTGCAAACCCATCAACACCCGATCACGTATCCTTGTTAAACACCTTGTTCTCAAGACGTTGGAATAAGTTTTGTGCGCATCCCACACGGGCGCCACATCGCATATGGTGCACGTATTAAACTTAGGAACCAAGACACTTGATTCCTTAATATGATATTTATAGTAACGCTGTATATCATAACATACACGACTATGATAAAGTACTTAGAAGTTATTTCTTAAGTATACTATGATCTTCATACATGATTATGGATTTCCAATACTCATAAGCCCGGCACGAACTGGGCTAATACCAATAAGCTTGGGCTCATCAGTAGCCAAGCCCAAATCTATTTAAGGAATAGACATCGGATATCTTCTAAATAAGAAGAGTTATCATTCCAACCGACTTTGGCGGGATACGCCGAGTTGAGGAACACGGAACCAATAAGGATTCCGCGGTGTATATAAAGGGAATTTCGTCCCTCGTTAACGATTAAATAAGTTTAATGCTCCTACACGAGTAGCACCATCAAACTTGGGGGGCTACCAGGGTGCATACTATACTTATTTCACGTACGCGTCACGGATATATATTTAGGCGAACGCAAGCTCATACAAAGACAATTTAAATATTCGCACCATCTCACCGTAGGGAGACGTCCTCTGTCGGTTGCAAAAGGCGCGCTTGCAGTAGCAGAAGCACGTCTTCATGCACATCTTTAGCGCGCACCTATGCGCAGAAGCACGTCTTCTGTCGCACCTCTTTGTGGCGCATGGCCAGCGCGCCTCCACTACAGAAGCACGTCTTCTGTCGCACCATCTGCATCCTTCTCTTGGTACAAAAGGCGCCCACCTGGATGCAGCATGCGGGTTCCACTTTCACCTTGGCGACCGCCGAACAAGTCTAGCATCCGCATCACGCTGCGCATACTAGACTGGGGGCTTGTTGACGTATGGTCCGGGCCCAGGCCAGGAATGGGTAGGCGGCATGGCTTGCCCACTCTACGCCTAAACCCTAATCCATGCCCTATAAATAGGGTTGGATCTCCTCATTAAAGGTACGATTTAAACAGCACTACGCATGCGACATAGCATAACTAACTTGACCGTCGGAGGTGGACCCCGGGGCTACGGCTCCGGGTCCACTCCTAACGGGTTCTCTTTGTTGACAGGTCTACTAGGGCTCGAGACGACGACTAACGGCCACAGGAGAGTCGTTGAATCCTGCCCGCGCCAGATTATGCTTCAACAACGCAGTTCTTGTTATTTGGGATAATTGCTCAGTAGTCAACTCCTGGCTGACCTTTGTTCTCACCATATGTAGATATTTGGGATAATTGCTCAGTAGTCAAACGGTTTTAACAAACCTTTGCGGCTTGTAAGGTACTTATGTATATGGTTAAGACTTATGACTTATGAGCTCACTTTTTCGACATGTAAATACACAAGCATAGGATCCAAATACGAACACAACTAGGAAATTATTAAATGATGAGACACAAGTGTGTTTTCTTTAGTTTCAAGATCTCCAAATGAAGTAGCAAAATTATAGAAATAGTACACTATGCCACAAAATGTGGATGCTAATGTAATGTCTTTCTCAAAAAGTCATGGTTAAGTTCCAAAAAGAAGAAAACATCAAACTAGTTGAATTAAGACCCCACATCATCCTCTCTTTTTAAGCTATCCTATATTGATTGCGAAAATTGACATAAAAAAGGCTAGGAAGAAATTGACATAAAAAATTCATTATTGTCAATTTTTCTTAAATTGACTTTTTCATGTCAATTTTTCTTTTTAAGAAGGATTAATAAAGTTTTGAAATAAACTAAAGAATATCATGGACTATATTGATGGGATATATTCAACCAAAATCAATAGCATTGCATTGCTAAGACTAAGAGTAATGGTGTGAAACTTATCCCTTCACGTTAGCGCTACATCAACAACATATAAGGAAACGGTTACACTTTTATTAATAAAATCTAAATTACAATAAATAAAATTAACAGTAAATAAATAACAGAAAATTAAATACAGACAGAATGTAAGCAGAATACGATAATTAAATAAAATAATAAAATAGTCAAAATACTTACTTGATCACCAATAGAGATCAACAAAGAAGCACTAAAGCGAGAGGCACGTGTTTGACAGCTTCCCTTAAAACAGATTTCCGTCGTTTCCCATGGTCAACACCAAAACAGTAAGTTTTCTTGTCGGACTTAACTAAACTGCCGGAATTTCATCTTAAGAGATACGTATTTCATATGTTGGAAATCAATAATAACTATTGATTTGATGTGTGTAAAACTTGTGGAATTAGGGCCTCTATTTTTACACAATAGACTCCTCAAGTTTACTCATCCACCGATGTGGGATTGAAAATAAACTATTTTTCCTCTTTAGGCATGGTACCAAATGCCTAACTTTGAGACCCGATATCTCATTCACATCAACTCTATTTTGAACACATAAAGGCTTATGCGAAGCTCTTGAGAAGAACGCGAACCTACAAACTATTACTTATATATATGACACATACATATAGATAATTGTGTCCAAAGTT
Organism: Chrysanthemum makinoi; assembly: GCA_910596185.1. Taxonomy (NCBI): domain Eukaryota; kingdom Viridiplantae; phylum Streptophyta; class Magnoliopsida; order Asterales; family Asteraceae; genus Chrysanthemum; species Chrysanthemum makinoi. The sequence continues at coordinate 162,978,512 of OU343222.1, read as the reverse complement.
GGTCAAAAGTCACTTTTACCAACTAATTTTCCAACAATCCCCCACATGAATGGAGGTCGGTCGTAATTCGATGAAATTCCAATAGTTGAATCTTGCAAAGGATAGGTAGGTGTAACCCTTTGAACCTTCCCTTGTGAGATGCACGTAGTCTCCTAGATCTGAGTAGACCTGATGTCAGACTCAGCCTCTGTTTACGTAGACAACATTACACTTCACACAAGACTCTCCCTGACATTGTCAAGTCCTCATAGTCGTGTTCGTGATGGTCATGAACCTTCTTTGTGCAAGAGTTCTTAGGATTTAGCTGTTCCCTTGAGCGACCCACTTCTCTCTCACATAGGTGATTTCATCTAGACGCGATGTCCTTGAACTCAGCCTATGTTTACGTAGACAACATTACACTTCACACAAGACTCTCCCTGACATTGTCAAGTCCCATAGCGTGTTCGTTATATCATGAACACTAGCCTGTTCTGCAAGAGTTCTTAGGATTTGCGCCCCACAATTTCCTTTGGCGACCCCACTTCTCTCTCACATAGGTGATTTCATCTTGAATCATTAAAAACATATGTTTTGTGATTTCATCTTGAACCATTATGCTTTGTGATTTCATCCGAATCATTAAAGCCATATGTTTAACCTCTCAACAAGTCACAATTGTTATAGGAATGGACTAGGAAGTTACAACATTTAGTAACTCCCCCACATTGACGTGACTTCCCCTACATTTCTATGATTAGGTTGTCCTATTGAATCTTGGGATCTCCATCAGCGGGTTAGGTTTTCCTTCATAGAAACTCATTCCTTCAAGGGCTTTAGTCCCATTCCTTTAGACGACTTACTAACTAACTCTCTGCTTAAGCTTTTCGTTAGCGGATCCGCAATGTTACCCATTGACTTTACGTAGTCAATCGTGATAACTCTAGTTGAGAGTAGTTGTCGCACCAATCAACGTCTATGATGGATATGTCTCGACTTACCGTTTTACATTGTGATATGAGCTCTGTCAATTTCCAATTGACTATCACACTATATAAATGGTGTTACCGGTTTACGCCATCTTGGTATGTCCTCTATGAATTAACGTAGATATCATATTCTATAAATTTATCTCAAATGATAAATTCAAATTCCATCATAGATTTAGCTATAAAAGTCTATTGAAATACTTTCAAGATTTCCAAGACACAGCTTCCCACGTAGAGTCAACACATCATCTAGTGGATCTAGATTCTTTTATGTAAGAATCCATATTTGCATTACTCTATCATTAGATAGTAGTTGGATATCTTCCAAAATGCAATATCATAAGTATCATAGTACTCGTGTAATTCTATTCAAATGGTCATCACTTGAATTATTGGTATATTTACGTTACCTGATATAATTTCTAAATCAGGTCTCACATACGTCATTAGACACATAAGATGCCCAATATTCTTTTAGTATTCAAAATGGGCAACACCTCTACCTCTATTTTAAATAGATTTAAAAAGATGTCGTTGGAGTTCTAGCTAGGCCGAAATCCCCCACATTGAACCTCTCAAGAATATTGTCCTTATAATGTTTTTGACTTCAAAACAAATCCATTTGGTTTCATATGATCTTAGTTCTAAAAACCATATCGAACAACCAATGTAGTTCATGTCAAATATTGACTCCAACATTTCAATAGTGGATTTGTTTATCTTGTTATCACTTCCGGTGATAAGTATACCATCCATGTATAAACACACGATTACATATATACCAGTGATATATATATATATATTTTTTCCACATACATCCATTAATTTTGAATCCTCGTTCTGACATGACGTGGTAAAATTTAGATGTCATTATTTGGGAGCTTGCTTTAAGCCATATAATGACTTAACAAGCCTACAAACTTTGTTCTCTTGTCCAGGAGCCATGAAACCCTCAGGTTGGTTCATGTAGATTTCTTCTTCTAAATCTCCGTTTAGAAATGCCGTTTTCACATCCATTTGGTGAACTTCCAAATTTCTTAAAGCGGCAATAGCAAGTATCATCCTAATCGAGGTTATTTGCATAACAGGCGAATATGTATCAAAGTAATCAAGACATTCTCGTTGTCTAAATCATTTGATTACTAATCTTGCCTTATACTTGTCAATGGTGCCATCGGCTTTCATCTTCTTCTTGAAGATCCATTTATAGCCTAGTGGTTTACAACCAGGAGGTAAATCCACGAGCTCTCAAGAATGATTTTGTAAAATAGAATCTTTTTCACTTTTAATTGCTTCTTTCCATTGAGGCCCTTGTGAGGAAGTAACCGCCTCTCCGTATGAAATAGGTTTGTTTTCAACCATAAAAGAAACAAAATTGAGTCCAAACGATTTCTCGGTTCTTGCCCTTTTGCTTCTTCTAGGTTCAACCTCTTCTTCCTCAGTTTGATCTTGTCTCTCATCATGGAGATCATTATCAGCTCTTGTTGTCTCTTATCAGAACAACATTATCATCTTGATGTCTCTCATCATGAAGAACATCATCATTTAGTTGCCTCTCATCATAGACAACTGTATCATCTAGTCTAGATGAACATCCATTTTTCTCGGATAAATAAGGAAACACAATTTCAAATAATGAAAGTTTTCCTTGATTCCATTATCGTATCTTTGTATATATTCAGATTTTCTGAATCATATCCAAATAAATGATAAGCACTACTGTAATGAGCATATCACAAAATATACAATCCATAGTTTTAGGTCCAATATTTTGATCCTTGGGTGCCGGGACAGATAGACACCCCACATTCGTAAGTACTTATAGGATGGTTTTCTTCCCATCCATAGTTCATAGAACTATCTTCTTTTCCTTACAGGGGATCTTATCTAAAAGATAAGTAGCCAATAAAACCGCTTTCCCCCACATGCCATGGCTTAAACCATGACTTTAACAACATGGCATAACCATATCTTTCAGGCACAGTTCATTTCTATCAACAATGGAGCAATAAATTTATGTCGTATTCCATGTTTAGCACATACATGAAATGAAGACACATATTTACCTCTAATATCACTTCGAACCGCCTTGTTTTCGATAATAAGTTGATTCTCAACTTATTTGTATAGATCAATCTTGTCTATATTCTTACTCTCAAGTAAGTAAAAGTTGCAATATTTTGTACTATTATCAACAATTACGATGATGTACCTAATTGCTACCTTTGTAGGTATCGGTTCCAAATCACACAAAACTATGTGAATCAAGGGTTCGGTTATTTTTTGGTCAACCGAGTGAAAAGACAATCTTGTCAATTTGGCTTCAACATAAGTTTTACTTTTGTAATCCGTGTTCGTTTATTAAATTAAACAACGTATTGAGTTAAAATTAACATGTACGAGTTGGTCATGCTATACATTCAAAGGATCAAATAAGCTGAATTCATACTCATTTTATTAAAAGAAAAAAAAAACAAACATTTAATGAAGGGCATACCTGTACCGACCAAATTTTTATTCAATGTTAACTCAATTTTATTTGATTAAAATAAAATAAAGCAAAATTTATTAAGCAACCATCCAGATACAAGATTCCTACGAATCTCTGGCACAAACAACATGTTGGTTCACTTAAGCTCTTTTCCACATGTGAATTTCAACATCACATTTCTTTTTCCCTTGCTATTAGCAGTTATAGAGTTGCCCATAAATTGCATCTCTCATTTTCTGCTACTTTGAAAGAGTTAACCAAACTCTTATCATCATACTCATGACATGATGCCCAAGTGTTAATCCACCATTTTCTAATGTCGGATCCCGCCTTGGCAACAATTTTCATTTCATTCAGGCCATTTAACCCATAGTTATGGCACATAAAATCTGAATGCTTTAAAGCATCTACCGTACACATAACTCGAGTATCGGTCTCCCTTTCATCAAGTTCGGGAGCAGATTTTTTAGATGTCACTCATGACATTCCGAACATTCTGTTAATATTCCGTTATTAGTGTAACACTAAATTTGGAATAATTAACAACTTGCTATATCACAAAGTGTTTCTTAACAAACACGATAACATCAAATTTTGTTTAAAACACTACTGTTTTGTAAGATCCATTATACAAAACCGCTTTTAAACAAGTCTTTCGATTAAACAATTAAACAATATCGTATATTACATAATGTTTTGAAACAAAAACAAATTTGTAATATGATTTTGTTAATCATCCTTAACAATATCTTAATATATCTGCATCACATGGTATAATTCTATAATGAAACTCGACAAGGTTTCAAAATAGATTTACTCTTTCAAAGAAACTCAACAAGATTTCTATAGATCTACTTTCAAATGCATAAAGTGTCAAGAACTATATTTAGTTTATAATTAAACTCAACCTGGTTTAAATAAGCTAAACAAGTCAAAGAAACTTTTTCACAAAATATGATAACAGCTTGTATTATCAGATTTTGTTTCAAACAAACTCATCTTGGTTTCAATAAACACGTTCTAGTAATCTAATAAAATAACAACTTGTATTTTATGAGATTTGTTTCAAAGAAACTCCACTTGGTTTCAATGAATCTGATTTCATCATGATTTTTAGCCATGTTAGTAACTTGGCACCAATTACATTCGCAAGATTCACTAGGGTCACAAATTATGTTACCATCAGTTAACTTGTGAAAATATAAACACTAAAACAGTTAAAAAACTGTTAAAACAATATGGTATCTAATAAACTCGACATGGTTTATGTAAACTTGTACCATATATGATTCCTAGAAACACAAGCTTGGTTTCAATATCTAGATTTAAACAATAACATATGCAATAAATCAGTTTGAAAAGAAACTCATCATGGTTTCAATATAAACTGATTCAATAAACTGTTTTAAAAACGTTTATAAATCATTATACCAAATCATTAATTAAAATTCTGTTTAGTTATAAAACTGATTTTCAAAGAAACACAATCGGTTTCGGAGAAAAACATTTGTATAAAATCTGTTAATTATATAAATCAGATTTTAATAAAAGTGTTTTAATTCTGTTACACCGAATCTGTTTTAAGACTGTAGGGAAACGGTTACACTTTTATTAATAAAATCCAAATTACGATTATTAAAACTAACAATAAATAAATAACGAAAATTAAATACAAACAGAATGTTAGCAGATAAACGATAATTAAATAAAATAATAAAATAGTCAAAAGACTTACTTGATCACCAATAGAGATCAACAAAGAAGCACTAAAAGCCGAGGCACGTGTTTGACACGCTTCCCTTAAAACAGATTCGCCGTCGTTTCCCAGGTACAATAGCCAAAACAGTAAGTTGTACTGTCGGACTTAACTAAACTGCCTGAAATTTCATCTTAAGAGATGATTATGTTGGAAATCAATAATAACTATTGATTTGATGTGTGTAAACTTGTGGAATTAGGGCCTCTATTTATACACAATAGACTCCCTCTAAGTTTACTCATCACACCGATGTGGGATTGAAAGTAAACTATTTTTCCTCTTTAGGCATGGTACCAAATGCCTAACTTTGAGACCGATATCTCATTCACATCAACTCTATTTTGGACACATAAAGTCTTATTGCGAAGCTCTCTTCGAGGAGAACGCGAACCTACAAACTATTACTTATATATATGACACATACATATAGATAATTGTGTCCAAAGTTGGTCAAAAGTCACTTTTACCAACTAATTTTCCAACACAACATCCATCACATCGTCAAACTCACACCAAACAAGTGTAATGTTGACCATCAAACTCACGACCAAACAAATGTAATTGTAATCACCAAATCAAACATATAAAAATATTCCACTTTATATATACAAACCTAAAAAAAAAAAAAAAAAAAAAAAAGATGCATCACTTAGGTGGTCTGCACTGCACCACTGAACCACAACCAAAATACCCCAACCACGCGTGGTTGGGGAAGGTGTGTAATAGGGACGATGCGCGGTGGTGCCACCAACATGAACCACCCATCACGTCCGGCCTGAGTTGCAGTGACACCAAATGGCAAAAAAAAGAAAATAAAAAAAAAATTGCAACTTTTATAAGATGTCCCAAATGAAACCATTAACACCATTCCACTATGTTGTTAGTTATTAGAAAGACAACCTGACAATAAGCAAAAATGTAAATTAACATATATGACTTTTTATAAGATGCATCTTAAAATATGATCGTAATAGAAGGTTTTATGAGCAAAAATGTTT